>OZ010573.1:13911016-14068516 GCA_963932145.1 Acanthosepion lycidas
TTAATGTCATAAGGTTAATATCTGGGTTTAATTTTATAAAACCTCTTCCCTTTAAGACAAATACTTTCCTCCCTCCCCTGACTCTTGTCTTGTGCCTTTTGTCTGTCTAAAACATTGAAATGGATAAATTGTGTATTAGTTTTTGGACTTTTTTTTTTTTTTTTTTTTTGTTGTTTTAGCTTTCACAGTTAAATTTCTAACTCAGTCCAACACTCCGGTGTTGATAAGGCAGACGACTAAGATCTTCGTCTGCCAAAATAGGCTATTCCCTATATGAGGTTGTAGCGATCATCATCACCATCACACACACATACATACATACAGATCATATGACAAGCATTCATTGGCTAATCTCAAAACTAGTTCACTGATTGGTCAATTCTGACCAATCAAATCGCCTGCACGTGAGGAATAATATTTTCCCACACACGAGGCTGGGAGCCTGTCACGAGAGACACCTTATATAAACAAAACACGAATAAGTCTCTCTCGTTCTCTTCGTTCATCTTTTTCCTGGCTGCCAAGGTGTAGTCTTAAAGAGCTCCCGTCTTAACCATGCGGTCAGATGTTAAAGAACATTGCCAACAACTCTTACAGAATTTTTCACAAGTCGCCAGTAGAATCCAGCAAATTTTGCCTGTCAACACAAACCTATGACTTTACTCACAACTTTTCAAATGCACACACAGAATTTTCTAATACAAATACATATCTCTCTGTGACTCAGCCAAGTTCAATCAACCAGGACTCTATTAATTTCTCTAATACAACACACTTTCTGATCAATTGTATTCTTGTGTTATCTATTCTAACAAACAGTCCTTTGTTCTAATATTAATTCCTGAACGAGAACTTTCTTTCGAACAATCAAATACAAAACAAAATATGGTAAAAGGGAAGCAACTTCTTTTCCCTTAATCTATACATTGAATACAAATTATTGTATATTTCATTCATGTATGTCATTTCAATATATACTTGTTGATTCACATTTGGGGTTTCGTTGTTGTCTTGAATCATTTATAATACAAAAGTAAAACATATATGTGCTCAAAGAACATGCAGCCCCATAACAAGGTGATCTGGGATGTTATTGTTTATTCATTATTATTTTTATTTTTTTTATTTTTGCTAGTGTTGGTATTTCCAGTAGCAGTGTCTAAACCATGTGACCTTCTTTGTTGTGGAAAAAGTTTACGCCTATCATGTTACTTTCTCTTTTTACTCAGTTATATAAAAAACAAATATATAAAATATCACCTTGTTTGAAATTCTTCCCATTTCCTTACACTTGTCATTTTTTTTTTTAATTGAAATCACTGCACGCAAGGCAGTAAAGCCACTAAGACACAAGGGGGTTACTGGGTGTGAAAGAATTAGAAAACTGAAGCATTATTGAGGAGGGAGAACAATAGAAGAGTAATATGGAAGACAGTAGATAGTGATTGACATTGCATTTAAATTTTTGAAGATCAATGTTGGCTGGAAAGGATGAAGCTGGAAAAGAGTTCCAGAAGTGAGAAGTGCGAGAAAAGAAAAACTTAGCATAAAACTTATGGTTACATCTAGGCAAATTCAACTGTGAGACCTAATTACCAGTCTAGTACTGCACTTAAATTCATCAAGTCCAGATATCATAGTGAAGAGCTTATCCGAACAATTACCATGAAAGTATTGCATGTGTAAAAGTATTGTTGCCACTGCTTTTAGTTAAACTAAGAAAAAGTAGTACCCATAGCATTTGGTGACCTCCTGACATAATTTTAGTATACACCTGCTGCAACAGACTAAATAGCTAATGGTCAGTTTACTAATCACAAGATTAGGGTTTTTGAATCTCATCATGATCGATTAATCAACAAATTGAACTCTTGATAATATTGTCCTGGGGTGAGGACTCCAGTATTATTGAGAAGAGCTAGAAAATCATACCACACATTGAACTAACACTTGTTAGTGATTGATTTTTTTTTTTATTTTTTTATTACACCTTTGTGGGTTATTTAAAGCCAGAAGATATTTTAGATTGTAAGAATAATTTTTTTTTATTTTTGCAAACATTACCCATTATTTTTTTTGGGGAGAATAACTAATATTTTCCAGAATCATGTCCTACTATTTGACCCATAGCTGAGGGGAGGAGATGGATGAATTCCTTTCCCAAGGATATCTGTACATAACTAAATGTAACAAACCCAATGGAATTCAAACTCGGTTCTCCTGTTTCTCATTCTGGGCCATTAACCATTACACCATCCCCACCCTTGTGAGTGAAATTGGGTAGAAAAAACTGTTCAGAAGATATTGATCATTGGGCCAATGAGCAGATAGAAGCTCATAAGGATTTATCAGCCCATTAAAAAAAAAGCTCCATAACTGAAAATCATAATTTGCACGCACTGTGCAAGTGAAGGTAGTATCTTTTAGCCGGCTACAACAGGACATGCAAATGCATTACTTTTTTTTCTTGGATTAATGTTAGTGTTTGGTACGTGGCAAATTTTTTCAAATTTTTCCACAGTTTGTTGAATATACAGATTCAGAACTTGTGGGGCTGAAAGGGGGTGTAATTCTAGAACAACACAGATTTGATATTATAAAATATAATGACAATCATCTAATAATCAATTATTTTACAAATAATTGATTTTAATGCTGTTGTATAAGATTTCATTATTAACTTTTAACATAACTTTGTTTGTTCTGCCACTTCAGATGATTGACTAAACAATGGTCTGTTTGAATTTCATGGTTGTGTTGTCTTGTTCTGCTGGGACATGAAAATGACTGACTAAAATCAAGAACTAACCTGCTGCAGTTTAGGGGCTGGCATATACAGTGGAAATTGATTTTATATATATATATATATATATATATATATATATATATATATACACACACACTTTATTTTAGGATATTACATCAAAAACATGTAAAAAAAAACGTTACACAAATGCAATCATGTTTCGATGTGTATTAACACATCTCATCAGGTATTATACACTGAAACATGATTTCATTTTTTTTTTTAAGCATTTCACCTCAAGCAAGGTGGGAAGCCACTAGGACGCAAGGGGTTACAGAAAATATAGAGCGAGATCAGATAGGAGTAATAGAGGAGGGTATGATTTGTGTACCATTTTATTTTTTACGTTTTTGATGTAATATCCTAAAATAAAGAATATTGCTCTATTTTTGTATTGAGTCCTATTTTAAATTGAATGTTACGAACGTCATTCATTCTCATTTTACATGAAGATATAATATATATATATATATATATATATATATATAGTAAATGCGAATGTCACTTTTTCAGCTTTACTCCTCGAGGCTGTAGACCAACATTTTGGAATCAGGCCAACTCCATGAGCAAATTAACATTCTGAGCCAGATCCGGACCCACAATCCTGAAATTTTTAATTCCGAAGTTTTCATTACTGCAATGGTTTCTGATGATTTTTGTACATGATTTTTTTGCAATAATTTTTTTTGTACTATAATTTTTATAACTTGGAAATAAATTTGAGAATAATCAAAATTAATTGCGAAATCCAGCAAAAGTCACCCATGTAATAAAAATAATTGTTTGTACAGAAAGTAAAGACGAGGTACGTCAAATTGTCTTTAAATTAAGTGGCAACAGAAGAATTAATCAAATTTTTAATAGGTAAGCTTAAATATTAATGCAGCACTTAAATGTATTTTGAGTTCTTCTGTAGTTTATTGTTGCCTCTCACATCTACTCCTCCCTAGCTATTGTGATGAAGGCCCAATCAAGAGCCCTCCACAGGAGCTAGCTTAAATACCACTTGATAGGGTGGCTTTTAAGCTAGTCAACGAATAACGCAGAGTGATAAAGATTAACTGATTTAAAAAAGATTATTTATCCTTTTTAATAACGAATGTCTTTTGAGTTTGAAAAAATACTAATTGTAATTAATTCCAACTGTTGAGTATAATGCATATGGTTATAGTAATATTAACTGTCTCCTTATAAGGAAACATTTTCATTTATTAACCAAGCAGTCAGTACTGTCAGTTAAAATTTATAGAATCTTTCCCTTAAAATAATTTTTCAAGAAAATAGATTTGTAAAGTCCATTAACTTTTATTGCTCTTTCCAGTACTGATAGGGGGTTTCCTCTCTAATTTTTTGTTTGAAATACTGTGAAATGTCAAAATCTTGATTATATAATTTTCTCTTAGATTTACATGTGATATCCATTTTAGTTGTTGCTGCTGCTGGTAGTTCTTAAGTGATGTGGTTTCTGTTATCTGGTACACGTCTTTGTGATTCATAAATGTCAGTCCATGAGGTTCATAGAAGGATGGTCCTCACAGAGACCTACATGCTCCAAATGCTTGAAACTATTCTTAACAATTGATATAAGAAAACAGTTGTATCCAGCTAAGAGTTCAGATATTTCTAAATAAGTTTGGCGCCATACATGACATCCATATGAAAGTCTCGATCTGATGAGGCTATTTAAGAACATGACTTGAGTTTTAAGTCAATGTTTTGCTTATGTAGCATTTTGCAGTGTTGGATGAAACTAACTCTAGAACAGCCTATTCTATATTTAATTTTATTATCTCCAGTATTAAATTTATCATAACTGATCCACACACCAAGGTATTTGAAATGTTTTATATTTACTAATTCTACATGTATAGTACCATAATTATTTGCGTATAATACACATTCCTAACGTTTAGCCATAAAAAAAATCTTGTGACTCATGTGCACTGACTTTTTAGAACTTATAATAATTTAATTTAAATTTAATATTTACGCAAATTTTTATCCAGTTTCTAATGACTAAAAATAAGAATTTATGATTTGAAACTAAATTTATACAATATTCAGATCAAATACACAAGTCACTCATGCTGAAAGGCCCCATTCACTGATTAGTACTTTCTGTTATACACCCTTGTGCAATTTAATTGAAACAAAACAAATAATTCTGTTATTATTTGTTTTTTTTCGTATTTTTCCAATGAAACATGACCCAGTGCACATATTAGTACTTCATTTGTCCATTCCACAAAGTCATTCCTTGCAGATTGACCACAGATTCCCGATCAGATGTAAATCAGAAGACTTTTTGGGTCAGTCTATAGTACTTTGATTTGCTCACTGGTAAGACTTGCCAGTGTGTTTATGCAGTGTTACAATTTTCGTATGCTTCCTTGGAGTAACGTCCATCACAGACAATGGACATAGGGCAACTAATTGACAGTCGAGATGCGTGATGATAATCTTATGCAATCTTGGATGATGCAATATTTTTCAAGGTCAAACAAATTTCATCAAATAGATTCATATTACCGCTCACCCGTACAAATGACCTGAGGAAAAAAATAAAAATTGATTACACCGTCACTCCAGTGGGTCTAAAACTGACTGTATGGTGAAGGAAACTGAAGCAGTTGTTTCGATTAATTTGCACAAGGGTGTATATAATGCTTTTGTAAATACCTTATGAGTACATCACAGAAACTATACACTATAATAGATTCATATTACTGCACACCACTGCAAATGACCTAATCTGAGGAAAAAATAAAAATCAATTTACACCTTGTCACTCCAGTGGGTCTAAAACTGACCGTATGGTGAAAGAAAGGAAACTAAAGCAGTTGTTTTAATAATTTGCACAAGGGTGTCTATGTATGTGGATATTAGAAGTCTAGTAAATCATCCCTGAAACCATTGTGGCAAAATTATTCAAAATGCTTTATGACAAACACACTGGACTGGGCAGTAGTGAAGCAGACATCTTTTTTGAGGAAGAAGGAACAGATGACTCTGTGGACGACAGTGACATCAAAGATAATGAAGACATCTAAGCTGCTAACAAAGATGAAACGGACATAACATCTATCTCAAAATTTAAGAACAAACATCTTTTTTGAGGAAGATGATGACAACAAATATACAAGATGAAATGTCATGTCATGACATCAAACTTTGACACCAACAGCAATGAAGCAAACTAAAATTTGTTTAATATCTATGTGACCAATTTATCCTAAGAAAATGCCATTTTTGGTTAAACTTATCATGAGTTAGTTTGAATGCCAGATATTAATAATTTTGGTTACATAATCCCAAATTTACCAACAATTAAAATAAATTTAATTCTCATGTATGATATACACTCATTTTCATTTTAAAAATCTGGGAAAAAACGTGTGTACACTGAGCCAATATTTATGGTAATCAAGAATTTATTTCAAATTCAGGAAATGAAGACATCTATATTTACAGAAAATTGGTTAAAATATTCACAGAGATTTCTCGATATTTTCCAACCATTTCTTCTTGTAAGCATGAATATCATTCATATCTCTCACTGCCATAATCAAAAGTTCTTGGAATAACTGAGGCCAAATCTTGTAAACTTCTGTCCGCTTTTTGTCAGCATAAAGAATGCTCTTGGAGATTTCAGTCACATAATTCTTTGCCAATCGCTGTTTGTAAAGTAGCTTCTACAAATAGAAAAGAGAAAAAGTCATTTCAAGATGTCTGGAATTAACAGTTTAAATTTTTGTGAAGAAAGTGCACAAAAGATAGAGTCATAATAGTCAACAAATGAATAAAAGTTCAATCAACTTCTCTTTTAACCAACTTCAAAGTTTTACAAAATTATTGGCTAAAGTATATTAAAAAAAGTTGAACTGTTTAACATCAATACAGTCATAACAATTCTGCATATTTAAATGTTACATTTTTAACAGACTTGAAAGGTGATGATTTATTTTCACCTCTTGCTTTGAGATATTGTCATAGACTGGTGCTATTTTTCTTATTTTCCATGTTATTTGTGGCATGTTTTATTTTTTATTTTATTTTTGAGTTTTCTTATATATTTTGAGAGTGTTGTACCATTGGCATATTTGCTGTTAAATGTTAACAAAATATACACAAATAGTACAAACCATATACATAGAGCATACAAAAGATGTGAAGATTTTGTGAATTATCTGTACATGTGAATATTTTAAGCAGAAGAGAAAAAATAAAGGGATAAATATGAGACGATGAAATAATAATTCCCGTGCATTACCTGTTGTTTCCCTGTGTTACATTCAGAAACTGAGTAAGTCAGAGTTGATCGTGCCAGTAGATCTTCCTGAGTTTTTGCATAAAGTTTCAAGTCAGAGGATTTTTTACTTTTGTCTTCCAATGCAGATAAAATTTGCTTCTTTCTAAAATAAGCAAACACAGTACAAGAAAAAAAATGCCATCCATAGAGGGAATAATGTCATAGTGTGACGATGAATAAGCTCATCTTATCATAGTGCAATGATTAATAAACTCATCAAAGTGCAATGATTAATAATCTCATCTTATCATAGAGCAATGATTAATAAGCTTATCTTATCATAGTGCGACGATTAATAAGCTCATCTTATAGTGCGACGATTAATAAGCTCATCTTATCATAGTGCAATGATTAATAGGCTCATCATAGTGCAATGATTAATAATCTCATTTTATCATAGTGCGATGATTTATAAGGTCATCATTGTGTGACGATTAAGAAGCTCATCGTACAAACTAATACATTAGTAGAGTATACTCAATTTTCAATTCTTGCTGATTGCCCCACAACTGAACCCTAATGATAAATTTGTATGAAAAGTCTCCAAAAGTCAAAATTGAAAAAATATCCTATGATACACATTTTGTCTCTTGAAAGAAAATCAATATCTGTAAATAAATCAATGAGATTTGTACATACAAAAATGTTAAAATAAATGTAAAATATTTTCAGAGTTATGAAATTTTACTAGTGCAAGAGTGGTAGGCATATTAAAAGGATATACATAATAATAAAGAAACAATTTATAATAAGAGATGGATAACAAAAATGTAAAATATCATTTTCCTGTATTTACAAATATTTATTAAAAATTTTCAAATTAATCCCAATGTTTCTGATGACATTCTTATAGAACAAAATGGTTGGTAACAAAATGAAAAAAAAAAATCCAACTGTCATATTTGTCCAGATATTCCACATCAGTTTATAATATATCACAGTTTTCAATTTGTACCTGATGATTGTCACATGCATGAGACTCACAGTTGTACCAAATGGTGAGGAAAAAAATTTATATATATAAGTAAACATTGATGCCAACACTTGGAGGTGACAGCCTGTTTCATGCTAGATACAATTGTCTGGCCTGACGATTACATCTAGCATGACACGGACTGTCGCCTCTAAGTGTTGACTTCTATGTTCACTTTTATATTTACACACGCTCTATCTCTGACATTGAGCACTTTATCCCATAAATATAGCATACCTTAAGAGTATATTTCTTAATATATATATATATATATATATATATATATATATATGTTGTGGTAGGATCCACCTAATTTGCATAGTGGAGTACCGACCATATAAATATGGTTGGTACCGGGAAGAGAGTGGGAGGAATCAGGAGATCCAACGAGAGACTCTGCCCGACTGCGACTCGGTCAACACATTCTCCAGGAACGGTCTTCCCAGGAATATACAAAAGACTATATGTAAATATTGTGTACACTTTCTTGTTTCAATACATTTTGTTCTAAGTACATTTTGTGTTGCATTATTATTCCATGCATTAGTCAAGTTTCAACAAAGGTGACGAGGTAGAAAGAACCATACGAAAAAAAAAAAAAGAATTAATAATTGATAGCTTTCAACAATTGGGACAAGTCATTTGAGGAACCCAGGCTGAAGGAAAAAAATTATTAATTAAAAGTCCAACATCTAACGGAACGGCGAAGGATTCTGAATTTCTGGATATTTAGAACTCGTTAAAGGACGACTAAGCATAAAGGAACGTTCACTCAGAAAAATTTGAAAGGTGTCGTAAACGAATAACGGTGATTTTAAATTGAAAAAGTTATCTACAACGAGACACCCGTTAAAAAAAAAACTGGCCGACTACAAAAACGTGCATGGAATTAAAAGGCACACAAATACACCGTGTCGATTTTGAAAGGTAACGAACTTTTAAAAAATTGTTATTTGTTTGCTCAACAATATTTTATAGTGACGAATTTACTTCTGATCAGAGGTTTGTCATTGAAATACGCGAACAGAAGTAAAAAAAAAAAAAATACCAAAGTTGATTATCACGGGTTTGAATGTAAAAGCAAGACATAAAATAAAAAAGTCGTAAGTTGTTTCGATTTTCTGGTCAGCTTATATTATATCCATAGATACACAAATTAAAGGTATATTCTTTGTTGCATGAATACTATCAGCTAAAGATGGATGAATTATCCAAAGTCATATCTGAATTATTCAAATCCCAGCAGTTGAGTCAGGCTGAATTATTCAAATCCCAGCAAAAATATCAAGAAAAGCAAGAAGAAAGACTTTTAGAAATTCAAAAGTTAATACTGGAGAAATTAAACAACAATCAGGCAAATGAGGGAAATTCTTCATATTCTAATAACATCATATTTAATTCGCTGGAAACTTTCAACTATGTGCCAGATGAAGAAAAAACGTTTGAAGCGTACTTTAAACGATATGAAGATATTTTCTATACAGACTGTAAAAACTGGTCGAATTCAAGAAAAGTCAGTCTATTACTAAGAAAGCTAGGTACAGCAGAACATAGCAAATTTGTAGATTTTATTCTACCGAGAAGAACGAATGAATTGGAATTCTCGGAAACAGTGAAATTGCTAAAGGAGCTGTTTGGAGCAAATATGTCGCTTTGGCATAAGCGATGGTTATGCATGAATGTCACTAAATCCGACGATCAGGATTATTTAACATATGCATCTATAGTGAATAGACATTGTGACAACTTCAGATTGGCAGAGATTACGGTTGAAGAATTTAAGTGTTTAATTTTTGCTCAAGGACTGGTATCCAGTAAGAGTGCCGAAATAAGATGTAGTGTTTTGTCTAAACTCGAATCTGAACAAAACCTTACCCTGAAAAAGTTAGCAGAGGAGTGTCAGCGGGCCGTAAGTTTAAAGAAAGAGTCTCAAAAAATTGAAGAAGCTGGCATTGCTTATATTAAAAAAATAAAAAACAGTCAAATTACCCATCAGAAAAAAATTGGAGTAAAAATTTGGCGTATTTTAAAAATAGACAAGAAAAATTAAATAAGAACGAGGAGTAAAAAAAGGTTCCACCATATAATTGCAGACTTTGCAACGAAAGACACTGGGAGGTAAATTGCCCATATAGAAATAAGAAATGTTTCGTGTGCCACAAGAAGGGACACAAAGGATTGTGTTGTAAAACGAAAAAATTCAATAGCCGAATTAGACAAACAAATTCGAATATCAAATCAGATAGAGATTTGAGGAAATATGTGACGACTGAAATATTTAAAAAGAATATCAAATTTCAACTCGATTCGGGTTCAGATTTAACAATAATGAACTATAAAACATGGAAAATTTTAAAAAGGCCTACAATAATGAAGTCAACGAAACGCGCTCGAACGGTAACTGGAAAGGAAATTAACTTCAAAGGCGAGGTTGTACTTCCCATGAAATTGAACGGGATCGTTAAAAAAATAAAGGTTTTCATTCTGAAAAATGGAGAAAACTTGATGGGTACAGATTTTATTGAAACATTCGAATTGTGGGATAAACCGTTAAACTCATTCTGCAGAAAAGTAGAAAGTAATACGCAAACAAGACAGGACATCAAAGATGAATTAAAGAAAAAGTTTCCGGAAACCTTCACACCTGGTCTTGGAAGATGTAACAAGTTTGAAGCTAAATTTGAATTAAAGGAAAATACTATGCCAATTTTTAAAAAGAAACGTAACGTGCCTTTCGCAAGTGTAGAGAAAATTAACGAAGAACTTGATAGGTTGGAAAAAATGGGAATTATTTCGAAAGTAGAATCTAATTCATGGGCTGCGCCGATTGTGTGCATAAAAAAGAAATCAAACCAAATCAGAGTCTGTGTTGATTTTTCGTCAGGGTTGAACTCGGTAATCAAGGACTACCATTACCCGTTACCGAGTCCAGAGGAGATTTTCAACAAGCTAAATGGTGGAGTTATATTTTCAAAAATCGACTTATCAGATGCCTATCTCCAAATTCCCGTCGAAGAAGAATGTTCGAAGTTACTAGGGATAAACACGCATAGAGGGTTATTCAAGTACAACAGGCTTCCTTTCGGTATTAAATTGGCACCAGCCATTTTTCAACAAGCTATGGACGTCATGTTGAATGACAGACTTTGCGTGCGCTTACTTAGACGACATCATAGTAAGGAGCGAAACCATCGACGAACATCGAGAGCATCTCAATCAAGTATTTAAAAAGATTCGGGACTTTGGATTTAAAGTCAAAGAGTCTAAGTGCGAATTTGGTTTTGAGGAAATTAAGTATTTAGGTCACATAATCAACAAAAATGGCAGGTGTCCAGATCCGGAAAAGTCCATTGCGATTAGAGACATGCCGACGCCCACTAATGTGGCAATGCTACAGAGTTTTCTGGGGCTCGCAAATTATTATCAAGTGTTCATTAAAGGAATGTACAATCTAAGAGCTCCGTTGAATGAACTACTAAAAAAAAGACAAGGCATGGGAATGGACGGTAGAATGTCAGAAAGCCTTTGATGAAATAAAGAAAATGCTTACATCCGACCTCTTTTTAACCCATTACAATCCAAAACTTGATATTGTAGTGGCAAGTGACGCCAGTTCATACGGGATAGGAGCGTGTATTCAACACATAATGCCAGATAGTTCTAGAAAACCAATTGCACATGCTTCGAGAACTTTACTCCCAGGAGAAAGGAGTTACTCACAGATAGAAAAAGAGGCGCTGAGTATCATTTTTGCCATAACAAAATTTCACAGATACATCCACGGCAGACATTTTATGCTAGAAACGGATCAAAGCTCTGATCACTATTTTTGGTTCGAAGAAAGGGTTACCCGTTTATACGGCAAATCGTCTGTTGAGATGGGGAACCATTCTTCTCAATTATGATTTTCACATAAAGCACCTATCATCCAAAAATATAATTCATGCGGATAGTTTATCAAGACTCGTACCGAGTCAAGAAGAAAGATTCGAAGAATCAATTATTGCAAATATCAGAGCAGATTATGAGGTGAAAAGCATGGTAAACAACATTTTAAGAGAGCTACCGGTTACATCAAAGGAAATAAAAAAAGAAGCTGAAAGCGATGATTTCATTTTAGAAATAAAAAGCAGAATGGTAGCAAATGACAAAAAAGTGCAGGAGATTTATTCAATTTGTGACGGATTTTTATTATATGGTGAGAGAGTAGTAGTACCAAAAAAGTTGCAGAAAAGAATACTACAGGACTTTCATATGGGTCACCCGGGGGTTAATAGAACAAAAAGCTTAATGCGAAGCTTTGTATATTGGAAAGGAATGGATGTGGATATCGAAAACATGGTTCATCGATGTAAAGGGTGTGTGTTAGCAGCTAAGGCACCACCTATAGTACACAAACCATGGCCCAAGACGGATCATCCGTGGACAAGATTACACATTGATTTCGCTGGTCCAGTAGAAGATTATTACTACTTAATAGTGGTAGATAGTTTTACAAAATGGCCACAAGTACTACGCTGCAAAAAGCCTACGTCCAATAACACAACAACTTTTTTGCATGAACTATTTGCATGGTTCAGTGTGCCAGAGTGTATTGTGAGTGACAATGGTACACAATTCACTTCTGAAGAATTTAAGGAATTTTGTAAGTTATATCAAATTAACCACATAACGAAACCGCCGTATCATCCGAGGTCCAATGGACTCGCAGAAAGATTTGTCGATACTTTAAAGCGCGCGCTGAAGAAAGCCTCAGGAGTTCCAACAGAAAAGGCACTTCAGCAATTCCTACAGGTATACAGAATTATGCCAAACCAGAGAACACACTCAAACATGGCACCAGCTGAACTAATGTTCGCTAGGAAAGTTAAGACAGTGTTTGACAAGCTTTTGCCAGGAAAAAATAGAGTAAAGAATACTATGTATACAGCGAGAAAAAGATACACCGCCGGAGAGAAGGTGTTTTTCAAGTGCTACAAAAACAACGTTGAGTTCTGGGAGCGAAGCATAGTAGACAAGAGAATCGGTGACCTGATTTACATAATTAAAGGGCCGAAGAATACTCATAAAAGGCACCAGAACCAACTTAAAAAATGCTATGTTCTAGAGCATGAAGAGAGTATACCGGATGAGGAGGAAGATCCAATTGATGTAATGTATGATATGTTTCAAGTAGAACCTCCGCAGAATACTCCTGAACCAAGAAGATCCTGTAGGAAACGAAAGTTCATGGAACCATTGGACGTGAATCCAAAACGGAAAAAATATTAAAAGTATGCAAATGGATCTACAAAGAAATAGCCATAATCATCAACCCATATAGGAAGCCAGTTTGAAATCCAAAAGGGATTCCAAGGCTTGGGAGGGGGGTGTTGTGGTAGGATCCACATAATTTGCATAGTGGAGTACCGACCATATAAATATGGTTGGTACCGGGAAGAGAGTGAGAGGAATCAAGGGATCCAACCAGAGACTCTGCCCGACTGCGACTCAGTCAACCCATTCTCCAGGAACGGTCTTCCCAGGAATATACAAAAGACTATATGTAAATATTGTGTACACTTTCTTGTTTCAATACATTTTGTTCTAAGTACATTTTGTGTTGCATTATTATTCCATGCATTAGTCAAGTTTCAACAATATATATATATATATATATATATATATATATATATATATATATATATATATATATATATACACACACACCCCGTGTGTAACAGCAAAATTGTCTATTTGTTAGATTAAGCTGTGAAATGTATCTTAGAAATGATTCTAACCTTCTAAGTTTCTGCCATGGAGTAACAAGGTGCATCACTAGTTTCAGGTAGGGTTTCATTTTCAAGTCTTTTTTCACAGCTTTTCAGAATGGCATAGATGAGACAGATCTCAGTTGGATCTTTTCTAACTGATCTCTTTAGCTCTAAGTTGAAATGATGAGCCTTCTTTCTGTTGTGACCTCTTGATACAGTTTTCCTTTCTGTTGTTCTCTTTTGTTTAAACTTATTCACCATTTTCTTCATGGTTTTTGAATGGAGATTGAAGATGGAAACCAGAGAATGAATATTGGTACCATACTGAAGGCCTGAATGATCTTATACCTCTCACCATTGCTCAGTTGAGAAGATAGTAAGGGTGACACAAAATGATCTTAACCTATTCTCTTTACAGCTGAATAAGTGAAAGGGTTTTTCAGTAATTCTTATGATAAATGGCGGCAAGATGGCTAAATGTCTTAGCTAAAAACCTGGAAAAAAGAAACTCAATAAGTTTAGTGGGTTTTTAGATATTAAACATTTTTTGTGATGAAAAATTATGCTTTAACACAATTTGGACAATTTTGCTGTTACACCTTAGTTTGTGTATGCGTGTGAGTATATATATAAAATGTGCACCATTTCAATAGTCCTGGAACTCACAGCCTGATAAGATGAAAGTGAACTAGCCAATAAGTTGTTATAATTCCTTTTAGCTCAGTTCTACATGCAATATATGTATGAATGTATGTATATATATATTATATAAAAACACCCCTTGTCTGGTTGAATTGGATTTCTCTGTATCCTTGGAAACGTGAATTATGATTTTTGCTGTCTTTAAAACCCAGTAATTTTAAAAGTTACTCCAAAATTCACTTGAGGATGAAATGGAACTAATGTCTTTAATTTAATTACAAAATTAAATTCGAAGCTTTCAGCTTCCATTTTTGAAACATAGAACTGTGTAGTGAAAAAAAACATTTTAAATCAATTATAATATATATATATATATATATATATATATATATATATATATCAGTTCTACATGTGCTATATATATAATGAAAGCAATATCTGTTTAATACTTACTTTGACTCACCCAACAAAAATAGCAGATGTGATAGGGTTAATTCTGATGTTATACTGGAAAGTGGGGAAAAAAGGTTTTCTGCCTCAACTATATCTGATGCATTTACCTGGATAAAAATAAAGATAATTATTATGATTAACTCTTGTCAAGGTTGGAAATAAAGGTAGCAGCTTTTTTCTTGCGACTACTACTACTTAGGTAGATATGGTAATTCGGAGAAAATGGTTTATCTCTAAGTACTCACTTACCCACTCTATCAAATATCATTTTTATCAAGATATATTGTATCAGCATTTGGGCATCACTCCTCTAAATTTGTTAGTGAGTGCCCTTATCATAGACATTCCTGATGATGTCAGTTCTTTATTCTCTATGCCAATGAAAAAACTATTTACATCTTAATGGTAAGCCTGATCGATTCAATAAAGTTATATTGGAAGCTGATCTCAAAAATGACATACAATCTGTTGTTAACTGGGGCAAGAAATAGCTTGTTAATTTTAATACATCCAAAACTAAACTACTCTCTTTTAATCATCTTAGAGAACCTTTTTATGCCATCAGTCAGCATGGCTGATGCTAACCTCTAAGAGAGAGTAACTCATTACATCTCCTTGGGCAAATGTTTTCCAATATGTGTAAGAATTATTATATTGCCCCAATTGCTAAGTCTGTTGCTAGGAAAGTTGTTTCACGGCATTTCTCACCTGAATCTGTTTTGCAATTTTATAATTCTACTATTTGAGAGTGCATTGAATATTGTTGCCATATCTGGTTTGGTGCTTCTGGCATGTGTCTAGAGATTCTTGATAAAATCCAAAAAAGAATCTGCAGTGTTATCAGTCCTGACATGGCATCTTGATTTCAATCACTTTTCCACTTTTAATGTAGCTTCTCTCTACCAACCTCCCCACAAGGCAAGATGTGGCACAAGACCAGTTTTTAACATGGGGTATTCCAAGCCTGTAGGCTTGGACAAAAATTGCCCATAGGTTCCATATACATGGGGTTGCATTTGTCTATGTCCCCAAATGAGACTCTACCCTTCGGTAAAGCCTCGTCTGGGTTCTTCTCTGCCTTTAGGCAGAGAGTTCGACAAGAAAGGAAGAGGAAGTCTGATCCAATGTTCTTTAGACCATATATTCCTTAAAAAGATAAATGAACATTGCTGGGCTGTGAAGCTCACTGTAGCTGAGTGGGCTAAAGCATGCTGGGTGGTGGTTTTTCCCTAATCAGAGAGATGCAGGTTTGAATCCTGCCAGTGAGCACATTTTCTTTTATACATTCTTGAATACATATTCTAGTAGATATAATTCATAATAAAAACAAAACAAAACACATAGTATGTTTACTTACTGATTAAAAAGTTAACAAAAAATGCTATCAAATAGCTGCAAATAACCATATTCATATCCGCTATTATTCCTACTCACAAGCCTCTAGAATAATTTGAAGCATAACCATGACGACCTACCCACAAAATGTTAGGATAATATAACAGACTTTTCTACTCTTAATGCACCATTGATCAACATATAGAAATAATCAAGTTCAAACACAACATACAAAGGCTGAAAATTACAGCCAAGCTTGAAGCAGACTGTCACTACATAGTGCTGACTTTTATATTCACATATGCTCTATCCCCGATATTGAGCACTTTTGCCCCAAAATATAAAATACCTTAAAACCAGTATTTTTCAAACTTTTTTTTACTACGACCCACAGCAAGAAGCACATTTTGCATTGCAAACCATGACAACAATGTTTAATAAATCAAAGACAAACTCTCTACAATAGGTTCACTTATTTAGCATCAAAAATTTTAAATTTGCATATTTCTTATGATCTGCACATATTGGAATTATATTACCTAGTTGTATGAAGATAAAATTACTTTAAAAAAAAATTTGGCCTCTTCTTAAATTTTGCCAAAACAACAGCCAAATCACTGAAAAATTCCGAGACTTCAAATGAACACAACACATCATCTTACTACCACAGGAAGAATTTACTGGTACTCAACTTTGACATTGAGTCGGGAAATTCACTTTTAGCCCTGACTTCAGATGCATTCTGAATTATTCAACAATCTCAACAGCTTTCACTGGCCACAAAGACAAATGCATTGCACACTTTCATAGCTAAGTTTTGGCATGAGGTCTCTTTGTGAGAGAGAACTAATGTCACTCAGTCTGCAATGAGTTTGACAAACAAGATACATAAATAAGAACAGACTATATATATATATATATATATATATACATAATTTAAAAAAAAAAAAAAAAAATGCTTACCTCAGGGAAAAACTAGTGATGATTTATGAGTGCTATGCAACGTTTAGAGTTGTTTATATTCTGCACTTTGCACTCACTTGTGTATTTTTTTTCTTTATTTTTTGTTGTGACCCATTTTATTTATCTCACAACCAACTGAAGGGTCAGGACACACAGTTTGAAAAACTCAGCCTTAAAGCTATATATATATATATATATATATATATATATATGAAAATTTCTCCGATTTAACCAGTAGAGAAGACAATATTTATGAATAAAAATGACAATAGAAAAATAGTAATTGCTGACGTGTTTCATTCAATGTGGACTTTATCAAAGCAAAATACGAAATGAATATAATTTAACAAGGTAACTAATAAAAACAAAAACAGAATGTTACTAGCAACTGGAATGTAGAGAAACGCTATTTTCATATTGTTAACTGAAAATAACGTCAGTATATGTCACGTGTCATATATATATATATATATGTTATTGGTCAGAATTGAATTAGATCATGAAACAGTTTTATTAAAAAAGTGCTCAATACAAAAAGAAAAGAAAAATTTAACATTCAGAGTATTTAAATTTTTTAAATTAGGAGATCAGCCAATCACGCTACCTTGGTTTTGATGATACTGAAAGATTGAAACCAAGTTAGCATGATTGTTATTCTAATTTTTTATATATATATATCAATCCCTATTGCAAACGCTCGCTCAGGCATATTTGTGTTTGTTCAACACCCACAGAACCAACCTGTGGTTTATACTGTAACTATGCTGAGCAGACCTTAGTTACAGTTTCTGGGGGAGAGCGTGCTATCTAGCATGATCAACTATCTGAACAAGTCCAGCACACTCAAACCCTCAGTCATGATGATTTGTGACTTTGTGCTAGGAACAGCCACCCCACAAGGGTTCTGTCTACCCAATTTCACTCAAAAAAGCTTGGGTCAACCCATGGTATGGTTTTCAGGCACTTTCCAAAGATGCAGCATGCTGAGATCATCTCCTCCAGGCTGATAACACCAGGAAGTCTCCTTCTGACAAATCAACCATGGTGAGATTTGAGCATGGGTCTCATGGTCAGAAAGTGAATGTTCTAACTACTCTACCACATGCCCATATATATAGTAAAGGTAATAAATCCGTAGGTATATAATCCAAGTGGATGCTAGTAAAATATTAAAAGTGATCCACAAAAAGAGCTCAATGTATTTATTATTA
Source organism: Acanthosepion lycidas (assembly GCA_963932145.1). Lineage (NCBI taxonomy): Eukaryota > Metazoa > Mollusca > Cephalopoda > Sepiida > Sepiidae > Acanthosepion > Acanthosepion lycidas. The sequence continues at coordinate 13,929,462 of OZ010573.1, forward strand.
CAGAGCCAATAAATAGTATTACACAACAAAACCCAAAATTGCCGCATATGGGGGAGGGGTAGATCTATTTCAACCAATGAAAACTTTGACAGTCTTATTCAACCCTAGTACATATATACTTTTAACGACATTTACTGGCCTGAATGTCCAAGAAATTTTCATAGAAAATATGCGTTAATACTGTTTATTATAAACAGAGCCTTTACTTAAATATTTGTATCTATGAAAAGAACGTATAAACATTAAAAAAAAAAATGTCTTAAAATAATTGTTGAACTTTGTCCATAATGTGTGACATGATTTGTTTACATTTGGATACGTATCGAGCAGATATAAATGTACGAGAGAAAGTCATGGAGAATTGTAGTTTAAAAAACAGTAAAATTGACCTTGCTAACCGAAACGCTCCTCTGTGGCTAAATCGGTAATAGCACGTCAGGCTAAATGACGGTTTATTAGGATATAGATTCGATTCCTGCATATTTTCTATGAAAATTTATTGGACATTCAGTTTGGTAAATATTGTTAATACTGTTTATTATAAACAGAGCATTTACTTAAATATTTGTATCTATAAGAAAAAATGTCTTAAAATAAGTGTCAGGCTTTGTCCATTTCATAATATATATATATATATATATATATTTGCACTATTATTTTTAAAGAGTTATTGAGCAGTAAATATTTCTGTAAAAAGTTCAAGTTTAAAAAAGGGAAAAGAAAAAGGTACATACATCTTCATTGTTGATGTTCTTTGGAGACAGGTGGGCCAAACGAAACAAAAGATATGGTTTCCAAAGAGTGAATTTGGTCACTGGGTTTGTGGAATCTATTGTCAGAGAATCCAACCTTCGCAGATTAGCAAGCCCATTTAGTTGTGAAAATGAATGGATGTTGCAGGAGTTAAAAATTAAATTCTGGAAAAAAAAAAAAAGGAATGGTTTGGTTTGTTTTGTTTTACGACGTATCAAACTCAATGGGTCATTTAATGCCGACAACTTTTTTTCCTGGTAATATTTTTGTTTTGTCAAAAATCTATTTCTGGTAATATTTTTTCCTCAAAAATGTATAGCTGGTAATATAATTTAAAAAAATGTATTGCTGATAATATTTTTTTTTTTCAAAAACGTATTGCTGGTAATAGTTTTTCTTCAAAAATTTATTTCTGGTAATAATTGTTTTTACAAAGTATTTCTGGTATTAAAACCTAGTTTTACACTTTCATAATGCTGTTTACCTCAGTTTCGGGGTTTAACTATTTGCCCATAGCTGGGACCCTAACAGATGCTACCACCCCATGTCAGGGTGGACCTGGGAACACCAGCAATTAAGAGGTGGTCCCACGCTCCTCAAAACCTCCTGATCAAAGGCCTTGATGCTGGACGTAGTTTATTGTCTTACCCTGGATGTGGATGTAGTTTATTGTCATACCCAGGACGGGCATTTTAGGCAACACTATAAAAATACATCTGCTTCGGTCTTCTGATATATCATTACTTTCATACATTTCATTTATTACATCTGCAATTTTCTCAGTGCTGAAATCATCCAAACCTGTTAGGAGCTCAACTACAATTCCATCTAAATCTGCTGCTTTGTTTTTGATCAATTTGGCTAGTGTTGATTTCACTTTCATTAATATTTCTAATCCTTCCATATTTTTGTGTAGTGTTGGGTTAAAATGCAGATTATCTCCCTTTTATTAAGATCGTCACAAGGATCACGTGGTGGCTGGTGAACGACATCAAGAGAGATTGACGAGAGCATTTATCATGTAGAGCCCAGAGACAAAGGACATCCTTAGGCCACAGCGATAGGTTTTACTGGGAAAAGCACATGGTCTAACCCAGTTTGTGGAGAAACTGCCATAACTCTAGTTTTCCCATTTGGAAATATAACAGGTAAGGTTGCCCTTTCTTACACACTTTTGTTGAGGTGTATGTTATAATTTCTTTGCATGGGACACATGTATATACGAATACATCTAATTGTGTACAAACCTCTCTGTGAATTAAGCATGTGTGTTATTCTTTTTCCATTCAGCTATTTCGTTCTGTCAGTGAAATATTGGTGTTGTTATATCAGGGATATAACAGTGCCCATAACGGGAGAGAAACGTATTAGGGAAAATAAATATTTATTTTCCATGCTCTTGTTACAGAAGGTTTTCCTCTTTCTTTGTGAAAGAGTTCTCCAATGTATTTGTTCCGTCTTTCAAGTACGAAGGCAATCATGACTGACAGAATAAGACTATTATATATATAATGTAATAACGTTCATAATTTTATTACAGAAAAGCAACTGAATTTAATTAAAAATGTATTGAAGAAAGGTATTCTATCGCCTGGAATTAAGGATGGTAAAATTGGCAGTATAATAGCTATCAGAAACAAGACTTACCGCAAGGCTTGGAAAGCGGGATCTTAATTTGTGCACATGTTTCACAATCTCATCAAAATCAATGAAGTTGAACACCACAGTGTTGACCATTCCTGCTGATTGTACACCCCAGTTACGATCAAGAGCCTCTAAGGAAGCTGATCCATACAAGGAAAGACAATTACAATCCAATTCAGCTAGGTTGTTAATATCACTCATTCCTGAGCCAACCTTACCTGTTGATCTATAATTGGGAAGAAAACAAAAACAGTTTTATGAAAATCACTTAAGAAATTATATACATTTATTATTTTGAAATACATTGTATTTAGTGGTTATATATTTTTGACTAGACATTTGTTTCAAACAGGATATTTTCATCTAGCAGCATGAGATTTTGGAGTTTTTAATGACAAATAATAAAAATAAAAATTCTTGAAAGACTCAAGCCAGTAGACAAAAATATGCGATTTGAAAAATGGTGACATTTACTTGGACATATGCAGACATGAAATATAATGTATATAACAAGAAATAATGTTGCATTATAAAAAAAACCCATTAATTCCATAAAATTACTAATATATATATATATATATATATATATATATATATAGTGTCCAAATAAATTTGACATAATTTTGGCAATTCTTGTTGAAATAACCTCAAATTTTCACAGAATGTATAGAAACAAATCAAGATTTTATATTTAATGTTTTATTTTTGTTATCTCAATGAGAATCTGCCAGAGAAATGGATCGGGCGTCATGCAGGTGAAGACAGTTTTCTGATGAAATGGCTGCCATGGTCACCATGTGATTTCTTTTTATGGAGATATGTGAAGAGACTGGTCTACGTCACCCACCCCTTCTAGCTAGCACTGATGAACTCAGAGAATCACTTCTGCACTGGATAATGTTACCAGACACATGCTACAGCATGTCTGGCAAGAGCTTAACTATTGACCTGACATGTGCTGTGTCAGAAGCAGTACACATATTGAACACTTATGAAATCGGTCCCATAATAAACTTATGATGTTCAACACCTAAACTGTTCAATTTTATTGAGCTAGACCTAGTAGTTTTCAAGATAATTGCTTTTAAAATGATGTCAAATTTTTTGGAACACCTTATGTGTGTGTGTGTGTGTGTGTGTGTGTATATATATATATATATATATTTATTTGTGTATTTAGGAAGCTTATTTTCATTCAAACAGGTTTGGTTAAATAATATAGACATATAATATCTGTTTATTTTTGTCTTAATCTTTTCAAGTCTGTGGATCAATTTCATTGCAGCTGTAAAAAAAATTGTATTAAGAAAAATACCAAAATTTTCTTTAAAAAATTATTTGAAAGAAAATGTTGATATTTTTCTTAATACAATTTTAAAGGAGATTTTCAAACCATCAGTCAGGTAGTGGTTTTTCAGTGGCTCTATCGCTAATAAATCTCTGTTAAAAAAATGTTAAGTAGGATCTATTCATATGTTCATACAACAATCTGTATTGTCATGTATATTTTTTTTTTTTTTTTTTTAGGTTTAATCAGAAATAATTTATTTTTCAATTGCTTCCCAAAATCAGAAATTGTTTATAATTCCACCTAATTGTTATGGAATATATTTACTACTAGCTTAAAAGCTGCCCTGCCGCGTGGCAATTAAGCTAGCTCCTGAAGTGGGGCTCTTGATTAGGCCTTCATCACAATAAGCAGAGAGGAGTAGATGCGATAGGCCACAATAAACTACAGAAGAACTCAAAATTGATTACTGCATTTAAGTATTGAATTAATATTTAAGCTTATCTTTTAATAGTTCAAGGATAATTCTTCTGCCGCCACTTAATTTAAAGACAATTTGATGTACATAGGTCCTTACTTTTAGTACGAACAATTATTTTTATTTCATGGGTGACTTTCACAATTAATTTTGATTATTCCCAAATTTATTTCCAAGTTATAAAAGTTGTTATCATAGAAAAAAATTTGTTGCAAAAAGAAAAAATAAAAAAGATCGATGAAACAATTGCAGTAAGGAAAACTAGAAATCAAAAATTTCAGGATTGTGGTCCGGATCTGGCCCAGAAAATTTTTAATTTGCTCAGAATTCACCTGATTCCAAAATACTATATATTGGGCTTCAGCCTCTAGGAGTAAAGTTGAAAAAATTCCTTAAATTTTCTATAATTTCATTGATATTGCATTGTTTGTTTTTTATGCTTAATGCTTCTGGGATTTGTAATCATTTTTTACAGTTTATTTATGATATTGTATTTTTCTGTTATTGGTGATGATTGATTGGTCATATTTCTTATTTAGGTTGTGTGTGATGTCGGTTGGTATATTCATATAGCTTAGTGTGAAATAAGGCTAATATCAAAACTGGAGTAGATCACAGAAAACAATGGAAAATTTTATGTTTTAAAAACAAAAATATTAAAATGAAAAATTAATCATTGGCAAGAGAAAGGAAACACAGAATTAACATATTCTAAAACAAAAACCTGTTACTTTACTATATAGTGATTTTCCAAGCATAGCTTAGATGTGGTACAAGGCCGAATATATGGGGCACCCAGTGAGGATAGAAATCACTACTCAGTTGTAATTGTTCTAGCGTAAAAAGCTTGCTAACCATTACACTGCCTCGAGGAGACCTGTTACTTTACTATATATAACGGATATGAAATTACCCAAAATTTGTATTTTACATTTAATTTGAAAAAATTTACAAATAGTAATTACAGTTCTCACCTAAAAATCATAGTTTCTTTGGTATTTTTATTTTGTTCGTTGCGAGTCTTTGCACTGGAACTTTTTGAAATGTCCATCTTTTGAGTCTGAGGATCTGAATTGCTTGCTGAAGTCAGAGCAGACATATCAGTATGCACACTATGAGCACTCTCTGGTCTTTGGGGCTGTTTTTCCATCCTAGTAAAAGCAAAAATCTGAAAAGTCATCTCGGAGTATGAAGTTTTAGAACTTAAGTAAAACAAGGACAAAAATGCATAAAATAGGAGCAGTTATTCATTTGGCTTAGGGTGACACGAGGTTAATTTCTGAATTAGAGAAGGCATTCAATTAGTTTAGAGTGATATGAGATTGAATTCTGAATTTAAGCAGGCATTCAATTAGTTTAGTGTGACACAAGGCCAATATCAGTATTGGAGTAGATTGGTTTGTTTTATGGCATATCAACCACAACGGGTTATTTAATGCCAACAAGATTTTTATTGCTGGTAATATTTTTGTTCAAAAATGTATTGCTGGTAATATTTTTTTTTTTTAATTTATTGCTAGTAATATTTTTTTTCCTCAAAAATTCATTGCTGGTAATAATTTTTTACAAAAATGTATTGATGGTATTAAAACCTATTTTTATATTTTCATAGCATTTTGATCCCAGTTTGGGGTTAACTATTTGCCCATAGCTGTGACCCCTAACAGGTGCTATCACCTCTGTCCAGGGTGGACCTGGGAACACCAGAAATTAAGAGTTGGTTCCACACTCCTCAAAAACTTCTTATCAGACACCTTGTTGCCAGGCGTAGTTTATTATTTTACCCAGGATGCGGATGTAGTTTATTGTCTTACCCAGGACGTGTCATTTGGTAGGAGGTCTTACCCCATTGCAGAGGTGCTGTCAGTGTATTCTGAAGTCCCAGCTGACAGGGCGGGTATTGGAGTAGACTATAGAGAGAATGGAAAATGATTTAGACACAAATATCAAATGAAAAGGATTTTGCTTCTATGAAAAGCTGTTATGTTGTTCGGTCAAATTTGTTTTGTCAGCTTTAAAGCAAAATGTAAAATTAGAAAGGATACAAAATGTAACTTTTTATAACTCAGAAAACTCTGTACCTTAACCCTGCATTAGTCACATGTAGGATTTTGTTACCCCCACCAACTCTTTAAAGTACTTGTAATTGATAATTGGCAAATTTTCTTTTGCTCCTCCCGCCTACTAGCCTAACTAAATGAGGGCGTGTAATATGCAGTGTAATGCAGTTGAAACTCCATTGTGGGAGGCAGATGCCACTTTGTCTTCTTCTTCGGGGTGTCCTATCATCCCACCTGACTAATGAAGATAAGTTTCCATGATTTATATTTTTTGTATATCTGTATTATATAAATATATTTTATTACTTTTCAGTTCTGTCATTATGAGTTTAGCTAATGTAATATCTTCCTATTCATGGAAATATATTGTGGCAGTTCTTGATGAATGAAACTTGAAATGCTCACACAGTTTATCTTTTACCTTAAAATATAATTAAAAAATTTTTTTTATAAAAAACAATTATGTATTACAATTTTATAGCCATTATTTATGATGCTATAAAATATATAATGTATATATAAAGTATATAATACTTCACCCTATACAGGCAAAATTACTTGGTTTATTCAACTTTAATATTGAATAAATGCCGTCTATTCAGTATTATTATCATCGTATATAGATGCTCCACATTTTTAATTGTATCTATAGGCCCCTTTAAGAAGCTTCCTGAATATAAAAATAATTCTTTCTGATAACTAAGTCTGATTAACAACCTCCTTCAACAGATATAACGTCATATTTGGCTACATCCATGATACATTTGTTGCTGTCATATTCTCTACAATGACGTCATGTCGAAGTGCTGGTTTAAAGTGACATGAAAAAATAACTCACCCACCTCTGGCCTCTGACCTTATTTTTCTATTCGGCATTGCTCTGACTTTCAATTGGTTAATCAAGACATACCTACAAGCATATTTTTAATTCTAGTCTTATACAAAACCCCACCCACCCCTTAACTTTCAGAAAAGAGGTAATGATTTGTTTTTAAATTTCCCTAAAAAGTAATTTTTATTACCACTTATCAACCACCGCCTGAGGAAGAACAATCATAGTGTTCAAAACATAGAAACTTTTGTGTAGTGATTTAAAATGTTTATATTATAATCTCTTATAAGAAAAATACTATAATAATAATAATAAAATTTTTCTCTATTATTACATTGGTGCATTTTATCTACATATGTTTGTTTTCATTTCAATAATTATATCTTCAGTTCAAATTTTGATTTAATGTTAATTGTAATGGAGATTGTCTGTTATTGTATATGGCGATCATCATCATCATCACACACACATACACCCTTACAAATTCAAATCTTCAACAGCATTCATTTATTGGACAGGAAGCAACACTGCTATCTGAAGTGACAATTTTAAATTGCTATATTTTCATATAGTAGATTTTGTGCACTTTTGGGATAATCGGCTCCCAAAAGTCTCCCCAAAACTCATGTACTGATTGACCAATCAGATTCTCTGCATGTGGAGAATGATCCTTCCTGGGCAGCACTCCTGATTCATTGACCACCTTTATAAGCAAAAGAAAAGAGAAGTCAAACCAGTGAGACTTTAGCTGCCACAGAAATCCACATCAGTTGAAGATATGCACCCATCTTCTCACTCAACTCTCCAGCTGCATATTCTATCACTTTTACATAATTTTCCTCTTGCACGGCAGAACTGTTTAAAAAACATTTATAACAAACTAATAAATCTTTCATTTCCTTTTCAGAGAACTTTGATAGTCAAAGAGAGACAACTCTCGTCTTACTCATTGCATGTTTTTTTCGTATACATTCTTTATTGTATGCATTGTTGAATACAATTTTTATATATATTGATACCTTTGCCTTGTCACTTATTTTACATCAGTTTGAGTTCCTAAACAAAATTAAATAGATGTGGTAAAAGGCTGCCACAATTGTACTGTTTCAGCAGTATGACACTATTTTACATAATTGTAATACTATAAGCATTTTTGTATTCTGTAAACACCCCAGTGGACTATCCATTTTTTGAAATCTGAAGTGACTAATGCAGAGTTAATCTAAGGCTTTCATAAAATATTGAAACAAATGTTGAATAACTCTTTGGTTCTTACTAAATGACTTGAACTGATAATGTCTTATGAAAAAGAAGTCAATGAGAAAATAATGTTTGAATTCAGTCAGTTATGTTCCATGCATGGGCGATCATGTATATTTCAATACATGACTGACAAGGCAGATTTTTTCCCCACAGTAGTTTGCCATTTCTTTCTAGGGTAGACCAGTTGCCATCCAAGGTTATAGAACCTGATCTGTCCTGCTATTTACCCAGAGCTGGGAGTAGAAGAGGATTCATACCTTTCCCAAGGGTAATAGCATGTAAGTGAATGCAATGGATTTGACTGGTATTCAAACTCGGCTTTCAGATTCCTCAATCCGAGCTGCTATCCACTACACTACCATGTCTTCTTGTTTGAATTACAGACATAAAATCCAAAGTCAAATTATGATTTATGTTGCAGGTGAAAAGAATTGATTGATAAAAATCCAAGAATGAATGGATATAAAGCCAATGAATTGAAAGGAAAATGATAAAATAACTGTGTGTGTCTTGTTTTTACCAAGTGTCTACTGCTAATACTTACTTTCCATGCAAAACAAAACTTTCTTCTACAGTGGCCTCTTCCCTGTTAACAGAACCAAGATGGCTGGCATTGGTAGTCAAAGACTCACAGTGCAAAATGTCTTGTGCATTCGATGAAGGATAAGTGGCTACATGTTGTGCATATAAATCTGGTATTTTGGACAGCTTACCAGAACGGGACATCATACTACCCTGGATGGCTTCCCACTGACACTTTGCATTTGTGATGGCTGCTTGGCGCTTCTCCTAAATCAAAATAATTATAACTTGGGATTTTAGATGTCATTTATTTTTATAAAGATTGACATACAAAATATGAAGAAATAACTTCTTGCCTGACATTTTGTTATTAGCTGTTTAATAAATTTTGGTGCTTTCTTGATCTTTGTTTTTCGAGAGGAGCTCTTTGTCGATATTGTAAAAGAAGAGCCAATTCTCTGCCCTTCACACACACAATTTGACTGAGTTTCAAATAAGACATTGGAATAATAGATTCTCTCTCACTCAGTTTGGACAACCCCTACTCTGAGCTGAGCAATTAAATCAAGGTTGGTGACAAGACAAAAAAAAAAAAAAAAAAAAAAATCAAGTAAATAGAAAATGTTATTGAATTTTTCAGAAATCATTTGGTAAAAAAATTATTTAATTTTTTTTTTTTAAATTTTGTATAAATATTTTTAGGTCTGTTATTGAATTAAAATATACATGTTTATGCACAAAAGTACATACATACACAATTTGAATTAAATTGAAATAGACATCTGTGTTACAAGAAATAATTTCCCTTTCTTCCTGGCAACAACCCCTGGGTAATAGGAAAATGTATAAGCCAAAAGATGCAGCTGTTTGAAGTCATGAAGTTATGATTCCTTTTGTATTTAAACTCAATATATTTTCTTATAAATGTACGATTTAAAATAGACAAACAATTTAGATTTGAAATTTGATCATTTTGCTGTCAGTGATGTGATGGGTTCCTTGAACTAATTAATATTCAATAAACGTTTTGAATTATTTTAGCCTGTGTTCTTTTTGCTTCAAGACTTTGAGATCAGTTACTGATATTTAATGACTATTTTTGACTCTCCCTGTCTGAGATTTTGAAATGAATTGTGAATGTTTTAAGTACAAACATATTTGCAGTTACTTACATCTTTTATTAAAATTGTATCTTTGAATAATATCATCTTCAATAGTTTTTTTCTTTTAAATTCTACCAAAATCTCAGACATTATTACGAGGCGGAGCAACATCTTTGTGCAAATTAATTGAAACAAAATGAATAATTACGTTATTTACATTTTTTTTTGTATTTTTCCAATGAAACATGACCCAGTGCATATGTTAGTATTTCATATGTCCATTCCACAAAGTCATTTCTTGCAGATTTACCACAGATTCTCGATTGGATTTAAATCAGGAGAGTTTCTGGGCCAGTCCATAGTAATTTGATTTGCCCACTGGTAAGGCTTGTCAGTGTGTTCGTTACAATTTTCGTATGCTTCCTTGGAGTAATGTCCATCACAGACAAGGGCCGTAGGAAACTAATCGACAGTCAAGACAATAGTATCTGGGCATGATGAAAATCTAATGCAATCATGGATGACGCAATATTTTTCAAGGCCAAACAAATTTTATCATAGACCCCAAAAATAGATACATATTACTGCAAACCACAGCAAATGACCTAATCAGAGGTAAGAAAAGAAATTGATTACACCCTGTCACTCCAGTGGGTCTAAAACTGACCGTATGGTGAAAGAAAGAAAACTAAGGCGGTTGTTTCAATTAATTTGCACAAGAGTATAAACAGCAAATAATATACCTATGACCTTGTGTAAATGGATGGCAGAATATAAAAGGGAGGGATAGTAAAGGGTTAAATATTGCTTTGTGCAACAAAAGATGGGAAGTTGTGGAGAATCATGATCACCTATGTCATGAGGGGCACAGCACTTAAAAGAAGACCAAAGTATGGAAAATGTAAATCAACCTTTCTTTTTGTGTGCACATGATCTCTTGGATATAAAAGTTTGAATAATAGGTGATTTTTTTTTTTAAAAAAAAACCCAACGATCTGTCTAGATTTCAGTCTACTTACTTTCATTATGGCTATTTTTCTTTGTTCTCTTTTCTTTTCTTCTTCTTTACGAGCAATAACTAAGGCGACCCTTCGTTCATCTTCCTGTAAGATATTTATTAAAAGAAAGGGTGAATGAGATTTACATTTCTTCATTAAAATGTAAAGGGAAGGATATATAAAAACATTTTCACAATAAACCAGGGTGCTACAAAAATGTTTGAGGTGAGGAGAGATTGTTCTTAAAAAAGATATTGCCCGTTCGGTTTGCAAAAATCTTGTTAATACTTGTTAAACCTGTAAGAAGATTAGTTTTTGAGTAAAAAAGGCAAAATTAATTGGCAAAACAATAAATGAAATTTTCTTTTTGTCATTTTACCTTTTCTGGAAAAATGAACAAAGTGCAGTATTGTGTGTTTATTTAACTTAGATCTAATGTGGTATCAGTTAAAACTGATGTTTACCTATATATTGCAGCCATTTTCCATTTTTTTGATTCCAGATGGAAACTTCTAACAATATTTCAGTGAAGTTTCAATTTCCAAAATTACAGTTTATAATTAGTTTATATATATATATATATATATATATATATATATCTCTATATATATATATATAGAGAGAGAGAGAGAGAGAGAATATATACATATATTTATTATGCACTGTTACATTAGAACATATAAATATCCACTACCATCATTGTTTGCCATCTGAAGAAACATTAATTTAACGTTGAAACAAAATGTACAATTTTGTAGTGGATATTTACATGCTCTAATGTAACAGTGTATAATAAATATTTATTACTCTACTTTTGTATTGAGCCCTGTTTTAAATTAATGTTTTGAACGTTGGAATTTTATTCTTCATTCTTTTACATTTGGAGATATATATATATATATATATATATATGGTATTCTGTATGGAATTTTTAAGTGGATATAGACCCAGGGAAAGATAGAGCAAAATTATTATTCATTAAAGAATATCCAACACTTAAAATCCCATAGGTAATAATTTTTATTTCATGAGAGCACTAAAAAAGCAGGTTTTGAAGACTGACAGCTGCTTTTTTTTAGAACTTTCATGAAATAAAAAATTATTACCTATGGGATTTTAAGTGTTTGATATTCTTTAATGAATAATATATAGATATATAGAAAAAAAGTGTCAGTTTTCAGTCAAAAAAGATGTTTAACTCTTAATTTCTGATAAAGAATCTCAAACACCACTGTCCAAAGATTTCGACAAAAGTAGCCAAAAAAAAGGTTGGTCATTTAAAATACTAACTCATTAATTTTTCTTAAGTTATGTCCATTTTACTAAAACAGAAGGCAATTAGAAAAAAGAGAATAGCTTTATTTGACTTTAGTATAAATGCCCATATTTGGGCATTTATACTATCGTCAAATATTCATAAATTTTACATCCAAATATTTTGGTCACTTAGAAACATTTTTATGGAATGCTACAAATTCTCAGGAATAAGAAATTGCTTTACTATTTACATTATTCGGACTGTTGCCCTCATCTTTGTTGCCATGTTTATCACAACATTTTGGCTGTTGTACACTGCAGCCTTCTTCAGATGGTTGGAATGTTGAAATGAACCCTTTCTTTTGCTCACTGGGTTAGACTGTTCTAGTTCCATGTGCCATGTTTAATGGATGTCAGTTATCTCCTGTTAATTCCCCTCACCAAGTTGAAACAAAATGAAGAAAAAATTATTACCAGCAATACTTTTTTAAAGAAAAAAAAATATTACCAGCAATACATTTTTGAGGAAAAAATATTACCAGCAATAAAAATCTTGTTGGCATTAAATAACCCATTGAGCTGTTGATATGCCGTAAAACAAAAACCAAAACCTAAATTTTCATATATACACTTCTGTTAATGGTGGTCCTCATAGGAAAATTTGGCTTATGACCATAACATGGTGAAACACTGGTTCTTGTATAATCACTGAAGCACCTGGACAGTACTTAGATGGGTAACTGCTTTGGAATACCAGGTGCTTTAGCTTGGATGTGTGGGTGGTGTAATGGATAACGGCTCAGTTCATACTCTTCCCTGGTCTTTTGAACAGGAGTAGAGGCTTATCCCTTGTTTCCTGTTTCCTTCTAAAGTCTTGTCATTCACTTCCACACCCAGTCACTTCTTGTGTTTTAGTGGGTTGATTAAAAAAAAAAAAAATGGAAATTGGCAGAGAGCCGAGTTCACTATGTGTAAATACTCTTGAGAAAGGTATGAATCCACCTCCACTCCCCTCATCTATGGGTTAATTAGTAATAATTGTACTAAATTTATCTCCAAAACATTTGTACAATCTAAAAATATTTTCTGGATTTAAATAACCTGCAAAAGGTTGATAAGCCATGAAAAAAAAATATCAATCACTCATTGGAGGAAATAACCATTTAATTTCTCAACAATTTTTATCTAGCACTTGCAAAATAAATTCTTGATATATAATTGGGTATGTTCAATTCAATTTTCTGAGTTATGGTAATTTCGGTTTGCAATAACCTTACAATATTGATTCATTTTCTACGGTTTATCAACCCATTGCATGATATTTAAAGCCAGAAAATATTTTTAAATTGTAAAAATTATTTTTTGAGGGGAGAAGGAGACAATAATAGTTTTAGTAATACAAGTTTTACTAATTAACCCATAGCTGGGGAGAGAAGAATTATATCTTTCCCAAGAGTATTTATGTGTTAGTGAATATAACAAACCTAAATGGAATTGGAACTCAGCTCCCCAGTTAACAATTCTGAGCCATTATCCATTACACCACCCCCACATCCAACATTACAGCATCTGGTATTCCCAAGTAGTCACCCGTCTAGGTAGGTGATCGTACAGTAACCAGTGTTTCAACATGAAGTGGCTGTTAGCCAACCTTACAAGAGGAAACAAGAGTTTACTCACTGATACTCGGTGCATATCAAGGAGTTTGAGTTGTTGCATGTGATGTAAAAGTGTCTGCCTGTAATTTTGTTCAATTGCAATAGGATTGCCATCCAAAGATACTTCTGACAAAGATGTTGAATCTGAGAGACTGGAGATGGAGTCGAAACTAAAAGGTTAGAGATAATAAAAAAAAAAGAATCATGTTTAGGTTTAACTCTCTAGCATTCCACAGGCTCAAAACTTCCTCATAAATATCACTTCTGAAAGCCTCACTGTTTACATCACTTCTAGGGTATACATGGGGCAGGTTATGGCAGGTGGAAGATTGTCAGCCGATGTTTACAGAGCTGGTTGCATGTTAAAGGGAATTCACAGATCCTCCTAAAACACAGTGCTAGGACAATTTGTCATGATATCACTTTGTTATACAGGTTGAGAATCCATTATCCAAAATTCTGTGAAAGTGCATTGGTTTTCAGATTGTTTGAATTTTTGAATACAGGCTATTTAATTCGTATATAGCATCAATAAAATGGGTCAGCTTGGGAATGGAAACCAATCATAAACACGATATCCTTTTACAGTTCATAACACAGCTTATATGTATACCCTGAAGACAGTTTTATACAAATAACATATACCCTGAAAGTAGTTTTATATAAAATTTAATAAATTTTGTGTACATACAGATAATGGACACTAGTCATGTCATAGTCACAGATTTTTAAGTGGGGGAAATTAAGACTTCACGTAAAAATAATGTTTTATATTTTCTGTATGCGTACACTAAAACATGATCACTACTTACAAAAAATATATAAATGCAACACCAAACACTACTTCTTTATCAGGTGTGTGAAACTGAGGATAGAAGGTGTATCATTGATGACATCACTGTGAGTGTGAGAAGGAAAATTCCGTAAGATATCCGTCTCTACCAATGAAATGTTATAATACATACAAGTAGAGTATTTGTATAAAAAGAAAACATGGATTCTGTTTACAGTTAAATGTAATGAAGACTGAAAAAAAAGTCAGCATTTTATTTGTAACACTGCAATGCAATAATCGTGTTATGGGTAGCCATGTTACTTTCTGGAATTTTCCATTTGTGGCAAGTCATGTCAGCACCTAAAAAACTTTCTAATTTTAGAGCTTTTTTTAGATTTTGGAAATTTCAGATAAAGGATATTCAACCTGTAATTGGTTTACATCTGTTGGGTTGAACAATACTTTTTCGAATTATTTCTTTTTCATCAAATGATCATGTTCCACTTTAATATATTTGAATTCAATCCGCAAATATTTATTCAAGAATCCCACCTGTTAATCTGTCCATCTGCAAGCTCATCATTTCAGAGAAAAGAAAAATAGTTATAGATAAAGAAAACTTATATACAGGTCATTGTCGACTTAGTATCATGATTGGTTACACCCAACAGGTTGTAAATTGATTTGGTCATAAGTTGGCTTGTAATTAATTTTGCAATCTTTTTATCTTTTAGTTACTTTATGCTTCATACTATTTGTATAATCTCTCTACACATTGTTTGGTTTCTTAGTTTTACATTCATCAGGTTAAAGTCAAAAACTGCATACTATAGTACAGTTGCTTTAATATTTGCTGAACATAGAAAAAACGAAATACAGGTACAAAAACCGAAAAAATAATGATGTCAACAGTAATGCTGTTGATAATGAAATTCTCCAATATTACCAAAATCTCAAAGAAAAGAGGCTAAGCATCATCTTACCTACTAATTTCATTGAAGCTGAGAAACAAACGCTGTAGTGAAGGCAAATTGTCAATATCACACTGAAAATAAAAGAAGAATTTATTGAAATAAATTTAAAATTATTACTAAACAAGAAACATCTTAATAATAATGTGCTTCATATTGTTTCCAGACCACAGCTCAACAGTTATCAAGTTGGATCTGGTCAAGATTTAAAATAAACAAATTTAATTAAAACAATCTTACTTCCAATATGAAACATGTTTACCTTCCATTACACATCATTGATAATGGTCACTACGAGCGTGTTGTGTTTTGTCTATATTTCTGAGATGAGGTATTATGTACAGTATTTACATTATTTGGACTATTGTCCTCATCTTTGTCGCCATATTTATCACAACGTTTCGGCCATTGTACACTCTGGCTTTCTTCAGGTAGTTGGAATGTCGAACTGAACCCTTTATTTTGCTCACTGGGGTTCCACGTGCCATGTCTAATGGGTGTCAGTTATCTCCTGTTAATGAACCTCTCAAATTCTCCACCACCTTAACCAGGTATTGAACTCACACTCTTTGGGTCCTGTCACTGGATCTAACTAACGCCTTCATCCACAGTGAGCGAAATAAAAGGTTCAGTTTGACATTCCAACCACCTGAAGAAGGCCGGAGCATACAATGGCTGAAACATTGTGATAAACATGTCAACAAAGATGAGGACAATAGTCCGAATAATGTAAATAGTGTGCATTGTTTTGTTTAACAATCAAAAGCAAATGCTTTTATTGAACACAATGTAGAAAAATCTGACTTTTTGCAATTGCATAAAAATCGCACAGACTGTCATGTCTACACTGAAAAACAATACCCTGTCAAGTGGCAAAAGCTGCTGGTGGTGTCAGAGGTGGCAGTACTGCCTTAGCCACCGAGACTGTATTACCTCCTTTGCTTGGCAGCTGATGAAGGCAGGGTATTGCACATGCTATCACATGCTGTATATAGAAAATTGAATATCTTATATTCACATAATAAATAAAAAGTTATTACTAAAATGATCTCATGGCATGTGTCATGAATAGCCCCTGACAATTCCAGTTCTGAAGGGTAAAAAATGAATGGAGGTAGATGGAGCTCAATAATTCTGGAAGGTAGTCCAACTAGGCAAAGAAAAACCTTGATTTTAAACCTCCACTGTCTTGTGGTCATATTCAAATACAGAAAAAGCTATGGAAGTAAATCCAGACAGAAAACGAAGAACAGAGAATTTGCCTGTCAACGCTGACATCTTTCCAGCCACTTCTGCAGCCAAGCCGTCCCTAAATGTAATGCCCTGTATTTCTTTGCATCTTGTTGGCATGACCAAGAGGCAGGCCATATGGTCTGGGCAGCTCACAGCCTCTATACACCATCACCTAGGCCTGTATCACTCCAGTCTCAACACCAAGAGACTGAATTTAAACCAAACAGGGTGCTACCATTACCTTGCAAGATAAACAAATGTCTATTATTATGAAAGAGGAAATCTTTCTGTTTGTTTTTTTTTTGTTTTACGGCACATCAACCTCAACTACCCTACTATTTAACCCATAATTGGGATCAAGTAGAAGAAGAAATGGATTCATGTTTTTCCCAAGGAATTCGTGTGAAAATGAATGCAACAGAGCAGCATAGAATTTGAACTCGGTGTGCCAATTCCATTTTCTGCACTGATATTTGGGGCAGGACCTGCACATCCTGTCCCAGTATTAATAACCTTAAGCATCAGTTACTTCAACTGTCAATCTTGATGGGCCAACAATAATGGTAGTTTGATGCAAAAGTTGGTTCAGAAGCACTTTTGCGAAACATTTTTTAATGCCAGATCCGTTCAGATCATACGTAAACAGGAACTTGTACAGATTTTTCGTTATTAGTTGCAAATTTTCATGCATTCATTCTTAGGAAAAATAGTGGAGTAGTTCCCCAGAATTTCATCAACAGTTTGAAATTTAGAATTTTCTATTTAGACTGGTTGACAACCAAGGCTGCTATTTAACTCATGGATGGGAGAAGAAAATACAGATTCAAGTCATTCAAACCTGCATCACCCTTAAAGTTCAAACCCTAACAGAAAGTATGTTTTCTTTATTAAGTCTCTCACATCTGAAGGCTGTGAGATGTAACTCACACAGTTTAAAAAAAAACAAAAAAAAAAAACAGAGAATCTACTCAAACATATGTATCCACAAAAATTATGTCAAAGTTTGATTATCATTATAGCTGTTTCGCCTTCAAGACATTGCAAATCAGTGTGATTCCTCATCTTCAGAATGACTGCTCATTTAATCAGGACCAACTGTGTTTCTCAACACCCACAGAACCAACCTGTGGTTTATACCAATATTTCTCAACATGGCCAATGTGGACCACCATTGGTCCACAGGAAATTTATAACCATAAAAAAAAATGGCAGCCATTTCACAAAAATGTATCTAAATTATTCATACTTTGAAGAATTAAAAACATATTTTGTTTAATTACACACATGTCCATTATATTTAAAAATTACGTAGGTATTACACAGTGCTATATTTATTATTTTTCATCATATATATTTATTATATATATATATATACATATATCTAAAAATGTTAAATATACTATAAAATTTTTATTCATATAAAAAATTAATCCTATGTTAAGAGATCACTACACAATATTGTTTGATAATAAATTTTATATTTCTAATTTATAGAAATAAAGTATTTATTTTTATTATTTTTAAAATCAAAAATTGATTATGATATCTTGTGTGAGAAACACCAATATCAAGGTAGTCCCTAGCTGAATGGAATAAGACTTGATGACATCATCAGAATTGATTATGATACCCTGTGTTTGTCCTTGTTTACTAAAATAAGTTTTAGAGTGTAAATAGACTACTTTGTCTTTTCATTGAGCATTTTAGTGTGAAAATTGAACAGCCTAAAAGTAAGCGTAGGAGTGCTTTATTTGAATTTTTTGAAGAAAAAAAATGGTCCATGGACTGAAAAAGGTTGAGAAGTACTGGTTTATAATGCAACTATGCTGAGCAGACCTTAGTTATAGTTCACATATGTGCTCCACCAGGATCACATTAGGCGTGGTCCTTCTCCTATACTTTGCTAACCAAGAGGAAAGAGTCTCTGGGGGTGGGGAAATGGATTCATACCTTTCCAAAGGTATTAGCGCAAAGTGAATGCAATGATCTTGACTCGTTGATTTCTCATTCTGAACGTCTAACAATTCAGCCACCTGCACATCCAAACTTTGATTGAAATGATGAAGAGATACTTTTGTTTTTTTTTGCTAAGGATGAAGAAGATTTGAGTGCAATAATGAAAGTACTCCATCTTTGAATTTTAGAAAACTAGAATTTCAGCAGGTACTGCAAATGATTCTAAATTTTTTATTAGCTAAGAATAAATAAATACCACAGTATGTATCCGATTTCTTCTGAGATTGAGTTCTGCTAAAGAGTCCATGCCTTCAAGGTTGTCCACATGACGAAGTTGGTTTCCTGCCAAATTGAGAACTCGTAGCTCACTCAGATGTGTCAGATTTTGTATTTCATTAATCTGATCAAGAGAAAAAAAAAAAAAAAAAAAAAAAAAAAAAAAATGAAAAAAGAATTTTACATTTTGGAAGCATTAGAAAATTTATTTACAAATTAAAAAAAAAATCTGCAGAAATTTAAATATCATCATTATTAATAATAATGTGTGTATATATATATATATATATATATATATATATATATATATATATATATATATATGTGTGTGTGTGTGTGTGTTCAAATTTTATTTTTAGTGGATACCCATGTTTGAAATAGATACCCCATTTTTAATTTAAACAGTGTCAAAATGGAGTGTCTATTTCAAACATGGATATCCACGGAAAATAAAATACAGAGTAATAAAAATGCCTGATTAAAAATAATCCATTGAATTCTTTAGCAATATATATATATATATATATATATATATATATATATAGATAATATTAGTGGTAAATATACATATATATGCAAAATCCACAGGTGCATATATACACATGTATATTTTAGAATAAAAAATTTCCGAGAGGATAAAATCCAGGTAGAACTCAATGTCCAGGACAGAGTAAGGATATAATAAAAAGGCTTAAACACTAATATTCCATGGTCATAATTTATTCCATTGGAATCGTAAATACGATCCAATTCATCAGACCTACAAATTCAAAAAGAAAACAGAAAAAAAAAAAAAAAACCCACTCCGGAAATAAAAATAGAATTTAGAGAGAGTGTAATTATGAGAGTGTGGGACGAATGTTAGTTTATAAGAGAGGGGTTTAACAGAGAGAGTTTTATTTAAAATTAGGTGTGAGTGGAAGGGGGAAAAAGACTGTTGACGGATGTCTAAAACAGTATAAGGATAAAAGTCTTTGATGATAATAAATTTATATACAATCAGGCCCTCAAAAATAGTGGTTTTAGACAGGAATTAAACTATAACGGAGAACTTGGAAATCAGAACAATAACAGATCTAAAAATAGAAAGAGGAAGGTAATATGGTTCAACCCACCATATTGCAAGCTCTCTAATATTGACATAGGAAGTTTTTTTCTGAAATTAATTGATAAGCATTTTCACAGTAAACATCCATTAAGTAAAATTTTCAATAGGAAGACTCTGAAAATTAGTTACTCATGCGTTAGAAATATGGAGAAAATCATATCTTCCCATAATTGTAGAATACTTAGAAACTACCATTGTAATGTGACTCAATCAAGTAACCCTACCTGCAATTGTAGGAATAAAGATCATTGCCCAATCGGGGGTAAATGTAACTACAAAAATGTAATATACGAGGCAACTATCTTTCCCGAGGAAAATATAAACGAAAAAAAGATATATAGGTATATCCGCCGGTAATTGGAAGCAGCGTCTATACAACCATAGACACTCTTTTAGATATAGATGCCTTAGAAGTCAAACTTCCTTATCCAAACACTACTGGGATCTGGTGGATAAGGGGTTAACCCCACTTTTGAAATGGAGATACCTATCAAGAGCCAAAACACCTAATAACTTCCGCGATCGGTGTGATCTGTGCTTGGCGGAAAAAATTTTTATTATCAAAGATAAAAATCAAGATGAACTGTTGAATCTTCGTAATGAGATATTTTCTAAATGTAGACATAAGAAGAGATTCAAAACATAAACACCGTTTTGTAACTTTCTGTCACTTATGTCAGTTCCATCTTGGTTCAAAACATCGGGCATGACATTTTAATGGAATGACTATTATGTTTATTTTTTTATCTCTATATAGATCATTGTGTATGTTTTTGTGATGCGCTATGGGGTTTCTTTTTTTTTTTTTTTTTTTTTTTTACGCCCAAATTGTTGAAATTTTACTTACTTAGTTCTTAAATTCTAATTTATATGTATGTATTTGTACGTATTTGTATGAATGTGGGTATATGTGTATATATAAATTGTTGAAATTTTACTTATTTAGTTTTTAAATTCTAATTTATATGTATGTATTTGTATGTATGTGGGTATATATATATATATATATATGTGTGTGTGTGTGTGTGTGTATGTATGTGTATGTATGTATGTATGTACTTGGCTACGGGTATATATAGGTATATATTTAGGGGTGTGTGTATTTGTATATATGTGTATGTATAGATATGTGTGTGTATGTGTATATATTCATGTATACGTATGTGGGTGTAGTATATACATGTATGTATACGAGTAGATGTTTGTGTATATGTATGTGTGTGTGTGTATATACATGTGTGTGTGTGTCTATGTATATATGTATATATATGGATGTATGTGTGTGTGTGTACATGTATATGTATGTATGTGTGTGTGTGTATGTATATATATACATATATGTATGTATATATATATATATATGTGTGTGTATGTGTATGTATGTATGTATGTATATATTTATATATATATGGAGGTGTGTGTGTATGTGTATATATGTAGGTGTAATTATTTCTTTATCATATGCGCGGTAATTATTAGAAAGCGCTTAGTATCTGAGATATTGAATCAGATATATGTATATGTGTGTGTGTGTATGTATATGTATGTGTGTATGTATGTGTGAATATGTGGATTTACGTGTATGTGTACATGGATATATGTAAGTGTGTATGTAGGTACACGGCGATGTGTATGTATATACGTGTATAACTTATTGTGTATGTGTGATTTTGCATGCGTTTTGAACATAAAAATATAGGTCCTCGCCAGATTAGATAATCGTCATATTTATTGTTTATAATATTTGATTTGTAACCTGCAGTCGATATTATTTTTGTCAAATTTTCTCAATTACACAGCGTCCCTTTCAATTTTAATTTCACCCGCCCCATCTTTCTTCCCCACCACTTCCTTCCTTACCTCTCCCTCCTTCTTTAAAATTTGATCGGCCATGGTGTGTGTATTGTCACCTCGATGTATCCTTATACTGTTTTAGACATCCGTCAACAGTCTTTTTCCCCCTTCCACTCACACCTAATTTTAAATAAAACTCTCTCTAAACCCCTCTCTTATAAACTAACATTCGTCCCACACTCTCATAATTACACTCTCTCTAAATTCTATTTTTATTTCCGGAGTGGGTTTTTTTTTTTTTTCTGTTTTCTTTTTGAATTTGTAGGTCTGATGAATTGGATCGTATTTACGATTCCAATGGAATAAATTACCATGGAATATTAGTGTTTAAGCCTTTTTATTATTTTTTTTTTTTTTTTTTTTTTTTGAACAATAAAAAAAATTAAAAAATTAAAATCTTCAGACACACTGGGTTCAGTGGGTTGTAGATTAATATTCTTTCATTTTTTTTATTATTATTCCATTTAGATTCCTCGACTAGTTTCGGCCAAAATGGCCATCATCGAGAGGACAAATATTTCTGCTTGCTGCTAGCACTAAACTACAGAAATATATATATATATATATATAATTTGTGTGTGTGTGATTGAAATGAAATATGGTTCCATATGTGCTTCTTATATTATGTGAATTTAATAGGTCAGATATTCAAGGAATAAAAAGACAAGAAAATGATAAAAATCTTGTTAATAAGATTGATGATATTTATTATCTATTAGTAGGCCTTTTGACTAAACCAAAACACAAAGAGAAAGGTTTTTAAAGTTGGAAATTTTTGAAACACAGCTGTTTTCTTTTCAACAGGATGAGAAATAAACAATGAAGTGGGACTCACTCTTTTGCGGATATTTTTTTTACCCATGTGTTGTATTAGTGTAAGAAACTTGATTATGTCATAGTATTTGCCATAATTAGGGTTTGCATAAGACTATGAGTAAACCTAAATCCCTGTTTAATTGCTTAATATGTAATTCTGTTCTGAAAATGTGTTTTAACTCAGATTATATATATATATATATATATATATATATATATATATATATATATATATATATATATATATATATATATATATATTTCAACTTGGGGATATAATTATTCAAAATTATAACATGTGCATGTTATAACATCACTATAAAAATTGCAATTTTGTTTCAACACTACTGATGTCTTATCAGATGATGGTCTTCGTTGTAAAATAAATCGTCTACCATTTATTAAGCAAACAACTATTTTGCAATCAAATACCATCACCTGATAAGTTACCAGTAGTGATGTTATGACATGCATATATTATAATTCGCAATAAATATTATTTGCTCTACTCAGTATTGAGCACACTTTTAAGAATAGTGTTTTTGGTTATCAGAATATTATTCCATTTGTAACAACCCAATACTTTGTGTGTGTGTGTGCATATATATATATATATATATATATATATATATATATATATACACACATATATATATATATATATATGCTGTTTTGACAGAATTATTCGCCACCCACTGAAAATTTGCATATATTCTAAGATAATGTGAATATTTGCAAGTAATTACTGAATTTACCAAAAATAGTTGATTCTGCATTTAATTTTGAGAAAGTTTTAGAAATTTTGATCAATTATATTCATAGCTAAACATTTTTTTTTTAAATTAGTGCAGTCCAAAATTATACAGCCCTGTTTTTTGAAATTATGAATCATATTGCTCTGTGGCAATTGTAATGGTTTTTCTTAATTTGACATTTAATACAAATGCTCTTTGAAAACGAAATAGTATTGACCTGATTCTATATCATTCTAAAAGGTAATGAAGCCGACAATATGTGAGTCCCTCATACTGCAATAACTCTTATTCTGCAACTATGTGTTTAAATATTCTTAGATCAACAATTTGTAGCATTATCAAAAGGTACGAGACTCATTGTGTTGAGAATAAATTAAGGACTGGCAGAAAATGGTTAATTTCTGAGAGAATGGAAAGAAAGAGAGAGATGTTAGAGATGTCTCAAATAATCCTCTTCTAATGACGAAGAGCTTTGTCAATGATGTAAAGACATCAGGATTGAATGTATCAATGAAGACAATCACTAGATGCTTTCATTGAATAGGACTTTGAGCTTATCGCTGATGGAAAACTCCCTTGCTTAAGGCTAAACACCAAAAATGCAGATTAGCTTATGCTAGAAGGCATCTAGAAATGTGGGAGTAAATATTAGAACTCTGTTTTATGGCCAGATGAAACCAAACTAGAATTATTTCATCACATGAACTCCTGTTATGTATGGAGGAAAGTAAGTGAATGAAGCTCACAAACCAAAAAATACCCTCCCAAAAATTAAGCACGGTGGTGGGAGCATTCCGCTCTGGGGATCTTTTGCTACTTCTAAACCAGGAGAACTAGTGAGAGTACAGAGTATCATGGATAAAGAGCAGTATTTCGCTATTCTTAAAAATAAGATAAAATAAAGTGCATGAAAGCTGGCTTTGGGGTGTGGGGGTCACTGAACATTTCAAATTCTTACAAAATACTTAGGCAACAGCAAAATTAAGGTATTGGTGTACTTTGCACAAAATTCTGACCAAAGTTCCATTGAAGATTTATGTGTATATTTGAAGAGAAATGTAAGAAAAAAGGTGTTTCAAATTTAGAGGAACTAGAAGCTATTACCAAGGAAGAATGGAACAAAATACCTCTCAGTGTAGTGATCTTGTAAGGAACTATCAAAAACGATTAAAGGCAATAATCAAGAATATAGGTTACACAATTGATTATTGAGGCAAGAGGGCCAATAATTTTGTCCCACGTTAAATGTTTTTTTGGCGTTTTTTGTATTATTCTTTGACATTAAAATAAAGATTTGGTTGTGGGCATCACTGCATGTTCTTTCAAATTAATTATTTCATCATTTATGAAAAAATGTATACAAAGTTTCCATGAAAATTTGAGGCATTACAGCTTTATTTGTAATTATGGAAGTGGCGGTGAATAATTCTGTCCACAATTGTATGCCTAGATTTTCTAGTAACATTTCTCCCTCTCTTTGCATTCCATGATAGAGAATGGAAATAATTCTTGTCTAGGACCATTTTGGTTTTGTAGCTTTTGTTTTACACTGTGCTGAGATTCAATCCTTTGGCTTTGTATATTTGCTATCAAAACTACTTATCTGCTGAAAGTTAATGGCTCACTGAAAGAATAATGATGGAAAGTACATCAGGTTGATAACAGGACTTTGCATCCACAACACTTATCAAGATGACTAGCCATCTCTCAGACCAGAGCACCATATAGCACATCTAAATCAACATGTAACAAACTTGATGTACAACACAAATGTGGTAAAACCTCCAAATGCAAAAAGCATCTAAAATTAATGGTTTGCTTTGGTTTATTTTGTTTAACGGCATATCAACCTCAATGGGTTATTTAATGCCGACAACATTTTTAGGATAGATTCGTATGAATAGAATATGTATTCTTTGGTTTAGATTGGTTTGGTTTATTTTGTTTTATGGCATATCAACCTCAATGGGTTATTTAATGCCGGCAACATTTTTAGGATAGATTCGTATGAATAGGATATGTGTTCTTTGGTTTAGATTGGTTTATTTTATTTTGTTTTATGGCATATCAACCTCAATGGGTTATTTAATGCCAACAACATTTTTAGGATAGATTCGTATGAATAGGATATGTATTCTTTGGTTTAGATTGGTTTGGTTTATTTTGTTTTACAGCATATCAATCACAATGGGCCACTCAATGCCAACAAAATTTTTTATTGCTGGTAATATTTTGTTTTGTCAAAAATCTGTTTCTGGTAATATGTTTCCTTCAAAATTGTATTGCTGGTAATAATTTTTTTCAAAAAAGTATTGCTGGTAATAGTTAACAATTTGCCCATAGCTAGGACCCTAACAGGTGCTACCACCCCGGGTCAGGGTGGACCTGGGAACACCAGCAATTAAGAGGTGGTTCCACACTCTTCAACACCTCCTCATCTGGACGTAGTTTAACGTCTTACCCAGGATGACTAAAATTAATGAAGCTCTTATAAAAAACAATAACTCTTAACAACATCAATGATGAACACAGCCATCATGTACTGGCCATATTCAAAAATTAAGGATATATCTACCTTTCAGCAAGCTTTAAGTTGTTTACAATAACATTTACATACCATTTACAATGGTTTAATGAAAATCCTTGAAAATGGCCAAGAAATTACTCAAAATCACCTAGAAGAGAGAATCATTTGGACAATTTCAACACCAAGTCCAAAAAATATAATAAAAATCATAACAGAAGTATCTTTCCAGTTATCTTTAATGAAACATGTATTAGAGTAGGAGTGTTGCCCCAATACACAACTATAAATAAAACATACACTGATATGTCAAAAGTAATAGGATAGCAGTATGTGAGGGTAAAGGTAGTTGGCACCACCATACACTGACATCATCAAAATGTTCATGCCTGTATCAGTGACACTGACATCTTTGTATATGAACACCAGCACAATGGCTTGTGGCAAAGGGACATGAAGTATCAGAGTTCAAATAAGACATGATAGTAAGTGCTAGACATTCGCTTTCTGAAATTGCAAAGATGTTTGACATCCTTTGATCTAGAATACCATGTGCGTATCAGGAATACCTAATGGGAGACATAACCATAGCACAGTTAGTGAACATAGGTGCTGAATAATTGCAACCTGTGGTGCCTAGTTAAAATGTCTGCAGTAACAGGCAAGCAACACTGGCTTAAATTATATCCATAGTTAATACAGAAAGTCCTAGATGCATATTCAGTAGACCAATTTCTTTTTAGCTTCTATGAGGTATGGGAGCAGAAGAACCACTAGGGTGCTCCTGTTAACACTAGCTACAGCTAATTACCTGGGCTCATGACTTTGTTAACTGTACTGTGAAGGATTAGTGAAGCGTGGAATGGTCACAGTTCCATTTGTTTATGGTTAATGATAAGGTTGGGAGTGTGTTGCTTTTCATAATTTAATTTCTGAGATGATAATAATAATTGTAACGATAATAACATCTATATCAGCCAAGATGAGAACAATAGTTTGAAATAATGCTATATTGACTAATTACTCATCCTGCCTTGCTTGGGGTGAAACACTAAAAAAAAAAAATAAATAAATAAATATATATATATATATATATGTGTGTGTGTGTGTGTGTGTGTGCGTGTGTCAACAACAAGATTTTGTAGTAAAATATAATTCTGTTTGGACTTGTGAGTAAATCTCCGAGTTTAGAGTTAAGTTGAAAGTAAATAAGAACTGAAAAATGTTTCAGAAAAAAACTCTGGTCATTGCAAAATGTTTGCAAATAAAAACAATAAAACCTGTTTACCTGATTGTTGTGGAGGTCAAGTACGTCAAGTTTTGATAAAGAATCCAAGTTTTGAATTTTCTTGATTCTACAACAAGACAAAAGACTCACGTTTACTGAGAAGAAAAGATGTCATTTTAGGATATGATAATGCCTAGACTCAGTTTGCCAAAATGACATTACTCATGATTGAAACTGTTGAATAACTTTATCACATGCTTCTTCTCAATCACCCAGATTCCCATTTTCCCCCAAAATGAAAGACTTTCACACTCTATTTATATACGTTGTCCCTTCATGGCTCTCCACAGTCTCCTTTCTTTTGTTAAGTTAAAGAATACAAGTAAATGAAAAAATACAGCAAGCAAATTTAAAAGCAAATGTAGTTTGGAGGCAGAAAATTAAAGTATAGTCTCACCAACCATTCTCTCAACTTTGGTCTCAATGGGGACATAAATTTTCATCTTATTGCTTATCTACGTCTACTATGATGTCTTCTAGCTCTTTGTATTCTATTTGACCTTTACCTCCACGTTTCTGCTTTAGGTCTGTGTCTGCATGGATACTAACAACAATATAAAGGGACCCTCTTCTTTGTCTTGATTCATTTTTATAATTACCACCTTTACCTACAATCCTTCACTGCTTTCTGATTGTGGTCACCATCATAAGTGATTAATTCTCTACCTTACCCCTTCTAGGATTCACTCTGTTTCTCAGTTCCCAGCAACTAAGTTTTCTTTGTTTTTTTTTTTTTCCAAGTTACAACAAACCAAATCAATTAACAAGAACAAATGTAAAATATAAATATATTCAGAGATAAATTTAATCTAAGTTCACTTAAAATATTAACAGATGCACTCATTGGTGAGCTGAGCAGACCTGGGTCAGTTTAAATAATTTCTTTTTGAAGATTAGCAAAATACTTGGGAAATATATTAGAACAAAACCAAACTGCGTGCAAACTGTTTGCAAATGGATAGAAGATGAATAAAACGACACATGAAATAAGACATCAGCAAAATTAAAATTACAATGAAGCAAAATTAAAATTACAATGAAGCAAAATTAAAATTACAATGAAGCAAAATTAAAATTACAATGAAGCAAAATTAAAATTACAATGAAGCAAAATTATCTATGAGTTCAAATGTCCCCTAAGGAACTGTGTTTCTGATCAAACTGAATTCATAAATAATTATATTGATCACACTACTACATACCTATCCAGACGACTTATGTTAGACCTATCTAACCACAGCTCCATTAGAACTCATTTAAACACACACAAACTTACCAGACTCCGTCCGAAACATACTAGTAGAAAATACAAATATAATAACCCCATCCACATTTAAAAACAAGATTAAAAATAATGCAAGCGTTAATAATAAAAAAAGAAAAAGCCAACACTTAACAATATTAATGACGAACATGGCTACAATGTGCTGTGTTTGGGAAATAAAACATCCCTATAACTCTAGAAACATACACACAACCCATACATCCAGCTAAAATGCAAAAATAAAATCATTCTTGATAATGGCTAAAAGTATAGCCGAAAGCACTTGGAATTACATAACATTTGGACAGTTTCTACACATTCTGTGTCCAGAAAAGAAAACACTTGTTTAAACACAAGAAAAAATAAATAAAAAACTTACTCATAATACCTTGTCTGTTGTCTTAAATGAAACATGTATAAATAAAAGATTGCTGCCTAATACACCATAGATTATGAAGTAGACAAAAAATAGAAAAAGGTATAAGACAAGGATGCACCTTCTCACTGGACTATGCAGCAAGAGAAACCTGAAAGAAGACCTAACAGGATTTATTATTGATGGGCTCAATCTTAACATAAAATACACAGATGACTCTGTGATAATAGCAGACTTAGAAAACTGAAGGAACTTCTTGACAGAGTAGTAAAGAAAATAAGGAAGAAAGAACTCTCAATTCTAAAAAGACAGAAGATATGGTCATTAGCAAAAGGGACAGAGCAAAATACGAACTACAAATTATATGACAAAATCAGGGAAGTACAGAAATTGAAATATCCAGAAAGTGTTTTAACAAATAATGGGAAATGTAAAACCAAAATCCAAAAGTGCATTGGAACATCGAAAGATGCCTTTCAAAAGCTAAACCCAGTATTAAGAAATAGAAATTATTTCATTAGAAACAAAGAAAAGAGTGCTGAACTACTATGTAATATCAATCCTCCTATATGGCAGTGAATGCTGGATAATTTCCTCACAGATGATTAGAGGACTTTAGGTACAAGATATACTACAGATGAATTCTGAGAATATTATGAACAAGAGGAACATGAAAAGGACACTTGTACTTAAAAACAAAAAGAGACAGTCGATATTTCTGGTACACATAATGAAGAAAAAAGAGCTTGGAGAATTTGACACTCACAGGGCATAGTGAAGGCAAGAGGAGCAGTGGAAAAGAGCACATAACCTATCTAGCAAGCGTGTGTAAAACGATGGCAAAACTGGGAATGTAAGGGATAGTAAGTAGACAAACATTACTTAGAGCTTACAAAGGATAGGAGGTTGTGGAGAGCTATGATCACTCACATCCTGAAGAGACACAAATAAAAGTAGTACAGTTTATTTATCAATGTATATGTTGTCACTCAACCTAGTTGGGCCAATTTAAACAATTTAATATATGAAAATGAGTACAATTTACTTATT
Source organism: Acanthosepion lycidas (assembly GCA_963932145.1). Taxonomy (NCBI): domain Eukaryota; kingdom Metazoa; phylum Mollusca; class Cephalopoda; order Sepiida; family Sepiidae; genus Acanthosepion; species Acanthosepion lycidas. The sequence goes on from OZ010573.1 coordinate 13,959,564, forward strand.
TACCCATGAAATGGCTTTGCCATTTTACTGAGCGCGCAGTGCTTGTAGTCCTTTGTTTACTTACTTGTTTTTACCAAGCATAAGTACTCGTAGGGATTTCAGGCTACTAATTCCTTGAATTTCTTCAATTTGGTTGTCATAAAGATCAAGAAAAATGAGTTTCTTTAAGTATCCAACATGTTGTATCTTTTTGATGAGATTGTGTTGATAATTTAGCAGGCGCAACTGTTCCTCTCCCTCCAGGATGGGACACACAGTTAGGCGACGCCTATTATAATAAAACAGCAATAAATTTAATATCGTCATGTACAGAATACTAAATTGAAATATCTCAGAAGTAAAATTTACACAGATTTATTTTTTTACTAGCAGTAGAGCCCGGCGTTGCAGGGGGATGTAACAGTAAGAGATAGATCAAGTATCGACCATCATAAAGACTGAAAAATAAAATTGACAAAGATTATTGTTTAAGGTTGACGGACACGCATGTCTTAATTAGTTTTTTTTTTTTTTTTTACAAATTGGTCAAACCCAAACTCAAACAAAAACATTGTTTTCAATCGCTATGAGTCTACCGATTGAATAGAATTTTAATATGAACAACTGTCTTGTAAATGGAATTTTTAAAGGATTCTGAATGTAAAAATAAAGAAAAAAGTGTGCAAGACAATAAGAAACACTACCTGCCAAAAAAAAAAAAAAAAAGGGAAGTTTTGTTGAAATCGGTTGAAAAATATAGGAAATCTGATCCCATATATAAACGAAGACACACACTCACAAACAACCTGGGTTTTATAATAAGTATAATTTGATATGAATTGTCCCCCTTTCATTCTCGTGATGCATCTTAATTGTGTTTTCAAAATGATTTTGTGCAAAAACAATTGTGTTTTTCTAATATTTGGCGCTGTCAGAACTACCGCAGGGTAATTTTACGTAGTCCTGTAAAGTTTTGTTGAAATCGGTTGAAAAATGTAAGAAATCCGAACCAATATACAAACGTAACAGACACACACACACACACACAACCTGCATTTTATAATAAGATATCATAAATAATTTACTAATTAACATATACATTGTAAGAAAATTATATAATCAAATTGTTTTTGTCTATATTTCTGAGATGTGTTATAATTATTTGCATTGTTGTCCTCATCTTCATTACTATATTCATGACATTTCGGCCGTTGTATGCTCTGGCCTTCTTCAGGTGATTGGAATTTCAAACTGGACCCTTTATTTTGTCCGGCAGGGTAGATGGTTCTGGTTCCATGCATCTTTCAAATGTCTCAGTTATTTCCCTTTAACTAAACTCCCCCAGTTTTTGTTCACCACTGCTGTGGTCTGGTAGTGAACTCACAACTTTTTGGGTCTAGTCAGCGGTTCTAACGAGTGCCTTTATCCACTGGTCCATGCATCCTTGTGGATAAAATAAAGGGTTTGGTTCAAAATTTCAATCACCTGAAGAAGGCCAGAGTGTATGCTGGCTGAAATGTTGTGATTATGGTAGTAAAGATGATGACAACAATCCGAACAATGTAAATAATGTAAACAATTTATTGTTTTTTTTATAGATTATATAATAGCCCCCTTGCATCTTAGTGGCATTATCACCTTGCTTGGAATAAAGAAAAAAAGAACAAAAACTTTTAGCATCGAATGCTGAATGCATTTCTTGAAAATAGTTCTGAGGTTTAATTTTTTCTTGATGGTATTAAGGGAAAATGCTTGTGCTCTTCTCTCAGTCATATGGTTGATAAGAAAACTTAAATCTGTTTTGCATCAGAGTCAAAAGGGTAGACATTCATTTGCACAAGAGTCAAAAAGGTAAAATTACACCCTTGTGCAAATTAATTGAAACAACTGTTTTTGTTTCCTTTCTTTTACCATTTGGTCAGTTTTAGACCCACTGGAATGACAGGGTGTAATATATTACTATTTTTTCCTCAGATTAGATCATTTGCAGTGGTGTGCAGTAATATGAATCTATTTTCAGGACATATGATGAAATTTGTTTGGCCTTGAAAAATATTGCGTCATCCGTGATTGCATCATATTTTTATCACACCTGGACACTATTGTTTCAACTGTCGATTAGTTCTCCATTGTCTATAATGAACGTTACTCCGAGGAAGTATATGAAAATTCTAACGATGAACAAACAGACTGGCAAGCCTTACCAGTGAGCAAATTAAACTACTATAGATTGGCCTAAAAAATCGGGCTGCATTTAAGCTAGCTCCTTGATTGGGCCTTCATCACAATAGGTTAGAAAGGAGTAGAAGTGATAGGCAAAAATAAACTACAGAATAACTCAAAACTGATTGCTGCATTTAAATATTGCATTAATATTTAAGCTTACCTTTTAAAAGTTCAACAATAATTCTTCTGCTATCACTTAATTTAAAGATAATTTGATGTATGTAGGTCCTTACTTTCCATACAAACAATTATTTTTATTTCATGGGTGACTTTCCCAATTAATTTTGATTATTCCTAAATTTATTTCCAAGTTATAAAAATTGTTAGCATACAAAAAATTTGTTGCAAAAAAAAAAAAAAAAAATTGCTTAAAGCAATCGCAAGTAATGAAAACTTGGGAATCCAAAATTTCAGGATTGCGTATCTGGTTCCCACATGAAGTCAGCCTGATTCCAAAATGGTATGATATGTTGGGCTACAGCCTCTAGGAGTAAAGTTGAAAAAGTGTGACACACTGACATTCACATTTATTATACAGATGTCTGTGGAAATTAATTCAAGCAAAGTCATGAAATTTATATAAGCAATAAAATCAATCAGGTCGGCTTATATTACCTGTCCAAGTTGAGCCGGTCAGGATTTGCAGCTTTTTCTTCAGATGTTCGGTAAACGACAGGCACACCAGGGATGACTGGGCTTTCCATGAATATCACACGATCCCCTTTGAAAAGATGATGTATAAAGCTAAAATATGACTTTAATAGCATTTTCAAGGACGAGAAAGAAAATTTATAACAGTTGTCTTTTTAAGAGAGTCAGATGAAAAGGAAAGAGTAAAAGTTTCACAGAAAAGACTTGACTGAATTTGCATGCCAGCAAAGTGAACAGATTTTATGACCAGTAGAATGGAGACACTAAGTCTGTTTTTAAATTTAATGATCATACCAAGAAACTGCAAATAGAGCAGTCAGATCTTCCTGTCAGAAATATTCTCAAATTATTTCATCATTTCCTGGTTTGGTTTGGTTTGTTCTGTTTTACAGCATATCAACCTCAATAGGTTATTTAATGTTGACAAAATTTTTATTGCTGGTAATATTTTTTTCAGAAAAATGTATTGCTGGCAATAATTTTCTCTGCAAAAATTTATTGCTGGTAATTTTTTCATGAAAACATATTGCTGGTATTAAAACTGATTTTTACACATTCATAGTGCTTTGACACCAGTTTGGGGGTTAACTATTTGCCCATAGCTGGGACCCTAACAGGTGCTACCAACCCAGGTCAGGATGGAAATGGGAACACCAGCAATTAAGTGGTGGTTCCACACTCCTGAAAGCCTCCTGATCAGAGGCCTTGCTGTTGGATGTAGTTCATTGTCTTACCCAGGACAGGTCACTGTCTGGTACATTTAATTTTAGCCATGGGGGCTCCAATTTCCTTGGATGTTTTACAGATATATTATGCATCATGTTTCTTGAGATGCTACACTGATAAAAACTCTTGTCTAATATTTTCACTCAATGTAATTTAGCCAAAAAATGTTTATTCAATTTATTAAGTAAAAATAAGACTTTTTTTTTTTTAAGCGTTTCACCCCAAGCAAGGTGGGAAGCCACTAGCACACAAGGGGGTACAGAGAGTTGGAGCAAGGGCAAATAAGAGTGATAGAGGAAAGGATGAAGAGAAGGATAGATCAAGGCATCTGGAGACGTCAATTGACATTATATTTGAATAGTTGGAGATTATAGCTATCAGGAAAACAGGAAAAGGGGAGGGAGTTCTACAGGCGAGAGGTGCGAGACATGAAGCTATTGAAGTAGAAGAGACGGCTACATTTAACAGTTTCGACAGTGAGAGGGTGAGAGCGAGATGCCAGCCTAGTAGAACACTTAAATTCATGAAGTCTGGGAACCAGCAAAAACAGCTCATCAGAGCAGTTACCGTGAAAGTATTTGTAAAAAAGACAGAGGGAGGCGACGGCACGTCTGTGAGAGAGCAACTGTAGACAAAATGCCAGATCAGGGCCAATTACATTGCATATCTGTTTCTGGATTTTCTCAAGAGATAACTTTTTGACATTAATGTTATTGAACAACCTAAAGGTAGCTGTTAATCTTGGTAGAGCTTTATTAGGTTAGCTGATTCCAGTTGGAGACAACTGCACAAGCATATTCTGTGTTTCTTCAACACCAACAGAGCCAACATGTGATTTATACTGAAATGATATTGAGCAGGCCTTAGTTATAGCTTCTGGCAGGAACCACATAATCTAACATGATTAGGAATAGTTGAACAAAGCCAGTACAATAAATCTCTCGGTCATAATGACAAGTGACTTCATGCTACCGCAACAAGCAATGGCTTCTAATTAGCTTTGTTTATCCAATGTCACTTATAAGGCTTGGTTCAACCAGTGATTTGTTTTTTTTGGTGCTTCTGGAATCATCTCCCCAGTTGGATATCATCAAAGAGTCATCTTTCTGACAATTTGACCATCTTGAAAAAACATGTTTACTGTCTACTTCCAGTATCATTTGCCATCTTTCAGGGAACTTCATAATTCCATCCTTGTATATAGGTTTTCCATCTTTCTGTTTAAAAAACTGCTCGCGGTGCTTTTTGCAGTCTTAAAGGGAACTGAAATTTAACTGTTAAGGGAATTATGTAAAAGTCAAAATAAATGAAAACCAATATGAAACCGCAATATCCAGAAAATAGGGCATACTGTATTATCACCAAAGTTAAGCAACACTGAGCCTGGACAGTACATAGATGGGTGACTTGGAATACCAGTTTGGATGTGCAGATATATACTGTTGAGGTGTGCATTTGCTAAGGTATCGGACACTGGATATGCAAGCTGTACTCATTACGCTAATGGTAAACTTTCTATAAAGCCTTGCAAGAGAATCTGGATTGTCCTGATACTCTTTCGTGATACCAAGGAATTCTTATGATTAATGTACCAAAAAGAACAAGGATGTCTTTTGTAAAGATATTTTTCTGCTTTGAGCTTGACTTCTTGTGGTGAACAGTCACATAGAAGCAAGCAAGCAAGCCAGAGTTGCTTGCATCTGGTGCAAAGGAAAATAAAAGTCTTACCTCAATGTGCAGCATGTGACATTCACATTTTTGCTCCCTGCAAAATGGCATTACTCTCTCATCTAGCTATTTCAGCAGTATGTGCTATAACGTTTCTTTTTTTGTACAGTTTGGCATACTTCCACCAATAGCAAGTCGTATGCTGATTGGTCGGACTGGAGAAGGCTATTTGCTTGGGTAACTGACAATAAAAGCGAAGAACGCTGATTCGTTGGTTAGTGTTGGCCTAATAACAGAGGGCTCAAGCAGTGAGAAGGGGAGAATGGGTTTGTTTTGAAGTGTGCAGAAAGTAAGAACAGCAGATTGAATATGTATCGTGAATTGTATGAACGATGTCCGAGTAATAGAGACTCATGTAAACTACACTTCTTAACTAATAGAACTTGTAACATGTGCATCATCACAGGTGAAATGCAGACGGATGGTAGCATAAAACATTAAAGGTGAGAATGATAGTCTGATGGGAAAGATAGCATCAAAATGAAACATTTCATTCACCTGGTAAAAAGACAGGATTGTTTTTTGGGTGGTTATGATTTGCAGGAGAAAATGCACTTCTTGAAGATGTACGTGAAAATCGAGTTTCCTCTTCTGCTGCAAATGGTTCAGGGCTGCTTTGATCTGGAGACAAAGTGCAGTTTGGGTTGGTCTGACGTTTTGATGGACCTATACCACGATGGTGAATGGGAAGTTTTTCTGGAAAACATAAAATTTAAAATGATATTAAAAATATTCAATATTAAACTAAAAATTATTAAAAATATTATAATGATCAAAATGATATATATAAGTATGTATGTGCATAAAAATTCAAATATAAGTAAAATAGATCAGTAAAGACAATATAAATAAATAATAAAAATGAAGAAATCTTATTAAAAATAAATAATAATTACATATATAAAAATGAATAACAACATTAACCCACTTTTGTTTAATAATGATATCACTTAGCTTCATCCATAGTTTATCTTCCCTTACACAGTAAAGTTTTAAAATATTTTACATTTCCTAATTCAAAAATTGAAAACTTAGAAATATTTTTTCTCCATATTACTAAATAAAATGTCCATACTTGCCTTGAAGGAACAAAACAATTAGGTATAAAAAATTTTCCTCGTCTTTTTTTTCATACATACGTGTGTGTGTGTGTGTGTGTGTGTGTTATTTTATATATACACACAAATATTTAAGTAAATGCTCTGTTTATAATAAACAGTATTAATAACATTTACCAGCCTGAACATCTAAGAAATATGCGTCCTCCAGCAGGAATCAAACCTGTATCCTATGCAGAACCTTTGTAGCTAAACTGGTATAGCACGTCAAGCTATATGACGGTTTTATGTAGGATGCAGGTTCGATTCCTGTCAGAGGATGCATATTTTTTATGAGGTTTCTCAGACATTCATGCTGATAAATGTTGTTAATATAGTTTATTATAAACAGAGCATTCACTTAAATATTTGTCTCTAAATATAAATCACATATGACATTAAAATATATTAAAATAATTGGCAGACTTAGTCCATTTCATAATATATATGTGAGGAACAAGAAGACTTACCTCCCGCAAAGTGCATTTGCTTGGCATGTTAGGTCCTTTTGAAAGATCCCAGCTGGCATTAAAAGAGAAATGGATTATTCCGAAATTCCCAAGTCATGGGCAGACATACAAAGGAAAAAATTAAAAAGACTAAGAATTCAAACCTGCTTGAGTTTATAAACCGGAAGTCTCAGGTGAATAAAAAGTAAGTCTCGTATGCAAATTTTAGTTGTCCCCGACATGGGCATAAATAGCGAGTCTGGGAGGAAGATGGCAGAAAACATTGTTGGCATGACGACATACGTACTAATGAGAGTGAGAGAATAAGAGGTCACTAGCAACAGCTCAGTTGGTAGACCGGAGGACTGGATGAAAGCAAGCACTTTAATCCATTTCAGTCATCACAAATGACACGTGAACTGAATTACCCACTATATATATATATATATATATATATATATATATATATAATATCCATTTCTTTAAATATTTTCTTTTTGGTCAATCCACCTTTCTTGCTTATTATGCTTAATTTTTCTTAAATCACTTTTCTTAAAGCTAATATTTTTTGTTCATTATTTACTATATTTACATGCAGATTACCCCCAGTTTTCATCAGGTGTATGTTGATCCGGTTAACCTACTGGAAATTCCAAACTGAATCCATTATTTAATCTACGGAAGTAGACTGTTCTCATTCCAAGTACTGGTCAGTTATTTATCATCCTGTTTCCACTGTGTCCATATACACACTGTGTGGATTGAATTCAAAATTATTATGTCATCAAATCTACAAACCAAGACTTTAATCCACTTGGCTATTGTCCCATGGGACAATCCTGAGTGGAGAACTTGGAGCCTTAAACATAACCTGCCTGCTGATTAGTGCTGCTTGTCATGATTGACTGGACTAACTTTCTCTTTAGTTAATGCTGCTGTTGTAGTCTTGCTGCCATTCTTTCTTTATTAGAGGCACTCATATTGTATTTATTTCTATGTTAGGCCTACTAGAGAGGTCCTCATAGTCTAGCATATGTGCTGATTCTTTCAGACATCTAACTCTTCAGTGTTCTTCCTTGTCTAGTATTTTCACTTCATTCCATATAAGCCTTTTCCCTCCATACATGATCAGCAATATTGGATTTAATTCTCATACCTCACTACAGCTTTTTGAGATTCTTTCTAGCCTTACTTTTAGGAGGCGGCTTGTTTCATCTTTATATACTTTGCCACAACTGCAAGGAATGGTGTACATGAAGTCCTTGGTCATGTGCTTTTCTGTGTTAGACTTTACTTGGCAGAGATTTCTACATGGAGTGGAGCTGCTTCTGAATATTGTTCCGATGTTATATGAACTGCAGATCTTCTGAATCCTTTCTAAGCCCTGAAAGGTAGACACACTGGCAATTTTATGACCTTCCTCCTTGACCCTTCTATTTCCATCTGAAGATGCTGATGCTACGTTTGCAAGGTAGTTGTTATTCTGAAGGATAAATTTGATTAATCCATGTTAATCTTTATATATATATATATATATATATATAAGGATCTGCAACATAATAGGTCTTGACTTGGCATCTCGACTTCAGTCATTTTCTCATAGACACGACATGGCTTTCCTCTTTCTTTTTCTATAAATATTTTCATGGCAATTGTTCTGATGAGCTATTTTCCCTGATGCCAGATTACATGAATTTAAACATGTTACTTAAATAATGTAAACAAATGACATCACACATTATGAAATGGACAAATTATTTTAAGACATTTTTATGTTTGGATATGCATCGTGCAGATATGAATTTATGTGAGAAAATCATGGAGAATTGTAGTCTAAAGACAGTAAAATCAACCTTGCTAACTGAACACTCCTCTGCAGCTCAATCAATAAAAGCACGTCAGGCTATATGACGGTTTTGTATAGGATACAGGTTAGATTCCTGTCGGAGGACGCATATTTTCTATCAAAATTTCTCGGACATACAGGCTGGTAAATGTTAATACTATTTATTATAAACAGAGAATTTACTTAAATATTTGTATCTATAAAAAGAATGTATAAACATAAAAAATTGTCTATATATATATATATATATATATAATTCTGTCAATAATAGTAATAGATGGGTTTGCACTCCTCCCTAGACTTTTGAACAGGAGTAAAGCTTTATTTCTTCTAAAGCCTTCTCATTCTTTTCCCATTCCAGTAGCCCCTTGTGCTTTAGTGGGCATGGGGTGAATTGATTTAAAAAAGAAAAAAAAAAAAAAAAAGAAGAGAATAACATTAGTTTGGCAAGGTCCTTTTGATGGTGGAAATTTATTACACAGAATTTTTCCCATTTTGTCATATAATTACTCACCATTATTCTTATATATATATATATATATACATATACATATATTATTATGAAATGAACACAGTCCAGAAATTATTTTAATACATTTTTATGTTTATACATACTTTTTTATAGATACAAATATTTAAGTAAATTCTCTGTTTATAATAAACAGTATTAACAACATTTACCAGCCTGAATGTCCAAGAAATTTTCATAGAAAATATGCGTCCTCTAACAAAAATTGAACCCCCAAATATCCAAATGTAAACAAATGATGTCACACATTATGAAATGGACAAAGTCTGACAATTATTTTAAGACATTTTTATGTTTGGATATGCATCGTGCAGATATGAATGTATGAGAGAAAATCATGGAGAATTGTAGTTTAAAAACAGTAAAATCAACCTTGCTAATCAAACACTCCTCTGTGGCTCAATCAGTAAAAACACATCAGGCTATATGATGGTCCCGTATAGGATACAGGTTCGATTCCTGTCAGAGGATGCATATTTTCTATGAAAATTTCTTGGACATTCAGGCCAGTAAATGTTGTTAATACTGTTTATTATAAACAGAGCATTTACTTAAATATTTGTATCTATAAAAAAGAATATATAAACATAACAGTGTCTTAAAATAATCATCAGACTGTTTCCGTTTCATATTATATATTTCTAAAAAAAAAAAAAATTAAAAACATAAAGAGAAAACGTTAGTATACAAAAGAAACAAAAAAAAAAGAAATATTTATGTTAAAATATTAGAATAAAAGAATAATATTTTAATCATTTCTGGTCATGTGGTCAGTCTTAGGGAAAGGAATCAGTCTATTTTTGATAAGAGCTTTGTAGCGAGCACATGGCAAGGATTGTCAGCCTAAAGAAAGTCAGTGGGATGCAAGGATTTGTAACATTTTCTGGATTTAGGGTCAGAAAGAATCATACATTTTCCACATTATTTTTCCTGGAAATAACTAAAAGGAAAAAAAAAAAGCTAGAAATATTTGTTGAGTTTGTCATTTGCCTGGACCAGAAGGAAATTAAATTAAGAAAAGTCATACCCATGATTTGATTAAATAAAACCAAGAATGCATTGGATAGATATACCAAGGTAGATTGTCATAAACCAATAATTTGATTTGCAATATTTATTATTCTAGGCACATTGCCGTTTTGAAGAAAATAACATCTTACCAGTAAAATGATTAAATGGATAATCAACGGATGCCCAGAATCGTTTCATCATCAGGTCAGGTGCAAGTTGAGCAGGTTTCAGTACAATGGCTTCTTTTTGTTGGTTACCACCTGCTGTCTGCAAAACAAGAGACAAAAGAACCAAAAGTTCAATGAATTAGACAAGCATCTTCAGTTATATTGTTTTGATCACTAAAATTATTTGGTGAACACTTCAGCTCCCAAATATTATTTAACATTCTCAGATTAAGGATTGTCTGGAATTATGAAAATCAATTTTTAAGGCCTTCCTAAATTGGAAGTTTGACTTATATAACTTGCAATATCATACAAGGTCAGTGCAAGGGTCATGTGACGTCTCTCACCCACGGAATCTATGATACAGAGCCCCTGACCCTACTATATCTCAATTTTCATATTTTTACAAAATTCCATAATATTGTAAGTTATATTTTTACCAAGTGCATAGGTGGAGTATGCATTGTAAAAGTGTGTGTGTGTGTGGGGGGGGGGGGGCTATTTGTATCTTTTTGAGGTAAAGTTCTTTTCATCTCTTGCTGCTTAAAGTCAAATTAGTTACGGAGCAAAGAATAAGGCAGATAGCTGGTGGGTCATTGAAAACTAATGTTGTGTTTAGCCTATTGTAAGAAAAATAAAAACAATTAACAAATTTGAAAAAAAAAAAAAAAAAAAAAAAAAAAAAAAAATCCCAGAATGATGTTAAAATCTGCAAAAAAGTTTCATTCTTTAATAGTCAGTTGCGCTTAAGTTTAATTTCAAATGTAGGTAGAAAAAAGCAAATGTTGATAAGTCACAAAGCACTACTTGGGGTCCCCAATGAGGCTTGGTTCACCCGGTTGTAGGGTTTGGGGAAAGCATGTGCCAGCTCTGATATCATAGGTACGATATATTAATTCTTTCCACTTGACTTTTGCATTAATAATTTTTTAGAATATTATTATTATTAACCAACAGGTTAACAAGACCTTCAATAAGTACTACGTTTTGGAAGCAATAAGTTATTAAATGCAAAATTGTTGAGGTGAGGTTATAACTGTTTTTTATAAGTACAACAGAATTGTAATTAGAATTTGTTATCTTGCCTAATTGTGTGGCGCAAAAAAAAAAAAAAAAAAAAAAAAGAAATATTTTGTGCAAGCCTGTTTTGTAAATTTTGTATTCTGTATTATTATTATTATTTGCATTTCATTTAATTAAAGGATATTTTCTTTCAACATTCAACACCGGAAGTAATAAAGTCTTGTGTATTTTTTTTTTATTTCTGCCATTAATGATACTCAGGATAATTGGATGTTCTCACTCCTCCTCCTCATCTCCACAAAAAGCACAAACATTTTAATTTTATGTGATTTTTCTGCAAATAACTAAAAAAAAAAAAAAAAATGCTTCTAAACATAAGAAAATAATTTGTGAAAAGTTACATCCATGTTTTGATTAAATGAAACTATGAATGCATTGGATACATTGGATTGTGCCTATATATATATATATATATATATATATATATATTGGCACAAACACACACAAGTATAGGATTGGTGTATACAGAATAAATTCCAATAACCAACTATTTTAAAAGAGTGCTCAATACAGAGTAGAGCAAATATAATCATTTATTAAAAAATTATAACATAAAAATGTTATAAAATCACTACAAAAATAGCCATTTTGTTTCAATACTACTGGTGTCTTATCAAGTGATGGTGTTGAATGTAGATGAAAAGATTACTTAACTTTTTAAATATTGATGTTTCTTCACAAAATTTTCAGTCATCAGGTGTAGTTGGTTTGAACCGTTCAAAACCACTACACCTGATGACTGGAAATTTTATAAAGAAACATTGATGTCGGCATAAAATTGATATTTAAAAAGTAATCTTTTCATATAATATCATTAACGCTCTATTTTTTAATACTGAGCACTATATATAAAAATATCTGTTGTTTTTTTATAGATATATATATATATGAGGCAAAAGTCACACACCATAGGGATAATTTATTAAAAGAATAATTATACATGAAAATTTTAATTTTCGGAGAGTTTCTTTTGTCATTTTACTGCATTCATATTTAATTCTTTCTTTAAGTTCCTTAATATTTCTTGGATGCATCTGGTAAACAACTGATTTCAAATGTCAACAGGACCCTATCAAAACAAATTAGACATGTAAAACATGATTAGCCCCTATGGTGCATGAATTTTGCCTCAACTTGTGTGTGTATATATAAAGAAAACTGAATTTGTAAACAGTGACTATTACTGCTGCAAGACTCTTCATTAAGATGAATTGAGTTCTCCAGTCAATGGCTAAAAATAAATACATCTAAGTTCACCTTTATCTCTGCCGTGCACCAATGACTTAGGTAGAATCTCTGACTGATACCAAATCAGTCAGGTTTCAATCCCTGCTTGAGGTAATTGGCTGTCTAGCCACACTGATGAGCTGTGAAACAGTCTGTCTGCGGATGTATTGAGTTTTAAACACACGTAAATTCATAATTATGAATTTATGTGTGTTTAAAACTTAGTAAATTTAAAAATAAGTTATTCCAATATTGGCTTGAAGATGAAATGGAACTAATGCTTTTAATTTAATTATATAATTAAATTTAAAGTTTTTAGCTTCGGTTTTTGAAACATGGTTATTACTGTGAAAAACCATATTTTAAATTAGTTAATTTATAATATCTATGCTCTGTAAATTTACATTGAGCACTGTTTTGTAAAAATAAAAAATAACAAGAACACCGGATTATATAACTTACTGTTCTTTCTTTATATATATATATATATATATATATATATATATATATATCACATCTAAAACTCGTCTCTGTTAAGTTTTAATCTCCCACCTTCTCTCGTCTGTTACCCCTCTCTTTAGCTCTAACATTCGTCCCACACTCTCATATTTACACTCTCTCTAAATTCTATTTTTATTTCCGGAGTTGTTTTTTCTGTTTTCATTTTGAATTTGTAGGTCTGATGATTTGGATTGTATTTGCGATTCCAATGGAATAAATTATGACCATGGAATATTAGTGTTTAAGCCTTTTTATTATATATATTTTTATATATATATATATATATATATATATATATATATATATATATAGATAGATAGATAGATAGATAGATATATATATATATTTGTTGGATAAGTGGTATGTTAAACTGCATGACAGTGTTGTAGTAGTGAGACCAATGTATGTGTTTCAATTGTTAAGGGAATCATTCTTCAGTTGGACATTTGAATTCATAGACAATATTAGTTTGTTGGAGTTTTTTTGTTGGTGGTTTATAGTTTTGTGAATAAAAGATAAGTTTAATTTGTTTAATTTTGTCATTGGTTGATATGTATCTATATACAGTGTAACCCGGATATAAGAGAGTTGTCGGGACCGGAGACGAAGTCTCTTATATCCGGGTTTGATCTATTTTGTTTAGGTAAGTATGGCTCTAATTTGGAACCAGAGAAAATCTCTCTTATATCCGGGTTACATTGTATATCTTATAATTTTACATCTACTTTTTTTTGTTGTTCTGGTTACTGTATAGTTGATTCCTGAAGAATAGTTTCTGTTTAATAATGTATTTTTTTTTTATTTTATTCTTATTTGTATTATTGTTTGTTTGTTTTTTTTTTATTTGTTTATTGATAAACAAGGGAGAAAAAATTAGTTAACTTAAAAATATCCAGTTGTTACTAAAACTGTCAAGACCTTAAACACGCATCTCCGTGTTAAAAAATGCATCTCTGCAATATTTTAAACTGAAAATAAATATATTTTTTTCAAATAAGATTAAAAAACAATAAATCAGCTAATATTCCGTAAATTTTTCTTTTTTTAAAAAATTCATTTAGGTATCATGTTTCTTAAATGGATAGGACAACAATGGAGCAATTCAGTGGTCAACATGATTACCAGACTTTCTTGTGGGTGGGGATTGAAAGATCTTGTTTAGTTTTTGTTAATAATATCTATGAAAATAATTTGGTGGTTTATTTTAAAATTTTTAACTTATTTTTTTGTGGTTTTCAGTTAAAATTTGTTTGATAAAGTTTCAGTACTCAATCTTTAAGTTATAAAAAAATGATAAAGAAAATCATTGTTTGTGATCAGTTAATGTAAGCATGATTGACAGACTTTTTCGTGTCTCATAAACTAAATAAGGTTGCTTAAGCTTAATAATTGGAATCAGAATTTTGTTTTTTTTAACACTCACAGGACACGTTAAAGGCGGGCTTAGGGTAACCCCCAGTCTCGTCTCGGGAAACTGACTCCGTTTTTACGTGGTCTCTAGGGAATTTATGCCCGAGCCTACGGGCTCGGATACTCCACTTTAAACTCGGCCTTGTGCCACATCTTGTTGCGTGAGGCAGCGGGTAAATAATTTTTTTTTTTAAGGCGAGCTAGGAAAGCAGTTCATAACTTGTGTAAATGGTTAGCAGAACAGGGATTAGAAAAGATAGCAAAAAGACAAAATTTACTACAAAGGACAGGAAATTGTGGAGAGCCATAATCGCCAACGTTCTGAATGGGCATGGTACATGAATGTCCTGTGCGAAGAATATAAATGCAGGTTCAATGTAAGGACAGATAACTCTACTCTTCATCATTTAATCCTCGGCTTATTTCCCCTGATTACCATGGTAACTCGATGAAAACATAGTTGTTCGTTTTTTTAATCAGAATGTTTTGTTTTTTGTAGTAAATAAAATTGTTATTAATTTATGTCTCTTCCATTGTTTTCACAATGTATTAAAAACGTTATTTATCTTGGGAAAAATCGTAATTTGTTTAAATTTTGATAAAAACTGACATTTCAAGATTTTAAAGAAGGGAACGAGTTTAAGAAGAAGCACACACATACAAAAAAAAAAGTAAACAACAACCTTGATTTAATTTTATACTTTGTAATGTTTCAAACTCCCTTTTTTACATACTGTACAGTGTACAAAGTATTTTTAAAAAATCTAATATTTCTGTTAATTTGAGAAATGACGGTTTTTGAAAAGCATAAAAGTTACTGCTTAGCTTTTAGGACTAGAGATTAAAAAAAAACACAAAAAATTTTTTCTTTTGTTTGAATAACTATGCACCTGATGTATCAATAATTTTTATTTAAAAATGTCTCCTAAGTATACTGTGATTTTACCCAAAAATTACTAAAACACATACACAAAGCATATTTATTTTTTAAGAAGTATAGTTTATGAAAGATTGTTAGGTAATTAATTTTATTTCCTATGTTGCGTTTAGCAGTTTATTTTTTTTTGTATAATCATTTTCTAAGTGTTAATTTTCAGTAACGAGTGGTTCGAATTTTTTTTTTTTAAACCATGAAATTCTTCAAAGACTTCTGCTTTTTTTGTTTTAATGCTAAGCGTTGAATTTCCAGAGTTTTCATAAGGGGTTTTACTTTTAACAGATGTAAATAAATAAATAAATAAAAATAATAAAATAAATATTTAACTGTGACTTTAAAAAAACACATATTCAAAATAATTTCAATCAATCGCGAATAAGTGTCTTTAACGTTTTTTTTTTATTATTGCAAGATTTTTCAAATTAATATCTATCACTGTAAAAAAAAAAAAAACGTGTTAAAATTTGCAATGTTATTTCAGTAGTTCCGCTGATGCAAAGAGAAAGATATCAAAATAAAAATGTTAATGATCTGAAAAGGTTGGAAAAATTTAATAAAATAATCAAAAAATATTTTGGCCTTTCCTTTTAATAACATTATTACAACAACAAACATTTTGACGATAAATTCTATTTTCATCACGTTTATGGTCATTTTTTTACTCTATTTTTATTTTAGAGAAAAACCGTGATGTTAAAAAACAAAATTCACTTAACGAAAAAAATGAATTTACGTTTTAAGTACAAAAATGTTCTTTAATTTCAACCAAATTTCTCAATTTTTGTTATTAAAAATGTTTAATCATAATAAAAAGAAAAGAATGAAAAAATGTATAAAAAAGAAAAAAAAGCCTTTTGTTTTAGTCTCTAAGGTAAATTAAAAAAAATATTGCAAAAAATGAAAACAAAATTCTTTTTAAATCTTCAAATTTCGTTAATCAACACGCATTTTTATTTTTAGTTTTTGTCTATTTACTTACCATTTGAAAAATAAATTGTTTTATTTTATCAAAAAAAAAAAAAATGTAAAACAAAAGTTTTTCCTTTTTTTAAACATAAAATAACGAAAGCCATTTTTTCAGTTTTATGCTCGTTGTAAAAACGTACGGTAAACTTTTTGTTTACTAAAGAATAAGAAACTGTACTTTACTTTAGTGTTTGAAATATACAAAAAAGGAAAGAAATATATTTTGTCAATAAGAAATTACCTCTTTTGAGTGGAAGGCAGGCCTGTTTCTTGTTCGGTTGGACATAATTGAATATTTCTTTTATTTTTCTGTACTTTGATGAAGTCAGAAGTCTTGTTCGCAATAGGCAGGTGCTCGCCGGAGAGAAGCCCCCAATGTGGATTTACTACTCTACTGTATATACTCGTGTTAAATAATTGATTACTTACTATTCGTAAACCTTTAGATTCATCAATATTTTTTTTCCCGCTATTGAAAAAAAAAAAAGAAGCTTAACATACGCCATAAAACATTTGTTGATGCTTGCAGCTTCACAATTAGAATTATTATTCAATAACTTCGGGTTGATGTCAGTCAATGATGACGACTTTGTTGTTATCGTATTTTATTTTATTTTTTTTTGCATTCATTTGTTAGAATGTTTGTTTTTATAACGCATTTTTTTTTATAATGAATTGTTTTTAGATAAAAGGTCCTAGTTTTCTCATGTACTCGCGAAGAAATTTATTTGTAACTTAGAATTTTAAGTTTGAAATAGTTGAATATTAATTAAAAAAATTACTCTAAAAATTTCCGTTTATGAATCATCATGATATAATTCAATTAGAGACTTACACCACAACTGACATCTTGCCGTCAAATTTAAAAAAAAAAAGTCAATTTTTATTTTTTTAACAAAAATTTCATAAAAGCAACCATTGTATTTTAATTTTACTTGTTTTACCGAATTTTGACACATTCGTCTTATTGAATTTATTTATCCTTTCCTAAAGGAAGATTAGGTGTTTCAGTTTAAAGGACATTTTAGAAACATAAGGGTAAAGAAGAAATTATTACATTTTTATGAAATGATGTATCTGTTTTTAATTTTTACGTTTTTATCAGACTATAAATCCTTCAGGGTCTGACGTTTGTCTATGCATTCCTGTTGGAGTGGCAGGTGAGTTGAAAAACGTGGTTAATTGTCATTCAATTAATTAACTTGCGGCGGCCGAATTTATATATGAAGACATTTTAATAGTCACGTGACCTTTGAAAAGAGTTTTACAAACTTTTAAAAATCCTAACGTGTCTGTGTTTCTTTTTTTAATTTCATTATGTTGTCTTTTTGTGATTAAGATCTTATGTGGGTAAGTAGGTTATTTTTTTTTTTTTACCAACGTCCGTTACTTTCATAAGGTATACTTGTTTTAGGTCTATATTGGTATTGCTTGTGTAATGCGCAAGGTGATTGAATGAAAAGTAACTCCCTTTTTATGGACTTTCCCGTCTAACTATAATTTTTACAAGACGGGAGATTCCATCATACATAAAATAGGGAGTTACTTTTCAAACACCTTGTACATAAAAGGTTCCTCCATAAAAATCAATACCTAATGCATTTTTTTAAAATGAAAAATCTTTATTGACGCTTTATTTTAGTTTTAATTTCAAGCAAAAATGTATTCAATTTATTATTTCCAATAAGCAAAAAACTTTGCTGCATCTACAACTAAATTATTATCAGTACTAAAAACGCTAAAAAATCGTCCATATTGACAAATCTGTCAATACAAGGTAATTTTCTTTATTAAAAATCTTTCAAAAATAAAATATAATTTCCTGAAACCCTACTTGTGGAAGATGAAGATTAGCTGATTTAAAATCTAATTAATCTAATTGGCAACAAATATTACTTTTAGTTTAAAATATTGCAAAGAAGTATGGAGGTGAGTATTTTTATGAGGTGTTGACCACTCTCTCAATAAACTTAAATTTGGGAATTGTTTCTTAGGGGAACATAACTGTATCAATTACTTGAATATAATATGAATGCCTTTTTATATAATATCTCCCACCAATCATTTAAACAAATATATAACTCCAGTCATTAGTCCTCAAGTTCCATCAGACTGTTGTGGTTAGTGTTTAGCTGACTCTTCACCCATTTGCATGTGACTTGTTTTATTGCTGGTATCGTGATGATAGGCACTGTTCCACTTGACCTAGCTGGCATTTGTCTGTTCACGACAATTAACTCCTCTGTCACATGTTTTTGATCTCAGAGGGTAAGAAGATCGCTGATGAAGCAGACTGAAGTGAGGACTTGTCTGATAGCTGGAGCTACACGCAAAACAAGAATCCTTTGAAATAAAGAATTAACTTGGGTTAAAAATGTAACAACAATTTAGTTTATACATGATTTGTTGTATACATTGGTTTTAACCCTTCCCACTTGTTATAATCAAATATTTGTCCAGAGAGATTGTGGATGTTATTTATTTCAGCAACCACTCTGCTCTCTTTATTGACGACGTTTTTATTTTATCTGACATCTTCATGGATACTTTAATGGTCTCTTTCTTATCAGCAGGAAGTGGGGAAGGATGGGTGGTCTTGGTTTTGCTCAATCTTACTGAATTCTATTTAATTAAATTTGGGTTTGATTCTCCTTAGAATTATTTCAAAACATGATTTATCAATGCATTTTGTTTTTAATTTTCTTCTCGACCTTTCAAGCTATCTTTGTGTGAATTTCAACAATTACCATCCAGTTAGTAAACTCTCTCCTTTCTTTCTTTTTTTTTTGTTTGATCAACCTTCAGAGATCTGTGTGTCACATCTTAACTATCCAGTAATCATAAAAAATTAAGAAAATATTTTATGCAATCTAATATTTTATTGAATTTTAGGTACTTTAGCTGTATAGTTTAACTTATGAAGATGTTTGTTGAGGAAATGTTTGAAAATGACCAATAAATTTTGACTTTACAATAGTTACGACTCTTATTTTCTGATAACATTATGTTTAGACATCTGAGGGTTACTCCACTTGGCTTCACTAAAAACACCCATTAGGTTTAAGTTTATAAAAAGATGAATATTTCCTTCTCTTTCTCGTCTTGTTTCCAGATGTAGGTAGGGGCACATTTGTTCCTTTGATCCTCTCACATGCAAATACACATGTGTGTATTACACACACACACACACAGACACACACACACACACATTATTATATTAGTTGTAATGTCTTTTCCTTTGATTTCCATTGTGTACATATGTAATTCCTTTTGCTAATAATGTGCATTAATTGTGGTTTGTTTTAAATTCCTTGTATTATGTTTCTTATTTTGATCCAGACTCAAATGAGTTCACCAAATATTTTTTTGGGTGGGGTGGGGACAAATGTCTCAGCAGCCGTTAAATGTTAACTTACAAAACAACCACACCCTGCAACCAAAGAGGTAAATCCCATATCATCATACTTTCTACATCCAACCTCAGAAATCTGTTACATTTATAGCCACAAACTGTTTCCCTATCCATAAAAGTTTCTACATTGATACTTTTGAACCAGATTTTCATCTTTAACATGATCCCAACATTTCAACTGCTTTACTGGTCTTCTTCAGGTGCCTGTTTCAATCAGTAACCTTTCAAAAATGTAGAACACAAACCTTATTGTAACACCTATCCTGACCCCACTGGATCGATGTACTCTACAAGACTGGCTGTTAGTTCTGTCCTGATCCAGTATTATAGGTCCAGTCAAAGTCTCCAGTTCACAATGTCAATTCGATTCCACTCTCCAACCACGTGATTTTTGATTCTGGAGAGAAATTAACAAATTGTAGATCCCGGAAGATTCAGCTGGTCTACCTGCAAGTTTGTTGGGGTGAGAATTGGGCCAAGCAGAAAAGTCAAATATGAACAAGTCGATTCGAGTCCAAAGAAAAATTTATGTAGATGTATATAAGGAAGAAATTGGTACAAAAAGAATAATGTTTCTTTTACAAGAAAGTAGTGTATATGAAATAAAGTCCAGAAAGAAAACAAAAAAAAATCAAAACAAATATTGCAAATAATTTTGAAAGGAGAGAAAATAGTTTTCAGGTTCACCCCTTTTTGTTCTTAGTAGTGGCCGTAATTAATTCACTCAGCAAACATTAACCTTATCACAGCAGCAAATGGATGCTTTCACTCTTGTTGACTGCTACTTCAACTCGACTCCAGCTGACTTGACTCCCACTTGACTCTCTGACTCTCTTGACTGACTGTTTTCGCACAAACACATGCTTAAATAAACGTGGTGGTAGCAACAAAAACTTAGATTACAACCTGATTACTGACCTCTCCCCCTCATTACTAAATGAGCAGTCTTTTCTTCCCAATTGGTATTCCATAGTTCATATAAACAGTAACATCCTGTTTAGTCAGACAATGATATAACTTTTTATTTACACAGTAAGTCAATTATAAACTCTACATGAAGTAATTTTAAATAGCAAATACATGCATTCTACACTAAAACAAACAAAAAGGACCTTTTCTTCCTTGCAAAATCAATTTTTCTTTTTAATCATTCCACCCCAAGCAAGGCAATAAAGCCACGAAGACACAAAGGGTTATTGGGTGTGAGAAAATATGAGAAAAAGAAAACATTATTAAGGAGAGAGGACAATAAAAGAACAGGAATTAAGAAGACAAAAGATAATGAATGACATTGACCGTTGAAAAATTTAAATGCAAAATTGAGAGGAAAGCCAAAAACCAAAAGAGATTTCCAGATGCAAGAAGTGTGAGAAAAAGAATTGTTAGAATAGAATTTATAGTTACATCTTAGCATTTCAAATGTAAAATGGTAAGACCTTGCCCTCAATCAAGTACTGCACTTAAATACATAAAGTCTAGGTACCAAAGATGAAAACTTATCAGAACAATTGCCATGAAAATATTTATAGAAATGGCATAGGGAAGCTATGTTGGTGGGAAAATAACTGAAGCCAAGATGCCAGGTCAGGACCTATAACATTGCAATAAATATAAAGCTAAATTGTTTTATAAAATATATTTATTGCAAAATATCTGTTTGTTATTTGCTTATTGTTGTTAGTATTTTTTTATATTTATTTTTATTTATTCAGATTTTTTTTACCAAAATTTGGGTTGTATCCACAAAACCATCAGAGAAATTGAATTCAAAATTTTCAGGAATATATTTCAACACATGGAGATATTTTTACATAATAAATAACATCATTCGCTGATGGAAAATATACTAGTGTGTAAATGTATAGCTGAAAAGAGTAAGAAAAAATATTTACAATGTTAATGTGTATTTGTGTTTGAGTGCATGCATGTGGGAGATACACCAGATGACTAAGACCCCTAGAAGGGAAAACTGGACATGTTTTCTACCTATTGTATTCTAGAATTGTTATATAGGAATAAAGTGTTGCTGCCTACACTTGAGTTTGAACATAGATTGCCAGTGAGCAAACACAGGCGATCCCATTATTGAATTAAGTAGACCATGTGACCATAGAGAAAACACATAAGTAGGAAGTTGCGTGAAGTCTAAATGATCATTATTCCTCCTCTGTACTCTATCATTATATGGATTGCTATTCTATACTCTATTCCCTATGCTATTTCTCTATTTCGATCACTATACAGATTACTGTTCAAGTGAGTACTATCGAGCAAGTACTATTAGTGCGAGTGTTATTCAAAGGCATCTGACACCAGTATTGTTCAATGGTTGAGTAGTTGTTGTGTTGGAATGTGTCACAAAAAAATAAATGATTTTGTCTCTTTCTCTCCTGCTGTCGTAGCGACGGACACAGTCTCCACTTCTGAGACTGAAAACTGCCCTCCTTCTCATTCCAGCCCTTTACATAGAGCTTGGTAACTCACCTATGCAAAACACCAACAAGCCAGCTACCAATCACATTTCCCGCGCCTGCCCACCTCCACTCGCTTTGGGGGTTTCAAGTTGACCGACCAACTCATTACAGTTGTATCTGAGATTACAAAGTCTCTACTACAACAAGCATTACAAAAGTGACAAGTATTCATTGGCATCACAAAAGGTTGAGAATCCTTTATTCAAAATTCTTGGTTCCAGAAATGTTTCGGTTTTCAGATTTTTTTGGATTTTGGAATACGGGTTATTTAATTTGTATATAGCATCTATAAAATGAGACAGATTGGGAACGGAACCCAAGTATAAACACGATATCCCTTTATGTTTCATAACATAGCTTATACATATACCCTGAAAGTAGTTTTACACAAATAACATATACCCTGAAAGTAATTTTAAAGAAAATGTAATAAATTTTGTGTACATATGGATACGGGTAATGACGCTAGTCATGTAATGCTCACAAGGATTTTTAAGTGGTGAAATTAGCTTTCATGTAATAATAATGTATTATATCTTTTGTACGTGTACAGAGCCAATCGACTCAAGTATAAACACAACTAATGTTTCTCTAGATACACATGTATAACCCGATAAAGGTTTGCCTATAGACCCAGGTATAATGCGACCAATATTTACCTATAGAGTCAAGTATAAACAGGACCAGTTTCTACCTATATTTTCAAGTATATTAAAAATAGATTGTTGCATTAAATGATCCAATTATGGCTGATATGTTGTAAAATCCACCAACCTAACCCATTGCACTAAAATATACTGCCTACACTTGAGTTTGAACATAGATCGCCAGTGAGCAAACACAGACGATCCCATTATTGAATTAAGTAGACCATGTGACCATAGAGGAAACGCATAAGTAGGAAGTTGCGTGAAGTCTAAATGATCATTATTCCTCCTCTATACTCTATCACTATATGGATTGCTATTCTATACTCTATTCACTATGCCATTTCTCTATTCGGATCACTATATGGATTACTGTTTGAATGAGTATTATCGAGCAAGTACTATTAGTGCGAGTGTTATTTAAAGGTATCTAACACCAGTATTGTTCAAGGGTTGAGTAATTGTATCTGCAATTACAAAGTCTCTACTACAACAAGCATTACAAAAGTGACAACAAGTATTTGTTGACGTTAGAAAAGTGACAGCGAGTGTTCGTTGAGTCATGAAAAGAATGAAAAAATAAGGAAGTGAAAGCTTGTGTCCTTCCTTTTATAGTCCTGGATAATATCATCTAGTGGGTGTCTTGACAGACTAGGTAAACTATTGAATTTACCCCAAGCAAGGCAGTAAAGCTACAAAGACACAAGGGATTACTGAACGTGAAAGAATAGGAAAAAATTGAAACATTATTAAAGAACAAGAACAATAATCAGGAAGGCAGTAGATAATGATTGATATAACATTTAAATGTTTGAAGATCAAAGTTGGCTGGAAAGCATGGAGCTGGAAGAGACTTCCACAAGTGAGAAGAGCATGTTTAATTAACATAATTTTCTATAATTATCACACTCTCTCTCGATTTTTGGATTCCCTGTATTGTGAGCAGGCCTATCACCAAGTGGTGCTACCCTTCCCACCCACAATCACTGGACCCTCAAATGATACAAACTAATTTTTATGTGCAAATTCTTACTTGTGGCCTCCCTCACTTAAAGGATGACCCCCTACTCAAAATATTTTGGAAATGGGCCTGCTTGTGTGGCAATTTAATTTTTTACATCTGTACTATGTAACTTGCCACTGAAAATGAATTGCTCTCAAATACCACAAGTGGTTCTGGAGTTCCAGGTTATGCTCCTCCCTTTCCAATTCTGTGTTTCAGCAATTCTTTTTTAATTGTCATCTTAATGAATTAGTCACCATTATACCTTTGATTGATCAAAATTTCCCTCCAAACCAGCCAAAGACGCCTTCAGCATGACAAAAACCAACATAATGATACATTGTACAGACTTTGGAAACTGTTGTAACTGAATGAGGAATAACCAAAACAGAGGTTGGCAATGAAATGTTAATCTTTATAACATCAACAAAATACAATACTCGCCAGCGGCGTGAAGTAGGTAAACCACTTCTAGTGATGGAGGACTAGTGGTGGACAGCATATTACCCCCATATACAACAGTGTCCAACACGTTTATGAGGATTGGGACAAACCCATTAGTGTTCATAGGTACGATATATAACAGAAACAAAATAAAATAATGTCAAAAGAAAATGGCAAACAATATGGGACTCAAAACCTAACAAGCTATACAATATTCAATCAAGAGAATGGTTGTTTTGTAAGTGTAGCCTAGAATGGATACAAGGCTGAAAGTATGGGCCGTGCAGCAGGGACTGAACTCACTATTCAGTCATAATTGCTCTTGTGAAACAAACTTGCTAAACATTATGTCACGTTGAAGTGCCCAAACCAACTATAGGATAATAGCTTTCAGAAAAATAAGATGGGAGGAAAGAGTTTATCCAGATGTCAAACTGGACATTCACATCTACTAAAACAGATGTCATGTACCTATCACAGTTGAACATATAAATTGCCATCATTTCAGCATAACTTAAATAAAATATTATTAAGTGAGAAATATAAAAGAACTTTCAAAACACTAAACCAAACAATATCCTAAACTTCAAGAAAATCAAACTTCATACCAAAATATAAAACTATAAAAACCTTTAACATATTTTGAAAACTGAAAAAAAAAACTTTTGGACTTTATAAATATTCCCACTAAAAATAACAATGCAAACTCTAATAACCAACTTATATCAGGAACAAAATAACTTGTATTAGAAACAAACATCTCTAATAAATGATTAAAAAGAAAAAAAAAACTTTTACTGAAGGACCTGTACCCAAAAACTATCACTGATTCACGATAACATCAATCTATATCCAAAACAACCATGATTCAAAACCTTTATCTGGCTTTAAATATCCTTATTGTTGTTGATTGGCTGTTAAGCAGAAATGTAGGCAAACCAAAACTAATTCTTCCCCTGGAAGCAAAGTGACTCAAGTTTGAAAATCACAGCTTTACAACAACCAGAATTAGTTTTACTTCTCTGAAAAGAAACCTTCATCAACCAAAAAATCTTTGGCTTTTCTTCACTCCATTGGAGACATTGATCCAAATTTTGGCACTATAGTTTACACCTTGACATCTCTAACCCAAATGACAAAATTGCTTGTCAGTTGGAGTAGATCAAAATGGCATGTTTCATTTGAAAATCTTCCCTAGTATAGGGTAATAAACAATGAGCATGGCTAATCTGGTTGAACATTATTATTGAGTTGTGAGTTTGCTGAGTACAAAAAGGGGTGGAAATGCAAATACCAAACCAATTTCAGAAAATGATTAAAAAAAAAAAATAGTATTAAGATAAAACGAAAAAATAAACAGAAAATAACAGAAAAATTGCAATATGAGCACTGGAAAAAATGGTTTCTGAGACATTAGGTTTGTAAGTCCCAGAAATTGATACAAAGATGTCCTCAAGGACACATGGTTCCAGGGGGGCTGGGCAATTTTTGTTCTGAGTGTATGTTCTTGGGTTCCCCAGATTAAACCCAACTTTGTGTCACATCTTGTCTCAGTGGGAAGATTGGGTTAAATAACAATGATCCAGATGACTGCAATCAAAGTGCAGTATCTGTTCTAGGCATCCTCATCAGCAATGATATGCTTTTCAGCAATAACAAAATTGTCCTTACACTATTTAGACTATTGTCCTCATCTTTGTTACCATCTTTGTCACAACCTTTATTTCACTCACTGGGGTAGACTGTTCTAGTTCCAAGTGAAATGTCTAATGGATGTCAGTTATCTCCTGTTAATTTCCCTCTGAAAGTTCTCCACTGCCTTAACCAAGTATTGAACTCACAAACTGTCCTGTCACTGGATCTAACACCTTTATCCACTGTGCCATGTGTCCTTCAGCACATCTGTATGTAAATTTCTGGGTATTATAAACCTAATGTCTTCGACAACCATTTTTACCAGTGCTCATATTGCAATTTTTGCTGTTATCATTGCATGTTTTTTACCAGAGCTCATATTGCAATTTTTGTTATTATTGCTTTTCTCTGGCACTTCTTATTACTGGTTCCCATATTGTATTTATTTCTATGCTTGGTCGGCTCAGGAGATTTTTGTGGCCTAGCATATGTGCTGATTCCTTAAGTTTATGAAATAAAAGGTTCAGTTTGTCAGGCCAACCACCTGAAGAAGGCCGGAGTGTACAACGGCCGAAATGTTGTGATAATTATGGCGACAAAGATGAGGACAATAGTCTGAATAATGTAAATAGTGTACATAATACCTCATCTCAGAAATATAGACAAATACAAAATTGTCCTTGATAGGAGAATGTTCTTTTCACTCTCTACATGGACATACAGATATTTTTTTTTGCCTAGTGCACTGTAACCTTAATTTTGTCAATGTATTTTCTTCTTTATTTGTTGTTGTCATCCATCGTTCAGTATCTGTTTGCAGGCCAATATACCGCCTGCAAAAATATCATGGGATTAGATAGAGATGAGACCCTCTCACTGTGGGGCAATAGACAACAAACTAGTATTTTCTCACATTAGGGAGTTCAATCTGCATGGGGATCCCATATCTATGGCCTTGTGCCTTTCCAAACAAATCTGAATATATATATATATATATATATATATATATATATATATATATATATATATTTATAGGTAATATTAGTGGTAAATATACACATACATATGCAAAATATATATACATACATGCATACACATACATATATATTTTTTTGAATAAAAAAATTCCAAGAGGATAGAATCCATGTAGAACTCAATGTCCAGGACAGAGTAAGGATATAATAATAAAAAGGCTTAAACACTAATATTCCATTGTAATAATTTATTCCATTAGAATCGTAAATACGATCCAATTCATCAGGTCCAATGGAATAAATTATAATAGAATAATTCTAATTAGATTGTATTTATGATTCCGATGGAATAAATTATGACCGTGGAATATTAATGTTTAAGCCTTTTTATTATATATATATATATATATATATATATATTACCAATTTGTGGCTGGTAGGGATAATTCCAAGGAAGATATTAATCCAAGGAGAGCTCAACAGAGCATGATAATTTACTAAGAGATGAATATATAGATATTTATGAAATAAATTATAGCCAAAATGAATCTTTAAATTTTTTCCTTGATATTATATATATATATATATATATATAACACTGTAACACCAAGAGTTACTAAGATTGTACAGATTTTAAGATTTTACTGAAGTGAGTTTGATCTTGTTTATGGCCTTGTGTCAGACTTTCCTATAAGAGTACCATACTAATAAAGGAGAAAAATTTGTTAAAACATGTGGCAATGGATATGAATATGAAACATGTGGCAAAGGTTGAGGGATTTACAGATTTTCTGGGTTTTTTTTTGGGGGGGGGTAAGTAGCTCTTATATATTAATTTGTAGAAAAAGCAAATTTTTTAGGAGCAGTAGCAGACTTATATTTTTGGGGCTCTGGAGCTTGAACAAATATGGGGCCCCCTTGACAATGAACAACAATGGAATCAAAGCAACAAATGCCAAAATGTAGGCTATGAGTAGATTGTCAAGCTCAATGAACCCATACAGCTGAGGGTTTGGGTGCTGCAGGCCACCAAGAAATTTGGCCACTTACAGGGGAATTTTGAGGTCATATAAAATGTGTATTAAGAGTATATTCTGAGGTCAACATTAGTGACTTCAACCTATTGACTTATCACTAAAATAGCATTATTTTAATAACAGACACTTAAAAAAAAGTTACTTCAGGGGCCTGTCTGGGATTAGATGGGTAGTCAACTTCCATTTTTTTTTTTTATCAACTGCGTGTTAATACATACGATGCATATACAGTATGCATACATAAAAATATTTTGTGTGTATGTACGTATATGTGTAATTGTCATGCACACTCGTGTATCTTGGTCAACAAAGGAGGGAAGGGCCCGATGCGTGTCACTGGAAGAGCCCAATGTTTTGTCGGCCATTCAGCACATGTGAGCATTTAGTTTGCTTCCTTCACGTGAATTGCAGTAAAATTTTGAATATGTAAGAATTAAATATTACAGTAGGGGCACCAAAATTTTAGAAATACTAAAGTGGGTCATGGCCTCAAATTGGTTGGGAACCATTGCCTAGCAGGATCAATTAATGTTTGTTCAGCTGCCCCGGAAGTACCATCAACTGCTAACCAGAAATTGATAATGAAAAAACAAAACCTTTCTCTGTAACCATAAACCATTTTTGCACCCCCCCTCCTACATGAGTCATTGTAAGCCATTAAGTGCAGATCAGTATCAAGGTACAAACATAAGTAAAATGCAAAAGAGAGAATTAAGAGAGAAGAGGCAGGTGAAGCTAGAAAACATAGTTTGATTTATTAGGGACTTTAAGTTTCCCGTCTGCTCATCATAGACAGTTGAAATATTTGAATTTCATTTGAGTATATGGCAGCAAATGTCCTAAAGTAGACAGGCCATTATCAGCCCAACGGAACATGTAATCATAGCTGAAGCCAGGGTAGAACCTGAAAAAGATTAAAAACAAAATATCAGAAAACAATATCAATTGGAGTTGTCAATACTTAAACACAAACTACCAAAATTACTAATTTTTGACACGTATTTCTTTTGCATTAATTTCAGTTGCTTGTTAGAAACAAAGAAAAGAGTGCTGGATTACTATATGATATCAGTTCTCTTATATGGCAGTAAATGCTGGACAGTCTGTTCATGGATTAAGAAAAAAACTAGAGGCAGCAGAAATGTAATTCTAGAGAACGATACAGAAAATTCCATGGACTGAGCAAGTAAGGGAAGTCTTAAAAAATAAAAAAAAAAAGTAGCAAAAAAAACAAAGAAAAAAAATACACTTATACTCAAAAGACAGCTGAAATTCCTTGGATGCATAATGATGGCTTATGGCCACATCACATTGAAACAACAGTTCCTGTATGATCACTGAAGTTAAGCAACATTGAGCCTGGTCAATACTTAGATGGGTAACTGCTTGGGAATACCAGGTTCTGTAAGCTTGGATGTGTAGGTGGTGCAATGAATAATGGTTTGGAATTGTTAATTGGAGAGCAGTGTTCTAATTCCAGCTGGGTTCGTTATATTCACTTATGCATGAATACCCTTGGGAAAGATATGAATCCATCTCTTCTCCCACCAGCTATGGGTTAATTATAATTATTAAGACTTGTTGCACTAAACCACTATCATCTCCAAAATAAAATAAAATTGTGCACAAAATATTTAGACTTTGGCATTAAGCAAACCATAAGAGTTGATGTGCCACTAAACAAAAACAACCACATAATGATGAAGGAAGGTTGGAAAACATAACCTTCACAGGGCATACTGAGGGCAAAAGAGATAGGGGAAGGCGGTGAGCCAATTACCTGATGAGCTTGTTTAAATGGATTGCAGAATGGGCAATGGGAGCATTAGCAAAGGGAGAAAAACTAAGAGCCACAAGGGATAGGAAGTTGTGGAGAGCATTGATCGCATATGGTCTCATGTAATGCAGCACATAGAAGATGGCTTGAGTAGATGCAAAAAAAGCTAAGATGAAAGAACCACTAATTAAAAATATTAATTGAAATTGCTTCTTCTAATAAAAATCCAAGATGGTATTATTACACATTGCCTCTACTACCAGTACCTCATATAAATATTCTCTCTGAGAAACACCATTCCATAAATTATTTGGAAAATTATCCTTATTCTTATTGTTTTTATCAAGATGTTTTGGTCAGATCATTCTCTGGTCTACTTCAATTGTCTCATTCTTTTGGATGCATTTTGTTTCTCTTACAGAAGATTTTAGATCTGTGTGTTGGATAAAAACAAAACTGCAAGGAGGAGTGCGCTTGCAAAATCATAGACAAATCCTTATCATAGCCCTATCTTACTTGTATTAATAATTCCTGACCTCTGACAATCCCCTTTTTCTTTATTGACAATGCATGGCTATAAATCATTTCTAATGTATCTACAGATTAACAATCCAGTATTATTATATTATCTGGCAGTATTGAAATGTTCTCAGTCTAAGCAAGAAACTCATCTCTAAAAATTCTCATGTTGCGTCATTTGGTTAGATTTGGGGAAGTGAGTCAGGTTAAACATTTTTCAGACCCTACACTCTGTATACTTCTTAACATCTGACCAAGCATCTGATTTTTATTTGGAAACTCTTGTTGGTTGGAATGGGAAATTTTCTGTACTTGCTTGGTTAACTAGTTATTACCGAGTGGGGAAAAAAATTGAAAATTCAGTAGAATCAGTCATATCCAGACATCTTATCTGTAGTTGAAGGCATACAACTACATGTAAAATATATTTAGTTGAAGCCATAAAATTGTACTAAAATATTTAGATTTGTTTAATTGCACATTGAGGTTGATATGGCGCTAAATAAAATCAATCAAACAACCAAAATGAAAGAACTCTTTCATGGCAAAAAATCCATATAATATCCTATAATTTCTTAAAGAAATCAAACTGTATTACAAAATATAACTTCAACAAAACAACAACATAAAACACACCTATTATCTCCTCTAGTAATCATGTCGCTAGAAACATGTATATGCACAAAAGCTGAGTATCATCTACCATGTATTCAATTGCGAAAGCAGAAAGACATGCACAGTAGAATCCTTCCTATCCGAATTCACTCATATCCGGAATCCCTTATATCCAGACTGCCTCATATCCAGAATCTTGCATGAATTTGATGTGTATATTTGAACTATTTGGGTGATATGTAACTGATTTAAAATTTCTGTTTTTCAGCAAATTTACTTTGGGTAATTGCTTATGCTTATTTCACCCTAATGTCTTGTATTGATGCAAAAAATGATGGGAATAAGAGGAAAGGATGACAACGAGGCACATCAGCAACAAGATAGCGACGCGATGCATGATTGTGATGAAACCTGGACTGAAATTGTAAAAGCTATTGAAAAAGTTGTCAGTTTTATGGAAAGAAAGCCAGCATTCAGCTATGATGATTGCAATAATACATGCCGAGTTAAAGTGTCTTTTGTTTAAAAATTTCAAGAACAAAAGCAAAACGAAATGCGGAAAAAGTTGAGAATGACGTTAGAAGAGAAAGACTCATCATACAACAGCGATTAAAAAAATCCTCGTTACATTATTTGTTTTGCATACGTGGCAGACTTAATTTAATGAATTTTCATTAACATTACATAATTTATTTATTTTTCCTTCAAATCAATTCCGTTATATTTCACTCGCCATTAGCTTATTTTGTTTACTATAAAACATTGAAAATAAATGTTAAACCTGTTCTTTTATTTTAATTTAAATATAACCCTTCATATCTGGACTTTGTAACCAATTCTTCATATCTGGAAGGCCTTCTTAGTCTGGTTGTCAGGGATTCTGCTATATATGAGATTTTTTTTTATTTTAGAGAAGAAATTAAATTTCATACTTATTTACATATTGTCTTATTTTTTAAATTTAAAATTTCCATTGTTATAGTTTCATAATACTTACTCTCTTTAAGTGTAGCACTGAATATGTGTGAAGTCATCATTAACAACATTGTTTCTCTTTATTTAGTACTTTAGTTGCTAAATCATTACCTCATGGGCAAGTTTATTGTTAAGGACAGAGAAACACTTTCATTTATACTGATAAATATTTAATTCTGTATCCATTAATTTTTAGCCAATGATCTTTTTCTTCTTGATGTTTAATGCATTTCTACAATAAAATGATTTACAATGCATTTCTACAATAAAATGATTTACAATGCATTTCTATAGTTAATTAACTGATTTTGTTTAGTGCCATATCAACCTCTATGGGTTATTTTAATGTCAAAATCTAAATATTTTGAACACAATTTTATGGCTTCAAATAAATATATTTTGAACACAGTTGTATGCCTTCAATTACAGATAAAATGTATTCTTAGTCATTTTGCTGTAAATATATATTATTGGTAGTTTTACTATAAATAGATATTGTTAGTTGGCTGATTTTGTTTAGTGGCATATGGGTCATTTGATGCTGAAATCTAAATATTTTGTATATAATTTTATACTTACAGAGTAAAGGTATATTTATAGATATATAGTTTGTAGATATTAAAATATATTGTTTATAATTTTACTATGAAAATGTATTTTTATATTTTTTAGTGTTGCAGTGATTGTTATTTTGTTATAAAAATGTATTGTTGGTCATTTTATTATAAAAAATTACTGTTGATTTTTCTTTACTATTATTAACTATTTACCCATAGCTGAGACCATAACATGTGTTACTGTCTCAGGTTAGGGTGGGCCTGGGAAGATCAGAAGCGGAGGTTCCACTACTCTCCCAAAACCTCCAATCTCCCAATCAGAGGCCTTATTGCAAGACTGTCAATCCCAGGACATTTCTATAATAAAATAATTTATAATGCATATCTATAGTAAAATAATTTACAATTATTTGCTTTAGTAAATTTTTATATATTATACATATATATTTTATTAACATTTGCAAATATTTACTTTTCAATGCAGAAATTTTTATAGTAAAGTGGAAAGCAAAGGAGTAAAGGTAAAGCTAGTGGGCAGTGATAACACCCTTCCAAGATATGTGAGGTTTAAATGCAGTCATTGCTAAAATACAACAATGATTATTGATTCGTCTTTTCCTTATGCCAAAATTTATATATTTATTTAATATATTTTCTGTTTATATGTTATTTTAATAGATACAATTTAATTAAGTAAATGCTCTGCTATTTAATTAAACAGTATTAATTACATTTACTGCTTTGAATGTTCTAAAAATTTCATAGAAAATATGTGTTCTCTGAGATGAATTGAACCTGTGTCCTATACGGAACAATCAATTGATCTGATGTGCTATACCACTCAGCTACAGAGAAGTGCCCAAATTGCTGTTTATAAGCAACAAATCTTCAACAAAATTTCCTGAATGATGATATCTGCTTATGAAATGTACTTTAATGTAAAAATTGACAACATATTATGAAATGGATTAGGTCCGATTCCTGTTGGAAAATGCATATTTTCTCACAGACGGTGCCCAACTGACTCTCCTATACTGTGCAGTTGACAAAATTAAAAACAAACAATATGCATGTGCAAAATTAAAAATATAAAATGACGACAATTTACCCATCATACCCGTATAATCATTTGTGCATAATTTAAATCAGAGTTACTATTAATATAAGTTACTTAAGCCATTTTCAGGGTGGATGGCCAACTTGCCTTGAAAATTAATATTCAAAATCCTAGCTTTTAACTGAGATTAAACACAAACCTCTGGAATATATATATATATATATATATATATATATATATATATATATATATATATATGGAGAGAGAGAGAGGGAGAGAGAGAGAGACTGATGTGCTTTTACTGATTTCGCCACAGAGAAGTGTTCGGTTAGCAAGGTTGATTTTACTGTTTTTAAACTACAATTTGTTTTCCATGATTTTGTCACATACATTCATATCTGTTTGATGCGTATCCAAATGTAAACAAATGACGTCAGACATTATGAAATGGACAAAGTCCGATAATTATTTTAAGACATTTTCAAGTTTTCATGTTTAGCTATAAAAAAGAATTTTTAAGCATGAAAATGCCTTAAAATAATTTCATAATGTCTGATGTCATTGTATGCGAGAAAATCATGGAAAATTGTAGTTTAAAAACAGCAATATATATATATATATATATATATATATATATATATATATATATATATAAATGTATTATATATATCACAGAAAAACAAATTATGCTGGTGTAACCAATAGACAACTTGCCAGAGAACCTAACACATTAGACAAAAATATCCCAAACAAAGAAAAAGTTACAAAAACAGACCAATAGGCAAACACCTACCTACTCATTGAAGTGCTCAATATCCAGATTATCTAGACAGAGCAAAAAATGCTTGACAACATCAACTCTTAAAGGACAGCCTGATCTTCAGACAGCTAGAATGGCCACACTCTTCCACAAACAACCACATCAGAAGGATTTGAAAATTTATCAGACTGACCCCACCCCTGTCAAAAAAAATCTGAACAAATGATCAAATATTCAAATTTTCTGGGTATCTCCTTCTTCAAACACAAATATTAGAATTTTATAAATTGGTAACAAATGACGGAAAAGAAACTGATTTTGAATTTGACTCGAAAGAGACAAAGATGAATAATCAATAACCTTAATGTATTTTTTCTTAATATTTCCAGTTGAAATGGGAGAGAAGGTTCTCATGGGAACAAATGTTTTATGTGCTATCAAATGTGGTGCATATATATATATATATATATATATATATATATATATATAGTTTTGAGCAATAAAAAATCTTAAAAAATTAAAATTTTCAGACACACTGGGTTGTATATTAATATTTTTTGTTTTATTATTTCAATTAAGTTCCTTGACTAGTTTCAGCCAGCATGGCCATCATCAGGAGAGAAAAAAATCCTGCTTGTTAGTAGCAGTGAACTCCAGGAATAATGACTTTCTTGAGAAAATGAACTTTATCTGTAGTTTTCATTTGTTTTTTATCATTAATTTTGGTCAGTCCTTGTGTTGCTCAAACAGCCTCTTTTAAGCTGTTTTTACAGTAGAGGCAAGGGAGATTCCCTTCTTGGTCATTTTGACAGTTTTATTGGTTGTTAGGAAGGGGATGTGTGTATTAAGTAAGTGTATGCTATATTTTAGTTCTTTGGGAGTGTGTATAATGTGTGTAAGTGTATATAATAGTATGGGTGTGTGTATAAGTATGAGCCTTCCACAAGCATGTCTGTCTTGTGTGGGTGAGAAATGTGGGTAGGGCTTGATTTATGGGGTTATATATTAATTCTATCTATGTTGTTAAATTTATGGTTAAGCCCATCTGGACAAAGTGTTTTGAGGCGCAAAATCCATTTGTCTTCATGTTGCTCTAGAATTTTTCACATGTTATCTTTTCTGTCAATTTCTATTTTTTCAATTATAGTGAATTTGGCATGGCTTTTAAAATCATGAAATGTTCTTCTACAGGTAATAATTTTTCATGGGGAGCTGACTTGATCCAATTAAGATAATTATTAATTCTGTAGTGAAAGGGCCATTCAGATTTTCCCACATATTGTTTCTGTTATAGTGTGCATTGTAAGAGTTAAATTATGTTATTACTTCTACAGTTAGAGTTGGGGTAGATTTCGAAAGTAGATTTAGTGACTGAGTTAGTGAATGAATTGGTGTGTCTAATATTGATACAGCATAAGCTTTTTTTGTTGTTACATGGTTGTGAAAATCCTGTTTTTATTTTTGGTCTATTACAGATTACATTATATATATATCAGTCAGTCTGTTGATGATGATATTAAGTCTTGATAAAATAATTTAATCGATCAAGCACTGTAGTGAGTAAAGCAAATTTGTAAACAGCCACTACTACTGCTGATAATGCAAGACTCTCCAAGCCGATTGAGTTCTCTAAGTGACTGGTGTGTTTATGGAAAATAAATATGCAAAAATTCACCTTTCTCTCTGCTGGGTGTCAATGGCCTAGTGGTTAGAATCTCTGACTGATACCAAATTGGTCAGGTTTCAGTCCTGGCCTGAAGCAATCGGATGTCTAGTCACGCTGATGAGCTGTGATATAGCGAAACAGTCTGTCTATGGATGAATAATATATATATATATATATATATATATATATATATATATATATATAATATGTGTGTGCGTGTCAAAATAAACACCTCATGATTTTACAAACAAGTAGTAGTTGTGTAGTACTTTTCAAGATGTTTGAAACACATTAACAGGTAACTTTTTTTCTTTTCTTCACTTTACAGAAATTTACTAAATGAAATAGAATAGACAGAAAAGATAGACAAACTGATAAATAAATAAATAGATAAATAAAAATGTGGAATTCATGGTAGAGTTTATATATGACCTCTCGATGAATTTTTCCCAAATATGAAAGTCCCTGGACTGTGTTAAGTGGCCTGCTGAAGTGATCATATTTCATAACAAGAGGGATCCTTTGAGTCCTCTGTAAATAAAGAGATCTGATTGAGGACTGGGAATTAGGCCAGATTCTGACTAGTCAAACAATCCTACCTAATAAGGAAAGTTCAAATTTAACATCATAACTGTAAGGGCTAATGAAAGTTATGGCTTTGAAAACTTTATATGATGAGCCTTTGTTGATCTTGTCGTTTCAATTCTATATTTATACTTTCATAGTGTTTTAACACCTGTTTGGGGGTTAAATATTTGCTCACAGCTGGGCCCCCTAACAGATGCTACCACCCCAGATCAGGGCAGACCTGAGAACAACAGCAATTAAGAAGTGGTTCCATGCTCCTTGAAACCTCCCGATCAGAGGCCTCACTGCCAGATATAGTTTCACATTTGAAAAAGGGTATCAGCCAGCCTGTGTAACCCCACAAAGACAACTACTGCTGACAGCAGGAACATGCTTAAAGACCTGGTATAGGTGCTGGGGTTTATATATATATATATATATATATATATATAATATATAATATATATATATAATATATAAATATATATATATAATATATATATATATATATATATATATATATAATAATATATGAATAATATATAAATATATATATAATCTGAAAAAAGGCTAGGAGAAAAACAATCACATTTCTCATAGCATTTTTTGGGATTATATCTCTATTTTCATTGTCCCCTTATTACTGAGAGTAAAAACAAGAACAAAATCTATTTTCATACCTGAGGATGTCTGTAGGAACAGACGAAAGGTTGTAAAAATAAAAAGAACTTATGCAACTGAAATTTATAAACGAGGATCATATCATTCATGTACAGGTTCGGGGTTTATGTATCTTATTTGAATTGTTTGCGACGATGGATTCTCAGCAATTAAATCATTAATCTCTGTATTTGTTTTTTGTATGAATGATTCATGAATTTATAAATTAATTGCACCTTTATTGAAATATAATATATATATATATATATATATATATATATATATATATATAAATATATATAATATATATATATATATAATATATATTATATATATATATATATATATATATATATATTTATATATTTATATATTATATATATATTATATATATATATATATTATAAATATATAATATATAATATATATATATATATATATATATATTATAAATATATAATATATAATATATATATATATATTATAAATATATAATATATAATATATATATACAATATATAAATATATATATAATATATATATATATATCTTACTTCAAGCATTATTTTTAGAGGATACCTGTATTTGAGTAGAAGTTTTTTTTATTTTAAACAGTATTATGTCAGATTAAAAACTAAAATTCATTAATTCATGAAATTGCTTTGTTTATGTTTTGGACATGAAAATAAGCAGATATGCGTTTCAAGAAATCTGAACGAGTGAATGTGTTTTGAATGCAAATAGAACCTTGCCTGATTGTGATGCTTTTCACAACCAAGTGGTCGAAAGTGTCACATCCATCAATATGGCTATTGCTAGTTTAGCTCTCTTACTTGAAAAGAACTAACTAAAATGTATACCTTTTTTGCTCATGTACCTCGTCCTAATTTTCAAAACCGCTACTAGGGGATGCTTTCAGGACTATAAATGCTCTGAGATAAAATTTTATCATTCTCTTCTTACTTTTCCGCTTATACGACAACATGTAAATCTCTCATGAAAGAATGCATTCCCTTTTGGGAAATACAGGAACAATGCATAAACGTGTATGAACGTACACACATTCATTCATTACACATACTTCGGACCATTAGGTTTTCACATTCATTTGAAATAACACATTATTGTCACTTGTAAACCTGTGTTTGTTAATACATTATCATTTGTTTGTGCATATATATTAGTTCTTGTTTCTTTACATTTCTTTAGGTGGACTCATATTCCGAGTCTACCATGTTTGTTGTGGGTATTTCAGGAGACACACAGATTTATCTCTCAATGCATACACCAGCCTGCAACAGATTGGTGACTCCCTATGTGATAATTATTTTTCTTCAGATAACAAGAAACATACAAGACACACACCATCATTCATTATTGAGATATCAGATTACTTTTTATTAATAATCTCTATGTAAAGTGTATTGTATTCTGTCGAGTTACTTCCTACTAATTTTTGAAACTGCTACTAGGGGACGCTCTCAGGACTATAAATACTCCACAACAATTTTATTCTCTTTTTCTTACTTTTTCAGCTTACATGTCAACATGTAAATCTCTTGCTGAATAATGCATGAGCAATACATATATAGACACACACATACACACACACATACACACACACATGTACATATGCACATTCACTCACTCTTGCTTTACATTTCTTACATTGCTGCTTTACATTTCTTTATGTGGATTCACATTCCAAGTCCACCATGTTTGTCGTGGGCATTTCAGGAGACACATGTGTTTGTCTCTCAACGCATACACTGGCTCGCAGGCCGGATCAGACAGTTTTTCTTCCTGCAAAGGGGAACGTAGGTTTGAATCCTGTCAGAGGGTACATTTTCTTTAGTAAGTTTTTAATAACTGCACAGTATTTATTTCATCTAGCGGTCTGATTTAAAATAAATGAAGCATTTAATTAAATATGGATAACCAATAATAATGGGTTTTGAAGTTATACTACTGTGTCGGATTAAAAATAAGATCCGTTAATTCTTTATACGTACATGGTTGGGATGCATATATGGTACCTATGGTTCTAATCTCACCACGGTTGATTTGTCAGGAAGGAGACTTCCTGATGTTATTGGAATGAAGCGGTTAACCCCAGCATGTGGCACCCTTGGAAAGTGCCTGAAAACTGTACCATGGGGTGCATGGTCGGGTGGTTAGAATGTTCATTTTCTGATCCTGAGATGCAGGTTTAAATCTGACCATGGTCGATTTGTCAGGAAGGGGACCACCTGATGTTATCAGACTCGATCAAAGTTGCTCCCAGCATTTAGCTCCTATGAAAAGTCCTTGAAAATCATATCATGTGTTGACCCAAGGCTTGGGTGTAAAATTGGGTACATGGAACTCATGGTGGGGCGTCAATAGTGGTGCTAGCATGAAGCCACAAGTCATTGTGGCTGAGGGCTTGAGTGTGCTGGCCTTGTTCAAATTGTTGTTCACACTAGATAACACGCTCTCTCCTAGAAACTGTAACTAAGGTCTGCTCAGCATAGTTGCAGTATAAACCACAGGTAGGATCTGTGGGTGTTGAGCAGACGCAAATGTGCCTGAACGAGCATCTGCAATAGGGATTGCAGTAGACGTGTATCCTCAAATAAGAGTGGCCAGGTATCATATATATATATATATATATAGTAAGTGTAAAATTGATGGAGAGAAATGGGTTTTGGAAAACAGTGCTGCACAAATCTTCCAACGGGAAATGGCCAGTCTTTACACTTTGAAAAATCAGAAATTGAAATCTTGGCTTTCATCTTGACTCAAGAAATAGGAAAAAGTGCAACAAAGTAAATATGAGTAGTAATAAATGGAACACTTCATTGTGGTGTAGCAGTTGGAGTGAGCTGGACCTGAAGTTCAATCTTCATTCAAATCATGAAAATAATGATTTTTATTACTTTTAACTTTACAAAAAATGAATTATTCACAAATATATATATATATACATGCACACACACATGCACACACATACACCCTTGTGCAAATTAATTGAAAACAACCTTTCTTTCATCATACGGTCAGTTTTAGACCCACTAAAGTGCAAGGGTGTAATCGATTTCTACTTGTTCCACAGATTAGGCCATTTGCAGTCATATGAATCTATTCTGAGGTATTTGATGAAAATTATTTGGCCTTGAAAAATATTGCCGTAATATATATATATATATATATATATATATTCCAGATGTTTGTGTTTAATCTCAGTTAAAAGTTAGGATTTTGAATATTAATTTTCAAGGCAAGTTGGCTATCCACCTTGAAAATGGCTTAAGTAACTTATATTAATAGTAACTCTGTTTTAAATTATGCACAAATGCTTATAAATTGTCGCCATTTTATATTTTTAATTTTGCACATGTGCGTTGTTTTTAATTTTGTCAACTGCACATTATAGTAGGGTTAGTTGGGTACCATCTGTGAGAAAAAGACCCTCATGACACAATTTACTTTGCCAGAAATTTGGAAATGACATGCTGTACTGCTTGACATTCATGCCAGAAGCTACAATATGAGCATTTCAGAGTGTTTGGGTGTCAATCTGAGGGCAATTCAGAGGAGAGTCAGAAAGAGTTGGAATAGTCTAATGGTGATTATAAAGGTGTTTCGAGTGATTAATAGTGATGTCAACGTTATTCCTCCATTCATCCCTCCACTGGCCTCAGACTCAACACGGAGACCTACACCAAGTGCCTTGAGAAGGTAGTGCTGTCCTGGGTCAAGAAGGTGGCAGCTGGATGACCCTTTGTCTGGCAAAAGGACCCTGCATCATGCCACACAGTCATGGTTGTCAGACAATTTTTGCTACCACATCACTCTCCAGTCTAGAACCTCCTTGATTATTATGTGTGGGGCACAGTTGAGCGGGAGACCAACAAAACTCCTTGTAACACCAAAGATGGACTGAAGGCATTGATTATGGCAGCATTCATGAAATGAAACAAGGAGACTGTTCAAAACTGATGTAGTAGATTCTGAAGTCATCTGGAGGCCGTGGTTGAAGCCAATGGCGATTTTATTGAATAAATTTAATCTTTAGTATTTCAACATATTTTTGTGTAATTTTGATAAATATATCTGTTAAAATGAGACATCAGTATTATTTTTAGTTTTGCATAATTTTTTATTACAATTTATCCATCACACCCTGTATATATATATATATATATATATATATATATTCTTTTTTAACAAAAGGACTAAGAGTAACAACCTGGTCACCTGGTATGTAGGGATGCAAAAAGTGCTTATCTCTCTTTGGGAAAGATGAATTCACAAGGGCCATGTGATGGCTGTTGAGTGATATCAGTTTGTAGAGTGATGAAGCCCAGTTACTTTGTAGACCTTGAAGAAAACAGATCAGAGGTCGACAGAGTTTGGGAGAACAAAGGAGTCCACATGGTTACACAAAGGATATAGAAAATACCACCCTGGCCAGTTCCCTTTTGGGTTACATTAAAAGTAAGACCCTCTTGCTTTTTGTCCCTTTCATACTGCTTGTTGTATTCATATGTTATAGTTTCTCTGTGTGGGATAAATTAGTGACATGTATTTTCATATAATTTCTTGTATGATAGTGGTATATAACAATTTCTGAGAACATTCCTTCTTTTCAGCTATTCTATTCTACGAAGTTGTTGATATATCACGGATATAATTGGGAAATGCAAATTGAAAATATTCACTCTTACCTAGCAATTCCATTATAAATGTATCCCAAATAAATAATATATGCAAATAAGATATTTACAATTAAATAAATGCAACTTAATTGTATTTAATTTTAACACATGAATACCCACTGTTCCATAAATATGATAGCTTGGTTTGGTTTGTTTTACGGCATATCAACAAAGATCAAAAATCAAAGATCAATTCACCCCAAGTAAGGCGATAATGTCATTAAGATGCAAAAAGTGAAAAGATAATGAGAAGACTTTAAAAGGAACCGAAAACCAAATCCTAAACGAAGAACAAGTGATAAATCTCTACTTCTGTTCAGAAGACAAGGGAGGTGTGTGAAATGGGCAATAGACGAACTACATAGCAAATTGGACTTCCTATATTTTTTTCATAGAATTTGATAATTTTTTTTTGATATTTGTGAATATGAAAAAAGTGATTATTTTTTGGTTACAGTGCCTATTATAAAACAACGCGATTACCTCCCCTGTCTTATGATTTGTAAGTCGAATACGAAAGGAATGAGGATGTTTCGTCCCAGTGTACATGTGGTTTGGTTTATTTTGTTTTATGGCATATCAACCTCAATGGG
This sequence comes from Acanthosepion lycidas, assembly GCA_963932145.1. Classification (NCBI taxonomy): domain Eukaryota; kingdom Metazoa; phylum Mollusca; class Cephalopoda; order Sepiida; family Sepiidae; genus Acanthosepion; species Acanthosepion lycidas. The sequence goes on from OZ010573.1 coordinate 14,002,169, forward strand.
TCATTTAATGCCGACAATTTTTTTTTCCTGGTAATATTTTTGTTTCATCAAAAATCTATTTCTGTTAATATTTTTTTTCCTCAAAAATGTATAGCGGGTAATATAATTTAAAAAAATGTATTGCTGGTAATGCTGATAATATTTTTTTTTCAAAAAAGTATTGCTGGTAATAGTTTTTCTTCTTCAAAAATTTATTCCTGGTAATAAGTTTTTTTACAAAATATTTCCAGTATTAAAACTTAATTTTACACTATCATAATACTTTTTACCTCTGTTTCAGGGTTGACTATATACCCATAGCTGGGACCATAACACGTGCTACCACCCCAGGGTGGACCTGGGAACAATAGCAATTAAGAGATGGTTCTATGCTCCTCAAAGCCTCCTGATCAGAGGCCTTGCTGTTGGATGTAGTTTATCGTCATACCTAGGATGGATAAATATGAATACCCACTGTTCCATAAAATATGATAGGTGGGCATTTTGTGGATTATTAGTAGAAGCCTCCAATTAATACAAGCTTTTAATTTTAATTTTGTTTACAGGATTTCCATTTTCATTTTTATAATTTATACTGAATTTAATGGTGGGTATTAACAAATTAAATAAAATTAACTTAATCAAATTAAAGATTAATGAAGAAATCATTTTAATACAGAGGTAAATTTAATTTTACTTACCTTGATTTCCTGGTGCACCTGGAAAAAGAAAAAAAAAGAAAATTTTAAAAGTTTGTTTAAACAGAAAGAAATATATCACTGCCATTGCAAAAATGTTTAAAATATTGCCTTCTCTTTTATATCAGTTGCAGCTGAATGTACACTCTACTAACCTAAAACTGACTCTGACAAAGTTAACAAACAGAGTCTTGGTAACTAGTGCCAGCCATAATTAATATTGTAAATAAACTTCTAGAAATCATAAAATTTAAACTGCAATTTATTTGCATTTTTGTCGTATGTTTAAGTATATGAAGGTGTGTATTGTTGATTTTTTTTGTTGATGCCTCTTTTCCTAGTAAAAAATCTTATTTGAAATATTCATAAAAATGAACCATTTCTGGTAGAGAGAAAGATCACACATCTTGATAAATTGCGAGCATCTCACTATTCCCATATTAAATGTTCTGATGAGCTACATTCATTAGTTCCATCAGTTTTGACCTTCAGGTTTAAGAAACCATTGTGCCTAGCCCAGTGGATATGAGCACTGGTTGAAGTAATCCACTGACTTAACCCAAAAAGTTATGAGTTTAATACCTGACCACAGCAGAGGGGAGTTGAGTTACTAAAGGGAATTAACTGAAATGGAGATATCCAGCAAAGAAATGGCATGTGGAACTAGAACAATCTACCCCAGTGGACGAAATAAAGGGTTTGCTTTGAAATTCCAACATATATCACCTGTAGAAAGTGAGAATGTACAATGGTTGAAACATTGTGAATATGAATAAAGATGAGGACAACAGTCCAAACAATGCATATAGTATAAATAGTTATAATACTTCATCTCAGAAATATAGACAGACATATAATTTAAATTTATGATAATATTTAGGCATTAAGGAAAATTATATTTTGTTTAATATTAAAACTTTGTGATTAACTGAATTGAATTGTGATATTGTAGCTTATTCAGTATTTCTTCTAGATTATTTGATGAATAATTTTAACCATTTTGGCAATTATAAAAATCAAAATGACTTGTATTAGGTTGGTGCAAAAATAATGTCGTTTTCTCACGTATGTTACTATGTGAGAAAACGACATTATTTTTGCACCAACCTAATATATTGTGCAAGGTACCATAAAGAATACAATTTAAAAAATCTAGCTTAATGTCAAAAATTATAAGGATTTGCTCTTTCAGTATAAATCAATGTTATTTCACTTTCGATAATAATTTTTATTGATAGAAATTTTATTTACTGATGCTATCAACTATTAGTGGTCTATTAGCATGTTATTCTTTTTTGGATTTTCAAGAAATTGATTCTTTTCAAAATATTTTACCTAAAGAATCAACATGTTTCCAATATATCAATGTTGGTTTATTAAAACTTTTGGCATAAAAAGTACAAAACAAAAACTAAATAGGTCACATATCAGAATTATTCTCTGGGACCGAAAACTCTTTAATGTTAGGAAAAGATTTGATTGCTTCATTACATTATATCTCAATGACTTCTGGTAAGTCACAAATATGTATTTGTACTGCAAATGCTGGTCATAACATACAGTTGTCTATTATAGGGGGTACCCCTAAAAAAAAACAAAAAAAAAAACAGGAAATTTAGTACAGTTTATTTAATTGTTGGAATTTTTATTACAGTTATTTGAAAAAAAAAAAAATGGAAAGGATAGAAATTTAGTCGCTTAAAACAGAACAAAAATACAAATGTTAGATGTGGTTTTCAAACAAAAGAACTCTGCCAAAATTTCCTGGCATTTTTTTCTGTCCCCAAGTTGCATATTCTTTCTTAAAGAGAACAATCCCCTTGCATTGAAAATTTGATGACGGTAGCATCCTGTTAAAAGATTTATATGTTATTAAATTTTTTACTTCATTCATATAGTAAAATATATAGTTATTATTTTTATATGTTGGTTAATACTTTTTATTATACATATAATATATCTAAATTTCTTTTTTTTGGGGGGGGGTGAAGGAGGGGGTTACCCTGTAGTTTGACTAACTTTAATTTAATAAGTATTATGTCAGATTACTTGCAGTATTTACATTATTTGGACTGTTATCCTCATCTTCATTGCCATATTCACAACGTTTCGGCCGTTGTACGCTTCTTCAGGTGATTGAAATTTTGAACCAAACACTTTATTTCGTCCATCAACCAGGGTAGATTGTTCTAGTTCCACGGCCCATACCTCTTCCGGATATCACAGTTATTTCCCTTTAACTCAACCCTACAAGTTTCGATTCCCCACTGCTGTGGCCTCAAGGACACATGGATAAAGACGTTGGTTAGATCTAGTGATTAGACTCAAAGAGTAGCGAGTTCAATACCAGGTCACAGCAATGGTGGAACCTAAAGCTTGGAGAATCCAGTTAAAGGGAAATAACTGAGGTAGGGTTTAATTCAGATTTAGTCTGATAGTTCCTCTGCTGTTGAGATGTAATTTCTTTCTTTTTTTTTTACTGAAAACATCCACAAGAGCCGAAAATGCAGATTCCACCATCCATGTGGTAGGGAAAGAAAACATTAAATGATAAAAATTTCGACATTTTCAAATATAATGTACAATTGTACATGTGTGTAATTAAAATATTTTTTAATTCTTCAAAGTGTGATGAATAATTTTTTAGATACATTTTTGTGAAATGGCTACCATTTTTTATATGCCTACGAATTCTCTATGGACCACTAGAAATGCTATGTGGACCACGTTGAGAAACACTGGTCTCTATGCAAATAAAAATAGATCCTCAAGCACATGTATTTTTTTTGTTGATAAAGTAAAAGTGTTACAATGTTGTCGCTGTATTTTTTTTTAATCTGAAAGACAGAGAACAGGTTGAAATTTGTCTTAGGCACATCATCAGGATGTGTACATTTAATTCATATGTAGGTAAATGTCACAGATATTTACACGAAAAGCAGAATTGCTGGACAAATTTCTGTTTCCGAGTTTACAACTGTGTCCAGAAAACCGAGGACACAAGTGAAAAGAAAAAGAAAAAAAAAGCCGTTTATAATTTTTAAATTCTTACAAAAATGTATCTTTGATCATAATAAAATACGTAGAATGCAGTGTAACAAAATATTTTTTTAAGAGTTTAACAATCTCTTTTAAACACGAAGTATTATTATTTTTTTTACGTTTGGGCCGAAAAACGTCAAAGTTTTCAAAATTCCCTGTGATTTTAACGACGCGTCTTTTGTTCTTTCACAAGTGAAGAAAAAAAAAAAGCGTTCGATTCAAAATTTGAACAGAAAAAAAAATGACTTTTTAACAAGAAATAATTAAGTACTTTTTGCTCCTTCCCCAGATCTTAAAACATTTAACAGAAATGTAAACAGAAATTCAGACGAAGTGAAAAGTTTTTACGCTATTTTAGGAGAATGTGAAAATCTAAAATAAAAGTAAAACTTTGCAAAATTTTCTCTGATCAATTTATTAGTAAAAAAAACAACAAAAAACAAAAAAAAAAAAAAAAAGACTTAGGATGGGACAAGGAGCATCATCGTTTTTAAGAAGATTGAAAATATGTTACTTTTATATTTTAAGAATCAAATTTAAATTAAATAATTAATTTTAATTATATAATGAATTTTCACTGCATTCGAAAGTAGGAGTTATCAAAAGACTAAGTGTAGTCACCTTAAGAGAATATTTCGAACAAAAATAATAATTTAATGAAGAAACAAAATAAAAAAAATAAGAGGACTCGAAAACAAAAAATTAAAATGGGGCTGAATGGGTTTAAAAAGGTTTTCTTGCAAAATATCCATTCCATAATAAATAAATAAATTAATTCCTTATTAAATAAGTAAGTACCGATATAATTTTAACGAAATCAGCTGATGTTTTTTAATTAAAAGAAAAAAAAATCCGTCGTTAAAGTTTTTCGGATTGTTGTCAAAATGTGCGCGAAAAAAACCAATTGGCTATCCCTAAAAAAATCCCCGAAAGGTGCTGAAAAGTTCTCGGTCCGTCAAACTTTCCAAAAATTAGTATGTTTCTGTTGCTTAATTAATGAAAGAAATGATTATTAGTGTGAGCGTGATAATTGTGAAATGAACTGGGCCGAGAATTTTCAGCAACCCCTCGTATCTGTCTGACAGTCCACTAGTTAAACACACGGTTTCCACATGACGAATATTATTAGGTTGGTGCAAAAATAATGACGTAATAATGTCGTTTTTTGACGTTAAAAAATACATCAAAAAACGACATTATTACGTCATTATTTTTGCACCAACCTAATACAATACAAATCATGTGTTGCGGGGCAAGAGCAGATATTTAAATTATTAACAAAAATGTTGCGCTGTAATTTTTTTAAAGACTAAGAGAGTGTATTGAATGTCGGGAAACCTAAGAAATAAATATAAAAATTATAAATCTACAGAAAAAATAAGAACATTTCAAAACAAAAACAATTTTTATTCTTACAACGGCGTTTTAACTGTCAATTGCCAACTGAATTGGTTTTTATTTCGCTCTCTTGTTGATTCTGAAAATTTCGTTTTAAATAACAATAAAAAATTATTTAACTAACGTTCATTATCAGTGAAAAAAAAAAGAAAAAAAAACAAAGAAAAACAGCAAAAATAATAAAAAAAACGCAAAAAAATTTCCTTGGATTGTTAATACTTTTGACTTTAACTAAAGATTTTTTTGTATTTCTTTGTAGTTAATTAAAAAAATATTTTGTCTCTGTCATTGTTTTTGTAGTTTTATTTGTTTTAAAAGTTCGCAATCAACTTTTATAATTACTTCTTTTCAATTTTTATTCTTTCTTTCAAATAAATTTAACATGATTTTTAAAAAGTAATTTATTTTTAGAAACTCACAAAATTTGAGAAAGCCTTAAAAAATAAAGAGGGAATAAAAAGCTCAATTGAAGACGATTAAAAACAAACTTTTTATCAAATATTTCTATAATGGAATTAAAAAAAAATGTCGTAGCGTTCCAACAGTTTTTTTTTTTAGTTTCTATTTTTTTATTTTCGGGAAAAAATCAATTTGAAAATTTTGCGTTAAAAAATAGAATAAAAGTAAAACCAGAGAAAAGTCAAACTTAAAAGTGAAAGGATTTTGCAAATTTTTTTAATTCTTTAAAAAACTCAAAAATTACATTTATTTGCGTGCGGATGAAGATTTTAAACCTTTTTATTATTTATTTAACTCATTTTTGACAATTTTCATTTTTTATTGTCGAAGAGCTTTTGCTATTTAATAATTTTTTTTTTTTGCGGAGTCAAAACATGTACAATGAAAAAAAAATTATTTCAAAAGGTTGGCGGTAATTATTGTCTTCACAAAATTCAATTTCTGTAATATCCACGTTTTTTTTTTTTTATTTATTTTTCTCCAAAACTGAGTAGAAAAAGAAATTACATATTTGTTCAATTTCAAATGGATATTATCATCTTCAATTGCACATTTTCAACCAGTAAAACGATTTTTTTAATGAATTTAAACAATCATTTTCATTCCATAATAAATTCAAGTGATTCCTGACGGATGATAAATTTCAATTATTAATTAATTCTATCACCCTTATTTTTAATTAAGATAAATTAAAAAGTTGCAAAGTAATTAATTCAGCAATCATTTTTTAACATTAAGAACAAAGATAATTTTAAACATGAATAAAACAATTTTCATAAATTTTTTTTTATAATTTTAAATTAAAAATAAAATAAAATACAGCGATACAAAGAAAGAACTCTGGCGCCTGCCGTAGAGTAGCCAGTGAGGGAGTGTGTTGCTCGCTGGGCACTCCAGTTAACTTGTGTCTGACTGAGCTAAGCACATGCTTCTTACTCAACTCCTCTTGCAGATTAGTCGGCCGTGGAGTAATTTTTAAATCCTTCTTCACTTGGTTATTAGCTTATCCCTTGCTAAACAAAGATTCTTTATTTTAAGAAATAATTTAATTATTAATAAAAGAAATCACCTCAGACTATTCACTCGCAAGTGTAACTAGTAGTTACTAGTTCGATCCTAGCTTGCAACTTCACTTACCTGTGTCAGATTAATTCAGGCTTTTTAAAGGTATTTACTTTTTTTTTAACTATTATTAGCAACTTATCACGTATGTAGACTGTTATTTGCTAGAAGCGTGAGTTTGATTTCTGTTAGGCACAGGACAAAAAAATGTAATTAGACACCAAATACCTTTTCCTTTGGCCAGTGTCAGATTAACAGGATGGTTAAAAACCGTGATCCGGGGAAGTCACAACATGTAAAACTGTATTTAATTTATATAGCAATTATAAGAAGCACTATTTACGTCTGTCCTAATTATTATTTCATTGAATGTAATTTTTATGCAAGCAAATGTACTTATAGGACGATGATAATTAAAAAAAAAAAAGGAGTTTATGAAAGTCGTTTAATTTACGTAAATAATCTTATTTAATATTAATGCTTTTATTTTATTTTTTTGACTTGAAAAAAAAAATCAATAATTTATGAATCCTGTTACCCTCTGTAGCCATTTTAATAAACAAGAATAAATCAATTAGAAAGAATTGACTCACTTGTAGTCGTGGGACTTCCAGTAGTTCCTCCACCGCCACTAACTGTAGTTGTAGCAGCAGCCGCAGCACCACCACCACCACCGGAGGTAGAATTTGAAGCAGACGATGTGGTATTCTGAGCGCAGGACATATGTCGGGTCATCACGCACAAAAGCAGAAAAACTGCGAGAGTCAGCGGTATGCAACGCCAGCGAATTGACATAGTTCTTTTAAAAACTATTTTCTTTTCTCTCTCCTTTTTAAATTATTGCAGAAATGAGGTTTTAATTATAATATTCTTTCTTTTTTTTCTTTTTTTTTCTCTCTCTTTTAAACAAAGAGTCCCGACGTACAGAACTGGAGTGGAGTGCTGATGGTTGGCAAAAAATTAAAATAACAACGCGGACGCCACGCGTGATGTCATAATGCTTTTCGTTTTTACTTTTCCTTTTAAAAGTGAAGCATAAAAAAAAACACAACAAAATTCCGTTACCTAAGTTACTTCAAATTCAAAGAATATGACTACATATCTAGGAAAACAAAGAATTTTGTATATATATCTTTTTAGTATCATTAAATTTTTATGACACGGGGCGCGTTTTGTAGGTCTCCCTAGTGTGGATGCGGTATTATGGTGCATGGAGGATCGATTGGTGACGGACGAGTTCTTGTGGTGAATGGGTAAATTGTAAAGTACGAATGGGTCGCGAATCAGATTAGCTAGGTATAAGATAGTTAGTGAAGACCAGCCTTCTACCCCCCCCTTCTTCGACCTTGTGCCACAATTTTGTATTTTATACGAAATAAATATCTATCTAGGAAAACAAATTCTTTACTTCTAGGAATAAAAAAAAAAAAAAACTAAATGGGTAGTCAATTGTCAGGAATTATTACAAGCGTTACTGAAGTTTTATAAATGCATTGTGAATGATTTTTTTAATGCATTGAGAATCAGAAAGAGAATGTGTTTAGTGGTCAGGATTTAATACAAGTATTGAAAAATCTTTATTTTTTCCATAACAGTACATAGACATTTACATAGAAAGGTATTAATATTTAAGTAAAGGAATTGTCTTTCTGAAATGACTAGCTTCATTCTGCTTCAGCCAAACTTGATTTGGGACGTCATGTTATATTTTTACCTCTTCACTTTCCTATCTACTTATATAAAAATCAATATATATCAATTCTTCTAGATTCGTTTATATCTATGAATCTATCCACAACTATTTAATTTTCCGTCAATAAATATTAAGAAAAAATACAAGTATTAATGATAACAAAGAAGAGTTATGAAATGTTAATTATTTTACGACTATAGAAATATATTGAGAATAAAAAAACAATGGAATTGTCAGGAATTAACAAAAGCATTACTAACAAAATAGAAGTTGTTATATGAAGTATTAGGTTGGTGCAAAAATAATGTCGTTTTCTCACATAGTAACATATGTGAGAAAACGACATTATTTTTGCACAAAACCTAATAGATGGAATGATAGAACAGAGGTCAATCACTTTTGAAACAAAACAGGTTGATTAGCATTGACCTCACCCTACTTGTGGTGCTTTTCTAGGCACAGCTTAGATGTGGCACTAGGTCGAAAGTATGAGGGACCTTACTTATGAGTAGAATGTGATTGTTAGGTCCTCTTTTATGGCTCTCCATAACTGCCTGTTTTTTCTTCCCTAAGCAAATTTCGACCCTTTACCATCTCCTTTTTGTTCAGTTACCCGTTCACACAAACTTAGTTTCTGCATTGCTTCTATCAGCCTTCTGTGAATATTAAATTACCAGGTTCTTTTTCAGCACTCTTGTAGAACAGTGAATGCTGAACAAGCTCACCCGATATGAATATTAGCTCACCCCACGGGGTGAGCATCCTCCATAAGCAGTATCTTTCCTTCGCGAAAGGGCTGAGGCATTCCTAAAAGTGGATGTCCCAAGGGGTCTTGAGAAAATTTTGCTTGACTTTTTGAAACCCCATATTAAACTCCGACCTTCTGTCACATTCTCACCTGGAGTTAACAGAAATATGGTTACACAGAAGGATACTGAGAATTCCATGAACGGTGCGAGAAAGAGACAGCAGAAATTTCTTGGATCCATAATGAGGACGGAGGACTTGGAAAACTTAACACTCACTGGGCATATCGAAAGCAAGAGAGTGTAAGGTAGCCGGCCATCTACCCGACGAGCTTGTGTGAATGGATAGCGGAACAGGAGGGGGTGACACTTTGGCAAAGGAAGAAACTCTGATAAGGGCCAAGAAGGAATTTGTAGAGAGCTATGATCGCCCAGTCCCTGCAGAGAAACGATACATAGAAGTCCAAGAAAATTCAGTTGTTTTTTTCTAATTGTATCCTTTTATTTTTTAAACATCCTTGTTGCATCCAAGCCTTGCCCTTTTAGCATTCATTGGTAAAGCCACGCTTCAAGCCTCTTTTTCATCTGTAAGTATGTCCAGCATTCACAGGCCGATAAAAAAAATTGGTATTTCGTAGCAGTTCATCACTCTTCCCTATCTCAATACTTTGCTTAATTTCAGGAAGGCATTTTTCGCGATTTCTAGTGATTTATTAAGCGTAGCTTACATGTGGCACAAGACCGCAAAAATGGAACACAAGTCAATACTCAATCCTAATTGATTTAACGAGACAAACTTGCTACGTCGAAGTGTCTATTTATTTACTAAGCGTAGCTTGGATGTGACACAGGGTCGTAAGTACGGAACACCCAGTGAGTATCGAAGTCACTATTTAGCCGTAATTGTTCTTACAAGACAAGTTTTGCTAACCATTACATCACGTCGAAGTGCCCATCTTCCGCTATTCCTATTTGCTCGAAACCAGAAAAGAATTCTATAAGAAGAGGCAGAAACATATGCATGATTAAGATATAAGAAAACGTTTTTCAAATACTAAAACCAAATGGTAATCTTAAACACGTAGGAAAAATCTTAGGTACTACTTAAATATATTGGTCCCCGTTTCTCACATGTTCAGTCCATTATATATATATATATATATATATATATATATATATATATATATATATATATATATATATATATATATATATATATATATATATAAATAAAATGGATAGCGGCTTGGACTGAGGAATCGGAGAGCCGAGTTCGAATTCCAGTCGAATCCATTAAATTCACTTACGTTGGGAAAGGTATTAATCCTATTCTTCTCTCTCCAGCTATGGGTAAATAGCAGGACAGACTGGGTTCTATAGCCTTGGATGGCAACTGGTCTAGGAGAAGGACAACTCTGAATTCAAAACCTGCGGAGGTTCGTTTGGGGACCCTCTGGCACGTAGTGCACCAGGTCTCTGTATTCGGCCCTTCAAAAAGTGTGGATGGTCCTGCACGAAACCTTCACCACTATAATCAAATCTCATCTGCTGTTGTCGGGCCGTCGGTTTCGTAGGAACTGATCTGCTTGACCCTCATACGTAGAATTCGACGGGAGAGTCGAGTATATATATATATATATATATATATATATATATATATATATGAAGAATAATGAATCATATTTCAAGGTTATTATTCATTCTAGTGCTTCTCATACTATCTGAAGTGACGTACCAGTAGGGTTTTTATGTGTGAAGGAGCTGCGAAGTTCTCTTATCCAGTTAGGGAAGGGCGCTGTACCTCCCGCTTCAACTTTCCGAGATATGTCCTATTTTAGCGTCGTTTTGAGAGTATCTGTGCTAAAAATGAGGACACGATGATTTATTCATTCTAAGGCCAGTCATTGTTGATATTACAAATGTTCCCAGTGTGCCAGGGACTGGTACCATATTTTTGCCATATAACGGCCCGAGAAAATATTATTTGAATATTTGTAGTGGACCGGGGTTTTAAGTGTTGTTAAATTAGGAACATGTGCATTTATTCCTGCTAGAAGAAGGTCCAACTACAAGAACATGGCGGACTCAAGTTGAGTCCAACCGAAGAGGTAAAGAAAACAAACGAGACCGATATATATATATATGTCAACAAATATATGTATGAAACAACAAATTTACAAGTGACAAAGACATCAATATTTGTGTTTGTATATTGGTAAAAGTTCGTACGTGCGTGTATGTGTTTCATGGCGTTTTCCCACAAGTGGGCGAAAACGCGGATCTGTGTGAGAGATCATAATTTTAAATGTGTCTGCTGAAATGCAAAGTAAAAAGAGAACGAGGCAAGAAGTCGCCCAGTAGTTATAGTGTAGGGGAGCGAAATTAAGGAGGAGATAACTCCGACACATTCGTAACATTATTCATTTATAGCAGAAAAATATAATGAATATAATAAAAGTTACATCAGTTTTTTTATTTATTTATTTTGATTTTGTAGAAATATATATTCATGAAAATGGCCTTTTGGTATTCTTAGGTGTGGTTCCCACACAGTTACACGCCATCATGATGGTATTGTCATACGTATTTTAGTTCACTGTTATGCTCTTTATAATATAGCATTCGGTAGTTGCATATAGCAAATACTTTTAATATGAGTGAATAATTGAAAAATGTAAACATAATAAATATAAAACTAAAATGAAAATGCTAAAAAAAAACAAAAAACAAAAAAAAACAAAACAAGTCAGATATCACGGCAGTCTCCAGTGGCGTGCAACGTGACTACTGGTTCTTTGTTTCCTGGAAATTCTCCGCGTACCGGCAGACGATGGCTCGCGTACCACAGTTTGAGTAACACTGCATTAAACAACATTTGTCCGAATAAAAAAAAAATATCGATTTAGAATTGGGTTACTGTTCATAATTCCGGCACAGTGTAAGTAAAAAAACCAACCCCTGAATTTTTATTCTGACTTTGTTGCCATTTACAAATATTACGTTTGAAACGGTGCTTACATCATTGATATCTACTTTTTTTTTTCTTTTTTTTTTTCATTTATTTACTGAATTTCTTAAAATTTTCAAAACTCTTTAAAAAAAACTTTCTTTAAAATTTTTTTGCGGGGATTTTTTTCCCGAAGGACATGTACGAAAATTGGGTGATAATTATTTACCTTAAATAAATAATAAACTTTATGCATACTTTTATTAACTTAAGTAAATTTTTGTTCTTTACTTAAAATTAAAAATGGGTGAGGTACATTTCACTCACAGTGAAACACATTTTTTAACTGAATTTACATAATTAACTCATGTAACAACTACAAGGAAACCAACGTGAGAAAACTATTTGAAAATACTGAAACAGTCAGCATAATGTCGACCCTTAAAAAATACGTCTATACGAACACATATAACACCTACAATAGATCATGTACAAATTATATATTAGGTTGGTGCAAAAATAATGACGTAATAATGTCGTTTTTTGACGTTTGCACAAGCCAGGTCAGTGGTAACCACTTGAGGAGGAATGCAGTCAGCAACTTCAAGAGAAATTACTACTAACTAAAGAAGCTAGAAGAGGATTGAAAGATATTTTTCCTTCAACAAGAACGCGTTTCACCTAAGCTAAAGTCTGCAGACACACATTGTTTGCAACCACTTCTTTTTTCCTAATTTCTTTTTTTCTACCTGTATATTAAATATATTAAAATAGTCCAGGTTGCTGCATTTCTCTTCAAAAGCACTTATTCCCCATAAAATTGGGATTGTATCTTGTTTTAATATCGTGGATATAATCACCATAGAATTTCAAAATCGCACTGAAAAATACAAGTAAAAACTAAAACACAAACACAAATTCTCAACCAAAATGAATTTTTGAGATATATTGAATTATCATTTTTAGTAAGTTCATAGTTGGTATTGCTCAATTTTATTTTACTGAAATAACATCGTCAAAGACTTTTTTTTTATATAACTTAAATTGGTTGAGATGTTAGAAATTCTTTCTTATAAGAAAGAATTTCTAACATCTCAACCAATTTAAAAAGTACACACGTGATATATCGCAATGACGGGCGGTGAAATTGATTCCTTCAAATATTTCCAAAAAGTTTTTTTCTTTTTAATTAATGACATAGTGAACTCCAAATGAATAGGCACTGAAAACTTTACTTAAATCTGATATGAGGAATTACGGTGTATATTCTTCTCAGAAATATACAATAACAAAAAGTAAAAAAAATGTTCGGTTTTCTTCACGTTCCATCCTCTCTTTCTCTGTCGCTTTCTCTAAAATTTCCTCATATTTTGGTAAAGTTTTAAGAACTAGGGAGGCAGCATTTTTTTGCTCTTAACATCGAAAATGAACATACATTATTATACTATAGTAATACTTGTTGCAGGTATGAGCTCTTTAGTCATCGAAGGTATGATTGTTATTCAGTAAATATTTAATGACGCCTGGAAAATTTGTCCCGCAAACAATATTTGACGGATTCATGTGAGGCCGGGTAAAAAAAAAAAAAAAAGAAAGGAAAAGGGAATTTAATATAAACGACACATAAATGAATGTATTAACACAAAGAAATTACATTAATGTGTACACAATTGAAAGTAAAGGAAAAGACATTAAACTTACCTATTAAAAGTGTGCTGATTAAAACATATTGTTCCCTATGAAGTGCTGTAAAATTAAATTAAAGAAATTATTAAACAAATCCGCTTATTCAAATTTCATCGAATGGTATGCGAAACTGAACGAAATGTAGGGTTTGTAAATCTCGACAAAAATGTTAGCAATAACTTCAACAATACTAAATACTTTAAGGATTTCAACACTCGTCAAAGTGTTGTAAAAATTTCTAGTACACTAAATATGAAATATCCGTCCATATTATTATTATTATTATTATTATTATCATTATTAATTATCGCATAAGACGACTACCAAATTTCCGATTTAAAATGTATATTTCGGGCTATATTCGCCGCACAGGACGACCCCCGCCAAATCTTATTTTATTGTATTGAATTTATTAAATAAATTCATTAAGCCTATATTTTCTTTTCACTCAAATTCTAATGAAAAAAATGTTGAGTGCTGTGTTTTCGGTAGGCTTTTACAATATCCTGAATGACTTTTCCCAGATAGACATGCACTCGTTCCAATATTCTCGAATAGGATCTTTGAACGGCTTGTTGAGACACACATCCAATTGTGTTTTTGTTCAATACCATCGAAAAAGTCGCGAGCTTACCGTTAAAAATCTCCCATGCTAAAAATTTGCCATAAACCACAGGATTTAAGGTTCACATTTTATACCTAGAGTGTAAGACGATCTCCTATTGTTTTTTGTTGGGGATGTTTTTAAGGTTAAAAAGGTCGCCTTGTACAGCGGCATGTAATAGCAAGACAAATACAAAATTTACAATTCAAGGGAAATAACTTTGAAATAAGATTGTAATTACTTCCCTTATATACATACATTTTTTTTTTACTTGTATTAATTAATTTATTGTATTCATCGACTTTTGAACATTTATGTATTTCTCTCTTTCTCTCTCTCTCTCTCTCTCTCTCTCTCTTTCTCTGTCATATCCTTTCAAGACGAGGGCGATCATGGCTCTCAACATTCTCCTATATTTTGCTGCTCTAAGTAATTCTTGCACATTTACAACGCATTTCTGTCTTTACATGTTCTACGAAAAAAACTGATATAATCGGTTACTCACCTAATTCATTTACATTTACTGTGTCCTGTGAATGTTAAATTCTCTAAGCTTTCTTTCTTCACAGGCAGTTTCTTTGTAGTTTCTGTTTTCATTAAAAACTTCCCCGTTTCTCACATGTTCTGTCCATGATATTTACAGTATCCACCGGTAAAGCTACGTCAATGTCGCATCAAGTTTTTTTTTCCGATTGTAATACAATTGTCTAGTATTCATTGCCATGTTGGATATCAGTTATTACATAGCACACTTTTGTTTTTGTTTCCTTCCGATATTTTTCGAACTTTTAAAAACTTGTTTTGTTTGGGAAAGGCAGCATTCGCTATTCCATCATTTACATTATTCGGACTATTGTCCTCATCTTTGTCGCCATATTTATTACAATGTTTCGGCCATTGTACGCCCTAGCCTTCTTCAGGTGGTACAACGTCCGAAACGTTGTAATAAATATGGCGACAAAGATGAGGACAATAGTCCGAATAATGTAAATAGTGTACATAATACCTCATCTCAGAAATATAGACAGATACTGAAAGGCTGAAACGTTGTAATAAATATGGCGACAAAGATGAGGACAATAGTCCGAATAATGTAAATAGTGTACATAATACCACATCTCAGAAATATAGACAGATACTGAAAGGCTGAAACGTTGTAATAAATATGGCGACGAAGATGAGGACAATAGTCCGAATAATGTAAATAGTGTACATAATACCTCATGTCAGAAATATAGACAGATACTGAAAGGCTGAAACGTTGTAATAAATATGGCGACAAAGATGAGGACAATAGTCCGAATAATGTAAATAGTGTACATAATACCTGATCTCAGAAATATAGACAGATACTGAAAGGCCGAAACGTTGTAATAAATATGGCGACGAAGATGAGGACAATAGTCCGAATAATGTAAATAGTGTACATAATACCTGATCTCAGAAATATAGACATATTCGCTATTCCATTGAACTTTCAGATTTTTGTGCGACACTTTCTGTCGTCTTTTGCTATCCAAATAGTTAAATTTCCTTACCAGCCTAGTTTTGCTGATGCGTATAGAACGTGTGGGTTTAGATAAATAAAACTATTTTCGGTGTCAGTATTTCCTCCTAACAGAATGTTTCTACATGTTAACAGGGGACAAAATGTCGTCTGTTCGATATTTAGGTATCTGAGCTGCAACTTCGTTTAGGCTTCTCTCTAATAGTCACACCATACATTTTTTAACATGGACGTTTGCCTTGTACAGGACACGGGGACCACGCAAGGTTGCAGAGTAAGTGGCACAATTTTTTGCGGATATGTGAGGAAGATAAACGGTTAAACCTAGAATTGAACAGGTTAAGGTGTAGTGATCGGAAGAGCATCCTCTTGGGAGACAGTCCCACAAAGCAGTGGTTCGAGGGAAGAAGACGCTAGTGTAGAATTTACTTCTCATCAATGGAATACAGAGGGAATGAGGGTGGTTCTCTACAATGTGTGTAGAATGGCGGGTGATAGCCGAGATGGTTAGAAGCGGTGAAACTAAGGAATGTAGTTCGTCTGAGCACTTTCCATGGAAATAGCGATAGAGCAGTGAGAGGCTTGCGACATCTCGTCTGTGAGAGAGGGGTTTCACGATGGAAAATAATTTGTCACCCACAAGGACGCGGAGACGCTTTTGGATTCTATCGGAACTAGAAAATAAAGACTGAGTAGCTCCAGCCCATATATGGCAACAGTATTCAATTTTCGCCCTGATCTGGCTCTTGTAAAGGTAGAGGATAGCCCGAGGAGTCAGGTACTTACTGGAGCGGTACAGGGAACCGACCATTTTTCTTGCATCTTTAGTATGTATAAATTCGACTTGAGGTCTGGGTTAAGTATTAGGCCCAATAGTCGCTCACCATTGTATCTCTTACTCCCTCTTCTGCCATTCATTTGCATAAGCAAGTTAGGTATGTAGGTTTCTCTGTTCTTCTTGCCCTCAGTATGTCCTGTGAGTGTCAAATTTTCCGAGGCTCCTTTCCTCATTATGTACACCAGAAATTTCAACTATTTCGCTTTGATTAGAAGTGTCCCTTATCTTTCAGTTTTCCTTAAAAAATTCTCATTGTTTGCATGATCCGTCCATGATATTCTCATAATCCTACTGTAGAACTACATGTTGCCTCAAGTCTTCCCTTCATCCGTGAAGAAATTGTTTCGCATTTACTGTCATAGAGGAGACTTGATATTACATAACAGTTTAGCACTCTTGTCTTTATTTCTAACTAGATTAAACTAGCTCCTGCAGAGGGCTTTTGATTTGACCTTTGATTTGGTAGTCCCTAAGTCTGCATATTCTCAGCATTGGAAGATCTCTTGGCTGCCGTTTGATCTGGGTTTTCATTTGCATGGGAATTTCTTTTCCTCGCTGCAGATTGCAATCTAGTCGTCTGTTGGCGAAGTTTTCTCTATTCTATGGCATACTGCTACCGTATGCGGTAGGCAACAACAAACTACAGAAGAACTCAAAATTAATCCCTGCATTCAAGTATTGCATTAATATCTAAGCTTACCTTTTAAAAGTTTAACGATAATTCGCCGCCATTTAATTTGACGTAGATCCTTACTTTATGTACAAACAATTATTTTTATTTCATGGGTGGCTTTCGTTATAAAAATTGTTATCGTACAAAAAAATTCGTCACAAAAAATCCCGTACAAAATCCCCGAAAACAATTGCAGTAATGAAGACTTGGGAATTCAAAATTTCAGGATTGCAGGTCTGGATCCAACCCAGAATGATTTTAATTTTCTCACGGGGTGGGACTAATTCCAAAATGGAATGATATGTTGGGCTACAGTTTCTAAGAGTAAAGTTGAAAACACGCACAATTTTATTTTGAAAAACAGTAATTTGAGAACAGTAGTTTTTCCATTTGAACATAAGCTATTGAAAGTTAGATAGTTGTGTCCCTTTTATTGTTTCCTATCAGAATAAAGCCAAGATGGCAGAATCCAAAAAACAGTCGCAGTAATAAAAACTTGGGAATTCAAAATTTCTGGATTGCGGGTCCCGATCCGGTACAGAATATTTTTAATTTGCTCACGGAGTCGGCCTGATTCCAAAATAATATGAAATATTGGGCAACGGCCTCTAGGAGGAAAGTTGAAAAAGTGTGAAACACTGACACACTGACATTCGCATTTATTTATATAGAAAGAAATTTTTCTGTTTCTCAATAATTTATGTTGTTTTCGGGAGCCATTTTTTCTATTCTAATGTTCTTTCGACTTTCGGTATTACATTTTCCGTTTTTTGTTAAAACAATTGCACCTATTTAAACTTCTGTTCTCGTTTGATTATTCTGTTTTCTTGATGATTTAGTCCTTTCTTCTCCCTTTACTAACTTGTCTAGGAGTTCCAGTAATTTTCTTTATGGCATGAACGCAGTATCGTCTGTATATATTATTTTCTGAAGATTGTGTCCACCGATAATCAATCTCTACTTCTTGTCCTCTTAAGATTAACTCCCTGTAGAAGTTGAATAAGTCCGGTGTGAAGACCCATTCTTGTCTCACGCCTCTTTCTATTATTGTGTATTTACTAAATTCATTTTCTATTCGTATGCAGGTGGGGTTTGCTAATAGATGGTGCCCCTCACAAAAACAAAAACAAAAAAAGTAACATTTAATGTTGGAATTTTTGTTACAGTTATTTGAAACAAAAGCAAAGGATAAAGATTTAGCAGCCTAAAACAGAACAAAAACACAAAAGCTAGATGTGATGTTCAAACTAAAAAAAAATGTTTTTCTCTATATGTTAGCTAATTTTTTCGTCATATCCTGTTTTTTTGTAGGATATCCTGTAGGATGAAAGCATGAATGAATTTGAAACGATTCCTATGGGAAGTAACTCTTACCTGAATTACTTCCCATTAGAACAAAGAACCAACATCACTGATAGAACAGATGTTTTCAAGGGAAGTAACTCTTGCCTGAGTTACTTCCCTTGAAAAATATCTTTTCTGTTTTCATACATTTTTAGTCGTGTTTTTTATGAGATTCAAGGGTATTTTACGTTTATTCTTATAAAATTAGTATCAATTGTAATGACGAAGTTCATTGAATATCATCAGTAACATATTTAGTAGCTATTTATATTTATTTATTTATAACTTTGAATGTATTCTGATATTAAAAAGGAAAGGTCATTCTTTCTTTATCGTCCCCAAAATTGTTAAATTGCCGCGAACTGAAATTTTAAAGAAAGATTATTTGAAATCTTTCTCGTATGTGTGAAGTGGAAATAGGGATGGAGAGACAGAGTGAGAGAGAGAGTGAAAGCGAGATGAAAAGGAAGGGAGGAAAAGGAAGAGAAAAGGAGGCTATAGAGGGGAAATAAGAAAACGGAAAGAGGAGGAGAGATAGACAAAAAGGTAAATGGGAAAGAGAGAGAGGGGGAAATAAAAAAGGAGTATGTGTAAAGTGGAAAGTTGGGATAGAGAGAGAGAGAGAGAGAGAGAGAGGGTAAGAGAGAGAGAGAGAGAAAGAGAGAGGAAAACGAAGAGAAAAAGGATGGTATAGAGGGAGAAAATAAAAAAAACGGAAAGAGAAGGAGAGATAGAGAAGTAGGTAAAGGGAAAGAGAGAGAGAGAAGAGGTAAGAAAAGGAGTATATGTGAAGTGGAAAGTTTGGTTAGAGAGGGAGAGAGAGAGAGAGAGAAAGAGAGAGAGAGAGAGAGAGAGAGAGAGGTTGGCTCATTTGTCTTTGCGAGAGGCAAGGACAGACGAAGGTCAAATGATGCCCTAAGCATGCTCCATCAATGGTGCCCTCACCTTAGCCAGTGATTAACCGTCAAGATATTAAGACAGATTGTCCTTCTCGGTTATTTTCGTTTCTGCAGACTTCTTTTTTGTTAGGCATGAGGGATATTTTTCATCTTCTTTGTCCTTTTCGTTTTTCTGCACCGTCGAGTGAGTTTGGCGCCAGAATTAGATACTATAGCGTTGATTCATTTTTGCCATTTTTTTTAGCACAACCTTTCGGCCTATGTATTCTTCGGCCTCCCGTATGTATAAATTGAAAGGGAAGACACCCCAACAAATATGAAACGAAGTGAAAATGATACAGAATTTCGGTATTACATTTTCTACTATTTGTTAAAACAATGACATCTATTTAAACTTCTGTGCTTGTTCGATTATTGTCTTCTTACAAGTGATGATTTAATCCTTTTTTACTCATTTTACTACTCTAGGAGCTCCAGTAGTTTTCTTTCTGTATCTGACATGAACGCAGTATCGTCTGTATATATTATCTTGTGAAGATTGTGTCCACCGATAATCAATCTGTACTTCTTGTCATCTTAAAATTAATTCGCTGCAAAAGTTGAATAAATTCGGTGAGAAGATCCATCTTTGAAATTGTTAAACTAGGTAGTTACGTTGATTCGTTTTTGTCAATTTAGTTTTTTAGTCCAACTTTTCGGCCAGTGTATCCTTCGGTCTCCCGCAGGTGTAAATTGAAAGGGAAGACACTCCAACAAATATGAAACTAAGTGAAAATAATATAGAATGATGTTGGAAATTAAAAGTATTACAGGCATTAGCTCACTTGCTCAAATCATCCAGTCAATAGGCTTAGCTTTATGGGATCCATGAATTCGTAAAAAGGTCGGATAGATGTTTAACTCTCCAAAAAGGACCATCTGACTGCCCTTATGTATATGCCGGCTATTATCGTCTCCATGTTTCAATTCCTTTGTACTTGGCGGATCATTCGTTTTTCTCCTTTGTCCTTGTCTTATTTTTTTTATTTCTATGACGTTTTTGGTCAAATACTTCTGAAATAACTATTTACACTATTTACATTGTTCGGACTGTTGTCTTCATCTCTATTGTCATATTCACGACGTTTCGAGCGTTTACGCTCCGGCCTTCATCAAGAGATATCTGTTGGAATTTCGAATAAAACCTTTTATTTAGTCCCAAGGACACATGGTCCAGTGAATAAAAGCGTTGGTTGATTGATCCAAAAAGTGACTTGACCTAAAGAGTTGTGAGTTCAATCCCCAACCTCAGCGGAGAGAACAAAACCCTGGAAGAGTTATCAAGGCAAATTAACTAAAACTGAGATATCAAAAGGCATGGTACGTGGAATTAGAACAATATACCTTCGTGGACTATATATAAAGGGTTCGGTTCGAAATTCCAACAAATATTATCTGAAGAAGGCTGGAGCGTACAACGCCTGAAACGTCGAAAATGTGACTTGTAAAGATGAGAACAACAGTCTGAAGAATGTAACTAGTTAAAGAACATTATCTCATAAAAATATCAGAGTTCTGAAATATTTGAGACGGTTTTGCACCTGAATTTGTTCTCACCTTTTCGATTTGATGTCGGTCTTCTTCATAGGCTATTTTTATGTTTGTAAGAGTTCCAAAGGCCTTTGACCAGAGTTGAATTGAGAACTGAGAATCTGGTGTTGCTTATATGACACATATAACTTGTCCATCTGAACAAGAGTTCAGTGATTATGCTGTTAGCTTATACTTTTTCCCCCCGACTATAATTTTGATGACGTATTCCTTCCATATAACTTTCAAGATTGATCAAATCATCGACTAGTGAAATTAGACAAATTTCAAAATATCTAGATGGTACAAGATCCATTTTTTTGCAAGAGCCACTCGAGGTAGAGTGTTACAGAATAATAGGCACAATTTATGCAAATATGTGGAGAAAATAACAGTTAACCCTAGACTTGAGCAGATTAAGATTCTAAACATCGGGAAAGCATTATCTTGGGTGTCGGATCCACAAAGCAGGTGTTCGTGAGAAGCTGCTGCTCGAGTGAACTTATATCTCACCGATGAAATTGTCGGTGGTTCGTTACAATGGGCGTGGCATGGTGGGTCTTAACCGTGAAGGTTAGAACTGGTGGGACTAAGGAATGTAGTTCGTCCGAACATTTTCCATAGAAATAGCGACAGGGCCGCCAGAGGCTTGTGACGTTTCGCCTGTGAGAAAGGGGTCGTAGGATTGAAAATAATTCGTCACCTATAAGGACGTGGAGAGGCTTTTGGACTCTGTCAAGACTGGAAAGTGAAGACTAGGCAGCTCCTTCCCATATATGGCAAGAACAGTACTCCATTTCTGGCCTGATCCGGATCTTGCAACGGTAGATCATGCCAGGAGGAGTCAGGCACTGACTGGAGCAGTGCAAGGAACCAACAATTTCTGGGATGAAGAGTTATCATTACATTATTTATATGTAGAATATTCTCCTCATCGTTGTTGGTATATCATAAAGTTTCGACCGTTGTACTCTTCGGTCTTCATCAGTTGCATGTCGATCTGTTTGGTTTGGTCTGTTTTGTTTTACGACATATCAACTTCGATGAGTTATTTAATACCGACAAGATTGTTAAAACAGATTTGTATGAATAGAATATGTATTCTTTGTAACATATCCGTTTGTAAACCAGGTTTTATTGATATCCGTTTGTAATTCTGGTTCAATTTGTATCCGTTTGTAAACCAGGTCCGTCATGCCCTCTAAAATAGCCATATATTGTCCGATCGAAACCAGATTTTTGGGAGAAGTACAAACAGGGAAGGGGGTACAAATTACAGATGCATTTACTAGGGTCCGTAAAAACGGCGAAGTAGGGTATTTTTCCGAACAAATCAGCTTCTTCAAATTTCATCGATTGGTTTTTGAAATTGAACGAAACATTTGCAAATCTCGACGGAAAATGTTAGCAATAACTTCAACAATATTAAATACTGTGAGGATTTTAACACGCGTCAAAGTGTTGCAAAAAATTCTAGTACACTAAATATGAAATATCCGTCCATATTATTATTATTATTATTATTATTAATTATCGCATAAGACGACTACCAAATTTCCGATTTAAAATGTATATTTCGGGCTATATTCGCCGTACAGGACGACCCCCGCCAAATCTTATTGAATTTGTCGGGGTTAGCTCCTCCTTAATTCCCTAATTGTGCATTAGGGGGCGCTCTCCCTACACTATAAAGACTGGGTGACTTCTTGCCTCGTTCACTTTTTCACACACACACACACACACACATATATATATATATATATATATATATGTAATCTTATAAATATAAGCAACTATACTCGTCCGGCAAAACCTTAGGTGTTTTAGCTTGTAAATGAACAAACCAATACCCAAGGGGAAAACAAAAGGTAAAAAAAAGAAAGAACTAAGAATATGTACTTCCGGCGAAAATAATCTTCTAGAATCTAAGTTCAGTGTCCAAAGAAAAACACCTCCGACACGAGTAAAGTAAAAATAACTACGCAAAGGGCTCAATACGTTAAGTAGAGCAAACAAAGGAAACCTAAAGAGCCAGACACACCTAGCTAAGTTTCACCTACGCTGGTAAAATGGTTTACCCTGACGATCCGCGTAGGTCAAACCTAGGTAGCTTAGGTTTACTATATATATATATATATATATATATATATATATATATATATATATATATATATATATATATATACCGTGTGTAACAGCAAAATTGTCTAAATCGTAACAGCATAATTGTCGATCCCACAAAATGGTTAATATCTAAAAAAAAAAAACAAGAACAAAAAAACAAAACAAACAAACAAAAAAAAAAACTAAACTAATTGAGTTTCTTTTTTTTAGGTTTTCAGATAAGAACTTCAGCCGCCTTGGTACAATTTGTCGTCAGAATTTGAGTTATTCAGCTAGAAATAGAACAGGTTAAAATTGTTTTGTGTAACCCCATTGTCTTCTCAACTGATCAATGGTGAGAGGAAGAAAATCATGCAGGCCTTCATTAATGGTACCAGCATTCATACAGTGGCGTCCATCTTCAAAGTCCATTCAAGAACCATAAAGAGAACGGTGAATATTTTTAAAATAGAGGGAAGGGTAGAGGGGAAAACTGTATCAGGAGATCACAACAGCAAGAGGGCTCATTATTTCAACTTAGAGCTAAAGAGATCAGTTAGAAAAGATCCAACTCAATCAATAAGTAGTTTGGTACGTGAGAGGAGTTTCAGCTATGACTGAGAAGTGAAAAAAAGACTTGAAAATGAAATCGTACGCGTAATCTGTGAGGCATTTTGTTACTCCAGGAAATTTATTTCACTCCTTCATGACCTTCTGCTCCTTAGGTAGGATTAATTAATAATGAAAATGTAATTTTCATTTATGATTGATTTAATCACGATTCTTCTTATTCTTATTGCTCAGAGCCCAATAGTGTTATAAAAACCTGGAAAAATTTCAGTAAGGGATCTTTAGCCATTTCTAAGATACAACGGTTCAAAACTTAATCTAATAATTGAACAATTTTGCTGTTACACCCGGTATATATATATATATATATATATATATATATATATATATATATATATATATATATATATATATATATATATATATTTCTAAAGAATGAATCTATTTTTAATACGACACTTTTATTACTACAAACTTTATTATAGTGGATATTTCTTATTTGAAATAGACCCTTTTTTCACAATTTACAGCATAAGGAATGCTTTCACCAGGACCGAATTAAGACCCATAGGGGCCCTAATAACTTAAAAATTTTTCGTGCCCCCATAATCAGCGAGTTAAATATGTTAGTATGGAGTCTTGGTGAGTAGTGTAAATAAAGGATATTAATCGAGAACATGAAACGTGGAAACACTAGCTGGAAATAAATATAGAAGGAACTGACGGCACTTATCGAAAGAGGCTGATCATCAGTTCCAACCCAGAGCAACATCAATCAAGAAATAGTCAATCACAGCTGAGCAGCCATTGTCACATGAACCACAACCAGATTCTAAGAGAACTGCGACCAGAAGTGGTCGTGTAATCAACAAACCAGTGTGTCACATAAACATATGGTTAGCATAATGTCAAACGTACATGAAAGTAGTCTACCCCTGTTCACAAAAATTAAATCCCATTAAGTTAATTAGTAATACTAACTTCATTCAAGAGAGCTGATGTCATGTATTGAGTAAATAAAAACCTTATTATCTCCCTTAGTTCATTCCCTTATTAACCAATAAGAATGCGGATCAGTTGTCTTCTCGTTCTTAATGGCGCCTCGTTGATTCAGATGATAATCATGTCTGACTTCTTTTTTTAGACATATACAACAACACCATATCATTATGGCATCCTCTTCCCTTGATGCCATAAGCATGTACTTATTTTACTTAATGGTTAATCCAGCTCTGGCCTTCACCAACGCTTCTCTTTCATGACAAGCAATAGAGGTTACCTTCCCACGCTGGTCGATGTAAAAAGTTTTCAATTCAGTGTTGTCCTTCTGCAAGACTGTTTGCCCTATCAAGGTTAGATAGCTCACAGTCTGCCCTACCAATTTGCCCATATCTCGGAGTAGGAGAGAGAGAGAGAGAGAGGAAGTCATTGCTTTCTTAAGAGCATTAGTGCGACGTAAACGCAACCTCGGTTCGAATTTGAACTTTTACTAATTCCATTTTCTCATGGGTTATTTTTGGGCCATTATTTCGGGAAGAAACGGTGGTTTTATCTGTGCCATCCAGTATGGAGGACTAAGAATGGTTTGCGAGATGAGACAGCTATATAATGTTCTACGTATCGTTTGGGGGTAAGTAGCATTTTGTACCGCTTCAGTTTTTTATGTTAAAACAACAGAAGTCTATTCCGTTAAAGGGCACTGATATTGAGATGGGGACGTGGAAAGAAACGACGAAAATTAACGACTTTGGAAGAGTCGAAAAAAATGTTGATAAATGGAAAAACCAGGTGGTGGCTGTGTCTTTTTAGATAGTATTTTACAATTTGAGGGGCGAAGGATTTTTTTAAACCATTTTTTTTTCTCTGTGTATTTTTCTATTATTATTATTATTATTATTATTATTATTATTATTATTTTTTTTTTTTTTTTTTAATAATTCTCATTCCTTTCTGAAATAAAATCGGATCTGACTTCGGAGGCGAGTTTCTAGGAAAATTAAACGAGACAAGTACAGCTGCCTTTAAAGACGTCACGTGATGACGTGTACTTATTATGCCCTTGGATATATGTGCAACTGTATGCGTTTGTGAGTACGCTGGTGTGTATGCTTGAATCTGAAGATTTATCAGTAAATCTATAGCTCTGTATGTGCGCGCGCGTGTGTGTGTGTGTGTATCTGTGGAACGTTGTTTCAGCAGTTATTGACGTAATAGGCGCCTACTGCAGAGCGATGGTTAGCAGGTTAATCATACAAACTATCTGCTGATATAGATAATTCGGGCTTCACGTGTGCTCAGCATTTTAGCCTTGTGCCGAACTAAATAAAGCAAACTTAGTAAGTATAAAAATAAAAGCGAATGATTATAACATCATCATGCATGTCAGGGATCCTACCGTGGAGTATTTGTTAACAATCTGGTCTTTCAGATTAATTAGAGTAGTGAGTTCGAGCCTCACTGTGTGCCCCATAATTTTTGTCTTGTGTCAAAAATAATAAATAACTACTACGTGTGCTAGTGTTTATTATAAGTCTGTAATTTAATTATATAATTAAATTTGAAGTTTTTAGCTTCACTTTTTGAAACATGGTTATTGCTGTGTAGCGAAAAAAAATCATATTTTAAATCAGTTAATTTATAATATTTATGCTCTGTAAATTTATATTGAGCACGGTTTTGTAAAAATAAAAATAAAAATAAGAAATATCAGTAAGAACACCGCATTATATATCTTACTGTTCTTTTTTTTTATTCACACACACACACACACACACACACACACACACACACACATATATATATATATATATATATATATATATATATATATATATACTTAAGCAGACATGATGAACAGGTATGAATATATGTGTTATGGTACCCACATAGAAGGGGATGGTATCTCAGTCTAAAGTTTTCTTATGGTCAACGGCGAAGTCTTTGAATTGGGATCTACAAAAGCCGCTGCCAACTTGACGAAAAGAGAAGAAAATGATAAATAAATTAAAACTTTTGAGAACAAGTAACAATAAACTGGATTAATAGACAAAATTAAGATTGAGCAGAGATCCGAGCTGCTCGTTGGCTGGATCAGGCTGACCGTCGACCGTCCAGGTAGTTTCGGACCGTTCCCTAGTGGGTCCGATTCGTCCGCCTCGGTAGTTCCGATGCACTACCCGCTCATCATCACATTACGACGAGCGGGTGGTGCATTGGAACTACCTCTAATCAAAAGGAAAAGCCGAGCTGTTAGACTGACGTAGCAGAAGTTATCTCAAGTCTCACTTAGCTACCCCATTCCTAGACTGTGCAAATTAATCCTGAAATAAATAACTGAAAAGTTGCTAAACAGGAATGGTGTTTTTCAATTTATTGTTACGATGTTTATTCCCCATTTTTGTGTTCTTGTGAGCGTGCAGCAAGCCCTTTCCCAGCTTTTGCAAACGTTGACGCGAACGGGAACGGAGATACGAGTGGGTTTCTTTGTCCTGTCGTTGAAAAGCTGAGAGAGGCTTTCATTGTAAGCATGTGTATCAAGAGTGGGTGGGCATAAAAGAAGTTAGATGCTTTTTGGGGTAGCTCCGATAGAGGAAGGACTAGCAGATTTGTTGAAGTGAGTTCGAACCTCACAGAATATCCTACTAAGCTGAATAGATATTTACTATGGATGCATCACGAGGAAAAAAATGCTTGGAGAATTTAACACTCACAGGGCATAGTGAAGGTAAGAAATATAAGAGAAAATATTGAGAAACTTATTTATCATATTTGAGTAGATAGATGTCGGCACAAGTGCCACAACAACAAAGAGGGGTCGTAAAATATCCTGTTTGTGGAGAGCCATGATTGACCAAGTACTGAAGGCACAGAACACATGTCTGCGCGCGCACACACAATGTGATGTCCATTTTTAGGATGAAAAAACGTAATAAAATACTTTAGAAATGTCCAACGCAAGGTCATTCTTTCTAAAGTAAAGAGTTAAAAAGAAAGCGTTGTATTGTTTGACAAAGTCATTGGGAAGCCCCGACTAAATGACCGCCTTAATTGTTCAAATATTTTAGTCTAAGCTGACGCCAAATTAATTAACTTTAGTCATGTAGCGGTGAAATCGCCGGCCATCATGGGAAACCCCTGGGTGAACAGGAAACCGCGCGCCGGACGGTAAGGAAGGGTTGTGGATCTAGGATCAAGGAGATTTACTTATAAAGCCGATGCCAGGAAAATATTCCGAAGAGAGGACTAATCTGTCATCGTTTTATTCCATTTTTTTTCTTCATTTCTTTTTTATTTTGTTAACAATCAAAGTAGAAAACAAAGCCAGGTTGTGACAAGGTGTCTGCGGATATAATTTTACGACATGTCTGGTTAAAATAAATGTTGGCTGGCAGATTAGAACAGATAAACAGAATGGTACTCTGTTTCTTCTTTATTATTACTTGATTTTATTTTTGTTTCTTTCTATACTTTCGATTTTTCTTTATTTCTTTTATTTCATTTTGTTGCTCACGTTTCTTTCTTTCATTCTTTCTTTCTTTCTTTCTTTCTTTCTTTCTTTCTGTTACTCTAGTATTTCCTTTTCCTTTCTTTCATCTTTCATTTTCAAACTATCTCATTAATCTTTTGGTTTGTTTGTTTGTTTTTTCTTTCTTTCTTTCTTTTCCGTAACTCTAGTATTTTCCATTTTTGTTTTCTTTCTTTTTTTCTATTTAAAACTTCCTTTTTCTCATTAATCGCTTCTTTGTTTCTTTCTTTCTTTGTCTTTTTGTTTGTCTGTCTGTCTGTCTGTCTGTTTGTTTGTTTGTTTGTTTGTTTGTTTGTTTGTTTCTTTCTTTCTTTATTTCTTTAACTCTAGTATGTTCTTTTTCCTTTCTTTCATCTTTCATTTTAAAACTATCTCATTAATCTTTTTCTGTCTTTCTTTCTTTCTTTCTTTCTTTCTTTTTTTCTTTCTTTCTTTCTTTCTTTCTTTTCCTTTCCGTAACTCTAGTATTTTCCATTTTTGTTTTCTTTCTTTTTTCTATTTAAAACTTACTTTTTAATAGTTCTTTCTTTCTTTCTTTCTTTCTTTCTTTCTTTCTTTTGTATTTTCTTTTTCCTTTCTTGCTTCTTTCATTTTTGAACTTTCTTTTATCGCATTAATCGTTTCTTTCTTTCTTTTGTATTTTCCATTCTTGTTTTCTTTCTTTTTGTCTTTAATACTTCCTTTTTCTCATTAATTCTTTCTTATTTTTCATTTTCTGTGTGCGTGATTATGGAGATTTCGAAGAGCTAGCTCAAGATGATCCTGAAAGAGGACTTAGTAGACTCCTTTTAAAATAGAAGGAGCGCTGGTGCAAGTATGCGTTACCCCAGGGGGTGTAATTTGAAGTGAGATGTCACCATTGCCCGCGACAGACTATTTTTCGTTACGAGTAAATAGTTGGAAACTTTCTGAATAAACCTCCTGTATATATACGACTGACTGCTGCTATTTCATATACACACAGTGCCCACTTTTGACATATACATCTGCTCACATATAGAAGCATTTTTCGTTTATCCTAAACTAACGCAATGCATTAAGTTTTACTGTAAAAAGATACACAAAACATTTTGCGTGAAACTATTTCTTTCAACTTCAAAAAATGATACTCAAATAAACAAAAATTATTGAAAATTGTAGATCCGTGTTTGAAGATTAACTTAATTCTTCATTTATACACGCATATTCTGTAATATCTCACTCTCTCTCTCCCTCTCTATCTCTATCACTATCTGTGTGTATATATATATATATATATATATATATATATATATATATATATTATAATACATAAAAGGTTAAAGGTCAGAGTTGAATCAGACCAGGAAACAGTAATATTAAAAAGTGGTCAATACACGAGTGAAAAAAATAGAATACAAGTAAAATAACATGTAGACCTTTTAATTTTAAAAATCAGGAGGTCAGTTGGATTCGCTACCTTGGTTTCAACCTTACGGTATCCTCAGACGATTTTTATCAACTAACCTCTTAACGTTTTTAAAAAAAAGATAATGAACGCTATATTATTATTTTAAAAATAAATAAACAAACGCACATTTATAGATATATAGTTGCTTGTATGCATTTATATTCCATGCTGTTGTGGGCTTGTTAGGGTCAGAAATAAACACACAAAGAGTGGAATTGAGTTAAACAAATAGATTAACAAAAACAGTAATACAAACATGTATAAACGAGAGTGTTATGGCAAGAATGTTCGGTCCGACTGTCAGAGCAGACTGCTGGAAACTTCCCTCTCCAAAAGGCAGTACCTGCTCCTATTTATAGCTGGGAGAATTCATGCGGACGTAGGTAAATTAACATGACAGTTTTCCATCTTGTAAAGAAAATAACTGGAGAACGGTCATACCGATGTCATCAATGGTAATGCACTAGACCAAACAAGGAATCAGATTGATTACATCCTTGTCAGTAGCAGATTGTGAACATGATCATCAGATGCCTCCCTGCAAACTCCGCATGCGACTGAGAGCCAGGTTGAAAGGACAAGGATCACCAAGGTTTGATGTAACGCAAATACCAACCAATTTCCCCGTGGATGTATAAAGAGAGTGGAGGCGAATATGAATATATTGAACAGATATCAATAAAGATACGGGTTAATGTTCACGAGACGACAAAAGTAGAGATCCCTATCCGGAGGCACCAGAATAGGCCGTTGCTTTCAGTCGATGCACTGGAGATTGCAAAGAAGTGAAGCGAAGAAAAAACAAAGAGCAACCAGGAAGTTTGCAGGATGCTGAACAAAGCTTATAACGAGAAGGCGAGTGAGGACATTCCGAATTACTTGGGGTGAGTGGGAATGAACAGAAGCTCAAAAATAAAGAGAATAACTTAAAGGTTTTTGTTGTGGCCTTGTTAGGGCCAGAAATAAAGACAAAAAGAGAGAAATTGAATTAAAGAAATATATTAACAGAAACAGTAATACAAACATATACAAACGAGAGTGTTACAGCAAGAATGTTCGGTCCGACTGTCAGAGCTGACTGCTGGAAACTTCCTTCTGTAAAAGGCAGTAACTGCTCCTATTTATAGTTAGGAGAGTCCACGCGTGCGTGGGTAAATTACCATAACACATGCCAACTCAAGATTATTTCCTGATATGTTTTCTTGAGTAATCATTCCGAATTTGATTTGATGGCATTT
Source organism: Acanthosepion lycidas (assembly GCA_963932145.1). NCBI lineage: Eukaryota > Metazoa > Mollusca > Cephalopoda > Sepiida > Sepiidae > Acanthosepion > Acanthosepion lycidas. Next base: position 14,033,178 of record OZ010573.1, read on the forward strand.
CTGATCAGTTAGCCCCAGTAAAACCGTTTAATAACTCAGTCGATCAGAAATAAGAAATAATTCATATTACTAATTATTTTATTCCAAAAGATGGCACAGTATAGCAAGAATAGAAAAGAGACTACAGAAACTCTCACAGGAGGTAGTAAAGGAAAGCGAGAAGGAAAGACTAACCATCAGCGGTATAGGAGAAAATGCATGGTCATAGCAAGAGGAGCAACCGAAGATAGAAACTACGAATTGGGGACACCAAAATAAAGCAAGTCCGAAAGTTTAAATATCTGGGAAGTGTTTTAACAGGGGACGGAAAATGTGACACTGAAATCCGAAGACACATTGAAATAGCGAAAGATGCCTTTCTAAAGCTAAGCAATGTATTAAGAAACAGGGAAATCTTGTTAGAAACAAAGAAACGAGTTCTGAACTGTTATGTAATATCGCTCCTCCTATATGGCAGCGAATGCTGGACAATCTCCTCATAGAGGATGAGACTTGGAACAACAGAAATATGATTTTGCAATAGGATGCTGAGAATACCATAGACAGAACATGTGAGTAACGAGGAACTTTTAAGGAAAATGGAAGCAGGAAGGACGCTTATATTTGGAATCAGAACGGGACAGTTGACATTTCTAGGAAACATCAAGAGGAAAGGGGCTTGGGAAGTTTGACACTCACAGAGCATATTGAAGGCCGAAGGGACATGTGAAAGCAGCGAATAACCTACCAAATATGTTTGAGGAAATAGATGATTGGAAGGCTAGAGAAAAGACATAGATTATAAAGAGCTACAGAATAGACGATCTCTGATCACCCACTTCCTTAAGGGATATGTCACATGGAAGAAGAAGAATCAAAACTTTATTGGAATGACATTTGTATAATTGTTCTAGAACATCAATTGACATTTTATGCATCTCTGACATCTATCATTGATGACACATATTTTCTGTCGCCTTCGATAAGATTTCTGTATCTTGACTGGCGTTTTTTAACCGTTTTTCTATGCAGAGTCGTTGCAAATCATTCAGTACATTTTCCTTTTACACCCGATTGCAGTCACACTCTTCTTTCATTCAGCACGGCACACTGTGATGGCTTTTAGCTCTAGTGTCGTTTCCATCCCAGAATCCTAGATTACTGTTTTTCTATGCAGAATCGTTCCAAATCATTCAGATACATCTTCCGTTTACACCCGATAGCATTCACACTCTTCTTTCATTCAGCACGGCCCAATGTGATGGCTTTTAGCTCTAGTGTCGTTTCCATCCCAGAATCCTAGATTACTGTTTTCTATGCAGGATCGTTCCAAATCATTCAGATACATCTTCCGTTTACACCCGATAGCATTCACACTCTTCTTTCATTCAGCACGGCCCAATGTGATGGCTTTTAGCTCTAGTGTCGCTTCCATCCCAGAATCCTAGATTACTGTTTTTCTATGCAGAATCGTTCCAAATCATTCAGATACATCTTCCGTTTACACTCGATAGCATTCACACGTTTTTATTCAGCATGGTCTAACATGATGGTTTTTAGCTTTTGTGTCATTTACCGTTTTTCGGTGCAAAATCGTTCCAGACCTTTCTGATACATCTTCCGTTTACACCTGATAACGTCCACGGTCTTCTTTAATTCAGCACGGCCCACCATGATGGCTTTTAAGTCTTCTGTCGCTTCCATCCCTGAAGCAGTGTTTCAACGAATGTGTGACCTTTTCTGGTTCTTCTTCCGCTTGTTTGTTCTAACAGGATAAAAACTATCATCTTACCTTATACAGTGTCCTATTAGACGCATCTTTCATTGCTGGCCCTTTGATGTTGTCTTTTGTATCTCACTGCATAATTCAGCATTTGATGTATGACTTATCCAGTAAGTGCATTCATGAGCATCCTTGTGCAACATCTATGTCGACGTTTCTTTAGAGATTAGATCACAGTCTCAAGTCTCTGTTCCATACAGCAAGACAGAGTCCACCCTTGCATCAAACAATCGGAATTTTACCTTTAAACTTGAAGTACCTCGTTTCTTTTTTCAGTTTGGGTCATCGAGCCAAAGAGATTTCTTTTATAGACAAATCTTTTTCAGAAATTTGCATCCGTGAAGCTAGGTACTTGATGTTATCTACTGTTTTCGATGTTTAACTATTTCTTACTTTCCCTTCGAAAGGAGCTTCATGGCTGAAAACTTGCAGCCCATGCATTGCAGTGCAAACCAAACTTTGCAGACCCCACCTGCTCTAATCTGCCCGATATCACCCGTCCTTCACTAGTAATGTAAGGTTAAGATCAGCGATAGTGATTGCTGGGTATTTTCAAATTCTTTGTCTGTTGAGTTAATCCAATCAAGCCATTATATGTTTTGCACATTACATAATCTAAGTTTGCTTTTACGGCATATCAACACCTCAATGGGTTATTTAATGCCGATAAGATTTTTATTGCTGATAATAATTTTTTCCGAAAATGTATTGCTGGTAGTAATTTTTTCTTCAAAAATTTATTGCTGTTAATAAACTTTTATAAAAATGTATTGCTGATATTAAAACCTATTTTTAAACTTTCATAGTATTTTGAACTCAGTTTGAGGGTTAACTATTGCTAAAAAATATCAGCAGCATTGGGACCCTAACAGATGCTACCACCCCGGGTCAGGGTGGACCTGGGAACACCAGCAATTAAGATGTGGTTTCACGCTCCTAAAAACCTCCTGATCAGAGGCCTTGCTGTTGGACGTAGTTTATCGCCTTACCCAGCACGCGGATGTAGTTTATCGTCTTATCCAGGACGGGACATAATCTAAGACAATGGCAAAGAGACGTGGTTAATAAACAGAGAGTACTATTTTACAAATATACACACCAACGCAGTCAGTAGCTTGGTGGAGGAAAACACATCACAACTAAGTTAAAATACAACTTTAAATGGATCTTCAAGCAAAGAATCTCTTGGTCAGTGTTTGACAGGATTGTGTTGGTGTTGTCAACTTTGAGTTGCTCTCAGTCAATCTTACGATTACAACAGACATCTATTGTCAGTAGATGAAACACTGTTTTGAAAATAGGCCCAAATTATTTAGAATGGTGACGATGTATGCTTCTGTGCAGCAAAGGTCATACCCGAAAAGACTAACAAAATCGGCTTGAGAGTTCAAATATCGACATTTTATAGTTACTTACAGTTACTTAATATGCAATAAAGCCTCGACAACACAACGTTCAAATTTGCGCCAATAGAAGGCCGGAGAGTATATCCACTGAAATATTGTGACAGACACAACAAATCCGAGGAAACTAGAATTATTTTCGCACACCGTTGGTAGCCTAAATACCTAACAAAAGGAAGGCATTTCAAAAATGTTAATGATTCATCTTTTTTAAGGATTGCCGTAACTGCTATCTTCTAGGCGAAGCAATTTAATTTTGTAGGAAATTATATGAACGGGTGACATTTTTATTCCGAAATTTCCCCTGTTTTGATACGCTTAGAGAGCCATACTTGCAGTAATTTAAATACCATTTTACAAAGGTCAATTATTTTATTCTCAAGGATCTTCGCTCGAGTGTTAGACATATTTACAATCTTGTTAAATAACAAATGGATATACTTAAAACTAATGTTCACTCAATACAAGGCCCAAGAGCCACTCAAGGTAGAGGGTTACTACGTGGTGTTGTATGAGCGTAACAAAAGGGAAGAAGTGAAGTACTTCAACCGAATGTTAAACATATTTACATTCTTGTTAAATAAATAATTTATGTTTTTTGTTAAACTTACACCCATTAAATACAAGGCCCAAGAGCCACTCAAGGTAGAAGGTTACTGTGCGGTGTGCAAGATAAGACAAGAAGTGAATTCTATGATGTTAGGCAGGAAAGATAACGATTAATTTAAAGAGGTCAAGATTGTAGTTGAATAGGAAAACATCCTGCCGAGAGTCTGTTCCGTAAAGTAGCAGATCTTAGGAAGAAATTGTCTGAATGGAACTTACTTCTTATTAATGGAATACGAAGATAGTGGGAATGACCTTTTGTACGTGGCATGGCGGGTCCCAGTCGTAAAAGTCAGGGTTGGTGGGACCAAGGAATGTAGTTTGTCAGAAAATATGTTAAGGAAATAGTGATAGAGCAGCAAAAGGTTTGTAAGTATTCGTCTGGAGGAAAGGGGTTGTAGGGTGGAAAATAATGCATTGATCTAAAAAAGTCGGTGTCGTTGTTTTAGAACTCTTTCAAGACAGATAAGCGAGGGACCAGGATAGTGTAATGGTTAGCAACTCTGAAAAACTCGAGCTGAATTCATATTCCGATCGAATTCATAACATTCACTTTTGAATAAATCCCCTCGGGAAAATTCCGAATTTGTTTATTACCCCTTTAATATGGACTAAATAATAGGACTGACTGGGTTCTCTTGCCTTAAGGATGTCAACCAGTCTAGGAGAAGGAAAACTGAATTCAAAAACAACATGAAAGGGGAAGGTCTCCGCCGTGTAAAATTGCCTTAGACACACCACTTGATAATGGCTTATGTAAGCCGAAAGCTCAGATTGGATTAAAAAATATGGATCAATATTGTGATTTTCTTTCTTCGTTTAATGATAATGTTATTAAGCTTATCAGAAGTTATGAAAAGAATTTACATAAAATAAATAGACAACACTTTATATTATTTAATGAAACATGTATGGATGAAAAAAATGCTGCCTAAATGCACACAATATATATATATATATATATATATATATATATATATATATATATGATATGTATGTTTAAGATATGTCATATTTATGGGTAAAAGTGCTCAGTATCCTGGATAGAGCGTGTGTAAATATAAAAATTGGACACTAAGGTCAACACCGGGTGGCCACAGTCTGTTTCAAGCTTGAATGCAATTTTCAGGTAATCTTAATTTTGCGACTTCTCCAACCTAAATAATGTGTTTACTGATTGAATCACATTTTTTCTTCTTTTTTCTACATACAACATGTGAAATTATATGTAATACCCTGCCCTCGTCAGCCGCCAACCAGGGGAGGTAACACAGTTTCGGTGGCTAAGGCGTGTCTGTCACCAATGGCGCCACCAGCAGCTTTTACCACCAGGCAGAGTATTGTTTTTGCAGACGTTTCAGTCTCTTGTGATTTCTTTTTGATTTTCAACGTTGTGTTAAAAGCGTTTGCTTTTGATCGTTAACCCATACACAAAGCGCTCGTAGCGACCGTTATTAATGACGAAAATCGCACCGCAGCTCATGACGTCACACATGACCACGCGAGAGTGAATTCAAGAAATATTAAGTATGGGAAGCCGTTGGTATAAACCAATGGCTTCTGTTACCAATTATAGACATTTAAGGATATTTGTCGAGATTTCATAGTTGATTTTGTTTAGGTTGTATATATATATATATATATATATATATATATATATTAGGTTGGTGCAAAAATAATGTCGTTTTCTCACATATGTTACTATGTGAGAAAACGACATTATTTTTGCACCAATCTAATATATATATATATATATATATATATATATATATATAGAGAGAGAGAGAGAGAGAGAGACATGGATTCTTCTCCTTCTTCTCCTTCTTCTTCTTCTTCTTCTTCTTCTTCTTCTTCCTTTCATTAGCATACATTAGATTTTTAGAAAAGCGTTAAGAGGTTATTTGATAAAAATCGCCTGGTATTAGGTTGGTGCAAAAATAATGTCGTTTTCTCACATATTAATATATGTGAGAAAACGATATTATTTTTGCACCAAGCTAATAAATTGCAGAGTAGCAGATTCAATTGACCTCCTGATTTTTAAAGTATATATATATATATATATATATATATATATATATATATATATATATATATATATATATATATATATGTGTGTGTGTGTGTGTGTGTGTGTGTGTTTATTTGTTTTTCTGTGCATAAGAATAAACTGTTAAGAAAATTCGTTGTTATGGTCAGATGAGTTTTGCTATGCGTCACTGGAAGCGAGCAAACATCTTGTTACCATAACAATGGGTTAAAAATACTAAAAATACTAAAATTATAATAATTAAGAATAAAAAATCCAATTTTAAAAATAAAAATAATCATCTTTGTCTCTGTCTCTATCATATGGGTTGATGCAAAAATAATGTCGGTTTTTGACGTATTTTTTAAAGTCAAAAACCGACCTTCTATATATATATATATGTGTGTGTGTGTGTATATATGGGGTGCAACAAAAATACTTTTATTTATTAAAGACATTTTTTATGTTTAACGTTCTTTTTGTAGATACCAGTATTTAAGTAAATGCTCTGTTTATAATAAACAGTATTAAATAACATTTACCGGCCTGAATGTCCGAGAAATTTTCATAGAAAATATTCGTTCTTTGACAGGATTCGAACCTGCATCCTATACGGAACCGTCATTTAGCCGGGTGTGCCTAACCGATTAGGCCACAAAGGAGCGTTCGGTTGGCAAGGTCGAATTTACTGCTTATAAACTTTAAACTTTATGTATATATATGTGTGTGTGTGTGTGAATGCAATCTACCTAGGGAAACAGACTGTCACCACTCAATATTGACCTCATTTACACAAGCTTTTTATATTGAGCACTTCAATCCATAAATATATCGTACGATAACTATATTTTTATTATCTATGTTTATTATTTAGCTCATTTACTTTTTCCTAGAATGTATTCAACTGCATAAGCGAAACTTTTTGAAGGATAATAACTAATATATATATATATATATATATATATATATATATATATATATATATATATATATATATATATATATATATATATATAATCAATCCTAACGAGCCAAGCAAACCTACCTAGGTTTACGTAAACGGATCTTCAGGGTAGACTGGCTAAAAAAGGAAATGGCGGAACAGGATTTATTGATAAAGCCACAAAAATATAAAACCACGTGACCAAAAAAAAAAAAAAAAAAAAAAAAAAATGGAAGGAAACCTAATTCTAATAACCAGGCTCTCTTCTGGCTACACTTATTAAATATCAAGGATCTTTTATTTAATAAATTCTTAGGTTTCTTATAGGTGACGATTGCTAATTTTTCTTCCATACATAACAAACAAAATTTTTTCACCTGACTTATGGCATTTTTTTTATCATTTCTCATTTTAAAATGGGTCACTATTATCTTCTTGCTTTATATCCCATATGGAAGTGGACAAGCTGGTACTATGTCTATAGGTTTCGTGATTAAAACTACTTAGATGATTATAATAACGTTTTTTTGAAGCTAACTTGGGTATATCCTATGTAAACTTTGGGGTTCTTGTCAGTTTTATTCCGTTTATTTCTATGCATGCCAAATATGACTAACTTAATTCGTAAGTACAAGAGGAAAAAATCATAGACAAACCACACTCCAAATCCACTAAGTGTAACTATAGAAATAAGAAAGCCTATCCACTTGAGGGCAGCTGTCAACAGGAGGGTGTGCTTTAGAAAATCGAGATATATAGAAAGAAATCGAATCTATCTATCTATCTATCTATCTATCTATCTATCTATCTATCTATCTATCTATCTATCTATCTATGTTAGCCTATTCCTATCTATCTATCTATCTATCTATCTATCTATCTATGTTAGCCTATTCCTATCTATCTATCTATCTATCTATCTATCTATCTATCTATCTATCTATCTATCTATCTATCTATGTTAGCCTATTCCTATCTATCTATCTATCTATCTATCTATCTATCTATCTATCTATCTATCTATCTTAGCCTATTCCTATCTATCTATCTATCTATCTATCTATCTGTCTATGTTAGCCTATTCCTATCTATCTATCTATCTATCTATCTATCTATCTATCTATCTATCTATCTATCTATCTGTGTTAGCCTATTCCTATCTATCTATCTATCTATCTATCTATCTAAGCCTATTCCTATCTATCTATCTATCTATCTATCTATCTATCTATCTATCTATCTTAGCCTATTCCTATCTATCTATCTATCTATCTATCTATCTATCTATCTATCTATCTATCTATCTATCTTAGCCTATTCCTATCTATCTATCTATCTATCTATCTATCTATCTATCTATCTATCTATCTATGTTAGCCTATTCCTATCTATCTATCTATCTATCTATGTTAGCCTATTCCTATCTATCTATCTATCTATCTATCTATCTATCTATCTATCTATCTATCTATCTATCTATGTTAGCCTATTCCTATCTATCTATCTATCTATCTATCTATCTATCTATCTATCTATCTATCTATCTATCTATCTATCTATGTCTGTTCATATCTATCCAAGCCTGTTATCTATCTATCTATCTATCTATCTATCTATCTATCTATCTATCTATCTATCTATCTATCTTAGCTTATTCCTATCTATCTATCTATCTATCTATCTATCTATCTATCTATCTATCTATCTATCTATCTAGCTATCTATCTATCTATCTTAGCCTATTCCTATCTATCTATCTATCTTAGCCTATTCCTATCTATCTATCTATCTATCTATCTATCTATCTATCTATCTTAGCCTATTCCTATCTATCTATCTATCTATCTATCTATCTATCTATCTATCTATCTATCTATCTATGTTTGTGTGTGTGTGCGCTCGCGTGCGTGTCTGCGTGTGAGTGTTCTTGTCTCCTCTTTGTGATCATTATTGTTAGATCTTTACTTACTGCCTCACATTTGCTGTCATGTCTCAGATTCAAGTGAACTCAGTAAATAACAATGGACAGAAAGTCTATATCACGTATTTTATGGGCCATCGACTAGTACATTAATCCCATTTGTTGCACGTCTCAATATACCAGAAGACAATTTCATTTACTTTTCGTTGGCTTTTTAAGAGTTCGAGAAAGAAGATAAAAAAAGAATCAGCATTAGTCGCTTGAGTGGATATGTTTGTGTGAACACCCTTCAGAACGAGGCTCGCTTTGTTCGTGCGTGTTGTCGCTGCAGCGGCCATATTGCCGTATACCGTAACTTCTGTTCATGTGTTTTCCCCCGGCACCTTTCAGACCTCTGTCAATTGTATAACAATTTGAAACAATTTAGATTCGCTGACTTATCTGAAACAAATCGCAATTGTTCTTTCTCCGAATGAAGTGTAGTAGCCAGAGGCGATTTAAACGTTTTATTTAATCTATTTTCTCTAGATTTGTTTCGATATCATATATATATTTATTTCAATATTATATATATATTTATTTCAATATTATATATGATATTGAACTATTTGATGGAAACAGGTGCAGGGGAAGTAATTTTGTAATCCAGATTACTTTCCATATATTTCATTCCAAAACAAATATTTTTCTTATCTCATCCGTTGTATCTGGTTTCATTAAAATAGCAAATTTCTGCCTATGCATACGTGTAACTTATGTAGATAAATACTCTTAGCGTAGTCTTACTCAGGAACTTGGATGAAATCGATGTTAAGAGGAATTAAGTTCAGAAGGCCATTTTGTCTTGAAAATTAGAATTTAAACACCTGTCTGTTATCAATGTACAAAGATTTAAAAAAAATGAATTCGCCCCAAGCAAGGCGATAATGTTAGTAAGAAACAAGTGGTTAATGGAAGTGAACGAGAATGAAAATACTTTAAAAGGAGATGGAAACCCAATACTAAGCAGGAAACAAGGGATAAAACTCTACTCCTGTTCAAACGTCGAGGAAGGCGTGAGAACCCTGTATAGCGGTTGCTATATTTTTCCCACCCACATACACTCCAAATCATTTTATTCGCCTGGGATTGGCTAATAAATTACTACTAACTTTGTATAGGATAATTTAGCCATCGCAGTCGTTCCTTTGAATCTTTTGGTTCTGAGCATACTTACCTATTCTGTTTAGTACGAGTGTAGTGATTGGTTAATTTTTAACTTTTCGCCAGTCGCTAGTAAGATCCAGTAAGATTCCAGCCGTCAACACAAATCCACGATCTTGCTCAACGCACACACGGACACAGAATTTCGTAACTAAAAACTTACATTTTCTCTCTGTAACTTTCGCCAAGCATAATCAACTTGAACTTTGTTGCTTGAAACCAGTTTATTCACAACACATTTCAAGCAATTGTATTCTTGGTGATAATTCATTCTTTACATGCAAACTTTGCTCTAACAATTATTTCGGAACATTTATCTAACAAGAGAACTTTCTTCAAACTGTTGATTACAATCAATCTACAGTCAAAGGGAAACAACTTCCTTCTCTTTAATCTACATTGTGAATACGATTTTATTTCATGCTTGTTGTATTTTATTCAATATATATTTATTGTTTAACAAATTGGAGTTGTTGTTATTATTTCTTGAATCCTGTCCGTGGAAGAATCATTAATATAAATAATAGTGGTACCTATATATTTGGTGTTCCTGCTACATTTAGTGAATCGACCCGACGCTACACCTGGAATAGGCGAACCTCTCTACTCCTATAGAGGAGGACAATAAGTAAACAATTAGTAAATAAATCTTCAGAGATCAGGGGGACACGTTAGATGTACAGAGTTGAAAGAGACTTTAGAAGGAAACGGAAACCCAATCCTAAACAGGACTACTGAAGTTACCATCACAGCCACTAACGATGCTTTGGCTATATTTTGAGAATGTGTCAAGATGGTGAATTTAATTCTCTCTTTGTTTCTATTTTTATTTTATTTTTTAGAATAGTGGTTGAGGGCATTTGATTATGCAAAAAAAAAAAAAAAAAAAAAAAAAATACGGACTATAAGATTATTTCCAGTCGTTACCTCAAAAGCTATATTATGATATATGTCTATCACATTCGATTTAGGCGCGTTATTCAAATTTCTGTAGCAATTATCCCACATTGTCTGCTAGGATACTTTGCATAACGCCCTTTAGGTGGCTTTGTATGAAGCAGCATAAAAAAGCACAAACTCTCTCCATTTATTTTCTTCTCTCTTCAACCACATAGTGTTAAAGCTCCCAAGAAAAGTAAGTTTTTGTATTAAACGACCGTTAAATATCAATCAATGAATCAACTAATTAACCCACAGCTGGGGGCGAAGAGGTGAATTCATACTTTTCTCAATTGTACTTGCGCGTAAGTGAATGTGACGAACCCGGATAGAATTAGAACTAAGCTTTTCTTAACACTCGCTAGATGGCGTTGTATAAAGTGATATAAAAGGAAAAAAAACAACAACTATCTATATCTTTTTTGTCTTCAACCACATAGTGTCAAGACGTATCTCGTTTCCCCTCTGTGATATTTATTAGTCACCAGAAGAACTACGTGTCGCATACAACATACTTCACTATCTCCTGTTCGAAAAAACTCATGTGATTACTATAATATTTTTACTTCACACACACATACCTACATACATATATATATCCACCGAAATATTAACTCTGTGTTCTCTTCAAGGTTATCAAATGTTTAAATAGAGGTGCAATTTTAGTAGCTTGACACGGGTACCACTTTCCTCTGCTAATCGGTCAAACCTTCATCGGAATTGCTCCTTTAAAGTCCTTTAAAAATATAACGAATGAGAAACTCAAAAAGGACTCAAGATGATCGAAAAAAAAGCCACAATATTGCTGAAGTCAGTGAAAATATTATACTGAAGAAAGGGTTAATTCTATGTCATATATATATATATATATATATATATATATATATATATATATATATATATATATAATAATCTGTGTATGTATAATTTGCGTATGTATTGTCTTTCGCAAGATTTTATCCTCCCTTGTCCATGTTTTTGCTTCAAATGTATCTACGTTGTCATGAAGTCCAGAGCACCATTGGATCTTAACGTCTATTCCAACTTAATTTCAATAAAAACAAAATAAATAGAAAAACATATGTATTTTTTTCCTCAGTTTCTTCTTTTTTATAATTTTAAACTCAATATGGATAAAATTTAAATTTTAAAATTGGTAATTTTAAATTTTATAGTATAATTTAATATTTATTAGTTAGAATAAATTCTATTTTAGTCTAACCTCAACATTAAAGCATTAAGTAATTATTATAAACTTAGTCCATTGTCAAGTTTTTTTGAATTCTCATATTCTTGCATTTTGATTGGTCATTCCAGCTTATGTAACAGCGTTTCCCCTAGCGAGGGGTGATTGATTGATTTGAACCTTTTAAAACCCTTTATTATACATTCAACACCATTACTTGATAAGAAACTAGAAGTATTGAAACAAAATGGCTATTTTTGTAGTGATTTTATAACATATTTATGTTATAATTTTCGAATAAATAATTATATATATATATATATATATATATATATATATATATATATATATATATATATAATTATTTAAAAAAATATGATTCCTTCTGTACATAAGAGTGCTCATGTTTCAAAAACGAGAGCCAGAAACCTCAATATAATTATTAAAATTAAATTGAATTAAATTATCAAGCCCTGTTTCATCCTCAAGCGAAAATTTAGGAACCTAAATTTTCGCTTGAGGATGAAACAGGGCTTGATACTTTAATTCAATTTAATTTTGATAATTATATTTCCTAAATTTTCGCTTTTTTTTAAAAAAAAATAATTATAATTTAAGCTCTACTTCTGTATGGAGCACTGTTTTTTTAAAAAAATAAAAACAAAAATACTAAAGAACCCCAGATTATTTACCAAACGTGTTCTTTCCTATTTTCTACATATCTGCACAGTTCCACCCTAATACGCAAATAACAGTTACTTTACAGCTTAGTCTGTTATTTAAACCATATCTAGGACAAGAAGAGATGTGTTCATGCCTTTTCCCAGGGCATTAGTGCAGAAGTGAATGCAATAAAATTGGCCAGAATTTTCCACCCTAATACGCCAATAACAGTTATTTAAAGCCTACTCTGTTATTTAAACTATATCTAGGACAAGAAGAGGTGTGTTCATGCCTTTTCCCAGGGCATTAGACAATAGACTAAGCAAAATCTGGATATACTATTTTCTGCACCGATAACAGTTACCCTACCCGCACACCCATTATTATGCATAGCAACGGCTGCGCAGCCTCCTTTTTTGGGTTGGTGGAGGATTAGGGTCCATAACAGTTTTACAATTTGCTTTTTAGATGAAAGCTCGTAACATCGATTTCTTAGTGCTATTTTAAGCACTAAAGTTATTTTGTTTTTTTTTGTAATTCCTGTCGATGTTGTTTGATTTAAATCAACACTGTTCAATATTCTTTACATTAAAAGTCTAATACAATTTACTACGTGCAAGAATTAAAACCTTATTTTCTTTAAGAACAATGTCTGTTTAACATTAAGAAAAATACACAGTAAAAATAATTATAAAGCAGCCGTGTACTGAATGTTACTTTGGTCATCATTTTTCTGGATTCAGTTTATTTTCTTTCACTGCAACTTTAATTTTAACAAGGATTTGTTTGTAGAATAAGTAGCAATTAACACGTGTTGTTATTTGTTAATATAATACAGCACAAGACGTAGAATTATTTGTCTGATGGAAAGTTGAAGGAAATGTTGGTTACAGACTAGTCCGCCATTTTGCCTTTTCTTTATTTGCCTGTTTCTTTCTACTTTTCTTGTATTCGTACTTTTTAAAAATATTTTTCTTTTTCTTTTTCAAAAACATAGGTTAGCTTTTCGAGCATTTTTTAGTTGTTTTTTTTTAATTTATTTCTAATCCCTACAATTTATGTTCCTCTAATTTTTTCCCCTATGCGTTAAATTTTAACTTTTACGCCTTTTCATAAATCGAGATTATTATCTGAGATAACGCTCGTTGAGTGACTTTAAAAAAAATCGCAAATTCCTTATTTGTCCTTCATTAAAATGATTGAATTTCCATTTGCTATATTTCCGTTTTCAACGACCATTTTTTTTCGTTCATTTCCACTGGATTTTGTTCTTTTCCCTCAAATGCAAATTCTTTTCCATTTTTTGACGTCTGAAAGCATTAAGTGCTTTTAACACATCTGTCGCCATATTAAACATAATATTCTATAATATGCATTTCAGTAAAACCACACCCCCAGAATTATGCATTAAAAGATAAAGTGACAATTTCATCCTGAATGTGGATTGTACAATTGGCGCTACAACCAGAAATACTCCTTTTTTGCAAATTAAAAATAAATATTACTATAGATTAAGCTTTCCAGATCCCCAATAAAAAAAGTATAAAAGTTAAGAGAGTGAGGCTGTTTTCTGACTTCTTAAAATATACAAAGATTAAACATTTTCTTTTTAAATTCGTAATCTGGAGGTTCTCTTTCATTTGTTCTTTTTCAGAAATCATTTCGTATGAGCACATCTGTTTTTGGCTTCCGTAGTGGGATCATTTTAAATACTCTTAACGTGGTTAAGAGGAATGCATTGCACAAAGTTCGGAAGGCCATTTTGTCTTGAAAATTAAAATTTAAACACCTCTTATCAAGGCACAAAGATAAAAAAAAAAAAAAAAATCAATTCACCCCAAACAAGGCGATAATGCCATTAAGACGCAAAGGGTGAAAAGATAATGAGAAGACATTAAAAGGAACCGGAAACCAAATCCTAAACGAAGAACAAGTGATAAATCTCTACTTCTGTTCAGAAGACAAGGGAGGTGTGTGAACCGGGCGATAGGCGAACTACATAGCAAATTGGACTTCTTATATTTTTTTTCATAGATTTTGATAAATTTTTTTTTGATATTCGTGATCTGGAGTCCTTAATCTGTAATGATATGAAAAAAGTGATTATTTTTTGGTTACAGTGCCTATTATAAAACAACGCGATTACCTCCCCTGTTTTATGATTTGTAAGTCGAATACGAAAGGAATAAGGATGTTTCGTCCCAGTATACATAGCATGATGATTTGGTATGGTTTGGTTTGTTTTCAATGGGTCATTTAATGTCGACACCTTTTTTTTTGTTTCCTGGTAATATTTTTGTTTTGTCAAAAATCCAGTTATGTTAATATTTTTTCTCAAAAATTTATAGCTGGTAATATTATTTTTTTTCAAAAACGTATAGCTGATAATATTATTATTATTTGTTTTTTCTAAAACGTACAGCTAGCAACATTATTTTTTCAAAAACGTATTTTCAGAGGCCTTGCTGTTAGACGTAGTTTATTGTCTTACCCAGGACGCGGATGTAGTTTATCGTCATACCCAGGACGCGGATGTAGTTTATCGTCATACCCAGGACGCGAATATAATCTGAGTGTTAACTATTTGCCCATAGCTGTGACCCTAATATGTGCTACCTCCTCGGGTCAGGGTGGACCTAGGAACACCAGCAATTAAGAAGTGGTTCCACGCTCCTCAAATCCTCCTGATCAGAGGCCTTGCTGTTGGACGTAGTTTATCGTCTTACCCTGGACGCGGATGCAGTTTATCGTCATACCCAGGACGGATGACATGATGGGTTTTAGTTGTGAAGGTCTGAAGTTGTGGAACTAAGGAATGTGTCTCGTTAGAACATTTTGCATGGAAATAGCGATCGAGTAGCGATATGCTTGTGGCGTTTCGACTGTCTAAAAGCGGTTTTAGGGAAGAAAATAATTAATCATTTATAGAGCCGCCCCTGTCAACAATGGGAAAAGAAGATTGGGCAGCTCCAGACCTGATATGGTAGAAAATACTTCATGTTTTGTCTGATCTGAATCTTTTAAAAGCAGAGCATGGTAGGTGGAATCCGGTGCTTACTGGAGCGGTGAAAAAGGAACAGATCATTTGCAATAAATTTAAAGAAGTCCTACAGCGGCTGGAAACGATTAAAAACTAAAATGCTTTTATTTTAAATAGAAAATATAGTAAATCACAGGACACCCAGTGAGAACCAAATTGACTACCTTAGTGATGGTCTACGGTACTATTTTCACTAGTTCTACGAGAAGTACTTCACAGTCATGAGGCATCCAGTGAGGATCGAACTCTTACAGGATTCTTCACATCAATGCAGAGGATCACATATCTGCGATATTACGTTGCTAAGCATAGCTCTACAGCAGTAGCCTTGTGCAAGTGTATGTATGCCTGTATGATTGTGTGCGCGTGCGTGTTTGTTTGTGTGCGCGTATACGTGTGTGTAAGTATGCATGCGTTTCTGCGTGTGTGCATGTGTCGGTATGTGTCTGCGCATGCGCGTGTGCATGCGTATATGTGTATGTTTGCGCGCGCGTTTATTTAACTCTATGCATGTTTGTGTGCGTGTGCGTGTGCATTCGTGTGCGTCTGTGTGTGTGTGTGTGTGTGTGTGTGTTTGAAAATAAATGACTGAGAGTGTGAAAAATGCAAACTGTTTTTGGAGAAGTTAACCCCGAGAAAAATCCTTTGGTGAGCTTGGCGTTCGCAATATGGGAAATAGAGGATTTCTTGAGATGAAGAATGCAAAAAGTAAGGCAACTGGCAGGTGTTTGAGGATTTGCCAAAGCCCTCGCTAAATCCTCATCCCACGACGTTTCGCCAAACAAAGTCATAAACCAAAAAATATTCTCCAACTTCGAAAATCTGGTTCTACGACCAAATCAAGTCGACCATTTTTATGGAGTGCTTATAATCAGAAAGAGACGGCTGGAATTTCTGTGACATTTCGAATTATTTCAAATCTTAGCAGGAGTTCGAAAAGAAGGAAATGGAAAGCCCCAATCTATTTAATCTCTTTCTAGACGAATGCTCTACTCTTATACGAGGACAGATGTGAAGACATTCCATACCCCATCCCAAACGAATCTACTTATAGAAAACAGTGTTCTTGCTTTCTCACCTCAGGCCAGAGTACTGATAATGAAGGGTGAGGCTATAACGATGACATAGGTATCCATAGAATAGGAATGATGATGAACAAAAAATCAACATCCTTTAGCAAGTGTTCCAAGAAATAGGACTCAAGATAAACCTTTCCAAAACAAAAATTATGATTTGGAATTGGAATGAAAGCCGTGAACATAGTATAGACTGTTCTACGGCTAGTTTCGCCCAATACTACAAGTTGCCACACAATTAGAATGTCAAACTAAAAACACGAGTTATGTTATTAAATAGCATCGTCAGATCGAGATTTTTATATGTATATCTAAATTGCCAATTTCTAAAATTGTGGCTTATGTAGTGAGTATCCTTTCCTTTGACCTCTATTTCATAAGTGCCGAGAAAATATGCTCACATGACCTGCCTTGTGGCTTAGATAGACGCGTATTTCTCATGTGTCAGGTGTCGGGGTTCGATCCTAAGGAAAAGACACAACTTAAAAAATGCTAATGCTCTTTCTTTTATCTGTGTTGTGAGGGAGAATATTTCCCTACCATCTTGGACTCGGTCGTCGGACGAAAGACATAAAAATACTCCGACATCAAGAGGAGTAGCAGTAGTAGCAGTAGATTTTTCTGAAAACAGTTAGTTATTCACGGCTAAACATTCTTTTCCCTAGTTTCTATTCTACATTATGTTTCCCTGTACTAAGAGATAATAAACTTGTTGTTAAACCAATTCCGGTTTTCTACTGTTTTTGTTAACTCAGTTACAATAGAAGGTAAAACTTGTATACTAGTTCATATTACCGTCATTTTTGACGGCATCAATAACTTTATGAGGCTTAGGAACCGCGATGTGGTATAATAGTTAGCAAGCTTGTTTTGTTACAGCAGTCACGACTGAATAGTGAGTTAGATCCTCACAGGGTAACCCCCTACTTTGGGTCTTGTGCCATATCTAAGCCATGCTAAAAAATCGCCGTCGCTTTCCGAGGCTGAATAAACTTCCCAATAAAACATTCCCGATTTTTTGTTCGTCAAATATAGAAATCTGTGAGCATAATTTACTGAGTTCCATTTCCCGCCCCACACCATGCATAGGTAAAGTTTGGCATGAAGGGAGATCATCCGTGTCGAACGGAGGCGTCGGGTGAATCTCGAAGATTGAGAAACAATTGCTGGGCATCTGCAATAGCTTAACGTGGAGCCATTTATAAGTGGATCCTTTAATACTCATCGTGTTAGACATGTTTAACTTATGAAGTTAGCATCTTCAGACCATCTGTTAATGATCGCTGTTCTTAGAAGAAGAAGGAGGAGGAGGAGAAGAAATTAGACAAGGCGTTTAGAATGATATAGACGGGGAGGAAGAGAGGATGAAATCGAAAAAGGAGAAGGAGAAATATTAGAAGAACTTAATTCGAGAATAGAGACAACTGTAAAAGGGTGCAAGAGAGAGAGAGAGAGAGAGAGAGAGAGAGAGAGAGAGAGAGAGAGAGTGAGAGAGAGAGAGAGTGTGAGAGAGAGAGATGGGAGAGAAAGAAAGAAGCGCAATCTACTTCAATAATTTTTGAGACCAGGAGTGAAAGAGAGAGAGAGAGAGAGAGAGAGAGTGAGAGAGAGAATGGGGGGAGGAGAGAGGGAGAAAGGAGATAGAAGCTCATTTTTCTTAAATAGCAAGTGAAACTAGACAAGAGAGAGAGACAAAGTTCAGAGCGAAAATGCTCCCAATAATAGCAGAGAGAGAGAGAGAGAGAGAGAGAGAGAGAGAGAGAGAGAGAGAGAAGTGAAAATGTTCCCAATAATAGCAGAGTGTGTGTGTGAGAGAGAGAGAGAGAGAGAGAAAGAATGACAAAGTTCAGTGAGAAAATACCTACCAAAATCACAGAGAACGAGAGATAGAGAGATAGAGAGAAAGTGAGAGAGATAGAGAGAGTGTGTGTGTGTGTGTGTGTGTGTGAGAGAGAGAGAGAGAGAGAGAGAGAGAAAGAGAGAAAGGAGATAGAAGATCATTTTTCTTAAATACCAAGTGAAACGAGACAAAAGAATGAGATAGACAAAGTTCAAGATAAGATTATCGCACTAAATACGGACGTTTTACCTCGTCCTCCTTACTTTCCTGACTTTGCACCATCTGACTATCATCTCTTCAGGTCATTACAATACTTTTTTTTTTACATGTACTAACGCCTTAATATAGCAGAAAGAAGGACGGCTCGAAGAAAGGAATAACAAAAATGCATTTTTATACCACTAAGAAATTATATATTGAATCATTTGTTAGATCTGCTAAGGAAGTTCATTTCATGCCTCGTGCTAGACACGTTTTCTCGCTAGAATATCTTACATATTTATAAATGTGCCATTCGTCCTTGCGCTTGAATACGACTGCCACATCTGGTCTAGTACTCCTGCTAAATATTTAGATATTCTTCATAAAATCCAAAGAAGAATCAGCAATGTTATTGGACATGACCGGGCATCTCACCTTCAGTCATTTTCTCCCTATCGTAAGGTAGATTTCCAGTGTCTTATTATTACCTGATAATTGTTTTGATGAACTTCCCTCTATGTTATCTAGGCATTATGAATTTAAATGCAGTACAAGATTTGCGGCAAAGTCTCATCATTTTCCAGTTGAAATGGCTAGATGTATCTGTAAGTTCTATGATAACAATTTAATTTCTTGCACTTCTCGCTTGTGGAACTCTCTTCCAGCTTCTTTCCATTTAAATTTGATCTGCAAAAATTTAAATGTAATGTCAATCGTTATCTATTGTTTTTTAATTTCTGTTCTTTTATTCTCTCTCCTTAATATAGATTTTTCTCATATACTTTTATACTTAGTAACCCCTTGCGTTTTAGTGGCTTTATTGCTTGGGATGAAATGATTAATATAAATACTGTCATATAAGAAGTAAATAACTACCGACACCAAGGTTCGAGCGTGACACTCTGGACTTATGAATATGTTTTCCTCCGGGTGTATAAATAGCGGTGTCAGGCTACTGACTGCAGTGATTATTCAGTGACTATTGAGTGGAACTATCCAGTCGAATTAGTGTGAATTATTGTACGTCGATGATTTTGATTTTGATTTTGATTTAGGATTTATCGAACGTTAAGCCGAGCCGCGCTGCTAACAAGGTATTCACTGAAATCGTTAATTATCTTTGGTTGTTTTTTACTTCTTTGTTCTTGTTAAGTATTTGTGTGTGGTTGTAATTAAATACTGTTTTATTTTTATTTTAACATTGAAGTCTTGAATTATAATTAATTATTAGCGGCCACCGTACCTCACAACACATACACACGCCCCCCCTACATACATACACACACAGTGGTGGAGTAATGGATAGCGGATTGAGGAATCGGAGAACCGAGTTCGAATTCCAGTCGAATCTATTACATTCACTTACATTCTAATACCCTTGGGAAAGGTGTGAATCCTATTCTTCTCCCTCCAGCTATGGGTAAATAGCAGGACAGACTGGGTTCTATAGCCTTGGATGGCAACCGGTCTAGGAGAAGGACAACTCTAAATTCAAAACCTACGGAGGGACGTTTGGGGACAATTCTGGCCCGTAGTGCACCAGGTCTCTGTATTCGGCCCTTCAAAAAGTGTGAATGGTCCAGCACGAAACCTTCACCACTATAATCAAATCCCATGTTCTGTTGTCGGGCTGTCGGTTTCCTGGGAACTGATCTGCTTGAACCTCATACGTCGAATTCGACAGGAGAGTCGAGAGTATATATATATATATATATATATATATATATATATATGTGTGTGTGTGTGTGTGCGTATTTGTCCAATAAGAAAACTTATACAATATGAATACAACAAGCAGTATGAAAGGGTTTTATGTAATATTTACGAAAGTCAAATTACGAGGCCATTGGTATCCTCTATGTTTATTTTGAGTTCCTCTGTTTGGTCTACCGCTTTTGGCTGCTGTCTATCGTTCTCGCTGTCTACATCGCAAACGGGTTTTGTCACCCCACGAACTGATGTCACTCACTGGCCGTCATGTAACCATTGTGAATTCGTCTTACCCCAAAGGGGAGATAATCGCCCACTAATTCCTACCAAGAAGAAATAGTTTTTGTTTTTTACTTGTGTAGAGTTTAAAAATTATACTCAGTATGTATTTGCATTGAAACCTGAATAAATTTACATCCGATTTGCTAAATTAGTTTTAATATTCCCCCCACCCCGAAACAAAACAACTATGCAACTAGAACACAAGGGGGGTGACAAGGGGGTGTAAATGTAAAAGAATGAAATAGCTGAGAATAGGGAGGATTGATGGAAGCACAAAAAAGGAAAAGAATTCAATAAGATGGCGATTGATGTTGAATTTAAATTTTTGAATATTGTAGTTGACAGAAGCAAGAAATCAGAAGGGAGTTCCACGGGTGGTAAGTGCGAGAAAAGAAACGGTTGGAATAGAAATATCGGTTGCTTCTAGGTAGGTCTACAGTAAAACGAGGAGATCTAGTAACTAATCTAGTGGCTCGTTTAATTTCATATCCATTTCTTTCCCTGGTCTGTAGGTCAGAGTAAAGTCGTATGATTGTAGTCGGAGGCGTAGCCGTTGTACTCTGGCTGGAGCCTCGTCTAGGTTCTTTTTAGGAATGGGCAGTTACCAGTTTCTACAATGAATTTCCCCTCATATATACGTAGTTATGAAATTCCTCGCGTCTTTTTCCACTGCCAGTAATTCTTTTGCGATATTTGCATATCCAGTTTCTGCTGAAGTTAGTGCCTTTGACGCAAAGGTTATTGGTCTCCCCTCCTGCACTAAAACAAAAAATATGATCTGGAATTGGAATGAAAGCAGTGATGGCACTGATAAATTGAATCTATTAAAAAAATAAATCAGGATGTGAAATTATTAAATACTAAGTCTTCCAATATCTCGGTTTATAGATCAGTTCTAACAAATTTAGTATAGGATAATTTAGTATTGAACATAGTATAGACTGTTCTACGGCTAGTTTCGCCCAATGCCACAAGTTGCCACACAATTAGAATGTCAAACTAAAAACACGAGTTATGTTATTAAATAGCATCGTCAGATCGAGATTTTTTATATGAATATCTACACTGCGTGCCAAATTATTATCGAGATAACTTTTTTTCTAATATTTCAAAAACCCTCCAATCAATTCACACAAAATTGTCAACACAATATTGGCAACACTGACTTGCGCTATCACTGAAATTTTCGTACTGATCTGCGCAATGTAAACAAACTGGCGCCATATTTGTTATGAGCACTGTGATTTGAGTGTGTCAAATTATTAGAAAAGTGTAAGAATTTAGTGAAAAGATGGGCCATAAAAGCAGTTTAAGTGATGCTGAAAAGAAAACTATTACCTCAGAACTCTCAAAAGGTAAATCTACCCTAGAAATTTCTAAAATGATAGGGAGGTGTCATCAAACAGTTAAAAAGTTCACCACCGACCCTACACAAGTACGCAAAAGAGCAGATAAAGGTAAGTCGAGTGTTATTTCACGTCGTCTCATGTCATGAATTAAACGAGAGGCCACGAAGAACCCTGGACTTACCAGTCAAGAGATTTTCAGTCGCATGGGGATCCTACTGTGTCTAAAAGTACCCGGTGTCGGTATCTGAGGGAAATAGCAATAACAGTCAAACCTGTATCGAAGCCTCCGTTGACGAGAAATCACATTCAAAATCGCTTGAAATGGACCGAGGACAATATGAAGATTGGCTTCTCTAAAGTTTTGTTCACAGACGAAACTTGAGCAACACTTGATAGGCCAGATAGATGGTGCAAAGGCTGGGTAATGAATGAACAGAATCGCCATCAGCGTTTGAGACACGAACAAGGCAGTGGAGGCATAATGATCTGGGGTGGTATTATTGGAAAAACATTAGTGGACCCATGGAGAGTACCAGATGGCGTCAAAATGACTGCTGATGCATACATAGCGTTTATGAAGGGACATCTTGAACCGTGGATGGAAAGGCAAAGAGTTACCTTCAGAAGGGCCAATGTTTTATGCAAGATAATGCTCCCTCACATGCTGCTCACAAGACTACTGAATATTTGAAACAGTTAGGCTTCGATGGACCTCGAAATATTAAGTGGCCAGCAAATTCTCCGGATTTGAACCCAATCGAAAACCTTTGGAGCATCATGAAGCGAAGACTGTACGCCAACGGACGACAATTCAGGAGCAACGCTGAGTTGTGGGAAGTAATTCTTGACATATCTCGCAGAATATTACAGCAGATGACATCCTACAATTAACAAATTCTATGGTTCATCGACTTCTTGAAGTAATTTCAAAACAGGGAAAGCACATTCCCTATTAATTTGTTTAAAACTGTGCCTTTGTTTGTATCTGTTATTATTTGTTTGATTATCTTATTTATTAGCTTCTTTTGATCATAAACATTAATGTGCAACATTAATAAACGTTTTGTTTGCTCAACTCTGGGAATTTTACTAAACCTTTCTAATAATTTGGCACGCTCAAGTCATCGTGCTGATAACAAATATGGCGCCAGTTTGTTTACATTGCGCAGATCAATACGAAAATTGCGCAAGTCAGTGTTGCCAACATTGTGTGAAAATTTTGTGTGAATTGATTGGACGGTTTTTGAAATATTAGGAAAAAAAGTTATCTCAATAATAATTTGGCACGCAGTGTAAATTGCCAATTTCTAAAATTGTGGTTTATGTAGTGAGTATCCTTTCCCGTGACCTCTATTTCATAAGTGCTGAGAAAATATGCTCACATGACCTGCCTTGTTGCTTAGATAGACGCGTATTTCTCATGTATCAGATGTCGAGGTTCGATCCAAAGGAAAAGACACAACTTAAAAATGCTAATGCTCTTTCTTTTATCTGTGTTGTGAGGGAGATATTTGCATACCCGCTTTATGCTGAAGTTAGAGCCTTTGACGCAAATGTTATTGGTCTCCCCTCCTGCACTAATATTGCTCTTATATACTTGATGCATCTATTTGTAATATGACTGGCTTTTCCCCATCATAGTAGCGGAGCTCTGTTTCTTTGCATAATATCAGAGCATTTGCCATGAAAATATTTGTAGAAAAGAGAGAGAGAAGCCATTTCAGGTCGGTGAGAAAGAAACTGAAGTCGAGATGCCTGGCCAGGATCGATTACATTACCGGCCCTTCCTTAGATTATGTTAAGAATCTGAAGATGTACATCAGGAGCGCCAGACCAGATATGGCGACATCATTCGATGCACAGATAAATGGTAGATTTATAAATGTGCAATATGGATTCTGAGAACCAACTTTCTTTGCTGTATACGTAGTAATGGATTCCGTATAGTCCCTCCACTTCATGTGAGTGGAAAAACTTGAGGTCAGGAAGGCGTACAGCATTGTTCTCCTGGAGTTTAGCATCAGCGTAGCTGATGGCAGGTGGAAAACGTACCCTGTTTAGATTAAGTGAAAACAGTTTTGTTTTGGAGGCATTAAAATATACAAGCCATTTCTTGCACCAGTTAATAACTTAGAAATGTATTAAAGACATCTTACTGAAATTCACTGAGGTTTTTATAACACCACTGGACTCTGAGCAATACGAATGTACAATTACTCTCCTAGCTTAACAGAAGAATCATGATGAAAACGATCTTTAACGAAAATGACATGTTCATTATTAAATAATTTTAGCTAAGGATCGGAACCTTATGAATGATTGAAATACATTTCAAATATATATATATATCTTATTCAAGGATTATTTTCCAAAAATTCAAGGTGATCTTTACCTTTTCTAATCTTCTAACTTTCTCTCCTGGAGTAACAAAGTGCCTCACAGATTTCACGGTTTTTCCACTGCTCTTTGAACTGCCATAGCTGAAACTCCTCTCCCATGTGCCAAATGTCTTATGAACTGAGTTGAATCTTTTCTCATTAAAATCTTTAGCTCTAAGTTGAAATGATGATCCCGCTTCTCGTTGTGACCTCCTGATCCTGTTTTCCTCTCTAGTATTCCCTCTTTTTTAAACTTATTTACCGTTTTATTGAATGGACTTTGTAGACGGAAGCCAGAGAATGAATTTTGGTACCATTACTGAAGTCCTGAATTATCTTTTTCCTCTCACCATTGCTCAGTTGGAAAGACAGTGGGTCTGACACACACAAAAAAAAATTAACCTGTTCTCTTTTAGTTGAATATTTTACATATTTTACGTACGCTCTATCTCTGATATTGAGCACATTATCCCATAAATATAGCATACCTTAAAACAATATTTCTTCATATATATATATATATATATATATATATATATATATATATATGTGTGTGTGTGAGTGTGTGTGTGTGTGTGTGTGTGTGTGTGTGTGTGTGTGTGTACCGAATATTACCATGGTCGATTTGTCAGGAAGGAGACTTCCTGATGTTATCAGACTGGAGTGGGGATGATCCCAGCGTGTGACACCTTTAGAAAGTGCCTGAAAACCATAGCATGGGTTGATCCAAGCCTTGTGAGTTAAATTGGGTAGACAGAACCCTTGGAGGCCATCGATAGCTGTGCTAGCGCGAATCCACAAGTCATCGTGGCCAAGGGCTTGAGCGTGTTGACCTTGTTCAAATTGTTGATCACGTTAGACAACACACTCATTCCCAGAAATTGTAACTAAGGCCCGCTCAGCATAGTTGCAGTATAGATTGGTGGGCTTTGTGGGTGTTGAATAAACACGGATTCGTCTGAGCAAGCCTCTGCAATAGGGGTCAGCTAGCAGACGGGTATCATCGAATACGAGTGGTCAGGTTTTCACACACACACACACACACACACACACATATATATATATATATATATATATATATATATATATATATATATATATATGTTCATCTACTCTCGTTTTCTCGGGCGGCTAGCCAAATCTTTGTCACAGAAATCAACTCAGACACATTTGTGTGTGTTCAACAGCCACATCCCAACAATGCTGAACGATACTTAGCGAGAGTGTCTGGGCGGGAGCGCATAATATTTCCTTTTTAACTATGAAGAAGTTAACAGCTATACTGAGTGTTTCTTTGCATTCAGACCTGAAGGATTTTACGCACGAATGATCAGCGAATTGCTAAATAAGATGTAACTAGTTCTTTTTATCAAATATATCAGTTTAGGCCAAAGAAGCGTTTGTTTCTTTTCCATCTTCAAATAAGTCAATCTTTCTAGATTATTATACAAAATGTTTTCGTCCTGGATAAGAAGATATACTATATCCGACAGCAAGGTCTTTGATCAGAAGTTTTTGAGAAACGTGGAACCACCTCTTAATTGCTGGTGTTCCCAGGTCCATCCTGACCCGGGTTGGCAGCACCTGTCAGGGTCCCATCTATGTGCAATTACATAACCCACCAAAAGGGTCAAAACACTATCAAAGTATAAAAATAGGTTTTAATACCAGCAATAACTTTTTGAAATTTTTTTTACCAGCAATACATTAAAAAATTTTATCAGCAATACATTTTTGGAAAAAAAAATATTACCAACAATATATTTTTTAGGAAAAAATATTACCAGCAATAAAGATCTTGGCATTAAATAACCGATTGAGGTTGATATGCCGTAAAACAGACCAAACCAAACCAAGCCAATATCTATCTATCTATCTATCTATCTATCTATCTATCTATCTATCTATCTATCTCCCGATCACTCTCTTCCTCTCCCTCCGTCACTCACTCATCCTCTATATCTCTACTTCTATTTCTCTATCTCTCTCCCCCTCTCTCTCTCTCTCTCTCTCTATCTATCTATCTATCTATCTATCTATCTATCTCAATATCTCTATCTATCTATCTATCTATCTATCTATCTATCTATTTGAAAAAAAACATTGCCAGCAATAAAAATCTTGTTGATATGCCGTAAAACAAAATAAAACAAACTACAAAATATTTTATTTTAAACTTAGCACAAGTTTTTACGCCTATTCTCCATCACGGATTCTCTAAGCTTTTTGTCGATTATCATCTTTGTCTAGTTTTCGACAATACTTTTAAAACTATTTTTCCCTACTTCTCCATATAACTTTATCCATATTGCATTGTTGTGAGTACTTTTTCGTTTTTTCAGCTTAAAAAGCGATCATGTTTATAATCCACTGTTCTTTACGGACCGACCCAAAATAGCATGTTTCAATGCTGACATTTGTCTCATCAAGTGTATAAGGTTCTATTCATGCAAACACGGGTTTTCGACTCCACAGCTGCAAATATTTGCGCCTTGTCGTAATATAACGATGTACAGAGAAAGGTTTCGTTCTGCACAGTCACACGACTGTTTGTCATTAAAGAGCTGGCAGACGTCGATGACGAACGACAATAAAGTTGGTCTATTGAAACTATTAAATAATTGGCACCAAAATATTTTCTTTTGACGCCATATTGACTACAATATTTTATCAACCACTCCAAAAAGAAGACAAAAAACATTTCACGAGATATCCCGTTAGCCGCTCCATACAAATTATTGCTTTTTTCCAGCATCCATAATGTATCACGAATTGTCTTGCGTCACTATTAGTTTGGTTAATTTTGTTTAACGGCATATCAACCTCAATGGGTTATTTAATGCCGACAACATTTTTAAGATAGATTCGTATGAATAGAATATGTATTCTTTGGTTTAGATTGGTTTAGTTTATTTTGTTTAACGGCATATCAACCTCAATGGGTTATTTAATGCTGACAACATTTTTAGGATAGATTCGTATGAATAGAATATGTATTCTTTGGTTTAGATTGGTTTGGTTTATTTTGTTTTACGGCATATCAACCTCAATGGGTTATTTAATGCCGACAAAATTTTTAAGATAGATTCGTATGAATAGAATATGTATTCTTTGGTTTAGATTGGTTTAGTTTATTTTGTTTAACGGCATATCAACCTCAATGGGTTATTTAATGCTGACAACATTTTTAGGATAGATTCGTATGAATGGAATATGTATTCTTTGGTTTAGATTGGTTTGGTTTATTTTGTTTTACTGCATATCAACCTCAATGGGTTATTTAATGCCGACAACATTTTTAGGATAGATTCATATGAATAGAATATGTATTCTTTGATTTAGATTGGTTTGGTTTATTTTGTTTTACGGCATATCAACCCCAATGGGTTATTTAATGCCGACAACATTTTTAGGATAGATTCGTATGAATGGAATATGTATTCTTTGGTTTAGATTGGTTTGGTTTATTTTGTTTTACGGCATATCAACCTCAATGGGTTATTTAATGCCGACAAGATTTTTATTGCTGCTAATATTTTTTCAATTAGATAGATAGATATATAGATATATAGGTAGATAGATAGAGAGGCGGAGAGAGATAGAGAAATAGAAGTAGAGGTATAGAGGGTGAAAATGTGATAGAGGTAGAGGAAGAGGGGAATATCGGGAGATAGATAGATAGAGATCTACAGATAGATAGATAGATAGATAGATAGATAGATAGATAGAGATTGCTTTGGTTTGGTTTATTTTCTTTTACGGCATATCAACCTCAATGGGTTATTCAATGCCGACAAGATTTTTATTGCTGGTAATATTTTTTTCAAACAGATAGATAGATATTAGGTTGGTGCAAAAATAATGACGTAATAATGTCGTTTTTTGACGTATTTTTTAACGTCAAAAACGACATTATTACGTCATTATTTTTGCACCAACCTAATAGATAGACAGATAGAGAGAGAGAGAGAGAGGGAGAGAGGCAGAGAGATAGAGAAATAGAAGTAGAAATATAGAGGGTGAGAGAGTGATAGAGGGAGAGGAAGAGAGAGAGAGAGAGAGGGAGATAGATAGATAGAGATGTTGAGATAGGTAGATAGATAGATTGCTTTGGTTTGGTTTATTTTGTTTTTATGGCATATCAACCTCAATGGGTTATTTAATGCCGACAAGATTTTTATTGCTAGCAATACTTTCCCTCAAAAATGTATTGCTGGTAAAAACTTTTTCTTTAAAATATATCGTTGGTAATATTTTCTTCCTTCAAAAATGTATTGCTGATAATAATGCATTGTAAGGAATATTTTTTTCTTCAAAAATTCAATAATAATTTTTTTACAAAAATGTATTGATGGTATTAACATCTATTTTTACATTTTCATAGTGTTTTGATCCCAGTTTGGGTGTTAACTATTTGCCCATAGCTGGGATCCTAACGTATGCTACCACCCCGGGTCAGGGTGGACCTGAGAACACCAGCAATTAAGAGGTGGTTCCACGCTCCTCAAAACCTCCTAATCAGAGGCCTTGCTGTGGGATGTAGTTTATCGTCTTACCCAGGACGCCTCATTTGAGGAGAGAGGGGTCTTACCCCCCACCCCGCAGAGATCCAGTCGGCGTATTTTGAAGCATCCGCCGACAGGACCTAGCGTCACTATCCAATTCCCTGTCAATGTAAGAAGGTTCATACTGAAGACATTTCTCGTGAGATATTTCGGAGATGTCCCAGGATAATCTCTATCTATAAAAGGCAGGATGTGTGTGTGTGTTTGTGTGTAACAAATGCACGGCCGCAATTTTCGACGGATTTGCACCAAAATTTACATGCATATGCTCCAAATTAGTGGGAAGGCCAAGACCGACTTTGCTTTTCCCAACTCGCATCGATAGTGGAAATAATCGATTTTTTCATGCTTCTACGGCAGTTTTCATGTAGTTTGCGGCCATTTTGTACTGGCCAGAGTGAGAGCCTATAGCTGGCTACCACGAATAGGCAGGAAGATTCTATTGGCCAGCGTGGGAGCCAACAGCTGACTGACACGAATGTTAACTAGCATGCTAGCGTGCAAAAAAAAAAAAAAAAAAATCGATAGCTGCATTCGTCACAAGTTGGAAACATTTGGCACTTTAATCCAATTGGCTCATTCGCTTGCTTGAACTCAACGTTGATTCTGATTGAACTGGGTTGGGCGTGAAAAAGTGTTTGTTGTTAACATTCTTTTTTCATTCGGTTTTTCCAGTTATGAGTCCTTTTTTAAAGCTGATCGTTTTGTGTTCATTTTGTTTAGTTCTTTGTTCGTAACAGATTTAATGTTTAGTATAGAGCTTAGAAAAAAATTGCAGTGTGAGATAGGCAAGAAGTAAGGCATGTAGCAACATCAGCACGGCAAAGGGCACTCCTTTAAAGGCAAGGAAGGGCAAAAATATTTTAAGTCAAGTGATAGCGATTGCTGTATGAGTCGTACGATGTTTGAATCAAGCACGAACAATGCCGGGCCATGCTGCTAGTATATATATATATATATGACATACACAAAGTGATAATAAATTGCTTGTTAAATGTGGCACGTGAGATAAGGTTACAAAGGTTGTCCATGCAGAAATTTAGTCAGTAAGAGTTGATAGTTTAAGTTTATTTGTGGAATTAAAATAGTTTGATATCTGCAAGGAAAATTGTCAATTGTGTAAGTTCAAGTGATAGTGTGTGTGTGTGTGACAACTGCTAGTGTTGATTTAAGTTATGAAGAGTTGTTCGCCTTTAACTGATAGGCTAAAGTTGATTGAATGTACAATTACTGTTTTGTAGTGATAATATCACTTTTTAGTAAATTGTAAGTTAAGTTTCTTCACGCGGCAATAGTTGTGCGAGTTGTGTTGAGTTATTGAGAGGTTAGTAGTGGTTATTGAGTCAGTGTGTTGGCACGCGTGGGGTCTGCTGGTATGTCTCAAAACTCAGTGTCTGACTGATTTGAATTAAGTCGAGTGATTCTTTTTATAGATTTTCGAGTTTCCAAATAAGCTCCAGAGACCTGCGCGGGAAAAAAGGTTTGTTACAAATTTGCTACATTTTAGTGTCCTTTTAACCAATGGGGGATTGAGTGTGGAAAAGTAAAGTGATGGTTGGTTAAAGGTTTATTTGGGGAAGAGTGGATCTTCCCGTAGGGGGTGACAGGCAAATGTGGAGGATTCCATATCCTTATTGGGTCTTGTGCGTGAATATGTTGTCCTTTGTTTCTTTGCATAATAGCACTTTGAGTCTTGAATCAAAGTCCCGCTGATGGGACGTTGTCTCTTTGAAAACCTACATCTTCTATCACAAACACATCAGCTGATGTTTGTTTTTGCCGTTATATATATATATATATATATATATATATATATATATATATATATATATATATATATTGTCATGGAACCTTACCCATAATAACATAATGGACTATTCCATACTTAATAAATACTGGTACCTCAAGAGGAAGCAGGGAGTTCAGTTTGAAGTCTGGAGTCTGGAGTCTGGAGTGAGGTCCGTCAGAAGTCCGTCAGGAGTCTGTCAGTCAGTCAGAGCGAGTCAGTCAGTCAGTCGAGTCAGAGGCAGTCTGAAACAGAGTCGCGTTCAGACAATTACTACAAGACATTGGAATAGTGATACTGGTCGAGACTACATTGTTCTCTCTACTAAACCTGATTGTTCATACTAACACTTTCTACTTCTCTGTATATATTCCTGTTTGTAATATATCTGTGTTATTCCATATCCGCGTTCGAGTTCTTCTTTATTGGTTCTATCTTGAACTATCACCGTGGTACAAGGAACCGGACCATAACATATATGTATAACATAATCTGTACACATACAAAAGGCGTTTATATGTGTACAGATGTATGTGTCAGATATAGTGTGTTTATGAGACCGGTCTAGTGTGTAAAAATTCTAGTTGTAGATTTTATGAGCTAGACGTTATTGTTGCGGGTGTGCGGATGTATATGTCACCAGTTTACGTTGTTTGCACTGTGTTCCTAGATTTCTGATGTAGACTGTAGAAAAGAAGGATGAAAAGCTAACCTCTATTGTTGAAGCCTGCAAACAAGTTAGCCGACTGTCGTCGCTAAATATGTTGAATACTAGAAATAAAGAATCAAAAGATATAAGTAATTAATGTTGAGAATTTCAGTTCCGCTTGTGTGACAAACGATCGAACACCCTGGTCAAACTTAACTGAAAAACGGATTTTGCAAGGGAAATGTTTTGATATCTATAAAAATCTTGTGAATAAAACTGGCTTCGAAAAGAAACCAAAATTTAGTTTTTTTAATCAAACACTTATTGACTAATAAATAATTTTGCTAATTTAAATATTCCTCACTTCAAAATGTTCAGAGGTCATCTAAAAACCACTATAGTCACAACGTTGAACTGAGATATGTTGCAGTTTTTTTGTATATATATATGTACTAGTGAGTTAGTCAAAATGCTTTGACTCACTTTATAGTCCACCAATAGAAGGTTAACCAATCAGAAGACGTAGAACATTCAATCCGTCGTGTATAAAGGCGGCCATTTTTTGTCTACTCTACCCGAATGTCCAGTCCAGCTTGTCAGGCGAAGAGAAACAGAAGGACGAACTATGCTCTGCTACCTTTTACCAAAATATCCACTGCTAACGTGAACAACGCTTTTCTACTGTCTTCAAGATATTCACTGCTAACCTTTGGATTCTCTACTCAAGACGACTGTCATTATGAACAACAAGACATTCAAAGAACAAGGCAGAAAGATCCAACTTTTCCTCTAGGGAAGTTTACAATCAATGAAGATCTGCAATAAATCCTTAAACTCGCAGAAGACAGAGAAAGCTGACAAAATATTGTCGAATCAGCATACAATGTCACTGTAGATGAGAAAACATGTTAATTCATGACTTCAAATCGAAGGAGTTTTCATGATGATTCAAATATTTGGAGCGGGAAAAAACAATTAAGTTACTTTCTGTGTGACAAGTTTTCAGTACTTAAATCGATTAGCATTTTTCTACAATTCTGAAACGCGGATCCACAGGCAGTGTCTATATTTATGGCTCAGTCGAAATCTTTGGGGTCTAGGTCTGGATTTTTCTGACAACGATTGAGTTTACCCAGTCTATCGGTTCGTTTGGCTTTTCGATTATTTTATTTTTTTCCTTCATTTTTTAAGTTCCTCTCTTAATTTCTTTTTGAGCTTTAGGGGAATCGTTCTAGGAACATGGACCACAGGTTTGGTCGTTGGGTCCGTGATGATGTGATATTGAAAATCTTTAAAAACACCCGACAGTGTCGTTAAACATTCTGGATGCATCAAGTGTGTTTTGTTTTTAATGCAAGGTTTTTGTTCTATTGGAGTGTTTTTTTTTATTCGCTTGGATTTGTTTATGCTGTGGTTTAATGTGATTATTTTTAATTTTTCACAGCTGTTTAGTCCAAGCACTGCTGGTTCTTCAGAGTCTGTCACAAAAAAGTGCAGCTGATGATTTTTCCTTTTGTGTGATTCTATTATTTTTGTCTTGCCAAGTAGTTTAATTTAATTTCCCCAGATGCTGTTAATATAGTGACACTGGTTTCTAGTACGCCTGTTTTTTGGGTATCCATTTTTTATGTTTTCAGGGGAAAATCTTTCTGTACATTCTGAGTGGAAGAATGTTGCTGTGCTCCAGCGTCTAGATTTATTTTAAAGTTTATTTTTGTAAGCTTGTTATATATTAGCTTCTTTATTTGGAGTGTTCTTTTCTTGTCGTTTCATGTAACTAAAGTGGTTTATTTTGCCACAAGCTCTACATATTGATACGAAAGCAGGACATTTTCTTATGACGTCTCAATCCTGTCCGTGGTCGATCCTTACGACCAGCCTTGGAGTTGGTCGCTCCGATCTTCAACCCCACCCCACCGACGTTGTTTGTTTTAGATAGAGCGGGCGAAGGCCGAGTTGTATACCCAACGTCGTTAATCAGGTAGCTTTGGCGAGATGACGTCACAAGGAACAAGGTAAGAGACAGCTGTGTAACACAACAACTTTATATCAAAAGTTCATACAATGAACGCTCTAATCACTAGATTAACAGACTTTCAGCAGCTTCCCCTTAATACTCCGTGACACAATGTCTAGCCATGCTCGGTAAACTGGAGCAAGGCTGAAGTCTAATTTCTTCCACACTGTGATTTCTTCGGACCGACCATTCAGGTGTATTCGGCAAACTGGAACAACGCCGGAGTCTAAGTTGTTTCTGCAGAATCAGCGCGGGGCTTGGCAAAACGGGTTTTGCATCAACTGGCACTTGTCTCTTTCGCAACCCGCAAATCGTGAGGTCTTATTCCTTCTTTTCTTAATACTCCGCATGGTCTCTCGTTTCGCTCGTCTGTATTGAAGGACCTTCTCGTAAAACTGATGCGGGGTATGAGGTAGTCGGGAAACCGATTGCCTGACCAAATTTGGGGAGATTCCTCCCCCGAATAGTGGTAGTGGCAGAATATCGATCCACCCAACTCCTTCCATCTCGCGTGGGTGCCTTTCACGATAACTGTCCAAAAGTTGCAGGCAATTCATCCTTCTTCCTTGAAATGTCACCAGAGCGTTTTATCTCTCTCTTTGTCTCCTGATCAAATCTGTCCCCTGAGGTCAGTTGTGGTCTAGCCCAAAGTGCTAAATTCAATTATCATCCAAAATTTCCATTAACGGGAAATTCTTACCTTGTGTGGTCGGCTGCATCTGGAATTCGTTACCTGTCGCTTCAACAAGTGACAAAAAGAGACAATTCTTCTTAATGAATTTTATCGCAGACGATAGAAAAATATAGTTACAATGCCATTCCTGTTTTCCAAGTCCTATCAACTGACCGAAGTTTGGCTAGAGACTCGTTCTTGGCCGCTGTGGTTGCTTGAAGTCATTAAAATGTAATCTATTCTACCGTGCAATTCGAGTGGGCACTTCAGAAAATACCATCACTTAAGATTAAGTCGACCATGAACAGATGGCATCTACGCTAGTCGTCGACAACCGAACACCAAGGTGGGGAGAGAAATGAAAACAAACATCCTCCCCATCCATTCTCATTGTCTTTATTATCAGTATACTTTCAGTTTATTGAAAACAGTGTTTCTTTCCTTTTTCTTGTAATCAGTATATTTTTAGTCTATCGAAAAAACATCGTTTTTCTTTCTTGTTTTCCAGTTTATTTTGAAAGCCATTTTCCCAGCGCCTTCTTAATAGTGTCTCATCCTCCTATCATCAAATTCGTGTATTCTGTCACATGTGCACGGGTTTGGTTTTTCAGTGTTGTGTCTTGTTTCATTTGAATTGTTTTTGTTTTGTATTATTGTCAATTATTTCGCTGTCTTGTGACACGTTCTGCAGTTTTAGGGAAGCCATCTGTTTATTTACGGCTTCAAATGCCCTAGCAATGTCTGCTACCTCAGTCTTAATTTATCTTTTCCAATAAGTGACCTTTGTTCACATCCCCATATCAGCTGAGGTCAACGAGCCTTTCTTCTACGTCTTTGAACTTACATTTCTTTGCGATGTTTTTCAGTCTGGATAAAAAATAGTCAGTGGATTCTTCGATATATTGAGTTAACCCCTGGAATTCGTATCTATGTATTCTGTGTTTTGAACGTGGTTCAAGGTGTTTAATGCGTTTTTAAAATATTTTGCTGGCTTGCCACCATCTTCAGCGCTGAGATCCCATGAATTGTATAAATCCAGACCGTTTTCGCCGCTCCATAGCAGCACATAGCTAACCTTTTCTTCATCCGTTGTACCCTTCAGGAAACATTTAAATGTT
>OZ010573.1:14073516-14146016 GCA_963932145.1 Acanthosepion lycidas
GTAGATTCGTCAAGTTAATGATATAAAATGGCGAAATCCCTTCGCTAACAAAACTTTATAGGTGCATTAACCTACAAATCACTCTATGAATGTTATGATCCTTGTTTTTA
Source organism: Acanthosepion lycidas (assembly GCA_963932145.1). Taxonomy (NCBI): domain Eukaryota; kingdom Metazoa; phylum Mollusca; class Cephalopoda; order Sepiida; family Sepiidae; genus Acanthosepion; species Acanthosepion lycidas. The sequence continues at coordinate 14,073,627 of OZ010573.1, forward strand.
AAAATTATAAGCTGTATAATGTATAATGTCTTTCTTTAATACGCAAGTAGTTCCAACTGTACATTCAGTCATCTTCAGGCATGGAATTTATTTTGTTTTTTGTAAAATTCAGGTAGCATCCGAGACAAAAATGTAATTATATCATTAACTTTACTAATCTACTTTTTGTATGAATGATTCATTGTAATATAAATTGATCTGCACCACATATTTTATATATATATATATATATATATATATATATATATATATATATATATACATATATATATATATATATATATATATATATATATATATATATATATATATCTGTGTGTACCGAGTGTTAAAGCAAAATTTCCAAATCGTGAAACAGTATAATTATCCACCCCAAAAATGTTTAATATCTAAAAAAACACTAAACTAGTTTTCTGATAAGACGTTTAGCCATCTTGTTACCATTTTTCGTAAGAGTCACTGAAAACCCCTTTGAGTTATTCAGCTCAAAGACAGCAAGTTCAAATTGTCTTGTGTCAGACCCACTGTCTTCCCAACTGATCAATGGTGAGAGGAAAAAGATCATTCAGTTCTTCACGAATGGTACCAACATTAATACTCTGGTTTCCATCTTCAAAGTCCATTCAAGAACCATCATGAGAACAGTGAATAAGTTTTAAAAAAGAGGGAACGTTAGAGAGGAAATCTGGATCAGGAGGTCACAACAGGAAGAGGGATCATCATTTCAACTTAAAGCTAAAGAGATCAGTTAGAAAAGATTCAAATCAATCCATAAGATGTTTGACACGTTGGGGAGGAGTTTCAGCTATGACAGTCCAAATAGCAGTGAAAAAATACCTGAAAATGAAATCGTACATGAAGCCTATAAAGCATATTGTTACTCCAGGAGAGAAAGTTAGAAAGTTAAAGAGGGCGGAGATCACCTTGAAAAAGTTGGAAAAGGATCCTGGAATAATATATATATCTTTGAACTTCTTTTCAATCCTTCATGACCTTTCGATCCTTATCTATGATTAATACTGAACATGTCATTTTCGTTTATTATCGATTTCATCACGATTCTTCTGTTAAGCTTGAAGAGTAATTATACAATCTTATTGCTCAAAGTATAGTCCAATAATGTTATAAAATTTCGGAGAATTCCAGTAAGATATGTTTAATCAATTCTAAAATGCAACGGTTCACAGTTTAATCTAACAATTGGGCAATTTTGCTGTTTCACGATTTGGACAATTTTGCTGTTCCACACGGTATGTATATTCGAATTTCACCCTGGTCGATTTTTTCAGGGTGGTGACTTATTGATAATATCCTGGGGGAGACGATTTCGGGGTTAGACACCGTTGGGAGGTGCCTGAAAATCACACGACACGTTGACTAAAGACTTGCAAATAAAACTGAGCAGACAAAACTATTGTTTGAGTGTACTGGCCTTATTCAAAGCTGATGACGGTGCCAGATTACACGCTTCCTCTCAAAAATTATAGGAGATATTCTGATAAAATTTTAAAACGTCTTCTGTTATTTTGTGATATAGTAACACTCATGCCAGTGAACCGTCTGTATCTGAGCTTTAGTTATTGACAATACTGCGGTAAGAAAATTTTTTAAGAAAGCCATGGCAGAGTATATGTTTGCCTTTAGTTAATTTTGATCCGTTTGCGAAAGGATCGGATTGTGGACTATCAAGAGGCTGGGTGATAATTTTCCGAAAATTACCGCGCCTATCATTCGTGACACCTTGGTAGTATTTCTATACTCATAGACCAGGTTCAGTATGGCGACGAGGTAGAGACACTCACAAAGTTCGGAGCATTATAAGCGCAACAATCGCTGACCACATGACTTTCATAGCAGAGATCACAGCAAAAGTGTCCTGAGGAGTGTCAGTCGGAATCGTTGGAAATCTTTTTAATTGCAGCAAGACTACAGGTACATATGCTACAAGCTATCTATCTATCACAATCTGTTCTGTTATCTATCTATCTGTCAGTCGGCTTATTATCTATCTATCTATCTATCTATCTATCTATCTATCTATCTGTCTGCCAGTCGATTCGTTATCTATCTATTAGTAGGCTCATTATCTATTTATCTATCTGAATCTATTAACATGTCTATCTATATATCTATCTTAACTGGTAATATGGGTCTATCTATCTATCTATCTATCTATCTATCTATCTATCTATCTATCTATCTATCTAATACACAAAGTATTTCAATGATTAAAATGTGCACTTCGCGTATCAGTTGGCCTTTGAGCGATTGTCTCTTTGATTTTACGAATGTGCCACTTTTGCACCAAATCCCCAATAATTCTGATTGATTGGTTTCTTTCCTAAAACGACTTCGTTCCAACGAATAAAAACGCTGACACTTGTTGTCAATGACAGAGTAACAGAGACACGAAGCCGCCATTAACGTGGGTGTAGATAGTTAAACAGTTATTAAAACAGAATCAGAAAACCAAAGAGGAAATCTGAATGAAATTGCTCGCATTCACTTAAAAGCATTATTATCCTCGTCTGCACTCTTTCATGTCGCCATGATGGTTTATGGGGAAAAGAATGTACGAGAAGTTGGGAAAACATTTTCCAATAACTAGTTCAACTTTCAGGCAGTATTAACATTGAAAACATTAACAAATGTTTATACTGTTTTTTCTACCCACTAACTCTATTACAAATACAAGTGAAAAGGATTTAACTAAATTTAATATAAAATTTGTCACTACGTCTAAAACAATAAAAGACTTAATACAAAAGAAAACACTAAGCTAAAACTTGAATGAGGAATTTACTCTATTACACCCCTGTGCAAATTAATTGAAACAAAACGAATATTTCCGTTATTATTTATTTTATTTTCGTATTTTACCAATGAAATACGACCCAGTGCACATGTTAGTACTTCGTATGTCCATTCCACGAAGTCATTCCTTGCAAATTGACCACAGATTCTTCATTGCATTTAAAGCAGGAGAGTTTTTCTCTTGGTTCCTTTTTTCTTCGTATTTCTTCTATTTTGCTTTTTCTTTCTTTATTTCTTTGGTTTTTTCTTTTCTTTTTAATTTTAACTCCCCATTTTTTATTTCTTTCTTTTCTCTTTGTTCTTTCTTTCTTTACTCTTTGTTCTTTCTTTCTTTTAATCGCTCTTTTTCTCTTTGCTTCTTTTTTCTCCGTTCTTCTTCTCTTTCGCCTTTTCTTACTTTATCTCTTTCGTTTTTTCTTTGATTTTTAATTTTAACTCCTTCCTTTTGCTTCATTTCTTTTCTCTTTGTTCTTTTCTTCGTTTTTGTTGTCTTTGTTTCTTTTTTTTCTTTGTTTGTTTGTTTGTTTGCTTGTTTCTTTCTTTCTTTCTTAATTTTAACTCCACTTTTAATCTTTGCTCTTTTTTCTCTTTGTTTTTTATCTGTTTCTTTTTCCTTCTTTCTTCTCTTTCGTTGCTTTTCTTTCATTTCCTTCTTTCTTAATCTGAACTCTTTTACTCTTTACTTCTTTTTATCTTTGTTTCTCTTTTAATTCTTCCCGTTCACCTTTCTTTCTTTCTTTCTTTCTTTCTTTCTTTCTTTCTTTCATAATTTTAACTCCTCCTTTTCTCTTTGCTTCTTTTTCTCTCTTTTACCTTCTCGTTTTTCTTTCACCATTTTTTCTTTCTTTTGTTCTTTCTTTCTTTCTTTCTTAATTTTAATTCAGCTTTTTTTCTTTGTTTTTTCTCGTTCTTTCTTTTTCTTCTCCTCTTTCGTCTTTTTTTTCTTTTGTTTTCATTTCTTCCCTTCTTAATTTTAACTCCTTTTTTCTTTGTTTCTTTTTCCCTTTGTTTGTTTGTTTCTTTTCTCTTCTTCCTTTCTTTCTTTCTTTTTCTCGTTCTTTTTTCTCTCTTTCCTTTTCCATCGCTTCGTTCTTTTCTGTAATTTCTACATCAAACCCAGCCTCCCAAATGAGCACATATGTGAATTAATGTGAATAAAGAATCAAGAGTTAGCATTAACAACATTCTTTCCCATCAGGCTATCTGAATATGTTTGCTGCGCTCGTATTTTCATAAAATACAATAGTTCATCATCTTTCCATATGATGCAAACCTTCCTTTCCTTTTGTCCTCTCAACCAAATCTTCATTTATCTTTCCGAATATATATTGTTAGGCACCACCATCGGAATTTTGCAGCAAGGCAATGCCATATTTTAGCCGAGAGCAAGTTAAAAAAATGGGACCATAAATCCGTCACAGCTTGAAATTCGCCAAGAGACGACGCTTGCGTTGAGCGTAAAGTTTCCGTTGGTAAATAGTGATGTCACTTTTTGAAAATTCAGGGTGAATTTATTAGAAAATATAGGAATTATCGAATAAAATTGCCAGTGAGAATTCATCTGCGCATAATCCAGGTTAATCTGTATATATTCGTTTGTTTGTTTTATTTTGTTTTACGGCATATGGGTCATGATGCCGACAACGTTTTTTTCCTGGTAATATTTTGTTTTGTCAAAAATCTATTTCTGGTAATATTTTCTTCCTCAAAAATGTATAGCTGGTAATATAATTTAAAAAAATGTATTGCTGGTAATATTTGTTTTTCAAAAACGTATTGCTGGTAATATTTTTTTTTTCAAAAATTTATTTCTGGTAATAATTTTTTACACAGTATTTCTGGTATTAAAACCTATTTTTACAATTTCATAATGTTTTTTTACCTCAGTTTCGGGATTAACTATTTGCCCATAGCTGGGACCCTAACAGATGCTACCACCCCGGGTCAGGGTGGACAGCAATTAAGAGGTGGTTCCACGCTCCTCAAAACCTCTTGATGAGAGACCTTGCTGTTGGACGTAGTTTATAGTCTTACCCTGGACGCGGATGTAGTTTATCGTCATACCCAGGACGGGTATATATTCGTGTATAAGTCGTGTAGTTAGGGCTGGATTTTAAAGGTAGACAATTTTCTTAAAAGGATCATTAAGATGACATCTGTGCATTATGAAATTGACTCGGAGCAACAATTAATTTTTAACATGAAAAATATTCAATTACAAGAATAGCTGCTGTAATAAGACGTATCCAAATATTCAGTTATCTAAATTGGAATAGATCCTTGAATAGAAAATCGGTGTGCTTCAATACCAACGGATGTAGGAATAAATGGTGAGTTTTTGACTTAAATTAAGAAAGAAAAATGTACACACAGGAAATGAAGCAAGAACGAATAAAAATGTTACAAAAATTTTAAAACATCTAACCTTATAGGTAAAAATAATAATTCACCTCCTAGAACAAAATTAAATAGGGCAAATATTATTTACGAATTTAAATGCCCATTAAAGAATTGTATTCCTGATCAATCAAAATTCGTAAATAATTATATAAGCCACACTACAACATGTTTGACACGCAGACCCACTCTACACCTTTCTGACCATAGATCAATTAGATCTCATTTAAATATTCATGGAGACCTACCGGACACTATTCGTAACATATTTGTTGACAGCACTAATATAATAGCATCATCTACAAACAAAAAAATAAGGCTAAAAATAATGGAATCCTTATTAATAAAACAAAACAAAAAAACACTTAATAATATTAACTTTGAACACGGACACAATATATTGACCGTGTTTTGAAAAATGAAAACATTTTACAAATCATACATACAACAAAATGTTTCTTATTTAACAGTTAAAATATTTAATCCTTGAAAATGACTAAATGTATAGCCGAAAGCGCTCGGATAAAAAGAACATTCGGACAGTTTTTATATAATTTAACATCCGAAAAGAAAAAAATTATTAGACAGCATGAGAAATTGTATGAAAAACTAAATAAAAGCACCTTGTCTGTCGTATTCAATGAAATGTGCATGAAAGAAGGATTGCTGCCTAAATACACAAATTATATATATATTTTTAAGCGTTTCACCCCAAGCAAGGCGAGAAGCCACTAGGATGCAAGGGGTTACAGAAGATCAGATAGGAATGATAGAGGAAAGGATGAGGAGAAGGGTAGTGGATAGATCAAGGCAACTGGAGATGTCGATCGACATTACATTTGAATAGCTGGAGATTATAGCTCTCAGGGAAAGTGGAATAGGGAAGGGAGTTCCACAGGCGAGAGATGCGAGACATGAAGCTATTGGAGTAGAAGAGACGGCTACATTTAGGAGTTTCGACAGTGAAAGGGTGAGAGCGGGATGCCAGCCTCGTAGGGCGCTTGAACTCATGAAGTCTGGGAACCAGCGAATGCAGATCCTCGGAGCATTTGCCATGAACGTATTTGTAAAACAGACAGAGAGAGGTGACGGCGCGTCTGTGAGAAAGTGACTGTAGACGAGATGCCAGATCAGGGCCAATTATATTGCATATCCGCCTCTGGAGCCTATCAAGAACCCTGAGGCAAAGAGAAGGGGCACCAGACCGTATATGGCAGCAATACTCCATGCAAGGGCGAATTGTTGATTTGTAGATCTGGAGGATCGATTCCGGGGAGAAAAATTTCCTGGCGTGGCACAGGGAGCCAACTTTCCTTGCGGTGGACGAAGCAATTGACTCAATGTATTTGTTCCATCTCAGGTCAGCAGTCAACGTGAGACCGAGCAGCCGCAGAGAGTTGCTCTCGAGGAGTATGAAATGGATCATGTTCGACAATTATTTAATATATTTTCTGTTTATATGTTTTTTAATAGATACAATTCATATAAGTAAATGCTCTGATCTTTTTTTAAGTAAACAGTATTACTTACATTTACCGGCCTGAATTTTCGAGAAATCTCGTAGGAAATATGCGTTCTTCGACAGGAATCGAATCTGAGTCGATTATATCGTACAATGAACAGGTTCGATAAAATTTAGGAAAATTATTTATTAACCAATAAACTTATGAGTTTAGTAAATCTAACTTCTTTGATCCATCTATTTTCCTATAAATATCATTGCATAAATTCACAAAATCAGTATTTTTTGGTAAAACATTATCCAGGGTCGCTGTGCACAAACTGATTACTCACACCTTTCGTATAATTAATTACTCAACTTTTCATATATTTATTGAGTAACTAAAAGCTTTGCGATTTTAATGTAAATATGGCAACACGTAAAACACGTAAAACATGTGAATGGAGTTATGTAAACAAAAGCGATCGTAGTACTAGTATAAATAATGTCAACCATTAGCCTTACCTGCTAGTGGGATCGTACAAGTCATTACAGGCATACATAAACCAACATAAACGTGTGACTCTCTCGCTAAATAGACGTATTCAGCTTTACAAGCATATTAACGCAATAATTTCTGTTGTGTTGTATAAATAAAAAAAAAACAAAATATTTTTGTGGTATTTTGTTTGTGAGGATCTTTTTAATTCTTTTCTTTCAACTTAAATGAAAGCAAATACTCAATAATAAAAAATCTATTTAAATGAATAGAGTTGTGTTTGAAGATTATTTATTTTCTCCGCTTTTCACATATTTTCCGCGTACAAATATATATATATATGTTCTTCGCTTTTCACATGTTTTTCCTGTACAAATATATATATATATATATATATATATATATATATATATATATATATATATATATATATATATATGAAAAGTGTGTGTATATAAATATAAATAAATATATATATATATATAATTATTTATATATTATATGCGCGGTACTTATTAGAAAGCGCTCAAGAGTTTGTCTGACGATCACAAAAGCGTGAAACCCAGGGTCACAAACTCACATCAATCCAACCAAATATATATATATATATATATATATATATATATATATATATATATATATATATATATATGCCATGCCTCTTCCAGATATCTTACTTATCTCTCTTTAACTCAACACTCCAAGTATTGAACTCATAACTCTTTGGCTCAAGTCACTGGATCCAACCAACGCTTTTATTCACTGGATCATGTGCCCTTGAATAAAAATAAAGAGTTCAGTTCCAAATTACAATCACCTGAAGAAGGCCGGAGCGTACAACAACCGAAACATCCTGAATATGGCAATGAAATTGAAGACAACAGTCCGAAAAATGTAAATAGATAAAAGAAGGTTATTAGTCTTTCAGATGGCGTATTATGATTACTTGCATTATTTACATTACTCGGACTGTTATCCTGATCTTTATTGCCATGTTCACAACGTTTCGGCCGTTGTATGCTCTGGCCTTCTTCAGGTGATTGGAATTTTGAAACGGTGTAGATTCTTCTAGTTTCAAGTGCCGTGCCTCTTCCGGATATCTCGGTTATTTCCCTTTAACTCAACTCTCCAAGTTTTGGTTCACTACTGCTGTGACCTGGTATTGAACTCACAACTCTTTGGGTTTAGTCACTAAATCTAACCACTGGGCCATGTGTCCTTGAGGACAGAGATATAGACAGATATCTACCATTTTTATATTTATATTTACGATAATCAGGTATATTTCTGATATGATATATCCTATCATATTTTTGATATGGTAATAGCAATATTAGTCGTTTCCTTATAAGGAAACATTCGGCATTCATTGGACGAGCAGCCATTGATGCTTTCGGTTAACATTTATAAAATCTTTCACTTAAAAATTTTTTTCAGGAAAAAAGATTTCTCAAAAACAGTAGCTGTTATAGCTCTTTCCAGTATTGACAGGGATTTCCTTCCTAACCTTTTATTTGAAGTAGTGTGGAATATAAACATCTTGATTATATCATTATTTTCTCTTTGAGTTCCATATGCTATCCATTTTAGTTGTTGCTGCTGTTGCTAGTCCTCAAATGATGTGGTTTCTCTTATTTGGTAGAGTTCTTTGTTTTTAAATCTGTGGCGCTAATCCACGATATTCGAAGAAGGTGGTTCTCTCTAGAACCTACAGGCTTCATTGCAGGAAGCTATTTTTAATTATTGAAAGCGGTTGTATGCAAATAGCAGTTTATATATTTCTGAACGAGTTTGATGCCGTGCATGACACCCTTATTTTCAGCATCCTCACCCCTTCGTGCGTTTGTGTAGTTACATCAACGGAAACATCACATTAGTCTGATGAAGTCCTTACGGACGAAATGCGTCATACAAAAAAAGTTTTACGTTTTTTCTTAATTTTCTTAATATTGTTCTGGTATATAAAAATGTCTGTATCATATTCTTCCAAGGCATCCATATTAATATCCCGATCTGACGAGGCTATTTAATAACAAAGATTATCTGGTCTAAGATTAATGATTTGGTTTTGTAGCAAATAGCGGTATTGAGCGATACTATCCCTGACGCAGTCTATTCTTCCCTGAGGACTTTCAAAAGCAGCAATAATTAAAATAGCACATGTAACTCGAAGGGAAAATAATAATATAATCAGGATGTTGACATTCCGCACTACATCAAACAAAAAGTTAGGACGGAAACCTCCATCAATACTAGAAAGAGCGATAACAGTTACTGGACTTGAGAAATCTATTTTCTTGAAAAATTGTTTTAAGAGAAAGATTTTAAAAGATAGTAGTGATCGGGCAATGAATGGCAAATGTTTCCTTATAGGAAAACGGCAAATATTGTGATTATTGTCCAATTTTTTTTATCGTTTATACTAAATTTGTTATAAGTTATCCAGACACCGAGGTATTTAAGCAAATATAACTATTACTAAAGCTATTTTAATCTCTTTCTATTATATAATAACCTTCCCTGTGACTATAAGTATTATTTTGCGACTTTTATTGTTACGGTTCGTTCAATGAAAATAACAGATGTCCGATATCTTTCAGCAGAGAACATGAAGCGATCGAGAGAAAAAGAAGCCGTGTCTTAAAGATAAACAGGGTGTTAGTGGTTGTTCCTCTTCGTCGGCTGCTACATCAACATTTATTATTTTCACAGTACAGAACTCGAGTGTTGTGATAATTCGCCTGGTTGCAGTGGGGGGTGATTTTGCGTTGATTCGTCACATTGGAGTCTTTAAGAGGAAATTAAAGGCGAAAAGGCGGCGGGTCATGTTTGTTGCATTGAGATGAGAAAGCAAAAATAGTCATTAAACATAAAGTGTTGGAAGATAAGAAAAAAGAAGAGGGAAGTAGAAGAAAAAAGAAGAGGGGGAATAGGAGGTTGGGAAGGAGAGCGAGGAGAAACTGAAAGGTGGTTGAAGGATATTAAGAAAGAGAGAGAGTGGGAGCGAGAGAGAGAGAGAGAGAGAGAGAGAGAGAGAGAGAGAGAAAGAAAAGAAGTCGACGGTGTTCAAAAAGAAAATGAAGAAAAACATATAAGAAAGAAAGAAAGAAAAAGGAAAGAAAAAGAAAGAAAGGAAGAACGAAGGAAAGAAAGAAGCAAAGAAAGAAGGAAAGAAAAAGGAAAGAAAGAACAAAGGAAAGAAGAAAGAAAGAAGAAAAGAAGAAAAAAGAAAGAAAAAGGAAACAAAGAAGGAAAGAAAGAAAGAAAGAAAGAAGGAAATGAAGGAAGAAAGAAGAAAAGAAAGAAAAAGGAAAAAAGAACGAAAAAAAGAAAGAAAGAAAGAAAGAAAGAAAAAAGAAAGAAAAAGGAAAGAAAGTAGGAAAGAATAAAAAAGAAAGAAAAGAAAAAAGAAGGGAAGCTGTTAAGTAAGAAAAGAAAAGAAAGGCGAAAAAATTTAATAAAGAAAAAGAATAATAGTCAATGCTGTTAGAAAAGAAGGGAAGAGGGCAAAAGAAAGAATAAAATTGAAAAAAAGAAAGGTAAAAGAATTTAATCAAGAAAAAAAAAGATATAAAGTTGTTAAGAATGAAAGAAAAAAGAAAGAAAGAAGCTAACAGAAAAAGAAAAAAAAAGATAATCGTTAGGAAAGAAAGGAAAAATGGAGACCCCCCCCCACCCCCCCAAAAAAAAAATGAATGAAAAAAGCTGAAATAATTCAATAAGAGGCACGACTGTTATAAAAGAAAGAAAAAAAGTTAAAAGAAAAAGAAGAAAGGTTGTTAAAAATGGAAGAAAAAAGAAAGACCAACATATAAAAGAAAGAAAGAAAAGGGAAAGAAAATGAAAAGAAAGAAACAAGTAAAGGGAATCGCTTAAGAAAGAAAGGAAGAAAGAAACTAAAAGGACAAGAAAAGGAAGGATGGTTGTTAAAAAAAAAAAAAAAAAAAAGGAGAAAAAACCCCAAAATGGAAGAAGAAACATGAAATAATTTAAGAAATAGAAATTATAAGAGGCATCACTTTGCAAAAAAAAAAAAAAAAAAAAAAAAAATAGATAGAGAAAGAAAGAAAAAGAAAATAAGAAGTTAAATGAAAAAAAGAGGTTGTTAAGAAGAGAAGAAAAAAGAAAGAAAAAGGAAAGAAAGAGACTCACTTAAAGAAAGAAAGGAGAAAAGAAAGAATAAAAACAACAAAGAAGCAGGGAAATGTGTGTCAAGAAAGAAAGAGAGAAAGGCAAAAAGGAATGAAAAAGAAAAATCTGTTGGAAAAGGAAAAGGGAATCGTAAAGAAAAGAAAAGTAAATAAAAAAGTGAAAAGATGGGATAGAAAGAGGGCGCTTTGACGTGGTATAATGGTTAGCAAGCTTGTCTCGCAAGGTCAACTACGATTGAGTTCGATTCCCACATCCAACATCCGGCCTTAGAAAATCATTTGGGCACTTCGACGTGGTGTAATCGTTAGCAAGCTTGTCTTGCTAAATCAATTACGACTGGGTAGTGAGTTCGATTCTCACTGAGCGCTTCGCACTTTAGGCCTTGTGCCACATCTAAACTACGTTTAAAAAAATCATTTAGACCCAATTGCTGTATGAGGAAAGAAAGTAAGCTTAAAAGTATTATAAATACGTATGTGAAATTTTAAAGAAGAATAAAATCAGATAGAAATTAGAGGAGGAGGTGGAAGAAGAAGAAATGGTGAGTAAGAATAAAGAAAAGAATTGATTAAACGTAACGTAGTTTCCCTGTGCCTTTTCTATAAATATTTTCATGGTAATGGTATTTTTAAATATTTTCATGGTAATTGTTCTGATGAACTTTTCTGTTTGGTACCTAGAATTGAAGGTCCGTACTAGATTGGTACCGAGGTCTCATCATTGTACAACTGAAAATAGATCCAGCCAAAAGTTCTGTGATAACAGTTTCGTCTTCTTTCGTCTTTCTCGCTTATGGAACTCTCTCCTGACCTCTTTCCAGTCATCTTTGATCGCCAAAAAATTAAATCGTTATCTTCAGCCTTCTAAAATTTCAGTTCTTTTATTGTTCTCCCCTCTTAAAAAAGGTTTTTATTTTTCCAATATTCTTTCACACTCAGTAACCCGCTACGTCTTAGTAAATTTATGGCCTTGAATGGAGTGAAATAAAAAAATGTGAATTTTTTTTTTTTTAAAGCAATTCCACCCCAAGCAAGGCGAGAAGCCACTAGCACGCAAGGGGTTACAGAGACTTGGAGCGAGAGCAAAGAGGAGTGATAGAGGAAAGGATAAAGTGAAGATTAGGGGCTAGATCAGGGCATCTGGAAGCGTCGATTGACATTACATTTGAATAGTTGGAGATTATAGCTATCAGGAAAACAAGAAATGGGGAGGAAGTTCCACAGGCGAGAAGTGCGAGACATGAAGCTATTGTCGTAGAAGAGACGGCTACATTTCGACAGTGAAAGGGTGAGAGCGAGATGCCAGCCTAGATGAACGCTTAAATTCATGAAGCCTGGGAACCAGCGAAAGCAGCTCATCGGAGCAGTTACTGTGAAAGTATTTGTAAAAAAGACAGAGGAAGGCAACGGCACGTCTGTGAGAGAGCGACTGCAGACGAGATGCCAGATCAGGGCTAATTACATTGCATATCCGACTTCGGATTTTATCGAGGACCTTGAAACAAACAGAAGGGGCTATTTTCTATTTTTCTTTTTCTTTTGTAAATTGAACTTTTGACTGGTCTCTTTATAGTGATTAACTATTAGGTTGGTGTAAAAATAATGACGTAATAATGTCGTTTTTTACGTTAAAAATACGTCAAAAAACGACATTATTACGTCATTATTTTTGCACCAACCTAATAAATACCTTGAGTGTGTTATAATTACACTATAATTTCGAATGTTCAAAATTTAGATTTCATTTTTTGACGACCTTCATAATTTTTCAGCGTCACCGAATAATGATACCTCGCATTACACGCGTCAAAATAACTTCAAAGAAAAGAACATAAGAAATATGCTATTTAATTTATTTCGCTTTACAAAATTCTACAAACGAAAAAAAAAAATTATTTACATTACTTACATCTGAAAAAGTAATAGTCATGAAATTTCTAATGCACAAAACAAAACAAATGATTTACTCCTTCAGGAGTTCCATAACACACGACCATTTGTACTTCTCTGAGTGTAGTTCTAGTAAGGAAGAATTTGTTTAGGGATCCAGCCCGAGAATAATCTATATAGAGTTGGGAAAACACAAAGAAATCAGCGATCTTCTGAGACTGTCCTTATGCCATTGATGGCCGTGGCAAAGGTGATAAAAGTTGTTCGAATACAAAGGGCAAATCTGATGAATCGTCTTCAATATGCCATATCCCTTCGGAGCGTAGGCGATCATGTCTTTCTATAACTTCCTATCTTTTGTAGGTTTTAGTAAGGTGTTTCTTTTCGTCATCCCTCCCAGTCCCTGTTCCGCCATGTACTAAACTAGCAGCAGGATCATTTTACAATTGAAATGATTAGATGTAACCGTAAGTTCTATGTTAACAGTTTCTTTTCTTGCACTTCTCCCTTGTGGAATTATTTTCCAGATTATTGCTTTCCTGTCAACTACGGCCTTCAAAAACTCAAATGCAACCTCAATCGTCGTCGTCTGTCTCCTTGAATTCTGTTCCTTTTATTGTTCTTTCTCATTAGTAATGTTTTTTTCAGTTTCCTTCACTCTGTTGACATTCATCATCAGTATCATGTTGCGTCTTAGTGGCTTTATCGCCTTGCCTGGAGTGAAAGGATTAAAAAATACTACACATGCTCGTTCGGTAGGTTACAAAGTGCGTTTCTTTATCTCTCTCGCATGCAATATGTCCTGCGCGTGTCAAATTCTACAAGCCATCTTTCCTTATAAGGAATCTTAAAAACCTCTGATTCTATGTATAAGCGTCCTTTTTGTTTTCATTTTCCTTAAAACTTCCTCCTTATTCTCATGTTTCTTCCATGCTATTCTCGGCATCCTTCTGTAGAAACACTTTCCTTTCTCTCTCTTCTTGGTGTCTAAGAGTTTTTATTTGATTGTGATGTTAGAACATACAACTACTTTGGCATAGGAGTATAAACCAATAGCGGTTTTCAAGGGCAAAATAATCTTGTCAAGGGTAAACATTAAGAATATTTGTTCAAATATTTTTTTAGGGTTTGTTGTAACCTAGAAAAGTTACTGAATGAGGAATAACCAAAACGGAGATTGGAAATGAAATGGTAATCTTTACAGCATCAACAGAATAAAATACTCGCCAGCGGCGTGAAGTAGGTAAACCACTGCTAGTGATGGACGACTTAGACAGCATATTACCCGCCACACTTACAACAGTGTCCAACGTACTTATGAGGATTGGGACATATCCATTAGTGTTCATAGGTACGATATATAACAGGGTTGCAGAACATTTTACAAATAAAAGAATAAATCGAGTTTTTTAGTCCTTTGAATTTTATCATTTGGTAAACAAAAGGAAACTAATTGAATTTCAAATTGACGATTGATGACTTTCAAGGATCTTGTCGTCAGTGCAGCCTATTATCTTATTCTACCCAAATTAGACACGCATAAAATTTAGCTCAAATGATGGAACAGTTTGCAATATATATATATATATATATATATATATATATATATATATATATATATATATATATATATATATATAAAAGTAAACATGGAAGTCAACACTCAGAGGCGACAGGCTGTTTCATGCTAGGTGAAATCAGCAGGCGGCCTGACGATTACACCTAGCATGAAACAGTCTGAGTGTTGACTTTAATGTTCACTTTTATATTTATATTTACATACGTTCTAGCTCTGATATTGAGCACTTTATCTCATAAATATAGCACAACTTAAAACTATATTTCTTCATATATAATATATATATATATAAAGCTCTTATATATATATATATATATATATATATATATATATAACTTTTCGTTAAATCGAATCGAGTTCTCTCAGTCCCTGTGTGTTTATCTAAAAATAAATACGCTTAAATTCACCTTCATCCCTGCTGTGTGCCAACGGCTTAGTGGTAGAATTCAGACGCCAATTCAGACGTCAATTCAGTCTGGTTTCGATCCTAGCTAGCTGATGATACAGCGAAACAGTCTGTCTGTGGGTGATAATATATATTTACCTATATATATATATATATATATATGTGTATGTGTGTGTGTGTCTATTATACGTGTATATATATTTGTGTGTGTGCGCGTGTGAGTGCATTTGTGTGTATATTTGTACTTTCGTGCCTTTGTAAGTATGTGTGCGTGTGGGTGTGCATGTGGATGTATCTGCGTGCATTTGTTTAAACAAGTCTGTCATGAACATGGAAGCTGCATGAGTTACTAGTTATAATATTTATACAGCATCAGTAACACAATATCTGCAAGGAGACACTAAGGACACACTAAGATTGTCTGTTCCATGGAAATGAAAAACTACAATACCCCACTTGATGATAAATACAGACTTCGTCTTCGCCAGAGGGAAACTAAAAGAAACAATCTTTCACATGACGTCCAAATGCTTTTCGCTCGGCTCCGCCATCAAGGCTAACAAGTCATAACAGCTTCGCAAGGTATGCATACTTTCTACTCAATAGCATAAACAAAAATGGTGATGTCATAAATAAATAGTGCTGGGAATTCCTTTTAAAATTCAAGCTATTAGCAGAAACGTTTGTATTACGCAAGGAAATCATCCACCCGTTTGTCTGAGAATTGTCCTCTCTTCATCCTGTCTTATTCTTGTATTTTAAGGAAAATTCTGAAATTAAGGAAATAAATCAACAGAAAAATGAATTTCACATAGAAAAAATATCATCTAATTCAGCTTCCATAAATTTATTCCACTTTAAATTTCCTTTCAAAAAATGTTTTCATTTATAGAAACGGTAAATTCTGTCTATATTTCCTTTGTTTTGAGAAGGACATTAATATTCTTCAGAGGAAAATAACGTTTTTTTTTCGGGTATAAATCAAATAAGAGAAGACCAAGAACTACACAATTACACTATTTACATTATTCGGACTATTGTCCTCATCTTTGTCGCCATATTTATCATAACGCTTCGGCCGTTGTACGCGCCTGCCTTCTTCAGTATCTGTCAATATTTCTGAGATGATGTATTACGTACATTATTTACATTATTCGGACTATTATCCTCATCTTTGTCGCCATATTTATTACAACATTTCGGCCGTTGTACGCTCTGGCCTTCTTCAGGTTGTTGGAATGTCGAACTGAACCATTTATTTCGCTCACTGGGGCAGACTGTTCTAGTTCCACGTGCCATGTCTAAATGGATTTCAGTTATCAGTTATCTACTTTTATTTACATACTTTCTTCGGCGACTCTATTACTTTTAAATGTTTGAGTAAATATTTGTACCTACTTAGTGTATACCTGTAAGAAATTATTTTATATGCATGGAAAAGAAAAAAAATGTCAAAAGTCATTTGAATAGACAGCATGTTCTTGAAAGTTACTCAATTTAGCCTGTCGGAATTCCACGAATATCAGCTACCCAATGAAAACTAATCTCTCTACAAAAAATCGACTAATAGTTTGTTAACTTTTACCCTGAAAAAAGCTCCCAAAGCCAGAACGCTGTATTCTCTGTATCAGTCCTCCAATATGGCGGCGAATGCTGGACACTCACCTCACAGATGAAGAAGAGACTTGTAGCAACAGGAATGTGGTTCAACAGAATGACTCTGAAAATACTAGGTTTTCGAGAAAGTGGAAGGAAAAGTATGTATATATATATAATGTCATCCACAGACAGTCTGTTTCGCTGTATCACAGCTCATCAGTGCGGCTAGACATCCGGTTGCCTCTAGCTAGGATCGAAACCTGACTGAATTGGTATCAGGCGGATATTCTACCACTAAGCTGTCGGGATGAAGGTGGATTTTTAGCGTATTTATTTTTGGAAACACGCCCAGTGACCGACAGTGACTCAATTCGGCTTGCGAAGAGTCTCCCTATATAGCTATAATAGTCACTGTTTACAAACCCATACCTCAGCCCGAGAGTGCTCAACTGGAATTAAATTTAATTCAGGAGCTAATATGTACTTAACATCAGGCGGATACCGTTGAAATTTCTAAGGTACATAATAAGATAAGAGGGCTTGAGAAATTTGACACTGACAAGGCAAGGAGAAAAAGACAGAAGAAAACATCACATAACCTACCCTATCGAGCTTGGGTAAATGGAAGGCAGAACAAGGTTTAGGAGAGATAATAAAAAGACAACATTTACTAAGCTCTACAAAGGAAAGGAAATTGTGGAGAGCTATGATAATCAACTCCTTGAAGGGACACGGCATAGAGAAGAAGAAGAAGAAGAATTTTTGTAACAATGGAAATGCGTGGCTGGTGACATGCAGCAAAATATCATTTTCTGGTTGGAAGGAAACTTCTCACGGTTTATTTACATTATTTACATTATTCAGACTGTTATCCTCATCTTCATTGCCATATTCCCAACGTTTTGGCCATTGTAAGCTCTGACCTTTTTCAGGTGATTTGAATTTCGAACCGAACACTTTATTTCGTCCACCGGGGTAGATTGTTCTAGTTCCACGTGCTATGCCTCTTCTGGATGTCTCAGTTATTTCCCTTTACTTCAACTCTCCAAATTTTTTGGTCCAACACTGCTATGGACTAGTATTGAGAACGAACGCACATGGCTCAGTGGATAAAGACGCTGTTTAGATCCAGTGACTAGACCCAAAGAATTGTGAGTTCAATACCAGGCGAACCAAAACTTGGAGAGATGAGCTAAAGGAAAATAACTGAGACATCACCCGGGAGATGCTTGGCGCGTAAATGTAAATAATTATAATACCTCATTTCAGAGATATAGGCAGATATTTTCACAGTTTGTAGAACATAAAATTTATTTAAAAAACCTCGAGAACCTTCCTTTCAATCAGATATTCATAAAAATTGGTAGATGCTGTTTTGGGTGCATAATTCCAAGCTTGTTTACATATCTTGGTCCTTTGGGGCACCTCGAGGTGGTGTAATGGTTAGCAAGTTTGTCTCACTAGAACGATTACGACTGAGTAGTGAGTTCGATCGTCACTGGGTGCCCCTACTTTCGGCCTTGTACTACATCTAAGCTACGCTTGGAAAATCAACATATCTTGGTGCTTTGTTTTGAAACCCAAATCTGACTGATCACTCACATTCCTCGCGGTTTCATTGACTTTGTTTTCTTTTGAACGTGTACAAGAATAAAACGTGAACATCTGGCGATGAAAAGATTTCTGCATTTGCTTAAAGATGCAATTACAGTTAATATATTAAAATATCAACCCCAGTGAATAAACAAGCAAATATTAGTTTAAGTTTTAGGTTAGGTTGGTTAATTTAATGACATAGCAACACTTGTTTGGGTCATTTAATGTCGAATATAATTCGCATCATAAAAGATTTACATAGTCTCGGTCTTCATTAGATTCCCCCCCCCCCGCTACAAAAATGGTATTCATGGATTGGGTGTACATTAGAGTCAAAATATAAAGTACCCATAATCCCTTTCACTTCTTTATGCCGTCTCCCTTCAGGAGGCTAGCGATCACGGTTCTCCAAAATTTTCTGTCCTATGTAGATCTTAATAAATTTAGTTGGTTTGTTGTATCGCCTAAATCTTGTCCCATAATCTGTTTACTCAAGCTGACTATGTAGCTTTTGCATTGTTTTCTTCTGTTACCCTTGCCTTCAATCTGTCCTGGGAGTATCATATATTCCAAGCCCTCTTTCCTCATAATGTGTTCTGTTTTGTTTCCGTTTTCTCTAAAACTTCGTCGTTACTCAGGATTCTTCTGTAGAACCACATTTCTGTTGCTTCATATCTCTTCTTCATCTGTGAAGAGGTTGTCCAACATTCACTGCTATATATGAGGACAGATATTACTTAAAAGTTCAAAACTATTTTCTTTGTTCCGACGATTTTTTTTCTGTTTATTAATACTTTGCTTAGCTTAAAACTAAATTTAAAAAATACCCATAATTCAGGAGTAAAAAAATGGACAGATAAGGAGGTATGGGGCAGTAATGGATAGCAGCTCGGATTGAGGAATCGAGGAGCCGAGTTCGAATTCCAGTCGTATCAATTACATTCACTTACGTGCTAATAACCTTGGGAAAGGTATGAATCCTCTTCTTCTCCCTCCAGCTATGGGTAAATGGTTCTATAACCTTGGGTGCTAACCGGTATAGAAGAAGGAAGAACTCTGAATTTAAAACCGGCCTAAAACTTTTTGTGCAGTTAGCCTTTCTGTCGTGGCATATAAGTCTTTTTTTTTTTTTCAAGAAATGTCTTCTATTTGTAGCTGTCAATCTCAGTTGATCAATTCGAAAACCGCATAGCGATTAATTTCTTTGCAAACCATTTTTGACATGTTCGATTATCAACACCTTCTTCATAAAATTTATTTATTTTTTGGTGTTTATTTTGGATTTTTACTTAAACAAGAAAAGATATAATATAAAAATACTGTTTATTATTTTCCATCATGAATTTCAAGCGATTGCTGATATAAGAACATAATAAAAATGATCTTTTGAATGGAGCTGATTAAAAATATATGTTATTGATACCATCTAATGAAAAAAAAATTAATTTGAGCAAACTATTGATATTTTAACAAAATTTGTCTTTTATTTTTACTTAATAAATGGAACAAACATTTTACCTATACATATATATATATATATATATATATATATATATATATATATATATATATATATATATATATATATATAATCTTTAATAATCAACCTTAAAGGTTTTAACACCATTAATTACAATGAAGAACAGGTTATATTTGGCAGATTTTTTACGGAAGAAAACTGAAAAAGCTAAAACGTGTATATGCAAAGGTCAAATAACAATAGCACAACAGACAAATCAAGTAAAAGAACAAAGCAAGAGATAAATACAGAAATAAAAAAGGTCAATTATTATTCCAAAATATAAGACGCTGAAATTCATAAGCTTAAAAATTTATGCCTCACTTCGTTTTTATGAATCACTTCCGGGTGTCCGCCAATTCAGAATTCTCGGTAGACTACTGGGAAGGAGTTAAAAGATTGAAATCTAGAAGAGAGAAAAAACAATCAAGCCATATAATAATTATCAATGTATATATATTTATATATTTCCTGTCCCATCTGTAGTGGGGAAAGAGGTATATCAATCAGTAAATTTATGCGGAATTACTTTCCTTAGTCGCTTTAATAATCTGTACTAATAAAACATTTATCTAAAGGGTAGTCTGAAAATTTTGTCACCCTTACATAATATAATTTTCTATTTCAGATGGCGGACACATGCTCCTACAGTTTGGAAGAGAGGTAGAGGGTGACAAAACTTTCGGACCACCCTGTACATCTAGCCAAAATTAATTCCCGAGCAAAATGAACAGTTTAATTAATCAGTTCCTTTACTCAAGATTTCTTACTCGAAAATAGAATAATTTGGCAATCAGTTCCTTTACGCTTACGTTTCTCAGATTATTGTCTTATTAGTTCAAACCATTCATATGAGGCACACAGGTACCTTTTTCTATTAAGTGATCGTCTTGCTTCAACTTAAACTTGAAATAGACTTTGTTGTCGCCGTCTTTGTCGTTGTGTTGATAATCTTTTTCTTTCCAGAGGTTTTTGCATTTTATTGTTATATTGAACACATAAAATATTTAACTTATAATGTTTTGAGCAAAAAAGTGAGTTATGTAATACCAGGAGTAATCAATGAAACACAGGGAAAGAGGGATAACACGACTCCGTTATCATATCACGTGATATCATGGGAGTATATAACTGTAATCTTAGGTTTCTGCAGCCATTGCATTTTTCACATGTTTTCGTGGCAAGACAAATCTTGGCTACTTCACCACGACAGTGTCCCTGCTCACAATGTCCTGATCATCCGACAGTTCCTGCCTGAGAAAAACCTCACCTTATTGGAAAAAAAACCACCATTCACACGATCTTGCTACGTGTGACTTCTTTTTCCCCCAAGCTCAACTGATATCCTCAAGGGGACATGTTTTGAAGGCGTGGGTACCATTAAGAGGGCCGTTACTATGGAGCTGAGGGGCATCCAAGAAGAATTCTTCTAGCAGTGAATAGAAGCGTGGCAGAGAAGGACGGACTAGTACATTAGAATCGAGGGGTATTATTTTGAAGGGAAACCCTATAGTTTGTTGTTTGGAATTGAAACAAATGTTATGACCGATATATTCTTTGCGATGCTTTTAATAATTTCTCTGTTTTTCGGTTCTTGTTTGTAAATATATCTACCCGTGTCTAAGCACTTCCAGCTAACACCAGCCATTTTCAAAAACTGAAACATAGCGAGCGACTTTGGGTGAAACGTAGAAAGAGATTTTGGGTGAAATGTAGAGAGAGGCATTTGCTTAAATGTAGAGAACGACATCTGGTGAAATGTTGAGAGAGAATTTCGGTGAAATGCAGAGAGAGACATTCAGTGAAATTTAGATACAGATATAGACTTTTGGGTGAAATGTAAAGAGAGACTTTAAATGAAACGTACACACACACACACATTCGATGAATTTTAGATACAATCTTTGGGTGAAATGTAGCGACAGATATTGGGTTAAATGTTTAAAGAAGAGTTTGGGTGATACGTAGTGAGAGATATCGGGTGAAATGAGAAGAGAGACCGTGGGTGAAATTTAGAGAAAGGCTATTGGTGAAATTAAGATACAGACTTTCGGTGAAATGAAGTGAAAGACTTTGGGTGCAACGTAGAGAAATTTTTCGTCAAAAATTCGGTTAAATTCAGAGAGATTTTGTGTGAAATGTAGCGAGAATCTTTGGATGAAATGTAGAAAGAAACTTTGAGTGAAATGTACAGAAAGACATTGGATGAAATCTGGAGAGATTTTTTTGGATGTAATGTAGAGAGAGCGAGTTTCGGTGAAATGTAGCGAGAGATTCCGGTTAACTTTAGAGAGAGACTTTGTGTGAAATTCAGATACAGACTTTGGGTGAAAGTTAGATAGAGACTTTGAGTGAAATGTAGAGAAAGCCTTTGGATGAAATGTAGAGAAAGAGTTTGGGTGAAATGTATCGAGAGATTTCGGTGAAATGTAGACAGTGATTTTGTGCGAAATTCAGATACAGAATTTGGGTGAAATGTAGAGAAAGAATTTGGGTGAAAGTTAGATACAGACGTTGAGTAAAATGTAGAGAAAGCCTTTGGGTGAAATGTAGAGAAAGCCTTTGGGTGAAATGTAGAGAAAGAGTTTGGGTGAAATGTAGACAGTGACTTTGTGCGAAATTCAGATACAGAATTTGGGTGAAATGTAGAGAAAGACTTTAGGTGAAATGTAGAGAAAGACATTGAGTGAAAGTTAGATACAGACTTTGAAATGTAGTGAAAGGCTTTGGGGGAAATGTAGAGAAAGCCTTTGGGTGAAATGTAGAGAAAGAGTTTGGGTGAAATGTATCGAGAAATTTCGGTGAAATGTAGACAGTAACTTTGTGCGAATTTCAGATACAGAATTTGGGTGAAATGCAGAGAAAGACTTTGGGTGAAAGTTAGATACAGGCTTTGAGTGAAATGTAGAGAAAGAGTTTGGTTGAAAAGTAGAGAGAGAGAGAGAGAGAGAGAGAGAGAGAAAGAGAGAGAGACTAAGAAACGTAAAAAATGGAATGTTTAGCGGGACAGAAAGAAAAAATGAGATTAAATATAAAAAATAAGACAATGATTTCCAGACAAAAAAAAAAAAAAAAATACTTGAAAACAATGTAACATTCTTCCATCGAGCTAATTAAAATAATTCTATCTTAAAATTGTCCGCCCCGACAAAAATAAAAACAATATACAAATCTGAAGAAAAAACACAAACAAAAAAAATAGATAGTGTGTGTGTGTGTGCATGAGAGAGAGAGAGAGAGAGAGAGAGAGAGAGAGAGAGAGAGAGAATAGGAGAAGAGCCCATATAGTGAAACAAAGGTTTCTTACTTGCTAAAAAACAAACAAATAAAATGCTTGATCGCAAAACTAAAATGAAGATGTACATCTGTGTAAACTTAGTTTTGTGAATCTCACGCGCGCAAATAAAATCTCGTGAGACGTTAATATCTGGCAGCGTATTCCAGTTAATCAATTCACTGACAGTTCATGTAAAAATGATATTTTAAAAATGTTATAAAAACCAATTCTTCTGGACTAGACTGCAGACATTTTGGCTGTGTTTGCGGGGGGACATATAATAACTTATTTTTTTTTCAGTCTATAAACAGACTGCCATTTTCGACCACTAATCTGACATTTTGAGCCTTTGTGTTTTCCCTGACTTGCCGAATGATTCCATTAAGAAAAAAAGAAAAAAAGAAAAAGGATCTTGTGATAGTCATCAGAGAAGGACGGGTTTTTATGGACTCTTCCCGACAATGCTTTATCACGAATATCGCACAAAATCTACGCTAAGTTTAAGATAATTTGCATGTTCTATACAAAGACATCAAAAAAGTAATGACGTAACTTATCAAAAAAACAAAAATAAAATAATCCAAATTTTGACAGAAATTGCTGACTTTACTGTTTACAACCCCCCCCCCCAAAAAAAAGAAAAGAAAACAATTAGGCCACGCCTACTTAACTCTCCGACTGCAATCGAAATTAGTTAAATGTTTAAAGCGATGATAACAACAAAAATGGCAATATGAGCTCTGTTAAAAAACATGAAATGATAATAGCAAAAATTGCAATATGAGCACTGGTAAAAATGGTTGCTGAGGACATTAGGTTTATAATACCCAGAAATTCATACACAGATGTCCTCAAAGGCACATGCCACAGTGGATAAAGGCGTTAGTTAGTGACAGGACCCAAAGAGTGTGAGTTCAATACCCAGTTAAGGAAGAGGGGAATTACCAGGAGATCCAATAAACTAGAACATTCTACCCCAGTGAGCGAAATAAAGGGTTTCAGTCCGACATTCCAATCACCTGAAGAAGGCCGGGGCGTACAACGGCCGAAACGTTGTAATAAATATGGTGACAAAGATGACGACAATAGTCCGAATAACAGTGTTATATGTATAAAACCATAATAAAAGTTCCATGGCTGTTTGGTATTTGTTTTGATAGGGTAACAAAGTTTTGAATTCAGAGTTGTTGTTCTCCTAAATTGCTTGCCAGCCACGGCCAGAAATCTCCCCTGCTATTTAATACATAGTTGAGAGGAGTAGATATGTAGCGATTACTTTCCAAAGGGTATTTGCACAAAAGTGAATATGACGAATTAGCCATTTCTAGGGATATGTCGCGTGTACTCCATTCCTTGATCCGGTGGCAAAGAATATAAAAGAAAAACTAGCTGTTCCCTAAAATTATGGCTGGAGGAATATCGAAAATCTGTAATTAGAGGTGAGACTACGAAATCAGTCTTGGCTGATCAAGTGTGGAGCAAAAAATGGTAGTCATCAACTCCTGTAGATTAAAATAAAATACTGGACTTGGTGGAACATTGGAGAGACAAACGTCTGAAATAATAAGGGCATATGCTACGACATGAGGATCACCTTAGTAGGCCTAGCGTAGAAATAAATATGATATGGTAGCCATTAATAAAGAGTGAAAGAGAAATGATAATAAGCAACTTCGGTAAAAACAGCAGATGCAGTAAAAAGGGAAGCCTCGATGAGTTCAGTTAAATAGTAGCAGGTAGGTTAGGTTTAAGGCTCCAGGTTCTCCACGGGACTATAGCTTAGTGGATTGAATAGTTTAGTTTCGTGAATTTAGTGACATAGTAATTGTGGATGTTGTAGTATGTGTTGCAGATATTATCCTTTTCTTACCTTTTAAAGGTAAGTTCATAAACTAAATTCAATCAAAGACACGTGTTCAGGCTGCTTGGGAATAAAGAGATATATTATTGTTGACTGCTTGTATTAATTCAGGTAGTCAGAAAAAGCAGATTTGGAAAGAAAGAGGGAAAAGGGCAAATCATACAAAAGTGGATACAACCAGTAAATAAGACTGAACCATTTAGTGTGACATACAGAGAAAGCAATTTATAACAAACAAATAATAAGAAAGACGTGTACTTGGTGTATAAAAAATCTGTACCTGCAATGTAAAATTATGTGAAGCTTTTTTTAGAATGATTAAATGTGTCTTCATTGTTTGAACTTCATTTGGGGAGTCATTAACACATGCATCTCTCTATAACGACTAACCAACGAGAAGAAACCAGGCCTCGTGACTAATGTTTGGTGGGATAAGAAAGTGAGATAAATGGGCTTGCTTCCCCTTCTTTAATGCTCCCGCACGTGATTCTGATTGATTCCGCGGGAGACTACGTAATGTCCATTTTTGGCCACGGAAATAAGGGTGACAAGTCGATTTTGATTTCCACTAAACGCTACAAATGTACTTGGACTCAATGAAAATCTGGGTAACCTACAGAGAATTTCACCAAACTCAGGATAATAGCCGAGTGGATTAAAGCATTGCTTTATGAATTTAGTCACATAGTAATTGCAAGTTCAATCCCTGGGCTGGGCAGTGTGTACTTGGACTCAGTGGAAATGGAGCAAGCAATAACTGAACAGTGCTAAATAAAAACTAGACGGGATATACCTATACACGGGCAGTGGAATGAGAACGATCTACCCTCGGAGATTAAATAAAGGATTCAGTTTGAAATTTCTTGAAGGTTACCCACACCTGATAAAGGCTGGGGAACACAACGGCTGA
Organism: Acanthosepion lycidas; assembly: GCA_963932145.1. Lineage (NCBI taxonomy): Eukaryota > Metazoa > Mollusca > Cephalopoda > Sepiida > Sepiidae > Acanthosepion > Acanthosepion lycidas. Next base: position 14,099,566 of record OZ010573.1, read on the forward strand.
AACATTGAGATAATAACAACAAAGATGAGGACAATAGTCCAAGTGAAAATGATATAAAGAAACAGGTTTATCTCTGATGAAGTGAATGTAGGACTAACATGCAATTAATATAGTATCCCATTATAATTATGCTTTTCCTTCCTTTAGTTACTTCACACTACCGTTACGTCCTGCCAATACATCATAAATAATGGACTATTACGTTTTGATCGCGTGGAAAGAAGGAAAAAGAAACTAATTTGTTTCACGGAGAAAATGAAATAAAAGAAAGAAGGGAAGGTAAAAGTGGAGAGAGAGAGAGAGAGAGAGAGAGAGAGAGAGAGAATCGGATTACTTTGATAAGAACAGATACTACACTTTGATTTTAATATTTATTGACATAATTGCGTCAATTCTGAACAAGGCCAGGAAAAAAGGGAGCTGGAAAAGTCCGAGCAACTGGGATAAAAGCGTCTTTTTTTCAGATGCATAGTATTGAAACTGAGTAAAGTAATCGCCAAAAGTCCAGTTACCATAAATAAACTGAATTATTTAAAAATTATTAAGAGAAATGTTCGTAAAACGGGTATTTGGCTACTTAATGATAAATATTGCAGTATGCTGGACGAAATAAGTATTTATTCACAAATTTATTTATCGCCTAGAGACATGTTCGTAAGACGGGGATTTGGCTAGTTAATGAAAAATATTGCAGCATATTGGACGAAATAAGTATTTATTCACTGGCAACTTCGTTACGCACAACTAAGGTTTTACGAAACGTAAGAGTTAACGGAGAAAAATGTCAGATTAAAATATTGCGTATGAAATAATCAATGAAAGTTTACAAGAAAAAAATCGTGCTTTTATTCTAAGAAGGCACAAATACCTACACCGAGGTGCTTAATAAAAGTGGGTGGTCTTAATGAAAACAGTGCCCGGAAAATCATTTAAAGGGTCAAAAACTTTAAGTAAATAACCAATACTGTACCACCGAACATTGCCCCCAGGACTTATTGACCTTTCTGATAAGATAGCAGCACTTGAAGAAACCCTGGCATAAACTAATTAGTCTGCAAATAAATAGTCTGCAAATAAATACAGGACTACTTGACTATAACTTTTTTCTGCTATATAAAGGGTGTTTCATTAAGACGGATTATATATAACGGTGTTCCATTAAGGCGGATTATTTATCAAGAAAAAAAATCATCAGACGCTTAAAGTTAACTCACATTATAAAATCGGTCCAAGTTATTGGAACACACTTTATTAATGCTCTACCTAAGAACATTCTTAGAACATTAGTAAATATAACAGGTGTAACAGCAAAATTGTCCATTTGTTAGATTAAGTTTTAAATCGTTGGATCTTAGAAATGATTAAAGATATCTTACTGGAATTCTCCGAGATTTTTATAACACTATTGGACTCTACTTTGAGCAATAAGAATGTATAATTACTCTCCATGATTAATAGAAGAATCGATCATAAACGAAAATGATATGTTCATTATTTATAGATAAGGATCGAAAGCTCATGTAGGATTGATATAAAGTATATATATATATATTATGAAATGGACAAAATCCGACAATTATTTTAAGATATTTTTATGCTTATACATTCTTATTTACAGATACAAATATTTAAGTAAATGCTCTGTTTATAATAAACAGTATTAACAACATTTACCGCCTGAATGTCCGAGAAAATTTCATAGAAAATATGAGTTCCATATAGGTTCGATTCCTGTCGAAGGACGCATATTTTTTATGAAGAATTCACGAAATTTTTAGATATTAGACATTTTGTGGGATGGACAATTAACCCATGGTGTTACACGATTTGGTGAATATTGCTGTTACACCCAACACACACACACACACACACACACACATACACACACATATATATATATGTGTGTGTGTTTGTGTTTGTGTGTCTTTGTGTTTGAGTTAGAAGGTCATACTCGCATCTCAAATACCAACTCAAATACAGCTTTCCCTTTTCTTCCTGGGAAAACACACACACACACACGCACACACACATATATATATATATATATATATATATATATATATATATATATATTATAATTTTATCATATTGACAAAAACAGTTTACTCACTACAAAGACGCAACTTCGTTTTTCAGGGATTCTTACGACAAATGGTATCAGGATGGCTAAACGTCTTATCTGAAAACCTGGAAAAAGAAACTCAATTAGTTTAGTGCTTATATATTAAACATTTGGTGAAATGGACACTTATGTTACACGATTTGGAAGATTTTGCTGTTACGCCAGGTATATACAGGTGATACCGCGGTTTATGGGAGCGCCACCAAAAATGTAGATGATCAGAACCCAGCAGCTGATCACTCCCCTGATCTTGCTTGCACAGCTCAATGAAGGAGCAACTGGCTTGTCTCATTTAATACTGGAAATACAGAGCTCGTAACGTTTAATCATTACAGAAAATACCCTGAGATTTCATCAGTCATGGTTGTAATCTCAGTGAGGCCACACCTTGTAAAAACCCTTCGAGATATATAAATGGATTACTCTCGTGATGTGTTTATGAGCAAGCTTATCACTGATACATGATGATAGTTAAGACATCAGCAGTGGACCAAGAAGAGTGTAAACCATACTGTTTGTCGTTCACTTGCTTTAATCCCTAAGCTACGAGAAGTTAACAGCTTTGCGAAAAAACAAAACAAATAAAAAAAACTAATTCTCAGTAATCACTGTAAAAATAAGAAAATACATTATCAATGACATGGCTGTTTCTGGTGGTCATAATATCTAAGTCAAAGTAATTGACGACCTCATGAAATACACCGACCTTGGGATTGACGTTGCCAGAATGTCGGATGTTTAGGCTACTACTGTCCTAGTTATCACGGGTGGACTGGGGTCTATAAAACCAAACGTCATACACAGAGAACATTAGAATAAATTATCCTGTAACTTCTGAAGTCTGCGTAGCCTATGGACCCAAGTATAAACATGATTAATGTATGCCCACAAATTCAAGTATAATCCAAGAGACTTAGATATATTGACTGGATATTTAACCTTATTTGTTAATACCAAATCACTCACAGGACATATTGAAAACAAGAGGGGCATACAGAAGCAGTAAATAACCAACCTAACTAGCTTGTGCAAATGGTTGACAGAGCAGGGACTAGGAGGGATAGCAAAAAGATAAGCCTTACTCCTTACAAGGACAGGAAGTTGCGGAGAGCAATGATCGCCCACGTCCTAAGAAGAAGAAATCTGGATAGTCTGAGTATCCAAACCTCTCATGATTTTATGTCTCATTCTCAAGGAGCGAGTTTATGAGAGAAAATCATAGATTTATTAAGAAAACGGCCCATGGAAGAATTATATGCACAGGCATATAATTCTTCCACGGGCCGTTTTCTTTCAGGGCATTTGTGATCATGGCTCTCCACAACATTCTATCCTTTGTAGTTCTTAGTAAAGTTTGTCTTTTTGCTGTATCCTCTAATCTCTGCTGTGCCAACCATTTACACAAGCTCCTTTCTTCTTCTTCTTTGTGCCGTGTCTCGTCAGGACATGGACAATCGTGGCTCTCCACAACTTCCTGTTTTTAGCTCTGATTAATGATTGTATTTTTGTTATAATCATATAACCAACCATTTACAGAAGCTCTTTTCTTCTTCTTCTTTGTGCCGTGTCCCTTCAGGACGTGAACAACCATGGCTACCCACATATGTTTGTTTTTTCTGATTGATATTTGTATTTTTGAAATAATGATACAACCAACCATTTACAGAAGCTCCTTCCTTCTTTGTGCCGTGTCTCTTCAGGACATGGATAATCATAGCTCTCCACAACTTCATGTTTTTTAGCTTTGATTAATGTTTGTATTTTTGCTATAATGATACAACCATTTACAGAAGCTCGTTAGGTAGATCTTAAGCTGCTTTCCTCTCTCGTCAATATGTCTTGTGAATGTCATATTTTCCAAGCCTTCTTTCCTCATTATATGCCCTAGAAATTCCAACTCTCTTTCTGATGCTATGTATAAGTGTCCGTTTTGTTTCCATTTTCTCTAAAACTTTTTCGTCGCTCAAAGTCTATGTTATACTCAGCATCCATCGGTACAACTACATTTCTTTCGTCTCTTCTCTACCTGTGATAAGATGGTCTAGCTTTCACTGTCATCTAGGATTAACGGCATCATATAACAATTCAAGACTCTTTTCTTTGTTTCCAATGAAATTTTCCTGCTTCTTAATACTTTGTTCAGCTTTGGGAAGGCATCTTTATCCTAATAGGCCTTCGGATTTCTGTGCGGAATTTTACATCCTCTGTTAAAACGATTACTAGTTATTTAAATTCATTACTCTCGTGCTTATACTACTGGCTTTTATTGTCAGGATGCAGCCATTATTATTATTATTATTATTATTATTATTATTATTATTCCATCAGTTTCCGGGTGTCTGGAGACTAAGTGACAAAAAAGTCTCCTGAAATCATCAATTTTTTTATCGTTGTATCCTTAACAACCTCAATTCTTTCTCGAATTTTCCATGCATTCAGTTTCGATTTTAGCATCTCTGCAGCTCCATTTCAAACGTGACTGTTATGAGCACCGCACCAAACCTTATATTTGACAGTTTTCTCAGATCCTAGGTGAAGTCCTGCTAGCTTCCATTTTTAATGTATACGGCTTATACTTGAGTCTATAGGCAAGCATGGCTTACTCCCACATCACACTGAAACACCCATCACCGAAGTTAAGGAACGTCGAGCTTGGTCAGAACCTAACTGGATGACCGCTTGGAAATACCATGTGCTGTAATCTTGGATGTGTGGGTGGTGTAATTTATAACCGCTTGAAAGAACCGAGTTCCAATCTCCGTTGGGTTCGTTATATTCAATTACGCGCAAATACCCTTGGGAAAGGTATAAATTCACATATTCTCCCCCAGCTATGTGTTAATTAGTAAAACGTGTATCACTAAACGATTATTATCTAAAAAAAACTTCTCACAATCTAAAAATATTCTCTGACTTTAAATAACCTGCAAAGGGTTGATAAGCCGTAAAATTGAATCAATTAATCAGTAGGCAAGCATCTAGTCATCTCTTTTTTGAGACTTTTTCCCCATGCAAGGGATGCAGTTACCGGAAGAATAAATTTGAGTTCTGATACATGAAGACAATCAATGCTAGTTGTTATAGCAGCTGTCCGAAAGAGGCTAGGAAGGAAGGCGAAGGAAGGCGAAGGAAGGTGAAATTAATGTAAGTGATAGCACTTTCTAGGCGTCAGTGGTATTGAAATCGCTAGAATATTAAAACAAGTGCGCTGAATTATTAAGGAAAATTGTTGTCACTTAATCACCAGTGTTAAATAGCATTGTTTGCTAATCGAATGATAGACAATGGTAATATAATGAATAATGAAAGAAAACACATAAAAATATACCAGTATCAGCATTTTATCAAACGAAGATTGTATAGCAACTGCAGCACTATAATTCTTGCAGATGCTATACAACCTCCCAGTTGTTACTATACTTAATGGTGTTCTATTAATTCTAGTAATGCTTATATCGATATTAAGTTTTTTTTCTACGCTGAAAAGCTAGTAGCTGACCACATATGGAGGGAAAAGGGAGATCAGCCCCTCCCCATTTGTGGGATGAGGTTGAAATAATAGACAGAGAGAATCACTGGAAAATACGAAAACTATGCTAGGCCACAAAATTCTCCTGAGCCGACCAAGCATAGAAATGAATACAATATGGGAACCAGTAATAAGGAGTGCTAGAGAAAAGTAATGAATAACAACTAAAATTGCAATATAAGCTCAGGCAAAAAATGAAATAATAATAACATAAAATGCAATATGGGCACTGGTAAAAAATGATTACTGAGACATTGGATTTATAAGTCCCCAAAATTCATCCCCAGATGTCATAAAGTATACATGACCCAATGGATAAAAACTAAACCCCCAAAATTGTGAGTTCAATACCAGACAGTGGTGAACCAAAAACTTGCAGAAATGAGTTAAAGGGAAATAACTGTGACATCAGGAAGAGGAATGGCACGTGGAACTAGAACAATCTACCCTGGTAGACGAAATTGAGATTTCGGTTCGAGCACCTGTATGTTGCAAATATGACAATGAAGATGAGGATATCAGTCCGAATAATGTAAATAATACAAGTAATTATAATACCTCATCTCTAGATATACTAGTCACTGTTAGTAATGGATATTCAGGGTTTTTTTCTTTAGTGTTGTATGTTAATTGAAAATGGTAAGCCGTTAGCGTTGCAGAACTAAATAAACAGATGAATAAAAAAGGCGCTCTCTCTTGTCTCATTTGACATCGTCGTTGTTTCTTGGGTGGTACCCAACTAAAAATAACACAATACAACCGGGTGGGTACATGAATCGTAGTGGCACGGAGGAACGATGGTAAACAAAAATGATTGCAGACAAAAGAAAGATTTTCTGGAAAATTTTTGCTTCTTGATTATCTGTCCATATTTCTGAGATGAGGTATTATGTACACTATTGTCCTTATATTTTTCGCTATATTTATTACAACGTTTCGGCCTTTCAGTATCTGTCTATATTTCTGAGATGAGGTATTGTGTACAGTATTTACATTATTCGGACACATGGCACAGTGGATAAAGGCCTTAGTTAGATCCAGTGACAGGACCCAAAGAGTGGAAGTTCAATACCCGTTTAAGGCAGTGGAGAACTTTCAGAGGGAAATTAACAGGAGATAACTGATAACTGACACCCATTAAAGATAGCACGTGAAACTAGAACTGTCTACCACAGTTGGCGAAATAAAGGGTTCAGTTCGACATTTCTACCACCTGAAGAAGGCTGGAGCGTACAACGGCCGAAACGTTGTAATAAATATGCTGACAAAGTTGAGGACAATAGTCCGAATAATGTATTAGGTTGGTGCAAAAATAATGACGTAATAATGTCGTTTTTTGACGTATATTTTAACGTCAAAAAACGACATTATTACAGCATTATTTTTGCACCAACCTAATAAATAGTGTACATAATACCTGATCTCAGAAATATAGACAGATACTGAAGGGCCGAAACGTTGTAATAAATATGGCGACAAAGATGAGGACAATAGTCCGAATAATGTAAATAGTGTACATAATACGTCATCTCAGAAATATAGACAGATGCAGAAAGGCCGAAACGTTGTATTAAATATGGCGACAAAGATGAGGACAATAGTCCGAATAATGTAAATAGTGTACATAATACGTCATCTCAGAAATATAGACAGATACTGAACGGCCGAAACGTTGTAATAAATATGGTGACAAAGATGAGGACAATAGTCTGAATAATGTAAATAGTGTACATAATACCTCATATCAGAAATATAGATAGATACTGAACGGCCGAAACGTTGTAATAAATATGGTGACAATGATGAGGACAATAGTCCGAATAATGTAAATAGTGACTTTTTTTGGACGAGATGTTTACTGAGTAGTGGAGGCTACCGTTCTTCTTTTTCCCATCCCCAAATCTGTGTATTCAGGATTAGGTGGGGAATTCTGATGATATATGGATTTCATGGTTGGGATAAGAATAACCTTGAAGAAAAAAAAATCAACATCCTTTACGAAATATTTCAAGAAATAGGAGTCAGACATTTCCAAAAAAGAAACTATGATATGAAATTAGAATGAAAGTAGTAATGGCGCCTAATCTGAATCTATCATAAAAATTCTAAATACTTCGAATTAATGAAGAGTAAACAATTCATGATACCTCGGGGTATGGAGCAGTTATAATAAAGTTAGTATAGGAGTTAAGGAGATTGTCTTTAATTGTCCTCCTTCCTTAATGTTTTCTTTTACTCTTTTTTTCTAACACGTTTGTGCCTTAGTGGCTTTATTTTCTTACTTGGGGTGATGTGATTAAACTTTTTTTCTTGTCGGCAGTACAATTATATCTCGCTTTAAATGATGATGTTAAATGCAGAAACTGATTGACCTTTCTTGGACGAGATGTTTATTGAGGAGTAGAGGGTAGCGTTCCTCTTTCCCCCTCTCCCCCAGATCTGTGTATTCATGATTAGGTGGGGAATTCTGATGATATATGTATTTTTGGTTGGGATAAGAATAATGTAAATCTTGCTTCTTGATTATATATATATATATATATATATATATATATATATATATATATATATATATATATATATATATATATATATATATATATGTATATAAACTCGTATATTCACCTCCCAATTCAAAATACGCAGCAGGGGCAAACAACCCAGTTTGATCATAAAAACCTGAGAGAGGTCACGTGTTTCAAAAATGCTCGCGTTATGATATCATAAGATGCTCTTATATCTGAGGGAGATATAAGAGCATCCTAACGTTCTCCGTTCATCAATCAATCGCTGGTCAATCAAACATTGTGTCAAATTAAAAAAAAGAATACTACCCTGACGTGCCAAATGTCATGGGATATGTACCTAGTATCGTGTAGGAACCCCTTCTGAGTTCGAAAAAGTGGAGGAAATCGAAGCGGCATTGACTCTGCAGGTAGTCGAAAGAACTCTACGATATGTTGATTTGTTATTGTTGTAGTTCCGTCACATCCCCCATATTTGTTCGATGGGGCTCATGTCGGGCGAACGTACGGAAGACCAGTCGGCAATCATTAAAGACTCGTTTTCGGACACTGTTCACTGTGATCCTGTAATACCTTCCATCAAGTATTCCCAGTTCACACATAACACCGTATATCAGAAATATAATGTACCATCGCCTGGCACCCATAGTCATACCCCATTCGTACTCCAATAATAATTCATGTCGCCTTTCCCCTAGTACCCTAACTGGGGTTCACATTGATTCATCAGAAGTTTGAGCACATCTGATATATTTCTAGACAGTTTCATGATGTTATAGTACAGAGGGGTCAATTGTCATTACTTCAACATACTGCTAGCGGAGTTTGGCACGTCAGTGTATATAAAATGTTTTCCTCCTCCCTCCAAAGAGATCTTCATTATATCTATGTATGTTTGTTTGTTTAACGGCATATCAAATCCTTATGAGTCATTTAATGCCGAAATTTAATATTTTTTTAGCTTTGAAGAAAAAAAAAATAGACAGTAGTATCCCTGTCAACCGGACTAAGAAGGCTTTCCGGATATGAGGAATTGGTTACAAATTCCGGATATGAGACGTTATATGTAGATTAAAATAAAAGAACTGAAATCAGGTTTAACATTTATTTTCAATGTTTTATAGTAAACAAAATGAGATAATAATACTTACAACGTTTTCAATAGCTTTTTAAATTTCAGTTCAGGTTTCATTACAATCATGCATCTCGTCGCTATCTTGTTGCAGATGTGTCTCGTTTTCATCCTTTTCTCTTATTCCCATCATTTTTTGCACCAATGCAAACCATTTGCGAGAAAGAAGCAGATGCGATTATCCAAAGTAAATTTGCTGAAAAACAGAAATTTTAAATCAGTTACATATCACCCAAATAGTTCAAATATACACATCAAAATCATGTACGGATATGAGGGAATTCCGGATATGAGGGACTCCAGATATGAGACACTCCGGATATGAGGGATTTCGGATATGAAGTTTTCTACTGTATATGTTTTTCTGCTTTCGCAGTTGAATACATGGTACATGATACTCAGCTTTTGTGCATATACATGTTTCTAGCGACATCGTTACTAGAGGGGATCATAGGTGTGGTTTATGTTATAGTTTAGTTGAAGTTATATTTTGGAACACAGTTTGATTTCTTTAAGAAATTGTAGGATATTATATGGATTAATGTCATGAAAGAATTCTTTTATGTTGGTTGTTAGATTTTCTTTAGCGCCATATCAACCTCAATGTGCTATTTAATAAAGTTAAGTATTTTAGCACAATTTTATGGCTTCAACTAAATATATTTTAAACGTAATTGTATGCCTTCAACTACAGACAAAATGGATTGTTCGTTATTTTTCTTTAAAATTGAATTACTAAAAATTTTACTATAAATAAGTATTGCGAGTTATTTTACAGTATAAAAAATTATTGCTGGTAATTTTACTTTAAAAATATATTTTTATGATTTCATAGCCTCTTTGTTTCACTATTTGCCCATAGTTGAGACCCTAACGGGTGCTACCACCTCTGTTCTGGTTTAACCTGGGAACAACAGCAATTAAGAGGTGGTTTCACGCTCCTCAAAACCTCCAATCTTCCGATCAGAAGCCTTGCTGCCTGATGCAGTTTATCGTCATACCCAGGACTGAGATTATGAATGGATAGTTAGTAGCTGGCTTTGCTCATCAATGAGTAACTTACACTAATGGCATTCTATCAATAAAAAAAATCATTTCACTCCAAGGAAGGCGATGATGTCACTAAGACGCAAAGGATTACTGGGAAAAAAGAGAATGAGATTAATTTAGCGTAAAGAAAGGACAATAAAAAGCAGGTTTCAAGAAGACAGAACATTGCGGTTGATGTTGTATTTAAAGTTTTGGAGATCGTAGTTGGCAGGGAAGCAAGAAACCGGAATAGAGTTCTACAGGCGAGAAGGGCGAGAAAAGAATGTATTAGAATAGAACTTGCGGTTAAATTTAGGTATGTCAACAGTAAAGCTAGTAGAACTAGTTGTCAATTTAATAGTACTAATAAAGTATCTGTCTATAATACTGAGATGAGGTATTATATACATTATTTACATTATTCGGACTATTGTCCTCATCTTTGTTGCCATATTCATTACAACGTTTCGGCCTTTTAGTATCTGTGTATATTTCTGAGATGAGGTATTATGTACACTATTTACATTATTCGGACTATTGTACTCATCTCGGCGACAAAAATGAGGACAATAGTCCGAATAATGTAAATAGTGTATTAATAAATTTATGCGGTCGAGACATCAAGGAGGAAAACTTATTCGAACAATTGCCAAAATAATATTTATAGAAATGTCAGAGGGAAGCCCCGTTATGTCGGTGGGAAAGTCGCAATGTCAAGTCAAGATCGATTATATTACAGATCCTTCTTATGATTTTGTCAAGAATCTCGAGATATACAGCAAATGAAGCAGACCAGATATGACAACAATATTCAATGTACGGACGAATGATTAGATTTATAAATGTACAAGATGCTTTATAACGAGAAAAAAACCCCAAAAAACTATCACGACACAGTGAAGCAGCTTTCCTTAAGGCAGACCTAACAATTAAATCAATATAATCATTCCACTTCATGACAGTGGAAAACGTGAGACCAAGGAAGCGTAATTAGTTGCTCTCCTGGAAGTTAGCATGATGAAAGTCAAAAATGTCCTCTATGGTTGATCAAAAGCAGTTTCGTTTTAAAGACGTTAATATTGACAAGCCATACCTTGTCCCAGTTAACAACTGACTGCAGTTAAGTTTTCGAAAGCAGCTGCCAATTTTATTTTGTCGAATCTATCGGACTTACTTAAAGACAAGAGTAAATGGTTGTCATCAGCATATCTACTTAGTTGGGAACTGATTAAGTGAATACGTTTAAAGTGACTCGCTATGGTGTAGTGGTTAGCAGCTGTCTCGCAGCACAATATTACTGTAGTTTTATCCAAAGTTAATACTTCACAGTTGCAGTCTTGAGCTAGAGTAGTTTGTAAAATATGCATGGATATACCGAGTAACACGCTTCTGACCGATTTTATCTTATTCCAGCCTAAAGAAAGTTTCGTTAACATTTAGGGGGGTGGGAGGGCCCTACCGTGGAGCAAGTCATCTTGCAGCCTTTCACTGAGTGATATAAAAATTACTGAACTTCGCAGTAAAGCAATGGCCATCTTGTCCTTCTGTAGGACGAGAACAACTGCAGTAAATTTGCTCCTCACTGACTGGTCTACTATTGTCGTTTTCTGCCCTACTAAGGTTAAAGTTGTATAATTAATTTTTTGCTATAATGTAAATGTAATTTTTTTTATTAAAACTTTGCATAAATGTCAATTATTAAAATTAATCAGATGGTAATTTTTTTCTAAATGTATCGTTTTAATTTTAAATCATTCTAAATGTAAAATTTTAATTTTTTAGATTATTTTGAATGTAACGTTTTATTTTAATTATTCTAAATATATTATTTAATTATTCTAAATAAATCATTTTATGATAAGATCTTTTTGAACGTAACAATTTCATTATTAAAATGATACTAAATGTCAGGTTGTAATTGCAAAAATTATTCAAATGCAAAGTTTTTTAATTATTCTAAATATAACATTTTACTAAAAAATATTTTTTGAAGTAACAATTTCATTATTATTATTATTATGATAATTAATTTATTATTATTATAAATTATTATTATTATTATTATTATTATTATTATTATTATTATTATTATACTAAATGTAACATTTTGGTGAAAAAATTATTCTAGATGTAAAATTTTATTTTTTGCAAATTTTAAAATAATTTTAAATTTTAAAGTTTTCGTTTATTCCAAATGTAACGTTTTATCTTTTAAATTATTCTGAATTATTTTAAATTATTCTAAATTATTTTAATTTATTTTAAATTATTCTAAATTATTTTAAGTTATTCTAAATTATTCTAAATTATTTAAATTATTGTAAATTATTTTAAATTCATCGAAATTATTTTAAATTATTCTAAATTATTTTAAATTATTCTAAATATAACATATTACGTTTTTACAATTATTGTAAATCTAAAGCTTTATAATATATATTTTAAATGTAACATTTCAATTTTTTAAATTATTGAAAATGAAACGTTTTAATTTTTTAAATATTCTAAATCCAATGTTTTAAGTCTTTCTTTATTGAAAATGTAATGTTTTAATTTTTTATTTAGTCAAAGTGCAACGTTTTTACATTATTTTAAATATAGTGTTTTAATTTTTTAAATTATTCTTCATGCAATGTTTTAATTCTTTTTTCAAATTATAATGCTTTATTTTTTTAAAATGATTCTAAACTAGGTATGTCCACTATTTCGGCATAAATTTTCTATATTAAAGTTTAAAATGAATTTTTTACAACGAAAAAACATTCTTGAAGATTTCATTTTAGCTTTAATTGAAAGTTTAATAATTAAATTTACGATTTCTATTAATTAAACAATTCTGGTGTATTTCAGATAGAAACTATATACATTTGATTGTCAAATTTAATTTTAAATTTTTAAATTTTCTTAAAAACGGCCATTTTCTTAATTTTAAGAAATTTGTAAACAAACACAAATTTATCGATTTTGAAAATATTTAAAAAAATTTCTGACACGTTATTTTAGTAAAATTAAAAAATTTAAAGTTAAAGTAATCTGATTTGAAAGAAATTTTTCTTACTTATAGCATAAAAAAATAATATACAACCAATTATTAACGATCGATCCTGTTAATCTGACCCAACTATTGATGGATTGTTGACTGACGAAGCGATGACAGCTACTACGGATTACCATAAATGACATAATTTTTAAAAGTCTGAGTTTTAAAAAAATTATTTTATTTGAGTATGACCCACACTAATCGAAATACAATACATAAAATAAAATTATTTAGTGAAATAGTAAATGAAAAAAAGAAAAATTACTTTAAAATTTAAAGTTTACACACTTAAAATTGAACGAAAAATAAGAAATGTTGAGAAGGCCGCGTAAAGGGACAAAACCCTTAAATCACGTGACCTTGTAATAATACTGAAAATTTCAGTATATCATACATGGAAATAAGGAATGTAATAAGTAAAAAAATACAACATAAAAAATTATTTTTAAAAAAAGTAGCTCAACTAAATTTATTAAACTTAGCAATTTTGGATTCGTCAATTTTTTTTCTACTTAATTACTACATAATATCGAGGAGCCCTCCTAATACAGAGCTTTACACGATGTTAAACTATTATACATTATTATAATTAAAATTTCTTAAAAAACGAAAAAATTCTTGTAAAAATTAATTATTCATCAGAAAAAAATTATTTCTTCAGACAATAATGTCCTTAATATTACTTATTTACAAAAGCAATTAAAAGCTTTTCTAATTAAGTAATATCATAGTTTTATTGGATTCATTATTTTTCAATTCAGACAAGATTTTCAGTTAAATAGCTCAAATTTGAAAAAAAAAGTAGTTTATTTACCATCTCCAAATACTCCTTCTTTTAACAAAAAAAAAAATTGAGGAGCCAAAAAGGTTTTGGGCGAAATTTCATGAAATTAAATAAGTGGGGGGTAACATATTTAAAAAAAAAATTTTACCAAAATTTTCTAAAAACAAAATATTGCAAAAATAATTTCATTCATTTGTGAGTAAGTCTAAAAATTTCATTAAGATCGGACAATTATTTGATTTTTACAAGAATTTCCAAATCAATGTGTTTTCAACGGGAAAAAAGAGCAAAAAAAAAAAACTGTTATTTTTACGTCACCGCGATGACGTAAACAAAAGAAGACTTTAACCAAAATTTCGAACGTGTTAGAAAATAATAAAAAATATCAAAAAATAATTAAAAAATACTTTTTTCTTTCATCTTAATAATAACATAAGCATTTTGACGATAATACTTTATTTTCTTTAAGTTTGTGGTATTTTTCATTTATGCTATGCTGTTTTCCGCGAAAACAGTGGACATACTTATTCTAAACTCATGTCCAAAAAACGAAACAAAAAAACAGAATATTTTACGAAAATTACATTAGCAAGCTTGTAGAACAATGGGAAAGATTTGTTCAAAATAAGGTGGGGAGGGGGGCTTTGTATTTGACTATATTTTGTGTTTATGCCAAATTTTGTTTTAATTTTCTAATCGGGTACGGCGTTTTACAATGATCTAATATTACTTCAAATTTAATACCAAATACAAACAGAAAAAAAAAGAAAAAATTTTTTAAGCATTTCACCCCAAGCAAGGCAGGAGTGCCAATATCACACAAGGGGTTACAGAGAGTGAGAGCAAGAGTAAAGAGGGATGTTTGAGAAAAGAATATAGAGAAGGACGGGGATCAGAATCAAGGTATCAGAAAATGTCGATGGACATTACATTTGAATATTGAAGATTATAGCAATCAAGGAAGAAGAAGTTCCACTGTCGGGATGTGCGAGAAAAGAAGCTGTTGGAGTAGAAGAGGCGGTTACATTTAACTGTTTCAACAGTGAAAGTGTGGGACCGAGATGCCAACCTAATAGCTCGCTTAAATTCCTGCAGTTGGGTACCAGTGAAAGTAGCTTGTCAGGGCAGTTGCCATGAAAATATTTGTAGAAAAGACAGAAGGAAGCCACAGCACATCTGTGAGAAAGTGACTGTAGGAGATATGTCAGATCAGGATCTATCAGATTGCATATCCGCCTCTGGATTTTGTCGAGGACCTCGAGATGAACAGCGGGGGCACCAGACCATATATGACAATAGTAAGGACGAATGATTGATTTCAAGGATGGACGAGAAAAACCTTCTGGCCCGACACAGAGAACCAACTTTCCTAGCGATAGATGTAGCTATTGATTCAATGTAATTATTCCACTCCAGGTCAGTGGAAAGCGTGATACCAAGAAAAGAGAGACGCTCTGGTGGAGTTAGACATCAAAAAATGTTGGGACGAAAATTTGTTAATACTTGAAAACAATTTCACTCAAAATTTTAAGTTACTGGTATGTAGTCAACAACACAGCGTGGGATACAGGCAGACGTAAAAAGATAGTCGAAGAAAAAAAGATGAGAAATCCAACAGTTAAATAATAGACTGTTTAAATGTTTTTTTAAAAAAGACGAAGAAATTCTTCCAATCAAAATAGATCAGTTCCACAGATTAAAACAGAAGCAATTATTAAAACATATTCCACCGCCAAAAAAGGCAGTGGCCTATTTATGTGATGAGATAACAAGCAGCTTCGTCATTGTAGTTTTCGGCCATTATATTCTCTGGTCTTTCTCAAGTATATCTTAATCCGAAAAATTATTCGCCCATTTACATTAAGAAAACAGTAGACCCCTTAGGACAACGTCCTCGTTGGGAATCCATAAACTTGTCCCTACGATCCTTCCCATTTTTAAAACTCTGTAAAGTTATCGTTTGATGCCAACATCTGCTGTTTTGTTACGTTCCCTTTAATCTCACCCAGAGTCAGAAATGTTCGTTTCAACGGCAATTTATAAAGATGATCATGAAATGTTGCCATGATAGATACAGTGGTAACATAGAATGCAAGTTCATTCACCTGCACCTTACTTCCGGCTAAGTAATCACACGGGGAATTTTATGTTTACGTATGCACAATAACGTTCTTTCCGATTAATTGTAAAACTAAATGAAGGCCATGCATTCGGTAGGCAAGTTCCTATCCTTTGTAGCTCTTTATAAAGTTTCTCTTTTCACTATCACCTCTTCCTTCTTTTGCCATCAATTTACACCAGCTTCTTAGGTAGGTTACTCGATGTCTCCTTTTTGCCTATCTGGACTTCAATATGTCTTGTGAGAATCACTTTCTTCAAACCTTCTTTCCACATTATGTGTTCAAAGCCTTTCAACCCTCTCTTTTTGATGCTATAAGTATTTTTTTTGCTTCCATTGTTTTAAAAACTTCCTTGTTGCATATTCTCGTCCTGGGTAAGACGATAAACTACATCCCGCAGCAAGGCCTTTGATCAGGAGGTTTTGAAGAGCTTGGAGTCACCAGGTTCACCCTGATCCGAGGTGGTAGCACCTGTTAGGGTCCTACCTATGGGAAAATAGTTAATTCCTAAACTGGGGTCAAAACACTATGAAATTGTAAATATAGCTATTAATACCAGCAATAAATTAAAAAGATTACCAGCAATACATTTTCGAAAAAAAAAAAAAAATAATACCAGCAATACACTTTTGCAAAAAAAATTACAAGCAATATATTTAAAAAAAAAATATATTGCCAGCAATAAAAATCATGTCATTAAATAATAACCCGTTGATGTAGATATAAATTTACGTGTTTTCTAAAGGTTTATAATAATAAATAATAGTATTTTTTACAAAAATGTGTTGCTGATATTAAAACCCATTTTTACACTTTCATAATACTTTGACCGAATTTTGGGGGTTAACTAATTACCTATAACTGGGACCCTAACAGGTACTACTACCCTGGGTCATTATGGACATGGGAACACCAGAAATTAAGAGGTGGTTCCACGCTCCTCAAAACCTCCCGATCAAAGGTCTTGTTCTCGGATGTAGTTTATTGTCAAACCCAGGATGTGTATGTAGTTTATCATTTGCCCAGGACGAGCAAATTTGGTATTAAAAGGAAAAAGAATCTTAATGTCAGATGAAAAGACAAGGGAACACTAAATGACACAGAGGCAAACTGTTAGAAAACACTTTTCGTTTCGTTTCAGGACGTAGGCGATCATGGCTCTCCACTTCTCCCTATCACTTGTAGCTCTTAATAAGTTTCGTTCCTCTGCCACCTCCCCAAGACTACTTTCTGTCATTCACTTATTTAAGCCCACCAGGTATGTCGTGCGTTTCTTTCCCTTGTCTCTCTCTCTATTCATCTCCTGAGTATCATATTCTCTAGGCCTATCTTTCTCATTACGTGTCTCAGAAACTTCATCTGCCTCTTCCTGGTGTTAAGTATAAGCCTCCTCCTTGTTTGCATCCTCTCCAAAACCTCATCGTTGCTCACACGCTCGATCCATGATATCCTTAGTATCCTTCTGTAGAACCACATCTCCGTCGTCCCGAGTTTCTTCTTCAACTTTGAGGAGACCGTCCAACATTCGCTGTCGTAAAGGAGGACAGTAACAGCTCAGTACTCCTTTCTTACCAAAGAGTTCCTGCTGTCTCGTAATACTCTGCTCAGCTTTTGGAATGCGTTCTTGGCCATCCCAATACGTCTACGGATCTCAGTGTCGCACTTGCCGTCCTCTGTTAAAACACTTCTCAGATATTTAAACTTCCGCACTTACTTGATTTTTGTGCCCCCGAATACAAATAAAGACACAATATTTAAATATTTATCCATAATTTGATAAAGTAAAATGCCATGCAAAAGAGTAGAACACTGCAAGCAGGGGGTTTTCTAGAGCAATATGGAAGTTTCTAAACTCACTGTTTGACGTGCAAAAATTTTGACGTTTGTCATGCAAACAAAAAATTTTCTAGAGACACAAGCTTGACACTTATATGGGCATTTATCAAATGACATTTACAACAAAGTAAGATTTGAAAAGGGTATAGAATTACGGAAATGTAATTTCATCAGTTTGACCTATTACATAAAAAGAAATTAACTCCACTCGAATGACAGCGAGACAAAAGTGAGCGATGAATATATATTACTGCCCTCTTTTATTGCACAGGTGCAGATGTAGACGGAGACACACCCTACATTTCTAGAAGTTTTGCTAATGGCGCTGAACATTGTCGCTTGTCTGAATTTTAGTTATATTCATACAAACTTTCTTTAAGGCCTATATAACAATAAGATTTTTGAATCTTTAGCATGTTGGAAATATTGTTGAAGGAATTGCGTTATAATGTTGCCGTTGTTTCCTTTCCTAAGTTCATGTGCAAATCAGTTTTCTAGATTCAGAATTTTATATAAAGTTTTGACATGACGCTGGTTGATTGCGTAAGAAATTTAGCGCTTTGTGATCTTACAATAATCTTCGTAAACATACAATGGGAGTGCTTTCCCAGCGAACCTCAACGTTTCATCTTTATTTTTGTTTGTGTCGGTTTACACCAAAAACTGACAAAACCCCGATGCGCGTTCACAAGGTGAAAATAAATGCTACTTCAAAAAGGTAAAAATAAATACCAAGAAAGGAGAGAATAAACGCCACGCCGGGAAATGACGACTTAACCACTGTTTCCAATGTATTTAGTTGTTTAATTCAGAACTTCATTTTCACGGTCTGAGTGTGTAGGTGACACTTGAGATAACTTCTGCCATGACAGTCTAACTCAGGGTTTCCCAACTTAGGTGGTATCTCCCACCGGTGGGCGATTTTAACTGTTGGGTGGACGATGAGCTAAGCAGAAAATGATGGGCGATTGGAAATTTTGGTAAATTTTGGCAGAAAAATGAATTTCACATAGAAAAAATATCATCTAATTCAGCTTCCATAAATTTATTCCACTTTAAAGTTCCTTTCAAAAAATGTTTTCATTTATAGAAACGGTAAATTCTGTCTATATTTCCTTTGTTTTGAGAAGGACATTAATATTCTTCAGAGGAAAATAACATGTCTTTTCGGGTATAAATCAAATAAGAGAAGACCAATAACGAGACAATTACACTATTTACATTACTCGGACTATTGTCCTCATCATTGTCGCCGTATTTATCACAACGCTTCGGCCATGGTACGCCCCTGCCTTCTTCAGTATCTGTCAATATTTCTGATATGAGGTATAATGTACACTATTTACATTATTCGGACTATTGTCCTCATCATTGTCGCCGTATTTATCACAACGCTTCAGCCGTTGTACGCTCCGGCCTTCTTCAGTATCTGTCAATATTTCTGATATGAGGTATAATGTACACTATTTACATTATTCGGACTATTGTCTTCATCTTTGTCACCATATTTATCACAAGGTTTCGGCCGTTGTACGTTCCGGCCTTCTTCAGTATCTGTCTATATTTCTGAGATGAGGTATTATGTACACTATTTACATTATTCTTAAATTATTATTATTTTTGTATTATTATTATATTATTGTATTATTTCGTTATTATTAATGTACACTATTTTCCTCATCTTTGTCGCCATATTTATTACTACGTTTCGCCCATTGTACGCTCCGACCTGCTTCAGGTGGTTGGAATGGCGAACTGAACCCTTTTTTTTTGCTCACTTGGGTAGACTGATCCAGTTCCACGTGTCATGTTTAATGGATGTCAGTTAGCAGTTATTTAATTCCCTTCCTAAACCAGGTATTGAACTCACACTCTTTGGGTCCTGTCACTGGATCTAACTAACGCCTTTATCTACTGTGCCATGTATCACAGATATGTATCCTTGAGGACATCTGTGTATGAATTTCTGGATATTATAAACCTCATGTCTTCAGCTACATTTTTTTACCAGTGCTCATATTGCAATTGCAGAAATATAGACAACTACAAAAGTATTCGTTGAAATTTTATTAGTTGCTAGTAGTGTATATTCTTTTACATTTTATAATAATGAACAAAAATCGTTTAATGTTTTGTCAAAACTTGAAACGATGACTATAAAACTAATCGTGGGCATAAAACTAAATTTACTTTCGTTTTTTCTTTAATACAGTTTAAGACAGTTTATGAACTAGTAACAAACATTTACCAAACAATTTTGATATGCTTTTGAATATTTACGATACAGACGGGCGGTAGAACATTTTTCCATGTGAAAGTGGGCGATGATGCAAAAAATGGTTATGAAATCTTTGGCCTAACAGATCAATTCTTCTTTTGAACTCTTCCTCCTATAAGCTTTATGTTCAATTCCACATCACAATATTCGGCTCGCAGTTCCAAAGGGCGGTATCGGAACTACGCGACGGGCAGTCTGTCTCCGTCAACGGGCAATCCAGGACTCAAATCAATCCCAACTGTGACCGAAAATACTATCTATCCGCAATGCAATTTGATAGGTCCTAATCCGGCATCTCGTCTACAGTTACTTTATCAAAGACTTGATGTAGCTTCCCCTTGACTTTTCTACAAGTATTTTCATGGCACCTGCTCTGACGAGCTACTTTCACTGGTACCCCAACTGCATGAATTTAAGCGTGCTACTAGGTTGACATCTCGGTCCCACACTTTTACTGTCGAAACAATTAAATGTAACTGCCTCTTCTACTCCAACAGCTTCTTCTCTTGCACTTCCCGCCATTGGAACTTCCTTGAGAGCTATAATTTTCAAATATTCAAATGTAATGTCAATCGACATCTTTTGATGTCTTGATCCTGATCCTCGTCCTTCTCTATATCCTTTCCTCAAAAATCCCTCTTTACTCTTGTTCTCAATCTCCGTAACTCCTGGGGTGCTAGTGGCACTCCAGCCTTGCTTATGGTGAAATGCTTAAAAAAATAGTAAAAGCATTAGTCATGCATAGAAATATGTTCTTAGGGAAAAAATATGACAAAGTGGAAAAAGTTTTGGAGGCGTTAAAATTAACAAACCATTCCTTGCCCCAGTTAAAAACAGAAAATACATCATTTTTTAGTTTTCCCACCGCCATAATGCAGTTTCACATTGTCTTTTCTATAAATAATTCCATGGTACTTATTCTCCTATATTACTTAGACTTTATGAATTTAAGAGCAGTACTAGATTGGCGGCAAGGTCTCGTTATTTTACAGCTGAAATGGCTAGATGTAGCCGTAAGTTTTATGCTAGCAGTTTCTTCTCTTGCACTTGTTTCTTGCTTTCCAATCAAATTTGATCTTCAAAAATTCAACGACAATCGTTATCTTCTTAATTTATCGTTATTTTATTGTCTTCCCTCCTTCCATAATGTTTTCTTTTTCTCTTTTTTTTTAACAAGTTTGTGCCTTAGTGGCTTTATTTTCTTACTTGGGGTGATGTGATTAAACTTTTTTTCTTGTCGGCAGTACAATTGTATCTCGCTTTAAATGATGATGTTAAATGCAGAAACTGATTGACCTTTCTTGGACGAGATGTTTATTGAGGAGTAGAGGTTAGCGTTCCTCTTTCCCCCTCTCCCCCAAATCTGTGTATTCATGATTAGGTGGGGAATTCTGATGATATATGTATTTTTGGTTGGGATAAGAATAATGTAAATCTTGCTTCTTGATTTATATATATATATATATATATATATATATATATATATATATATATATAAAGTCGTATATTCACCTCCCAATTCAAAATACGCAGCAGGGGCAAACAACCCAGTTTGGTCATGGAAACCTGAGAGAGGTCACGTGTTTCAAAAATGCTTGCGTTATGATATCATAAGATGCTCTTATATCTGAGGGAGATATAAGAGCATCCTAACGTTCTCTTTTCATCAATCAATTGCTGGTGAATCAAATATTGTCTCAAATTAAAGAAAGAATACTACACTGACGTGCCAAAAGTCATGGGATATGTACCTAGTATCGTGTAGGAACCCCTTCTGAGTTCGAAAAGTTAGATGCAGTGGCAGGATGCAAAGAGTTTTAGTTCAATACCAGGTTAAGGCAGTGGAGAACTTGAAGAGGGGAATTAACAGGAGATAACTGACAACTGACATCCATTAAAAATGGCACGTGGAAATAGAAGTCTACCCCAGTGGGCGAAATAAAGGGTTCAGTTCGATATTCGAACAATCTGCAGAAGGCCGGAGCGTACGACCGAAACGTTGTAATAAATATGGCGACAAAGATGAGGACAATAGTCCGAATAATGTAAATAGTGTACATAATACGTCATCTTAGAAATATAGACAGATACTGAACGGCCGAAACGTTGTAATAAATATGCTGACAAAGATGAGGACAATAGTCCGAATAATGTAAATAATGTACATAATACCTCATCTCAGAAATATAGACAGATACTGAAAGGCTGAAACGTTGTAATAAATATGGCGACAAAGATGAGGACAATAGTCCGAATAATGTAAATAGTGTACATAATACCTCATCTCAGAAATATAGACAGATACTGAGAGGCCGAAACGTTGTAATAAATATGGCGAAAAAGATGAGGACAATAGTCCGAATAATGTAAATAGTGACTTTTTTTGGACGAGATGTTTACTGAGTAGTGGAGGCTACCGTTCTTCTTTTTCCCATCTCCAAATCTGTGTATTCAGGATTAGGTGGGGAATTCTGATGATATATGGATTTCATGGTTGGGATAAGAATAATCTTGAAGAAAAAAAAATCAACATCCTTTACGAAATATTTCAAGAAATAGGAGTCAGACATTTCCAAAAAAGAAACTATGATATGAAATTAGAATGAAAGTAGTAATGGCGCCTAATCTGAATCTATCATAAAAATTCTAAATACTTCGAATTAATGAAGAGTAAACAATTCATGATACCTCGGGGTATGGAGCAGTTATAATAAAGTTAGTATAGGAGTTAAGGAGATTGGGCATAGGATTCACTGCGTTACGTGTAGTTTCAGCCAGTACCACGAGTTGCGACAAAACCAAAAAATGAACCTAAAACGTTCTTAAATGGTTTCGTTAGATCGAGTCATTCATGTTGATGTCAAGCAAAGTGTCAGAATCGTCCCCACATATCTAAATTGTTAGCTGTATACAATCGCTTTTTAGACCGTCCTGGGTAAGACGATAAACTACATCCGCGTCCTGGATAAGATGATAAATGATTAAACACCAAGGCCTCTGATCAGGAGGATTTGATGAACGTGGAACCACCTCTTAATTGCTGGCGTTCCCAGGTTCACCCTGATACGGGGTGGTAGCACCTGTTAGGGTCCCAGCTCTGGGTAAATAGTTAACCGCCACACTGGGATCAAAACACAATGAAAGTATAAAAATAGGTTTTAATACCAGAAATAACCCATTGATGTCGATATGCCGTAAAACAAAACAAACCAAACCGCTGTGTAGGTCAATGAATAAAAATGCTTTCCTGCGAATGAAGCATGCAGATCTTATGGAAAACCACTTGTGAGGAACGAGAAGACTTACCTCGCGCAAATCGAATTTGCTTGACGTGCCAGATCGCGACAGGCATTAAAAGTGAAGTGGATTATTCCGAAATTCCTATATAGCGGGCAGACGTACAAAGGATAAAATAACAATAAAAAAAGACTAAGAATTCAAACCAGCTTGAATTTTTAAAACCGGAAATCTCAGGCGAACGAGAAGTAAGTCTCGTATGCAAATTTTAGTTGCTCCCGAAGCAAGTATAAATAGCGAGTCTGGGAGTAAGACGGGAGAGAGCGCATTGTTAACGTGATGGCGTATGTACTAACGAGACTGAGAAATTAAGAGGTCTCTAGCAACAGCTCAGTTGGTAGATTTGAGGACTGGGCGAAAGCAAGCACTTTAATCCATTTCAGTCATCGCAAACGACAGGCGAACTGAATTACCCACACCACTCCTTTTTCGAACCTGGCGCTATATGATCGCAAACAAAAAATTATAACAAATCACAGAAACCACATCACTTGAGGATGTTCAACAACAGCAACAGCTAAAACGGAAAACATTTTCAAATAGAGCATAATAACATAATGAAGATTTGAACCTTCCACACTACTTCAAACAAAAGTTTAGGAAGGAAACCCCCGTCAACACTGAAAAGAACTATAACAGTTAGTGGACTTGGGAAGTTTATTTTCTGAAATACTGTTGTAACAGAATGGTTTTTATAAATTTCAACCAACATTCACACCGAATACCGAATATTTTTTCTACATAAGGAAATGGCTACAATTATCGTCCCCAACACAAGTCACAACCAAGAAACTTTAGACAAATGACTAGATTAAAATATTGCACTATTGATACGAGTGGAAGGTTTTAGATCTGCTGTAAAAATTGTCTAAAACCGGGTGACGCCATAGATACGATTTATTAAATAAAATATACAAGCATTTACCTCTGTGATTGCATATAAACTGTCACATATGTAAAACAGCAGCAGCGAAAGCAGCAAGGATGTAATATGATTATTAGATTTAAGGCCTGAAGGTGTGGCTAAACGATTGTCCCATGTCACAATACCGAAGACAATGCAAGCATTGGTACGTAAATTTGGGAACAGCAATTGTGAGTTCATTGTTTGGGTTTCAGTGGAAACAGAAATAGCGATATACCGAGAAGCAATAAAGATGAACAAAAACGTTTTCTTCATAGACATGGACAGCTGAATGAGAATTAAGCATTAAATAACAGGCTCTTTTTTTTTTTTTTAATTATATCACCCAAGGCAAGTAAAGCCATTAAGAGACAAGGGGTTACTGAGTGTGAAAGAATAAGAAAAAAGAAAGAAAGAGAAACATTAAGGAAAGAGA
The DNA here is from genome assembly GCA_963932145.1 of Acanthosepion lycidas. NCBI lineage: Eukaryota > Metazoa > Mollusca > Cephalopoda > Sepiida > Sepiidae > Acanthosepion > Acanthosepion lycidas. The sequence goes on from OZ010573.1 coordinate 14,124,598, forward strand.
ACAATAGAAGAGTAATCAAGACGACAGTAGATGACGATTGACATTGCATTTAAATTTTTGAAGACCAAAATTGGCCGGAAAGCATGGAACAGAATAGATTTCTACAAGTGAGAATTGCGAGAAAAGAAACTGCTAGCATAAAACGGTTACATCTAGTGTTAATGGATGAGACCTTACCGCCAATCTAGTACTGCGTTGAAATTCATAAAGTCTAGGTACCATAGCGAAGAATTCATTCGAACATTAACCGTAAAAAGTTTTTATAGTAGAGGCACAGGGAAGCTATATTATGGCGGTTCGAAAGTGACTGAAGCCGAGCAACCAGATCAGGACCAATAATATTGCTGATTCTCTATTAGGATTTTATCAAGGAGCTCCAAGTAAATAGCAGGGACACCAGATCATATGTGGCAGCAATATTTAAAGCATGGAGGAATGGTAGACTTATAGATATGTAAGATAGATCCTGGCAAGAAAAATTGTCTGGCATGACATAGTGAACCAACTTTCCTAGCAGCAGATCTAGCTATGGATGCAATGTAATATTTAAGGCTACTCAGATCAACAGAAGAGAGCCGATAATAACAGCCAAGATGAAGACACTAGCAAGTAATGTAAATAAACATAGAAGATGAAGATCAAAGATGAAGACACTAGTAAGTAATGTAAATAAATATAGAACTGTAATAACGTATAAAAATTCGAGATGGCCTGCCTTTGAAAAATTGGGATTCTACAGTTTCATCACTGCTTCGCTGTAGGCATTTTCAGTCCGAAGGAAATATTTTAGCTCGAGGGCAAGTTTCGATAATTAAACTCCGAATTTTGCAATTTCTTTTAGTCGAGCCCATGAATCGTGCAGTTGAGGGTACGGTCAATTTTGCACCTCATCCGATGATTTAAAAAAAAAATCAGTGTCCCTTCAGTGGGTGGATGGACATAAACCCTCCCACCGATTTTTTTTATTGTCTAAAAACTGACATACAATCTTGGGATGGGTAGGGTAGGGGTTTCTCACTCTCTTGGATTTCAGAATGTTTTTAAAAAAATTTTTGGAATGCTTACTATCCAGAGTTAGAGAGCCTGCCCTGTTCTGCAATTTAACACATAACTGGGCTGAAAGTGATGGATTCATGCCTTTCCCTAGTGTATCGCTGAATAAAATTAAATTTAAAAGTAAAGATGAAATGAATAAGAATCGTTTTTTTTTTTCTCCAATTTATTAAATACCAGGGTCCCTTCAGGACGTAGGTTTTATCTGTGAATTGTTATGAAACCATTGGGAAAGTGACCTCCCGCTGCCTTCTTTTTCTTCTTCTTCTAGGTGCCGTGTCCATTCAAGACGTTGGCGATCATGGCTCTCCACAAAATCCTCTCCTTTGTAGACCTTAGTAAAGTTAATCTTTTTGCTATAACCCCTAGCTCAAGATTGTTCGGTAGGTAGGAGTTATGCGCTGCTTTCCTTTGTCCTTCTTGTCTTCAATATGTCCTGTGAGTGTCAAATTCTCCAACCTTCCTTTCTCTGCCTTAGAAATTCTAAAATTTCGACGTTGCTCACATGTTCAGTCCATGGTATTCTTAGTATCTTTCATTAGAATTAGATTTTTGTTGCCTCAATTTTCATCTTCATCTGTGAAGAAATGCTTGAGCATTCACTGCCATATAGTAGGACTGATATTTGATAGCAGTTCAGTACCTTTTTCTTTGTTTGCGATGTAATTTTCCTGCTACTTTGGCTATCTATTGAAAAGGCATCTTTTCGATCATATGTTAAAACACTTCATAGATATTTAAATTTTTTATATTTAAATTTTATTTTATTTTTTTTATCTCTAATTTGTAATTCAAATATTAGGCTGTTTCTTTCACTGATAACCATACATTCTGTCATCTTACAGTAGATATTTAGTCCTTTCTTCACTCTTTCCTATGCTACCTTTTGTAGGAGTTCCTGTATATTCCTTTCTGCGCCTGCTATCAACACTCTGTCATCTGGATATCTAATGCTGTTTAGGTTTTGGCCGTCAATAATGAATCCTGGTAGGATTTCTAATCCTCTAAGCATCGCCTCACAATAAAGGTTGAATAAGTCCGGTGAGACGACACACCCTTGTCTTATTCCCCTTTCTATTTTTATATATGTGCTGAATTCATTTTCGATCCGCATGCAGGCGGTTTGTTCCCGGTATAAGTTCTGGATTATTCTAAAATCCTTCCGAAATAAATCAAGCTAACCAAACAGTTCAAACAGTTCTTTGTGACGTCAAACGTTTTTGCGTAATCATTCTTTTGAATCAGTATCGTCGATTTCTTTCCCTATCATTTATCATTCAAACATTTTAAACGACATTTGCCGATAATTTTATTCTTTTATCCTTTTTTTTATTTATTGGTTGTAGTAACGTAAGATTTTTATGGATGAAGACGTATTTTCAAATTTGTAAGAAAAGCAAAATGTAAATAATGCAAGTAATCATGAAGCCTCATCTCAGAGATATAGAGGCCGAAACTTTGTGAATAAGGCAATGAAGATGATGATAACAGTCCGAGTAATGTAAATAATGCAAGTAATCATGAAGCCTCATCTCAGAGATATAGAGGCCGAAACGTTGTGAATAAGGCAATGAAGATGATGATAACAGTCCAAGTAATGTAAATAATGCAAGTAATCATGAAGCCTCATCTCAGAGATATAGAGGCCGAAACGTTGTGAATAAGGCAATGAAGATAATGATAACAGTCCGAGTAATGTAAATAATGCAAGTAATCAAGAAACCTCATCTCAGAGATATAGAGGCCGAAACGTTGTAAAGTCGTAATGTTATTTTGTTTTGTTTATTTTTTTTTTTACTATTGTTTACTATTTACTTATATCAGAATAGTCAATTTCTTCCCGTTAATTATCTTTCGAATATTTTAACAACAATAATAAAAAATGTACTCATATAATTTTATACTTTTATTTTTTTCTTATTTATTGATTAATATAATATTAATAAGTGTTACATTTGATAACGAACTGTTTAATCCTACGTCCAGTGTAATCTATCTATCTATCTATCTATCTATCTATCTATCTATCTATCTATCTATATATATATATATATATATATATATGCGTGTTTATGCGTGTATGTTTTTCTGTGCGTACCTCTGATTGACGTTGCTTGTCGCGATGGAGGTGCTTGCGTGGTCCAATGACTCTGAGAGCGATGCTGTTGTGAGTTCTAAACTCCTGTTATAGCCACCCTTGGCGGCAAAGTCGAAAACGAAGACCCAGACTAAGCGCGAACAACCCCCAAATGTCCCAACGGCGGAACAAGCGGATGATGATTAAAAAAGAGCTCAACGGTTGTACCAGCGGATGAAGAGGGCTACGCATTATGGACATTCTACAGAAGGCGCTACTCGAAATTATAACTGAATCAGGGGCATTCCGTTGAAGTTTCGTAATTAGATTCTGCATGTCTCATATATGCCGCAGAGGAAGGTCATGAAATAAGGTGTGTGTGTCCAGCTTAGACAAATCACACCGTCGGCACTTTCTCCTACTCTGGTTTTCTTTCACTTCCAACCAACTGATGCAAAGCCAAATGGCGATAGGGAATGGATGACGGTAGCAGGTTTTGGTAAAACTGGAAGCTTCTAGTACTGAAACTGCTCGTAGACGGCAAATTTAGTCATCAACGCCATCATCATACAGGAAGGAACCAGCAAAGAAGAAATTACATTCTTGGATACAAAATAAAGCCGACGGCATCCTTTTGCATTTGTATTAATCTTTCTCATATAATTCTGAGTATAAATGTCGCATTCCCTCAACGTTTGGAATTCAGTATAATGCTTTTCGTAAATTAGAAGGCTAGCGTCATATTTACTTTGCTATTTGATCCATAGCTGGAGAAGATGAGGCGATTTTATACTGTTCCTGAAAGCATTCTCCAACGACAACTGAACTGGATCTAATTTAGAAGAAAATTATCTTCTCAACGGAAAGTCATCGAAACTTATGAAAAGCAGGTGTATATTAACAATTTGAAGGTAAAAGAAATATATCATTGAATAGAAAGATAAGCTTTAACTTTTTCTCTTTACGCTACAATAGAATTTACCTGAAAAATCTATTTTTTGAACGAGTGGCAATTGTCCCACGGACATTAGTGTGACACATAGAAAGCGGTTTGGTTTAATATCAGTAATATGACCCTGGTTCTCATTTTCGCCCACCCTCCTTATTCGGCGACGGAAGCTTTCACGTTGGTAAATTGAACTAAAAATTTTTCTTAATGTCTGTTATCTTAAATTACCGTCCCTCATATATATTTTTCTTTTTTAGCATTTTTTTCTGTTTAACTCTTAATGTTGTTGTTGGGGTTGTTGTTATCACGGCTCCCACTCACTTCAATTTCCACTTCTCTCTTTCTCTCCAATATTTTTTGTTCCCGTCAGTGGGATATGTTTCAATACTTTCGTACAGTCTAGCTTAAGATTTTACATTTAGAGTTCAGCTACAACAAGAGAGAGAGAGAGAGAGAGAGAGAGAGGGGGGAGAGAGAGAGAGTGCGAGAGAGAATGAGAAAGAGCGCGAAAGAAAGAGAGCAAGAGAGGGAGATAAAGTGGGAGAGAGAGATCAAGTATATATATATTATTTTTAATTTGATACAGGTTTTAAATTCATATTTGCTATAAAGTAAACATTATTTTATGATTGTTTTCGTCTCTATACACACACACACACACACCACACACACAGACACAAATATACGCACACACACACACACACACACACAGAGATACAGACACAAATATACGCACACACACACACACACACACACACACATTATATTGAATAGGGTCCAATACAAATTAAATAGTAGAACAATATTCTTTATTTTTTGTTACATTCGAACATGTATAAAATCGCTACAAAAATGCATTCATGTTTCGATGTATATTATCACATCTCATCAGGCGGTAGTAAAATATGTAATATCATATAATAAATTATATATATATATATATATATATATATATATATATATATGAAAATTTCTCAGAGTTAACCTGTACGAAAGACAATATTTATAAATATAAGAAACAAAGTAACTAATAATAACAAGATAATAAGGGCATTTTGTTTTTGTTATTATTAGTTACTTTGTTTAAATAAATTCATTTCATTTTTTGCTTTCAAAAAGTCCACATTGGACGAAACGCGTCAGCAACTATTACAATTTTCCTATATATATATATATATATATATATATATATATAGGAAAATTGTAATAGTTGCTGATATATATATATATATATATATATATATATATATATATATATATATATATATATATATATATATATATAGGAAAATTGTAATAGTTGCTGACGCGTTTCGTGGAATTTCTCAAGGCAAAAAATGAAATGAATTTATTTAAACATAGTAACTATATATATATATATATATATATATATATATATATATATATATATATATATATATATATATATTAGTTACTTTGTTTAAATGGATTGAGGGATCGGAAAGCCGAGTTCGAATTCCAGTCGAATCCATTACATTCACTTACGTGCTAATACCCTTGGGAAAGGTGTGAATCCTCTTCTTCTCCCTCCAGCTATGGGTAAATAGCAGTATAGACTGGGTTCTATAGCCTTGGATGGCAACTGGTCTAGGAGAAGGACAACTCTGAATCCAAAACCTGCGGAGTGTCGTTTGGGGACCTTGTGGCACGTAAGGGAACCACCGTCTAATCAGTGTTACTTTAGACGGTTCGGTCACAGAGAGTTCATATATATATTCGACGTATGAGGGTCAAGCAGATCAGTTTCTAGGAAAGTTTCCCGACAACAGCACAGTGGTGAAGATTTCGTGCAGGATCATCCCCACTTTTTGAAGGGCCGAATACAGAGACCTGGTGCCCTACTGTGCTGGTCAAATTCTCTGCTTCCGGACAGAGAGGATCCCCAGACAAGGCTATGTCGAAGGGCAGAGCCTCGTCTCGGGGAAAACAGCTACCCGACTCCGTTTTACATGTGGAATTTTTGGCCGAGCCTACTGGCTTGGATACCCACCACATTAAATTCGGTCTTGTGCCACATCTGACCGCGTGGGGTGGTTGGTAGATATACTTGCTTCGGGAATTAATAGCTTGCTAACCGATTCTCTGTCTTCAGTAGTTTATTCTCTTTTACAATAAATCTCTTTTTCTTTCATCTATGCTCGTATCGCTGTTCCTTACACTCGAGTACCATCTTTGTAACATTCTTTAAGGATACAACACTCCTTCTCTGCTATCCTCTCACACAATCTCTTCAGGTAGATCTCTCGCTGTCTTCATCTAACTCTATTGCACTAAATATATCCAGTCCTTTTCAAGTCCTTTTTCCTAATTATGTATCCAAGTAATTTCAGCTATCTCTTCCAGACGCAAAGCATTAGTTTTCTTTTTAATACGATTTTCTTTAAGACTTCCTTCGGAGGGCCAAGCAATAGTCGCAATCTTTTACTAAAAAGAGGGCGCAAAGGTCAAGTACGTCTTGATTGCCACGAGAAAGACGACGCTAAGGTGTTTGTTGAACGACGCCAAAAATTGATAAAGCTTTTCTCGTAAATGACGGTGAGGCACCAAAATATTCTGGGTGATCTCTCGATAGTGCTCTTGGAGTTCCTCATTGCTTGGTGTCGTAAAGAGAGATAATAGGGCGGTTCATGCCCTGAAGATTGCAAGGTGGTCTGCGAGGAAAAGAGAAAGAAAAGAAATGTAGGCACATTCCTACTGGGGAAAAAAATCTTTCCCGAAAGATTATAAAAAATTCAGTCAGTTATGTGCCTTGCGTGATAAACGCTTAGGCGATCATGTATCTTTCAGATTATTTCCCGCAGTAGGTTGCCATTTCTTTCTGCGGTAAACCAGTTGCCAGCTAAGTTTGTCCTGCTATTTACTCCATAGCTGGAGGGATAAGAAGAAGATTTATACATTTCCCAAGGCTATTAGCACGTAAGTGAATGTCATGGATTCAACTGGAATTTTGACTCGGCCCTCTGATTCATCAATTCGAGCCGCTCTCTGTTACTCCAACGTGCCTCCTAAGTCAGTTATGTGCCTTGCGTGATAGACGCTTAGGCGATCATGTATCTTTCGATACATGACTGACAAGGTAGATTTTTTTTACCGCAGTAGGCTGCCATTTCTTTATGCGGTAGCTCAGTTGCCATTCAAGGTTATAGAACCCAGTTTGTTCTGCTATTTACCCATAGCTGCTGAGAGAAGAAGAGTTTTCATACCTTTCCCAAGGGTATTGGCACGTAAGTGAATGTAATGAATTCGACTAGAATTCGAACTCGGCTCTCCGATTCCCCAATCCGAGCCGCTATCCATAGTCATTTCAAAATGATCACACTATTTCATGTCGAATATTAATTACCATTTGATCAGAGTTGGGAGGGTGACATTTAACGCCTTCACAGAGACAGAATTTGATATAAGTAAAATGTTTTTGGAATACGCTGACGGGTGTTGAATACTGTTAAAGATAACTTCAACAATATTAAATACTGTGAAGTATTTAATATAGTTAAATTTATCGCTGACAGTTTTTGCCGAGATTTGCAAACTCTACGTTTTGTTCAATTTCGCAAAGCTTTCGATGGAATTCGAATAAGTTGATTTGTTTAGAAATATACTTTGACAAAAACCCTACTTCGTGTTCTTTAATTTAATTTAATTTTATAGGACTTTATAGTGAAAAATATTTTTAAGAAAATTTATTTTTTTCCTTTTTAATAACGGAAAATAAATTCTTAACATTTCTTACTCTTAAGCATGCATCATACAACTGGTCATGCGTATATATTTCTTTCTGGAGCTACATTGCAATTTTTTGAAACGTTTGACCCTGTGATTTGTTTAAAGTTATCGCAAACGCAGAACCAACTGGAAACTGGATTCTTCTATATAAAGACTTAAAGAAAAGATATGCAAAAAACAACAACAAAAAAAAAAAAAAAAAAAAAACAAAAACAAAAAAAAAAAACAATATTGCATTTTTATTAAATAAGTATTTGTTATTTTAATCATTAAATTGTTTTAGTGGTAGTATTTTGTATGCTAAATAATAAAACTTTAAATTTTTCAAAAAAAATAATAAAAATTTCTTGTACTAAGCTACGCACCCGAGGATAACCAAGTGTACTTTGTATCTCCTTACCTGTTTGCACTTCTTCTCCAAATTTGGTTTCAATTAGTCAATGTATGGCTATTTTAGAGGGTGTGAGGGACAGACGGACTACGGGATTTTATATATAGATAAATTCATAAACGTAGAACACTAATTCAACTTAAGCCTAACAACCACTCATTCTGCTTAGAGATATAGAGGCCGAAACTTTGTGAATAAGGCAATGAAGATGATGATAACAGTCCGAGTAATGTAAATAATGCAAGTAACCATGAAGCCTCATCTCAGAGATATAGAGGCCGAAACGTTGTGAATAAGGCAATGAAGATGATGATAACAGTCCGAGTAATGTAAATAATGCAAGTAACCATGAAGCCTCATCTCAGAGATATAGAGGCCGAAACGTTGTAAATAAGGCAATGAAGATGAGGATAACAGTCCGAGTAATGTGAATAATGCAAGTAATCATAATACCTCATCACAGAGACATAGATTATTATTATTATTATTATTATTATTATTATTATTATTAACAACCCAGCTTCTATAAGGCCAACATCGGCAAACAAAGGGAAGGTTAGAGATATAAAAAAGCGTACGGGCAACATTCAGAAAACAGGTATAAACGAAATAATTGAATTAGAAAAGCGTATACGGCAGAACAATAGGCACATTGTACACAAGTATATTTATCATCTGCTAGTATAAGCCAAATGTATTTTGATCTTCTTTCTGAAGAAGTTTAAAGTCTTGGCATTGACTGTCGAAAGAGTGAGTATTTCACCCATTCACTACTCGATGTGAAAAATAATAGACAACAGAGCGGAGATGTCCTCTGGTGAATTTATACAGGCTTCGAGGAAAATATTTCTCGAAACCTAGGTCATCAATTGAATTTACGATTCTAAATATCTTTATTAAATCAAGTCTAATACGTTCTAAAATATCATATTTATAGGATTTGCGTAAAATCCAAGCGAATAAAATCATAAATATTAAACGTTTAAAAAAAAATTCTTTCTTTTTTACCCGTGCGGCGCGTACATCCATGGGACCTTTTCTTGTTATTTTAGAATGAATGTGCACTATACAAAATACCTCAGCCGGAACTTGAAGAAGTTAATCCCGTTTTTTTTAACCATTGAGACAATTATCGTTCTAGAAGATTATCAGTAGATATAAATTTGATAGTGATTGTAATAGCAAAGGTCAGCTTAGAAACTTGTCCTAATTACCACGATATTTGAAACGAGGGGGCGGGAGACACCCCGCAGAAGACAGATCCTGGAAACATAGCTATGTGCGACAATTATAGGTCAATAATATACAAAGGTTGAACTAAAATCGATCGATATAAGAGAATGAAGTAAAAGAGATAAAAGTCAGATAAATATGACAGCGGAAGGACATCCATAGGGGAGAATAAAATTATCAGGTGCATGCAATAATTTCCATAGTTTTTATTTAAAAATAAAGAAGCGAAAACAGTTTTATATTTTGCGTTTAGTATCTACTTAAAAGAAGAGGATTTGAGACAGTATTAATAGTTAATAAAATAAATAGAATTAAAGCGCTACCCAGTCGTAGGGACTATATATTAAAATGAAGAGATTTCTTGCAAACAGAGAAAAGACAACATTTTATAGCAATATAAAGATAGGCACGTAAAACTACTATTGTCGGCATCACGCAATGAGAGATTTGTACTTATAAGATTATCTATCTATCTATCTATCTATCTATCTATCTATCTATTACAATATTCTTATCTATCTATCTAACTATCTATCTATCTATCTATTACAATATTCTTATCTATCTATCTATCTATCTATCTTTTACAATATTCTTATCTATCTATCTATCTATCTATCTATCTTTTACAATATTCTTATCTATCTATCTATCTATCTATCTATCTATCTATTACAATATTCATATCTATCTATCTATCTATCTATCTATCTATCTATCTATTATCTATCTATCTATCTATCTATCTATCTATCTTTTACAATATTCTTATCTATCTATTAAAATATTCTTATGTATGTATGTATGTATGTATGTATCTTTTACAATATTCTTATCTATCTATTAAAATATTCTTAGCTATCTATCTATCTATCTATCTATCTATCTATCTATCTATCTATCTATCTATCTATCTATTAGGTTGGTGCAAAAATAATTTAATAATAATAACAGTAACATATGTGAGAAAACGTCATTATTTTTGCACCAACCTAATATCTATCTATCTATCTATCTATCTATCTATCTATCTATCTATTACGATATTCTTATCTATTTATCTATCTATCTATCTATCTATCTATCTATCTATCTATCTATCTATCTATCTATCTATATATCACTGGGCACTCTATCACAACGCCCGTTTGCCTTAAATGCTTCCTCCTCCTCAAACCACTGAAAAACCAGCAAATAACATGCGTGTGTGTCTTCGCGCACATATGTGTTTATGCGCGGGCGCGCACACACACACACACACACACACACACACACACACACACACACACACACACACACACACATATATATATATATATATATATATATATATATATATATACAGGGTGTATAAAACTATTTTTACAAACTTTGTGGGTGGGTTCTTCACACTGAAACAATGACAAAAGTTCATATAAAAATATGTCCACGAATCTTTTGTTTTTTGTTATTATGTTTAAAGAAAGTTTACTTTCTGGTGCTGTGTTGCCATTTAGACAAAGTTCTATTAGCCATTCGTATCCATCTGTGACTAGTCTGTCTTTAACGTTTAACGTGTGTAATAGTGAGATAACTGTTCCGCTTAACAATGGCGGTACATTTATACCGTGAGCAGGCAGATATGATTTTTACATATAGCTGCGTTAATGGTAATGGACACGAGTCTGCACGGCTGTATCCGATTGCTTTTCCAGACATTAGGCAGCCGAGTCATCCAACTTTTGCTGCCGTATATCGTCGCGTTGCTGACACAGAATCCGTGGCACTACAATCTACGGATCAAGGGAGACCGACATCTGCTCGTACGCCTGACCTCAAAGAACACATTCTACAGGCTGTCGGAGATGATCCAGATATCAGTACACTTCAAGTGACCCTAACATGTCGTGCATCTTATAGTACCGCATGGATCCGTATCCGTATCGTTTGCAACATGTGCAGGGGGGGTCTTTCGGCATCTGATCACGGGAAAAGTTTTGCCGATGGTTTATTGCAGAAACTACAGATTCTTTGTCTCTTTAGTCTTGTTTACGGATTAGGCAACATTTGGAAGAGATGGAATAATAAATTAAAACAACCAACATTTGTGGGCGGCTCGGAATCCCCATGATACAATATTGGCTAGGCACCAACATCAGTTTATGATTAATGTGTGGGCCGGAATTGTAGGTGTTTGTCTGGTAGGTCTATATGTTGTCCCAACACATCTTACAGGAGGTGTCTACAGGGACTTTATTTCGAACACGCTTCCAGACATGCTATGGGATGCTTATTTTAATGCCCAAATATCAAGAATGGAACAATGGGAAATGAAAAAAATGTCAATAATTATTCTTACTATCCAAAATATATTTCGGCTTTAAATAACCGATAGAGGGTTGATAAGCCGTAAAAACCAAATAAATTAATCAATCTATTGATTTTTCGTTGTGGGTAGTGTCGAAAACTATTCAGTTGTCTGTGGTGTATATATATATATATATATATATATATATATATAATAATTTTTCATATAGACAAAAACAATTTACTTACTGCAAAGATGCAACTTCGTTTCAGCATGTGAAACGTCATTTTTTTTTCCATTTCTTTGAAAAAAAAAACCCTGCTTGCTTACAAACAGTTTTGTTCATAACCATTTTGGTTCTCACCTGTCGAAGTGCAATTTTAAATGCACTGAAACGAAGTTGCATCTTTGTAGTAAGTAAATTGTTTTTGTCTATATGAAGAACATTAAAATAAATAATTATTGCTCTACTATCGATACTGAGTCCTCTTTTGAATTAATGCTGTGAACGTTAAAATTTGTATATTATTTTTATTGTGGGGACCTACATACAAATGGACTCTTCCACACCTATATAATATGCCTACCAACTCTGAGTAGAGGAAGTCACCGAGTGAGAGTCACCGAGTAGATACACTGAGTGAGTGAGTGAGTGACTGAGTGACCGAGTGAGTGAGTGAGGACACCAGTAAGAGAAAGCACTCTCCAGTCCACATTTACCTTTTGTACTACGTTTCCTAGAATCTACAATTTAACCTTATATCTGAGTCCGTGTTATCTTTCTAGGGTTCTACGCCATAACAATTTTCGTTCTCATTACATTCGTGTATATATATATATATATATATATTCTGGACTCTCCCATCGTCTCTCTCTCTCTCTCTCTCTCTCTCTCTCTCTCTCTATATATATATATATATATATATATATATATATATATATATATATATGTGTGTGTGTGTGTATTTGGGCAGCAATCCTTCTTTCATGCACATTTCATTGAATGCGACAGACAAGGTGCTTTTATTTAGTTTTTTATACAATTTCTCACGCGGTCTAATATTTTTTTTCTTTTCAGACGATAAATTATATAAAAACTGTCCCAATGTTCTTTTTATCCAAGCGCTTTCGTATAAACATTTAGCCATTTTCAATGATTAGATATTTTAACTGTTAAATTTTAACTGTTTTATGCGATCATGTTTAAAACGAAACGCTGATCGCATAAAACTTTTAGTTATCTGTTTGGATATGTCTTGTTCTTGTGTCCATCGTTTTTGTCATGTTAAGTTTGATAATGTTATTTATATTTCATATTTTATATTTTATATTGAATATGTCCTGAAGACGTCCGACGTCGACATATTAACATTAAAACAGCATTATTGCATATAAGGATTTTTGTTTGTTTTTTCCGTATATTTTTCTTCATATATATATATATATATATATATATATATATATATATATATATATATCTTGAAATATATATATATCTTGAAACTTGTATAAAGTTTCTACCCAAATACACGATACGTATATGCATATATATATATATATATATATATATATATATATATATATATATATATATATATATATCAAGATATACATAAAATTATACAAAATTATATATCGTCATATAAGTGAATTGCAATTAATGAGATCCAGTTTGTCATATCTTTATATATATATATATATATATATATATATATATATATAGTGTGTATTTGGGTAGCAATCCCTCTTTTATACAAATTTTGAGATATATATATATATATATATATATATATGTTTGCATTCGTTTATATGTGTGTTTGTGAATGTATCTACCTACATCTGAGCAGATGCTTGAAAACTCTCGGCTTGACCCATTTCCCGAAATCTTTATATGAATAACCAAACACTAGAATACTGATTTTGGGAAGTGGGTTGTGCTGAGGACTTTTCAGCAGCTACTTATTTATATACCCCTATGTTGAGTTGGAAGGTGCTGGTGAGTATGTGTTTGTACACACACACACACAAACACAGAAACACAAGACTTTTCCAGCTAAAATCTCAGATAAATTCACCCTATTTATTACACAGAGAGATAAAATTATTCCCTAAGATAAAATTTAGCCTTTAGAAACGTAGAGGGTCAGAATTCTTACTCTCTCTCTTTCTCTTACTCTCTGTCTATCACACACACGCCGCTCACATATATATGGAGATGCATATGCACAGACATAACTGTCTGCTTTTCTAGTTTCGTAGACCATTAAGAGTGTTGCGATTTAAATGATCACAGTGTTCCCTCCCAACCTAGTGGCCTTGTAGCAGGTTAACCTAAGCCGAGGAAAAAAACATTTCCTATTAAATGCTGTAAACAATCATTACAACGTTTAACATGAACTTTTTTTTTAAAGCATTTCACCCCAAGTAAGGTTGGAAGCCACTAGCACGCAAAGATTTGGAGCGAGAGCAAATAGGAGTGATAGAGGAAAGGATGAGGAGAAGGATAGTGGATAGATCAAGACAACTGGAGATCTCGATTGACATTACATTTGAATAGTTGGAGATTATAGCTATCAGGGAAACAGGAAAAGGGAAGAGAGTTCCACAAGCGAGAAATGCGGGATATGAAGCTATTGGAGTAGAAGAGGCGGCTACATTTAACAGTTTCAACAGTGAAAGGTTGAGAGCGAGATGCCAGCCTCGTAGCGCGCTTGAATTCATGAAGTCTGGTAACCAGCGAAAGCAGCTCATCGGAGCAATTACTATGAAAGTATTTGTAAAAAAGACAGAGAGAGGCGACGGCACGTCTGTGAGAGAGCGAATGCAGATGAGATGCCAGATCAGGGCCAGTTGCATTGCATATCCGTCTCTGGATCCTATCAAGAACCCGGAGGCAAACAGAAGGGGCTCCAGCCAGACCATATATGGCAACAATACTCCATGCAAGGGTGAATGGTTGATTTGTAGATTTGAAGGATCGACTCCGGCGAGAAAAATTTCCTGGCGCGGCACAGGGAGCCAACATTCCTCGCAGTGGACGAAGCAATTGACTCAATGTATTTGTTCCATCTCAGGTCAGTAGACAAGGTGAGACCGAGCAGCCGCAGAGAGGTGCTCTCGAGAAGTTGAGCGTCAGACATTCTAATGGGGGTGGGGACAGGGAAGGATCTAAGTTAATCTTAGGGAATATATTTTCCTGTTTGTCAAGTGTCGTAAACTGTTACTGCCGTAGTGAATTCGAGCCTCACTGAGCGGATATTGAGTGAAAAAGCCAGTCACACAATTCAGTTCGTTTGTGTAATGAAGTTGATTATTACGTGATACCTTTTAGGGGTCATTCATTACTGGGTTGACCACACCCGTGAATTTGCGAGAAGCAACGTGGACAAGGAGATAGATTTATAGCCAGGATGCTGGACAGAGTGGTAATTTAAGGAAGATAGCCAGAGAGACATTGTGTGGGCATAGACACACGTGGTAATGCGCTTTTCAATTACCCTTAGTGGATTAGTGCTGCAAAAAACCGTTAATCTTGTTACTGACCTACCTTCAACGCGGGTAACGTTAAGTCAATCGACCTTCAGTGACCATCGTATCTGATAACCCATTGAACAGTGATCTAATTTATTAGGTGACGGAACATCATACCCGATTTAAGAATAACCCTTTTAATCGTTATCTGTCTATATCTCTGAAATGAGGTATTATGATTACTTGCATTATTTACTTTACTCGGACTGTTAACCTCATGTTCATTGCCATATTTACAACGTTTCGGCCGATGTACGCTCCGGCCTTCTTCAGGTGATTAGAATTTCGAACTGAACCCGTAAGGTAAGACTACAAGACTCATCGTAAAGTGGTAACATAAAGGGAAATAGAAAAAATCAGGCGTAGCTGACCACATATGATGGGAAAAGGGAGAGCATCACTGGAAAATACGAAAACTTAAGGAATCTCCACATATGCTAGACCACAAGAATCTCCTGAGCCGACCAAACATAGAAATGAATACAATATGGGAACC
This sequence comes from Acanthosepion lycidas, assembly GCA_963932145.1. Lineage (NCBI taxonomy): Eukaryota > Metazoa > Mollusca > Cephalopoda > Sepiida > Sepiidae > Acanthosepion > Acanthosepion lycidas. Next base: position 14,140,362 of record OZ010573.1, read on the forward strand.
AGTAATAAGGATGCTACAAAAAGCAATGAATAACAACAAAAAATGCAATATAAGCTCTGGTTATAAAAGCAGTAATAACAGAAAAATTGCAATATGAACACTGGTAAAAAATAGACATTAGGTTTATAAGTTCCAAACATTCAAGCACAGATGTCCTGAAGCACATATGATTCAGTGGTTAAAGACATTGATTAGATCCAGTAAACTTTTGTGAGTTCAATACCAGGCCACAGCAGTGGTGAACCAAAAACTTGAAGAGTTCAGTTAAAGAGATATAACTGAGTTATGACAATGAAGATGAGGGTATCCGTTCGAATAATGTAAATAATTCCGTGTTGTAAAATATTATTGTAATAGTTGCACAAAAATGTATTATTCATACTTAATGATTAAAGTGTCCTCTTCTTAAATTTTATATCAACATCTTTCAAAATTAACTTAAAACATTATATAACCCTCATCTTGAACATTATAAAAAGGAGAGATGCGTTTGCTTTTTGTTCAAGCTTGGTCATAATGCCTCTCAAATTGCTACCAACATTAACAGATCATGTGGTAAAGAATCCATTTGTGATCGGACGGTAAGGCGCTGGTTTATGAAGTCCCGCAGTCGGGATACGAGTCTTGAAGATCAAGGTGATAGATGATTGATGACGTCTATCTACAATTTGTTAATTGTAGATAGACGTCATACTAAAATACTAGTCGAACAAAACCCAAGTGTTAGAGAAATGTTTTAGATAATGGTATCAGTATTTAAAAAATTTCGAACCATCTGAAGAAAATTGACAAGCTGAAGAAACTCAATAAGTTGGCTCCACATGAACTCAGGGAAAGTCAAAGTGTTCGATATTTAGAAACTCTGTTCGATGCTGCATCTGCGAAATTCAATGATATATTTCTTGATCGAACAGTGATAAGAAGTGGACCCTTTATGACAACAGTAAACGATCGGCTGAAGGGCTTGATCATGAAGAAGGACCTAAACACTTTCCAAAATCGAAATTGCGACAAGAGAATATTATATTGACTGTCTGGTGATCCACTGGCGTTATTCATTATAGCTATTGGGAATCTAATCAGAGAATCACCGCCCGGGTTTACTGCCAGCAACTGGATTAAATGCATATTCAGTTAAGCAAGATGCGACCAGCACTGTTCCAATTCTGCTTCAAGAAAATGTTCGGCCACACGTTACCAGTTCAAATCCTCACCGATATGAGATACAAGAGTTTGCCACATCAACCATATCTCTGATCTCTCTGACTACCACTTTTTGAGCACCTTAATGTTTTAAACCAAAAGACATTCCATTGAAAAAAAGATACAGAAACTGCATTCAAAGATTTCTTTACATCTAAATCTTTGAGTTTTCATTATAAAGGCATGAATAAACTTGTAACTCGATGGCAGAAATGAATAGATGTTCAGAACTCCTATTTTGACTAATTTAGTATAGCTACCCACTCGTATTCGAGAATATCCGTCTACTATGGAAGTTAGCCAATCCATATTGCAGAAGCTTGCTAGGGCGCATTTTGTGTTAATTCAAAACCCACCTGTGGTTCATACTGCAACTATGCTGAGCAGATCTTAGTTACAGTTTCTGGAAAAGAGCGTGTTATCTCACGTGATCAGCAATTTGAACAAAGCCAGCACGCTCAAACCCTCGGCCACGATGACATGTGACTTCGTGCTAGCCAATTTCTCTCTACCCAATATCAATAACTTGGGTTAACCTGTGGTATGGTTTTGGGGCACAAAGGTGCCACACACTGGGATCAATCCCTTCAGTCCGATAAAATCTGTCTGACAAATCGATCATGGTCAGAATGCGAGCATTCTAACCACTCGGCCACGTGCCGCTATTGACTAATTTAAACACTGTTTAAATTTTAAATGCATCAATTCCGAAATAAACGTTGATTCTAAAATCCGACATGATTTTGTTGGGTTGGGCTCAAAGTGCGAGATGAAACAAGAGTAAAATTTATATCTTTCGTTAGTAACTTCAATCAAGATGGTCAGAATTTCGCATATATGAGGTCTGTCTGAAATGTAAAGGGACTTATACGCTCTTCGATGTGAGTACTCGCCACAGGGCCAGACGATAAATCAGCAAGTCTTCGGAGATCCTGCGGTTCTTGTGCACTAGAAGAGACGAGAGTTGTGGCAGGACAAAGCGTGACTGCTTCACTACGACAACGCACCTGCTCACAGCGCCCTGAACATGTGGTAGTTCCTGGCCGAGAAGAACATCGTCGTACTGGAATAACTTCCTTATTCACGTGATTATTGCTCCGTGTGAATTTTTTCCTTCTCCCAAGATCAGGAGGATCATCAAGGGGACCCATTTTGAAGGCGTGGAAGTCATCAAGAGGGCTGTAACGACGGATCTGAGCGGCATTCAAGAAGAATCCTTCCAGCAGTGCATAGAAGCGTGGAAGAGAAGGGTAGAAAAGTGCATTAGATTCGAGGGGTTTATCTTGAAGTGGGGATCATGTACTTTGTTGTTTGAAATTGAAATAAAGTGTTTTTGACACCAGTCCCGTTACTTTCCAGACAGACATCATAGAATGACACTGTATTGAGATACACACCCGGAGCTGGGTGTCATTCAAATGCCTCTAGTAGTTTCTTGTTACGGAAAACCGTCGGACTTGTTTCAGATCTAATTTTAAATTGACTTTGCGTCAGACTAAGTAAATACTAGTAAATAAGAAGTTCGATCCTCAATTAGTACTATAAAATTGTAGTCCTGTTCTAAGCAAAGCTTAGTAAATAGTTTGTTGCCAGCTTCTTGGCTGAAGTAGTTAGGCCTTCAACACAGAAGTTGTTGTTCAAGCCCATTTGAATGCAATAATTTTGAATGCTGATTTTCTAAACTGGCAACTTTTGGCACATAAGAAAATATTCATAATTCCAATTCCTTGATCGTGTTTTTACGGCTTATCAGCCCTCTGTGAGTTATCTAAACCCGAAACATATTCTGTATTGTAAGAATAATACTTTTTGTGAATGAATATTGCATCAACAATTTCTTTTTACTAATGATTTTCCAGTACAAGTTCTACTATTGGGTGACGAGACTTGTGCCACACTTATATATATACTTAGTAAATATTAAGAAGTCCTTATAGAGATTGGCTCCAATGACAGAATACAAGCACTAGCCAGTTTGGTTTGAGAATTCTTCTATTTCTTTGTGTAACAAACAACTAAAACAATTCCTGCCAAGAATGGAAAAAACGTCTTTGAGGATATTTTTAGGTGTTTTTTTTTGCGTTTGTCGTAGGCGCTGAGTTGAAGAAACATGGATTTCACAAGTCGAGTGAAGGTAGTGAGTTCATTGGGGAAAAATTGCCCGGTCAAAACATGATGAATCTTCTGGAACAATCTATTTATAGTCCATTGTGCAGAAATATTTATAGAACCAAATGGAGATTTTTTTTCGCTTCAAAAGAGCACGAAATAAATAAGTAAATAAATAAAACGAGACATTTTTTTAGCAGAGACGAACTTACGGATCTAGATTGCGTACATAGGCAGAAAAGAAAACGCAACGAGGCCCCAGACATAAGTGAATAAACAGAAGCAATGTCTAAAGTAAAGAATTAAATAAACCCTTTCAATTCAGCTTGTTATATATTAGAATTACCGTATTTTCAGGCTTACAAGACGCTGTGGCTTGGAAGACGCATCCTAATATTGGACAGAAATTTCTAAGAAAAAAAAGTCATTCTCATACAACATATTCACCATGCGTCCTTCACATACTGGCGCCACGTATTGTTTATATTAATCACTCGTCCGATTTTGTTTGTATGGCAATGAAATACTAGTCAAGAGCAGAAAGGCTTCCTCCACTGCTAGGAAACAGAGCATGTTAAAGCTCGTGGCTCGGCTCCAGGAAGGTTTATAGGTTTGAAAGTGCTTATAACAGTTAAGTGCTGAGGTTACATCATAGAAAAAGACTGAATTAGATAGATAGCTTGCATTATAGTGTAATGAATAAACATATGAATCCACATCCCTATCAGTTAAGCCAATTGGGTAACAGTTCAAGCTTACTTGAGCCTGGACGTTGCTTTACATTCGTCTTGCAAGATGCACACGTAGGAAAAAGATGCGTCTTTCAAACTGGAAAATATGGTGTGTGTATATATATATATATATATATATATATATACCGTGTTTTCCGGCTTACAAGACGCTTCGACTTGGAAGACGCATCCTAATATCGGAAAGAAATTTCTAAGAAAAAAAGTAATTCTCATACAACAACATATTCACCATGTGTCCCTCATATACTGGCGCCACGTATTGCTTACTCGTCCGATTTTGTTTGTATGGCAATGACATACTAGTTGGGGGTTAGTAAATATACTATACATCTTTCATTGTTCAAAGGTGGTTTTAAATCGTTTTGATGAACTGACCATGGGTGATAATTTCCAGGACAAAAAATGCTTGTGATACGTGTCACAGCCTGGTGTAACTGATATTTTCACGGCATAAGAGTGAGAGGAAACCTACATCATCAAGAGATCAAAATCAGAAATGCTCCCGCTTCTGCTAGTAAACAGAGCATGTTTATTCTTGTGGTTCGGCCCCAGGAAGATTTATAGTCTTGCAATTTACTTGTAACAGCTAAGTACTGAGGTTACATCATATAAAAGGCTGAATTAGATAGATAGCTAATATTATAGTGTAATGACTCAACATACAAATCCACGCCCCTATCAGTCTAGCCAATTAGGTGATTGTCCAAGCTTACTTGAGCTTGGGCGTTGCCTTACATTCGTTTTGGAAGACGAACACGTATTTTTCAGGGTATTTTTTAGGAAAAAACAGTGAGTCTTGTAAGTCAGAAAATACGGTAACAGGTTTTGCTGAATTTGGTTCAATGACATTAATCATGAACATCTGATTTAGAGATCAACGTTACTTCAGCTTAAACTTAGAAACCGGATGTAAACACTGAATTTCTGGGATGAGGAATTATCATTATTTACATTAGTTAGTCGGCCATGAGTGCCAGGTTCAAATCTCACCATGGCCGTCTTGTCAAAAACGTGATTCCTTGACAATATCGTCTTGAGGAAATGAAACCAGCGTCGGGCACTGTTAGGAAGTGCTTGAAAAAACATATTACTGTTTGATTGAATCCTTGTGAGTGAAAATGAGTAAAGCTAACTGTTCGGAAGCTGTAGATGGCACGAAGTTATGAACATTGTGTCCGAGGATCGATTTGTCTGTCTGTCTATCTATCTATCTAATTGCATTCATTATCTATCTATCTATCTATCTATCTATCTATCTATCTCAGTCTGTTCGTATCTATCTATCTATCTATCTATCTCAGTCTGTTCGTATCTATCTATCTATCTATCTATCTATCTATCTATCTATCTATCTATCTATCTATCTATCTATCTATCTATCTATCTCAGTCTGTTCCTATCTATCTATCTATCTATCTATCTATCTAATTGCATTCATTATCTATCACTCTAAATGTAAAGTATTGTTTCTTTGAACATTGCGTACACAAACTAATTTGAATAAAGATTCAAAACGTAAATATAAATATATTTAAAGTTTATGATAACATTAATTGTTTATTATAAAAATGTTCATTTAATTTTGAGGTAA
>OZ010573.1:14151016-14187170 GCA_963932145.1 Acanthosepion lycidas
TATCTGATGATATTTTTCTCGAAAAATTCTAATGCACTTTCCTTGCACACAGGTTTCTCTTGCATTCAGACCTGAAGACGTCTACGAGACGGGGTCGAAACGAGTAGTCTGTGAAAGTTTTCAACTTTGTCTCATTATAATCATTATTCGGATACTGTTATCATTATTTCCATATGAATATGAATATATATATATATATATATATATATATATATATATATATTTATATATATATATATGAGAGAGAGAGAGAGAGAGAGAGAGAGAGAGATAGGGAGAGAGGAAGAAAGAGAGAATTAATACAAAAATCACTTAGCTGATTGCTGCAATCTTCAGCAGGCCGTCTCCAGAGTTTCGTAGACAGATCTCCGGGAATCACCCCATCCACTCGTCAAGTCTCGATATATATATATATATATATATATATATATATATATATATATATAGAGAGAGAGAGAGAGAGAGAGAGAGACAGAGACAGAGAGAGACAGAGATTATAGTATGCTAATTTGAACCAGTAAGAATTGGTAAATTTATCTTCCATCATTATCTGTTACTTTGTGTAGAGGATCCAATAAATATTAATGGATGGCTGCCACCAAAATTTAATGGTTGCTTATTTGGTCAGTTTCTAAGAACTGAGACCTGACGAATATATATATATATATATATATATATTTTAGGAAAAGTCTCATATAATTTTTATTTATTTATTTGTTTAAACGTTTTAAATGAATACTCATATTTGAGTAGATGCTCTGTTTTTATTTATTTATTAAATAGTATATTTATTAATTTACAGCTACCAGATTGGATATTCGAGAAATCTTCTTAGAAAAACACGAGTCATCCGGATATTCAGGCGGGTAGATGTAAATAAATAAATATAATATTTATCTATATCTTCCAGCTTATTCTTATCCATCTATCTCAGTCTATTCATATCTATCTTTCTATCTATCTATCTGCTTCGTCTTTCATCCATTAGAAACCGCCTTTCAATCATTGAATCCACTGAATGCATCGGTTTAATAAAGGAACTGTATCAGTCTACAGAATCTTACATGTATGGCGAGGACCTAAATACGCAAACCTTTCAAACCTCACCAGGAGTACGTCAAGGAAGAAATGAGAGCCCCAGTCTATTTAATCTTTTCCTAAACTGTGTCCTATTCATTTAAAAGGACAAACCCGATGAGATGGTCACTGATCATTTAAGTATTCCATATCACATCAAAAACGAATCTAGCAAAGAAGAGAAAGATCTTCCCGAAGCCAATATATTGATTATAAATGGAGCACCGCTGACGTCGCAGACATTCAAATTTGGAATAATATTTAACTTGAACAGAAAATCAACATCCTCTTCCAAGTGTTCCAAGAAATAAAACCTTTCCAAGTTAGAAAATATAATTCGGAATTCGAATGCTCGAACATTTTATATGGATGTCAAGCATAGCGTGAAACTGGTTCAGAAATATCTAAACTTTCAGCTGTATGCAACCGATTTCTAAGATCAATGATGAAAGCTTTGAGCGAGTAAATAATGACATTACGCGTCTTTGAACATTGTGAACTGGTGCTACTGAATCACAGACAGAGAACTGTAACAAATAACAAAAAAATGACAAAAACGAAAAAACAAAAAACAAAAACAAAAACAAAAAAAACAAAAAAACAAAAAACAAAAAACAAAAAGAAAAAACAAAACAAAAAACCCGCAAAAAACAAATGCAAAACATACACCGTTTCAGGACTAGCAGCAGCAGCAACAACGAAAATGGATAGCACATTTACTCGTAGAGAAAATAATGACATAATCAAGATGTTGACTTTCCACACTACTTCAAACAGGTTTAGGAAGGAAACTCCCCCATCAATACTGGGTAGAGCAATAACAGATGCTGGAACTAAAAAAAATAAGTTTCAACCGAAAACAGAAATGGCTATCTATCTATCTATCTATCTATCTATCTATCTATCTATCTATCTATCTATCTATCTATCTACACCCTTGTGCAAATTAATTGAAACAAAACGAATAATTCCGTTATTATTTACTCTTTTCGTATTTTTCCAATGAAACATGACACAGTGCACATATTTGTACTTCGTATGTCGATTCCATAAATTCGTTTCTTGCAGACTGACCACAGATTTTCGACTGGGTTTAAATCAACAGAGTTTCTGGGCCAGTCTATAAAACTTTGATTTGCTCACTGGTAAGGCTTGCTAGTCTGTTCGTGTAGCGTTACATTTTTCGTATGCTTCCTTGGAATAACGTCAATTGCAGACAATGGCCGTAGGACAACTAATCGACAGTCGAAGCAATAGTGTCTGTACATGATAAAAATCTGATGCAATCACGGATGACGCAATATTTTTTCAAGGCCAAACGAATTTCATCATACACCCCGAAAATATTACTGCACACCACTGAAAATGCCCTAATCTGAGGAAAAAATAGTAATCGATTACACACTGTCCCAAATTTAAAATCAAAGAAGGAATTTAAATTATTTAATGTTTATGGGCGGTCAACCGAACGTCTTCGCACCTTGTCGCCAATTATCTGTCCCGATAACAAACTTTTATCATGTCCAGGTCTGGACATAAAACAGGTGTCTTTTCAAAACCAAATGATATCTCCGAAAGATAGTTAATGGTTTATTCTTTCCCTTTCTCTCCCTTCCCTTCCTTTTTCTCTGGGGTGGCCTCAGCTGAAGCCTTTCTCGGTCATATGACCACCCATTTAACGCCTGGCGAAAATCTCGTTGATGAATTCCAGATGACATTCGGTTAAGATAGAGATTAAGTACCACACTACGAGTCGTAGGGTTCTGGTGGAGGAAAAGAAAGAAAAGAAAAAAGGAAGGTAATTTTTTTTTCTTTGAGCGAAAATTTTAAACTGAGGCCAGTCCAGCGACACCCGCGCTGCTGAGCGTCATTGGCTGAGTGGTGGCGTGAGCGGTGGGCGAAGGTAAACATATGAGAAGGAGGGGAGGCCTGTTGACGCCTCTGAGGGGATTGGTGTGAGATACCACTATGAGAAAGAAGGGAAACCTGTTGACGCCCTATGAGGGGATTGGTGTGAGATACCAATATGAGAAAGGAAGAATTTGGGAGGACGATTCCCTTAAGAACCCCTATAAAGCAGAATGTAATGGACTTCCAAAAATGGAAAGTGATAAATTTTCCTGTCTGAAAACAAAGAAAATCCTTATTATGGATTTGGAATTGTCGAGGAACCCAAACCACGACAGGCCCCCACCCGGTTTTGTTCGGCGTCCATATAAACGGAGCAGAGTTGGGCAGAGCTCCGAGGAGACGCAGAGTTGAGCTGTGAGCTCTGAGACCAGCCTCGCAGGAAGCTGACTAAAGATCCACGCATTCCGACTTCGACTTCTAACCAAAATCAAATTTATTTTTGAAGAACGACTTAGACGCACACCACCAAAACAAGTTTTACGAATATCGCCTGAAGACACCAAAAACCAGTTATTGAAAAACAACTTAAGATACTAAGACTCGCCTAACAAAAGCAAAGTGTCACATATCCATATTAGCGGTTTGGAAGAAAGACGCAGTCCTGTATTCAGCAACCAGATATAAAATATTTGTTATTCTTTTTTTAACACATTTGAACTTTTCGAGTTGTTACTTTATTTTCTTTTACATATACTTGTGCGATGTCACCTTTGCTCGAATTCGCCTTGCATTACGGCCCGGCGACTGATTGATTTCATCTACCTAAGATCAAATCACAACGTGGGTAGGTTAGACTAGAAATCAAATCAGTTACTTCGGTAACCAGACGTTGAGGTGAGCTGGGAACGACAAAGCCGATACCGAATCTAAACAGATTCCCATCCGAATCAGCCAAGAGTTAGAACGTCACATTTGGCGCCGCGACCAATACCAAGTCACATTGGTCGTCACAGGATAGCGCACGGGCGCGGGAGAGGCCGGGGTGACGTCACAATATATGGGATCGGATTTCCTACATTTTTCAACCGATTTCATCAAACTTCACTTTTTTTTTTGGCAGGTAGTGTTTCTTATTGTCTTGCACACTTTTTTCTTTATTTTTACATTCAGAATGCTTTAAAAATTCCATTTACAAGACATTTGTTTATAATAAAATTCTATTCAATCGGTAGACTGATAACGATTAAAAAAAATTTTTTTGTTTGAGTTTGGGTTTGACCAATTCGTAAAAAAAAACAAAAAAACAAAAACAAAACAAACAAAAAAAAAACTAATTAACACATGCGTGTCCGTCAACCTTAAACAATAATCTTTGTCAATTTTATTTTTCAGTCTTTATGATGGTCTGATCTATCTCTTACTGTTACATTCCCGGGCAACGCCGGGCTCTACTGCTAGTCAGTTATATAAAAAACAATAGTACAAACCAGAAAAAAACAGAAAAAGAAAAATCATTTGGCATACCCACTCCCCGTTCAACCAAATGGATAGCAATAAGCTAGGACAAAAATACTTAACTTTAATTGAAAAACACTTTCCTACTGATAGTAAACTTAGCAAGATCTTTAATAAAAACACTTTAAAATTAAGTTAGAGCTGGACTGGAAATCTAGAAAGAACAATAAAATAAAATGCTGAAAAAAAATGTATGCCAAAATCAAATAAATAACAACCCTAAATTAAAATTAAACAAAAATAATGAAAAATTATGTGATTGTAGAAACGCTGAAGATTGATCGTTCGATAATAAATGCCGCATAGAATCTGTGGTATACAAATGCACAATGTCATCCGTTGAGAATCCAGACATTGAAAAAATATATATAGGATCCACGAATAATGAATTTAAAATAAGGTGGAGACAATATAAAAGATTCTTCAATAATATTAGAAATAGAAATCAGACATCCTTATCTAAATATTTTTGGCATTTAAAAGAAAGGAATAAAACACCAAAAGTAAAATGGAAAATAATAAATAGAACTAATATTATTATTGCTTTATTTTTATAATATTGAGCGCTATATGAATATATATGCTTCACTTTTAAATCTTAAATTATCTCTACTCTCTCTCTCTCTCTCTCTCTCTCTCTCTATCTATCTATCTATCTATCTATCTATATATATATATATATATATATATATATATATATAACCAGATCTAAAAGAACGAAGGGGAAAATTTCCGCGTTCAAAACATTCATTTAAAACAGGCCTCAATACAAAAGTAGAGCTATAAATATTTATTTATTATGCACTGTTAAATTAGAACACATACGCACTACGAAACTGTATATCTTGTTTCAACGTTAAAAAATAACGTTTCTTCAGGTGGGAGCTCACGATTCTACAAAATTATTTTATTCCGAAATACAGTTAACGAAGCATATCTCCCCCTTTCGTCTTTGGAAAATTTTGCATAAAAGGATAATGTTGTATACTCGTCTCAATCCTTTATTTCCTTTTCTTGGCTTTTTTCTTTTCTTTCTCTTCCCTCTTTCGCTGTTATTAATCATTCAGCTATTTTGATTTTTTCATACATAAATCCTTTTTACCTTATATATATATATATATATATATATATATATATATATATATATATATATGTGCGCGTGTGTGTGTGTATGTGTCTAAGGTAAAAAGGATTTACATATGAAGAAATCAAAATAGCTGAGTGATTAATAATAGCGAATATATATATATATATATATATATATATATATATATATAATAGATTTTTATTTATCAATCCGACAGATTTTATTACTTATACGTTTATTGGATACCCATATTTAAGTAGACGCTCCATTTATTTATTAATATGTATATTTATTTATTTTCATGTACCGGCCTGAATATTCAATAGATTTTATTAAAGAAACATGCGCTCTTTGCCGGGAGACGAAAATAAATAAATATGCTGTTTAGTAAATAAACGGAGCGTCCAATAAAAATAGCATGTAAGTATATATATATATATATATATGCAGATATATATTTTTTAAATTGCGATGATAGTATTTTCATTTGTGAAAACACTGACTTGCATGATGCAATTTGGCATGTTATGCATATATTTATTTAATCAGTCCTACCCATGATATCATAGGATAGATAAACAGTTGCTTGATTAATATTTTAACGGCTCGCTATGAATCCAATCCAGTAAGCCCATAACATTATCCCGTGTCATCCGTCCGACTAACATACAAGTCCCGGATGGCAATGTGTGCTTACCAATAAAAAATAAACTTAACATTGCACATAAAAACGAATTAGCGATAACATAAAACATTTCCTTCTCCCGACCTTCTCTTCCCTTTCACTAAGACAACAATTAATGAACATGTCAGGGAAACTTGAAGTTGGGGCGAGGAAGCCTGATAATTCAGGTCAACGAAGACGACCTCTCTTATCTCCCTTGACAGCCGTTCTTTACTCTTATAACGAGTAGGTGGCGGTTTTTGGCAAGCATTAGTCGCAATTTTCAGTGTATTTTTGGCTATTCGCATACGAATATAAGCCTTATTACAACAGCCGACCTTCTGAAATAACCGAACATTAATTCACAATACTAAACAGACAAATACCAAGTCAAAAATGTCTTTCAGTTTAATTTTACGAGAGCAAAGTGTATTAATGGTTTTGATAACGATAGCTCTGGTTGCACAGTGTTTTAATGTTAAAGCGTGAGCTATACATTGAGGACGTAAAGATCAAGCAGTTGCGAAAAATCAATTATCAGTGTAATGTAAGAATAGAAATCAGGCAGAAATTCGAAGACGTTTAGAAAGCTTTATAGAAATTGGTCGAAGCATTAAGGAATCAAAAATACTCTTAGAAACAATGAAAATAATTCTGATGTCATATCCAATCTCCATGAATAACGTTTTAGTAATAAAAAAAAACATATTCGATGGAACATTACTTTTTTGTTATTTAAGTGAATTTCAAAGACAATATTTAAATATTGTACAGAGATCTATTCAACAACATATGTGTCCTTTTGCTCCATTAATTGTCTTTATCTTTCAGGCAGCTTCTTTATTCCATCCTCAAAGAACTTGGTATCTTTCTTAGTAAGCGTCCTGGATAAGACGATAAACTACACCCGTGTCCTGGGTAAGTCGATAAACTGCGTCCGTGTCCTGGGTAATACAATAAACTATATCTGCGTACTGGGTAAGACGATAAACTACGTCCGTGTCCTGGGTAATACAATAAACTACATCCACGTCCTGGATAAGACGATAAACTACATCCGTGTCCTGGGTAAGGCGATAAACTGCGTCCGTGTCCTGGGTAATACAATAAACTACATCCGCGTCCTGGATAAGACGATAAACTACATCCGTGTCCTGGGTAAGTCGATAAACTGCGTCCGTGTCCTGGGTAATACAATAAACTATATTCGCGTCCTGGATAAGACGATAAACTACATCCGTGTCCTGGGTAAGTCGATAAACTGCGTCCGTGTCCTGGGTAATACAATAAACTATACCCGCGTCCTGGATAAGACGATAAACTACATCCGTGTCCTGGGTAAGTCGATAAACTGCGTCCGTGTCCTGGGTAAGACAATAAACTACATCCACGTCCTGGGTAAGACGATAAACTACATCCGTGTCCTGGGTAAGTCGATAAACTCCGTCCGTGTAATGGGTAATACAATAAACTACATCCGCGTCCTGGATAAGACGATAAACTACATCCGTGCCCTGCGTAAGACGATAAACTACGTCCGTGTCCTGGGTAAGACGATAATCTGCGTCCAACAGCAAGGCCTATGATCAGGAGGTTTTGAGGAACGTGGAACCATTTCGTAATTGCTGGTGCTCCCATCCCCACCTTGATCCGGGGTGTTAGCACCTGTTAGGGTCCCAAGTATGGGCAAATAGTTAACCCTCAAACTGGGATCAAAACACTATGAAAGTGTAAAATTAGGTCTTAATACCAGTAATAAATTGTACGCTCTGGCTTTCTTCAATATCTGTCTATATTTCTGAGATGAGGTACTTTGTACACTATTTACATTATTCGGAGTAGCCATGTATATAGCAAGGAAATAGATAACACACAGAAATAACAGAAAACAAAGAACTACCAGCTTTACATTCCTCTTACAGAATTAAAATACAGACCAAACACCCACTATACATTATTTACATTATTCGGACTATTGTCCTCATCTTTGTCGCCATATTTATTACAACGTTTCGGCCGTTGTACGCTCCGAACATTCTTCAGGTGGTTGGGATGTCGAACTGAACTGTTTATTTCGCTCACTGGGGTAGACTGTTCTAGTTCCACGTGCCATGTTTAATGGATGTCAGTTATCAGTTATCTCCTGCTAATTTCCCTCTGAAAGTTCTCCACTGCCTTAACCGGGTATTGAACTCACACTGAATCTAACCAACGCTTTTACTCAGGGTGCCATGTGTCCTTGAGGATATCTGTGTATGAATTTCTGGGTATTATAAACCTAAAGGGTTCAGTTCGACAGCCGAAATGTTGTAATAAATATCTCATTTCAGAAAATATAGAGAGATACTGAAGGGCCGAAATGTTGTAATAAATATGGCGACAAAGATGAGGACAATAGTCCGAATAATGTAAATAATGTACATAATACCTCATCTCAAAAATATAGACAGATACTGAAAGGCCGAAATGTTGTAATAAATATGGCAACAAAGATGAGGACAATAGTCCGAATAATGTAAATAGTGTACATAATATCTCATCTCAGAAATATAGACAGATACTGAAAGGCCGAAACGTTGTAATAAATATGGCAACAAAGAAGAGGACAATAGCCCGAATAATGTAAATAATGTACATAATACTTATCTCAGAAATGTAGGCAGATACTGAAGGGCCGAAATGTTGTAATAAATATGACAACAAAGATGAGGTCAATTGTCCGAATAATTTAAATAGTGTACATAATATCTCATCTCAGAAATATAGACAGATATTGAAAGGCCGAAACGTTGTGACCGTTCAGTTCACTTGCGGCATGATCTATACACTTGATGCACCTGAGGGGGTTCAATGTATCGCCTGGCTTTCCCCGACACATCTTGACAAAAATCTGCATTCCCGCAGATGCAACTTGGACAGGAGAAACCATTACATCAGCTGAAGTATAGCGCAACAAGTCTGGATCTCTGATTTATGAATAAATCTGGTTATCTCACAATTCCCACGCCCTAATTACAGCTGATGTAGAGTCACATCCACCCCATGCGTGGATACCTGGCAAGTTTTGTAGAACGTAGGAGTTTGTCTTCTGCGATTTCACGGATGCTGAGCAGCTTCTTCATCTTTCCCCGGGATTCGGAACGCATACGGATGTCAGCCATGTCTGGGGAAAAGTAAAAGAACAAGGTTGTCTGTGTTATCAGCTATTAGCGTCGCTAAATTTTCTTCTGTCGCTAGTTTGAGCGTTTCAGAAACAATGTCCGTGTCTGCGTCTCCCTCACTTTGGACCACCCGATGACCGTCTGATTTCAATTGTTACAAGGCCCCATTTTGCCCTACTTCTTTACACTTGCACTATAAAATACAAAACCTTGCTTAAAATGATGACTTAAATCTGTAGCTACTCTTTTTACCTTACGAAAAGCTCACATTCATCGAACCCTTTAGATTTCATAATAATAGAATGGAACTTTCTAGAAGTTTCTACAAACTTCTAGTGGGTTCTAAAGGGTACAAAAAACATATATAAACAGGAGTTCGTACCAACTAGCCAGTTTGCGTCCTGACCCCACAGCCACCACTGCTGAGGTCGACTCCGGTCCTTTTGATTCATGAACAAATCTTCGACCGAAAGAATCTAAGTTCAGACAGTCCTCAAAAGAAAAGGCTATCAGTAAATACTTCACATTTTTATTCATTGATATTATTGACCAAACTCCTTTACATTATTAGGTTGGGGCAAAAATAATGTCGTTTCCTCACATTAAGTTGAACGTCAAAAAACGACATTATTTGCACCAACCTAATATATTCATGTGAATATCTATTCTACTAAGAAGAAAATAATATTATCCTTTGACTAGCGACGAATTCCCAAACGTCGCATTAATCTTAACTCTATAAGGATTTCCTCTCCCACTCCCTCATATAGCTACACGTAAAGCCAACTACTGTCTGGGCTCTCACACGCTTAACTGTTACCATTGTTTCCAAATGAATATACGTTTCCAAATGTTAACATATACAACGTATATTGTTTAAGCCTCAGCCCGACTGTTTATAAAAATTATTGCATTGTATGTTAAATAAAACCCACTTTTCGTTATGACATGTAACTTTTTTCCTTTCTGTTTCATCTTATTTTTGTGTTGCGCCAGCCGTAACATCAATGAACAACTGTCTATATTTCTGAGATGAGGTAGTATGTACACTATTTACATTATTCGGACTATTGTCCTCATCTTTGTCGCCATATTTATTACGTTTCGGCCTTTCAGTATCTGTCTATATTTCTGAGATGAGGTATTATGTACACTATTTACATTATTCGGACTATTGTCATCTTTGTCGCCATATTTATTACAACGTTTCGGCTTTTCAGTATCTGTCAATATTTCTGAGATGAGGTATTATGTACACTATTTACATTATTCGGACTATTGTCATCTTTGTCGCCATATTTATTACAACGTTTCAGCTTTTCAGTATCTGTCAATATTTCTGAGATGAGGTATTATGTACACTATTTACATTATTCGGACTATTGTCATCTTTGTCGCCATATTTATTACAACGTTTCGGCCTTTCAGTATCTGTCAATATTTCTGAGATGAAGTATTATGTACATTATTCAGACTATTGCCCTCATCTTTGTTGTCATATTTGTTACAACGTTTCGGCCTTTCAATATCTGTCTATATTTCTGAGATGAGGTACTATGTACATTATTTACATTATTCGGACTATTGTCCTCATCTTTGTCGCCATATTTATTACAACGTTTCGGCCTTTCAGTATCTGTCTATATTTCTGAGATGAGGTATTATGTACACTATTTACATTATTCGGACTATTGTCCTCATCTTTGTCGCCATATTCCTTACAACGTTTCGGCCGCTGTACGCTCCGGCCTTCTTCAGGTTGTTGGACTGTCGAACTGAACCCTTTATTTCGTTCCACGTGCCGTGTTTAATGGATGTCAGTTATCAGTTATCTCCTGTTAATTTCCCTCTGAAAGTTCTCCACTGCCTTAACTGGGTTATTGAACTCACACTGTTTGGGTCCTGTTACTGGATCTAACTAACGCCTTTATTCACTGTGCCATGTATCACAGATATGTATCCTTGAGGACATCTGTGTATGAATTTCTGGGTATTATAAACCTAATGTATCAATGAACAACATATTGACAAACTGATGTTTGTATATCTCGTTTGAGAGGAAGAGCTCTTGATGTACAGCAATTTGCAATCCATCTTCGGTTTGTATGTTAGAAATACGAGCTGGTCTTCACAGTCTTTTAAGGACAGTCCTGAATAACAATCAAAAATGATGCTTGGAGGCCCTTAGTTGGCCTTCACGTAGCTCAGGTTCTGTGCAACCACGTCGCCGTATATCATCACTTTAGGCGACTACTTCACTCAGTGGAAGAAAGACCCTTCATCTAACACAAACCTTGTGTTAGTTGATGGCTGAGATTCACGTACGTCAGGGATCGGATGATGTTTCAGCACATTTATTTTTGTCTTTCTCTTTTGGAAATTCTTGAAAATTAAAGTTGGAAATAGAGTGAGTTCGAACTTGAAAAACGAAGTCACATCTTCGCATCTTTCCACCAGAAAAAAACCCAACCATAAACAGAGCATTAAGGTCAACATGAACATTTTGACCATCAATCTTTACCATTTTACCAGTTCAACAAGCCTACGCAGTTCTTTTCAGTGAACGTACGCGTTGTCAAGATTCTTCTGGATAGAGTGATCAATCTCCTCGACGATATCAAAATTAATTCCAGCACCATCAGATGCTGTCAAACTAGATGGCCGTCCTGGGTAAGACGATAAACTACGTCCGACAGCAATGCCTCTTATCAGAAGGTTTTGAGGAGCATGGTAGCACGTGTTAGGGTCCCATCTATGAGCATGTAGTTAAACCTTGTTTAACTGGGGTAAAAAACACTATGAAAGTGTAAAAAAGGTTCCCAGCAATAAATCTTTTGAAGGAAAAATTATTACTAGCAATAAATTTTCGAAGAAAAAAAAATAACCAGCAATACATTTTTGAAGAAAAAAATATTACCAGCAATAAAAATCTTGTCGGCATTAAATAACCCATTGAGGTTGATATACCGTAAAACAAACCAAACCAAGCCAAACCAAGCCAAACCAAGCCAAACCAAGCCAAATGATACTGATAGTAGTTCTAGCTGGCTTGGGTTAAAGCAGTTGGGTTGAGAGATCCATTGATGACATGGGTTATAACAACAAGATGCCTCTTCCAACGTGCGCCTAGTAAGCTTTGCGTATTGCTCGCAGATTCTGTGGACAAGATCGGTCAATGTCGTCATGGCATCATACACTTGGGCGCAGGTGTACCTTCTATACACCCACATCAATTTCACCGATTCCGTAAACCCTCGTTCTCTTGTTAACCTACCTCTGTTCTTTATGAAATTTCCTTATTACTTGTTCAGTAATGAGGTCAGTTGACAAGCCGACCCAGTAACTGTCACTGTGCCGCACAGAAAGAAACCCGTCCCCTGAGAACTGTTGATGCAGCCAAAAATGCTTTTCAGTCAATTCTGGCAGCCATTATAGGTACAAGCATGCATTCTTTGCGAACTTGAAATGTTTGTTTGCTGCAAATAAATTTAGCATCTGCTCCACCGCCACAGGATGCAAATTCCAATTCCCTGTTCTTTTGGCACAAATGGACAGCTTAAGCGTGTCTATGTACTCAATGCAGGTCAGCCATAAATTTGATGTTCTTGATTTGCTCCTGAGTTCATACATCAGAGTATTGAGCACACTCTGCAGCTTCGCGAGGGCTGAAAATTTGCCATTGCCATCCGTACTGATCTCATGCGCTTGGAGTTATACAAATCGTTTATTTCATCCACATCAAACTGTCCTATTTTCTCAGGCAAATAGCCTTGCACCACATCATTGAAATTATCTTGAAACACGTCAGGCGTACTGACCGCAAGAGTTCCTTCAATATTTGGAAGACCGACTTCATTTTCCACAGAAGCAAACTCCTCTACCATGACGAAAGTAATCTCTCCCTCATCTTCGTCTGATACATCAGCTCAGTTCAATAGCTGAGAAGTCAATTGGGAAGAATCTGCTGGAAGCACATCATCGATAAGTTTGCTCATCAAGGCTGCATATACAAAGAAGCGTGTTCATAAATCTCTTGAGACAGCCTTTTCCGGAAAGAATGTGTGATGCCGAGGTTTTCTCGTAGATCGTAGCCTGTAACTCGTAAAACCCAGCACCATTTATTAAACTTTTTTTTTCCTTACCGGAACGAGAAGTTTTGTTATGAAGAACTCATTGAAACAAGCCTGAACCTAATTTTCAATTCTAGGAAAAATAGTGCAAACATATTTATATATAACTTGTAACAAAATGGATGTGAATTACAGAAAACAAAAAAAAGATCTCCTTTCCATATCTATTAGGTACACATACGTCTCGTAGTGTCCTAGGATGTAGTGTCCTTCTACATCCTCGCAAGAACCCAGCGTTAGGAATACAAGAGCAAGATGGATATTCAGATTTCTTAAACTTGTATTGTAGAACAGCATTCATATTAGAAACGGAACAACACAATATATATATATATATATATATATATATATATATATATATATATATATATATATATATATATATATCGGTAGCATAAATAATACAACATATCCAATTTTCAAGAAGAAAAAAATGAAATACAAGCATTAAACAAAATTCCTATATTCCTTACCATTCTCTTTGGGTTTTTCATTCTTGTTATTCTACCTCTTCCAAATGTTGCCTCATCCGTAAATAAGACTGAAGAGACAAACAATGGATCAGCAGTTTGTGCAATAAACAATCGGCAAATGCTCTCCCGTGGCGAGTGACCAGTGGGCAAAAGACCCTGCATACGTTGCAAATAATACAGTAGCTGCTCTTGAAGTACCCTCTACTCTGTACTAAGAGATGTACAACGTGCTAGGGCCACTTGACGATACCCAGATTGTCTTCAACTGCCTGTAGAATCCGTTCTTCGAGATCAAGCGTATAAGCGGATCTCGGTCTTCTGCTATTCATAGTTTGTGGTGCCATCGATCCTGTCTCAGTAACGCGACGATAAACAGCAGCAAATGTTGGATGACTCGGCTGCCTTCGGTCTGGAAACGCAAACTGATTCAGCCGTGCTGTCACGCGTCCATTACCATTCGCGCGGCCGAATAAATCACCTATAATTCCAACCCACACATTAATCGTAAACTGATGCCTGTGTATAGCCTGTATTATTCCATGGGGATTCTGATCCGCGTCCACAAATGTTGATTGTGTAAATTTGTTATTCTACCTCTTCCAAATGATGCCTCGTCCGTAAACAAGACTGAAGAGACAAACAGTTTGTGCAATAAACAATCGGCAAATGCTCTCCCGTGGCGAGTGGCAAAAGAACCTGCATACGCTGCAAATGATACATATACAGGAACTGCTCTTGATGTACCCTCTACGCTGTACTAAGAGATGTACGACGTGCTAGGGCCACTTGACGATACATTTCACTGATCCAGGACAGTCCATGTTTAAATAAGTCTCTGTCTCTTGAATTTTATCTATTAGCTGATATTATCCGGTCTGTATGAATATGAAGCAGTTAGAGATTATATTGTACAATCGGGAAATATAACCTCAACTCGTAAACATTAGAAATTGATATCATAATGTTCGAATAACTCGTAAGACAAATTCGAAATGACCTTTGCATGGAAACTACTTACAATAAAAAACAACTACTCAAGTGGTTAAAAACCATGTTTCCCCTTATGGCACCAGTTTTTGCAAAGAATATGGTGCTTAAAAAAACGGCCGTAAAAAAATTACCAAGGTGGACGAGAGAAGAGTTTTTATTTTCTCGCAGAATATAAAATTCTGCTTCCAAGGGTACGAAACATGTCTTGGTAGGACTTTTTCCGGGTTTACCTTACATTCACTCTAAACCGACTACTATGAAAGAGTGTGTCGCACTAACTACATTCACTAGTATAATAATATTAATCCACCTGATTAAACAGTTCTTTAACTAATCTTTTGTCCCAGTGTTTTTCGTTGGAATATTATTTACCAGAATTACGAGTCGATACGAGCATTATAGCAACAATAGTTGCTATTTTAATAGCACGCTTAAATTCATTTGTAGAAAAGACAGAGGGAAGGCACGTCCCACCAGTTAGAAAGTAACGGCTGTCGTGATGCCAGGCTGAATGGAAACGTCACGAAAATAAAAATACATAAGAATTGATGTCGAAAAATATTGTGAAGTTTATGTATAGATTTATGGCAAAGGATAACATTAAAGAAACAGCAAGGAAATAAAATAAAACGATATAAAAAGCGTTTAACAAAAACAAAGGCATAGACAAAATCACTGTTAATCGGATTAAATGGTAATAGTAATATTAGCCGTTTCCTTATAAGGAAACATTCGGCATTCATTGACTGAGCAGTCAGTGCTTTTCGTTACGCTTTTCTTCACTTCCTGGACATCGGGCTGAGATCAAAGTGTAGTATCTGTTCTCCTCATCTGTAATGGTAATGGTACTATTAGCTGTTTCCTTATAAGGAAACATTCGGCTTATTGACCGAGCAGCCAGTTCTCGTTACACTTTTCTTCACTCCCTAGCCATCGGGCTGGGATTAAAGTGTAGTATCTGTTCTCCTCATCTCAAATGGTAATGGTAATATTAGCCATTTCCTTATAAGGAAACATTCGTCATTCATTGACCGAGCAGCCAGTGCTTCTCGTTACACTTTTCTTCACTCCCTGGCCATCGGGCTGGAATCAAAGTATAGTATCTGTTCTCCTCATCTCAAACGGCAATGGTAATATTAGCCATTTCCTTATAAGGAAATATTCGGCATTCATTGACCGAACAACCAGTGCTAGTGTCGGCTATGTTTATAAAATCTTAAAACAATTTTTCAGGGAAAAAGGTTTCTCATGTTCACAAACTGTTATCGCTCTTTCCAGTATTTATGGGGGTCTCCTTTCTACATTTTTGATTGAAATAATGTGAGACCTCAACACCTTGATTATGCCTTCTTCGGGTTACATATGATATCCATTTTATTTGTTTTTGTTGTCGAAAGTCCTGAAGTAATGTGATTTCTGTTATTTCAGTTCTTTGCGATTATGTAGCGCCAGTTCACAAGGATCTTCGAGGGTGGTCCTCGCTCAGAGCTACCGTCTTCTTTCGCCCGAAACCATTTTAATCATAAGTCTGAGAAGACGGCTGTATTCAGCTATGATATCTCCGAATTTGGAGCCATATATGGCATCCATATGTATGTTTCCGGCCTGACGAGGCTATTTAAGAACATCACTCGAGTTTTTAGATTAATTTTTTGGTTTTGTAGCAATTTGCTGCTAAGGATAAAAAGGGGTCATCATAGATAAGGAACAGACCCAGATGTAAAGCGTTTAAACAACAAATATTGAGGTTGACGGAAAACATAGCAAGAAGAAAGGACAACAGGTGCAGCAAAAGGTTGAATTGATTAGTGTCCAGTAGATGGTAGCAAATGTAGTAAGAAAAGACCAAACAGAAGATGGAGAGATGAGATAGAGCGTACATCTGGTAATACCTGGCAAAATAGCACTGTCCCAGTTGTCAAGGAAAGATTTGGGAAAGGCTTTTATCTAACAATTGACGAGAAAATTATCTATCTATCTATCTATCTATCTATCTATCTATCTATCTATCTATCTATCTCACGGTCTTCATATCTAGATCATTGTCAGATCTATCTATCTATCTGTCTATCTATCTATCTATCTATCTATCTATCTATCTATCTATCTATCTCAGTCTGTTCTTATCTATCTATCTATCTATCTATCTATCTCAGTCGTTCTTATCTATCTATCTATCTATCTATCTATCTATCTATCTATCTATCTATCTATCTATCTATCTATCTGTAGTTCTCTCTCTCTCTTCCTATATATCTCAGTCTGTTCTATCTATCTATCTATCTACCTATCTATCTATCTCACGGTCTTCATATCTAGATCATTGTCAGATCTATCTATCTATCTGTCTGTCTATCTATCTATCTATCTATCTATCTATCTATCTATCTATCTATCTATCTATCTCAGTCTGTTCTTATCTATCTATCTATCTATCTATCTATCTCACGCTGTTCTTATCTATCTATCTATCTATCTATCTATCTATCTATCTATCTATCTCAGTCGTTCTTATCTATCTATCTATCTATCTATCTATCTATCTATCTATCTATCTATCTATCTGTAGTTCTCTCTCTCTCTTCCTATATATCTCAGTCTGTTCTATCTATCTATCTATCTATCTATCTATCTATCTATCTATCTATCTATCTATCTATCTATCTATCTCAGGGTCTTCATATCTAGATCCTTGTCAGATCTATCTATCTATCTATCTATCTATCTATCTATCTATCTATCTATCTAAACCAGTCTGTTCGCATCTATCTGCTTATATTTCAAAAAAGTAAAAGTAGAAGAGATATACTATTGAAAACAATTAAGAGAAATGAACAATAAAGGCGTATAACCAAGGTATAATGCTAACGTATGCTGACCCGTATATATAAATAGCTGATATATAAATAGCCGAGAAATGTTTAAATCGGTACACAAAAGCTTTCATGTTTCAATACTTTGATTGTACTTTTCAGACGATAGACAGTAACTGGTGATGTCCAGGTACAATGAGAGCGTAAACACTTCTAATGTTCGTAACATTTAATTTAAGTTGTCTCAATACATAGTAGAGCAATATTATTTATTTCAGGATATTCCAACAAAAACATGTAAGAATCCCTATACAATTGCAATAACGTTCTCTGTTTCAAAAAATGAGGCTGTATTTTGCTTTTGAAACCAAATTAATCGTTCACTCTCCAGTAATTTACTATCGCCTGAGGAGACGCATCATTATGCGTTGAAGCACGACTGTAATTGTTTAGCGATTCTTACATGTTTTTGTTGTAATATCCTTACACACACACACACACACACACACACACACACACACACACACACACATATATATATATATATATATATATATATACACACACACATGTGGGTGATGACATGGATAGTAGATCTAAGTGAAGACTGGCTAAGTGAACATATGGAATTATAAATTTGTCCACTAAATTTGATTTGATTTTTGCTCCAGTAAAGCTAACGTGTGCAGTGGTGTGATGTTTAGCAACTCACGACGAGGAATAGGCGAATCAAGTTGAGTTCAGGAGTACTCTTTAGCTCTGAATGACAAATAGCCTAAGAGATGAAGAAGTCTGGATTAAAATCCTGCGGCTTAAGTTATCAGCAGTTATCTTGGGCCTTCTTGCTACTGGTTTTATTGTAGTTTGTTCATGCTGTACAAGTGAATATCACTATAGACTCTACATATTTTCCAACACGTAAGAAACTGCTCATTCTCAAAATTGAGTAACAGCCATTATGCATATTTGCGCGCATGCGCGTGTATGTATTTGTATAATAAAATTTGTACTTGAGATCTAGTCACTACAAATTTTCTTACGGCGAACAGGGTTAGAAAATATAAACATATGTCCGCGAAAACGCCTGTCTTTTTGATTTAATGTTATTGATTTCATAACATCACTTTTTTCCCGCCCATCTTTATCACATTTTCCTTGATGTTGGCAGTTATGATTTGCACACACGACAAACTCAAGCGGGTAAGCTAACACCGCAATGATACGAAGGCTGAGCGCAATCGGTGACGTAATACCAAATGCGGGGACCATCTGCCGGGAGTGGCCGCCGACTAATTCTTACCTCTTCACTTCCAAAAATATCCTGTCGCAGACAGGGTTTATTTTTTACGACAATCGGCCACATTTCTTTCATTGTCTTCAACACCGGGCGACATTCCATTCCCATGTTGAAAACAAAAGGTCGGAGATATCGGAGTTGGGTGGCCAGGGTAGCTAACAAAGACCAAATGATGGATCATGGGAATTATGCGTCACGTGACAGGTAGAACATCTGCTATCAGTTGAGTGTGTGGGTGATACTTTTTTGTTGTATAATCAAGAATTTTCGGGGGTTAGCATAATCCTTGTTAGTGATAGTATCCGTTGTTCTTTGTTTGGGTTAGGGTTGGAAGGGACTCTTCTAAATTTTTCCTTCACCTTCCGCAAAGTGTACAAATGCATGCGTAGACACGCACAATAATATCTGTATTCGTGCACACACACACACACACACACACACACACACATACATATATATATATATATATATATATATATATATATATATATATATATATATATATATATATATATACAAAGACAAATGAACTGCTATTAAATCATACGCAATACAGTAGGCTGTAGTGTTTTTTTTGGTAGCGCAATGCAGTTAAAATTTCCTAAATTGGAGAATAAAATATTTACCATTTCATTTGGCATAAGGGTTACCGAAAATTTTAAATAAAAGATATTAAAAACATCTAAGGGCGATAACTCTAGGTATTGTATAAAGTAATTACGGAGCCGTTTACCCAGATCTATCTGCATTCATGTCCATCAGTTCTAGAGGTATATAGCAATAGCGATACTTTTATAATAATAATAATAATAAATAATAATAATATTAGGTTAGTGCAAAAATAATGACGTAATAATGTCGTTTTTTGACCTTAAAAAATACGTCAAAAACGACATTATTACGTCATTATTTTTGCACCAACCTAATAATCATAATAAATAAATAAATAAATAATAATGCTCGAAAATAATAATAAAAATTGCGACATCGCTCTCTCTCTCTCTCTCTCTCTCTCTCTCTCTCTCTCGCTTCGTTGATGAAGGACACAGGTGTGTCCGAAAATTCCGGACTTAAAACCTTTCTTTCCGCGCTTCATTTCTGTCATATGGTTAATAATTATTATTTAATAAATGTGCGTGTGTTTTTGTGTGTGTTTGTGTGTGCGACTAAAATAAGGACACATTGCGAATCAAACTAATCGTTTTAAATTTCATGGTAGAATGAAATGTTCATACTGACTAAAAACGTAATTCTAAGGACAGCCTCTTCCTGTTGAGATATTTAAAAAATAATCTTTGTTATCCGTCTATATTTGCCAGAGAAAAGCGATAATAACAACAAAAATTGCAATATGAGTACTGGCAAAAATGGTTATGAGACATTAGGTTTAAAATACCCAGAAATTCATGTACCGATGTCCTCAAGGACACATGGCATAGTGGTTAAAGGCGTTGGTTAGATCCAGTGACAGGGACCCAAAGAGTGTGAGTTCAATACCCGTTTAAGGAGAACTTGTAGAGGGGAATTAACAGGAGATAACTGATAACTGACATCCATTAAACATGGCCCATGGAACAATCTACCCCAGTGAGCGAAATAAAGGCCGGAGCGTACAATGGCCGAAACGTTGTAATAAACGTCGTCATAAATATGACGAGGACAATAGTCAGAATAATGTAAATAGTGTTAATAATCTTTGTGTGTGTAATTATTGACGGATATGAAGACTGCGCTTGGTTGAAGGACAAATGTTAAATAATTTGGCAAATCGGAAATACCCGTCACTACACACACATACACAACAACAACTGCTGGCATCAGTTTGCTATGACAGCCGATTGCCGACATAGACAATCAACTTATTGGGACTGTGACAGAAAATGGGAGATTCTTGTATCGGAAAAGGCAGGAGCGATATTTAATGCCCTTCTCAATGTTTGTCACACTTAATATCTATGGATATCCCCCTTTTAGAGCTGTCATTTACCCGCGGTCAACCGCAGAAATATACAATTCGTAAGTTTTACTGAATAGTTTTCAAAGTATAATTTAGTGATAATTTAGGTATGCCAAGGAGAAAAATATCGTCGGGGGTGATAGTGTATCACCCATGGGATGGGCGAATGAGAGAAATCAGAGAGGTTCATGGCGCCGTGCGAAGTCCAAGTGTTTTCTAAGGGGAAGGACAAAGATGCTTTTCCTGACTTTTTGAAGCAGTTCTGTCCTTTTGGCAATTCTGATCAAGCTGTAGTATCTGTAAGCATCTCCTTTCTTTCCTCCCCCTGCCATGACCCTACTACCAACAAAATATCTTTCTGCTATCAGCGAGCAGATTTGGACTCATTCCGTGATTTCCTTCGAGACGTCCTTTGGAATGTTGTTTTTAATCACCCAATTCAGAAATGAGCAACCGAGGTCTCCTCTGGGTGAAATTGATACATTCATTCCAGCTGAGAAATACCAAGTTAAACCGCGATCATCTCCCTGGTTCTCTCCTGTATGCTCGGCTTTATATTACTTCTTCCGACTGTATCAGAGCGACAAGTCCAATCGCAACAGACGTCTCTTTGTCTCTGCTCGGAGCGAACGCAAGAATGTCTTCAATGCAGCCAAATTACTGTTTACTGAAAGAATGAATCAGCGTATAGCATCTAGCAAGTTCGGTTCTAGAGATTATTGGTGGCTCTGCAAGAGCGTACTGGACAGCTGCAAATCTTTCTATTCCTCCTCTATTCAACCAATTTGATGTCCTAACCTCCACAGCGGAAAAGGGTGAATGCTTTGCTCAGAAATTCTCACTCATCTAAGCACTCGACTTGTCTAGAGTACCTATAAATGATTTCCTCCACTAGAACTGATGCCCGACTGAGTGATATGTGTCTAACACTGTTATTGGTCTTCAACATTAGACCCTCATAAGGCAAGTGAATGTGATGGAATACCATGCGTTGTCCTAAAGAAATGTGCTACTGAGCTGGCCGTAGTTCTCTCCAAACTATATCATTATTAACTCGATGCTTCCTGCTTTTCGGCATGATAGAAGTCCTCGTCTGTAGGCCCTGTTTTTAAGAACACTGGTTAACCTTCTGACCCCACTAACTACCGCCCTGTCAGTCTTCAACTACTTTTCGGTAAAGTATTCGAGGCTTTAATCAATACTGAAGTGATTAAGCATCTTACCTCTCAAGACCTACTCTCTGACAAACAATATGGATTCATCTTTACCCAGTCTACTGCTGATGTGCTGACGGCCATAACGGTATATATATATATATATATATATATATATATATATATATATATATATATATCATGCTCTTGATAAGAACGTTGAAGCTCGAGCTGTAGCTCTAGATATATCGAAGACGTTTGACAGATTTTGGCAAGCTGGTCTTCTGTGTAAGCTTCACGGCTACGGTATTACAGGACGACTATTTGATTTAATTCAATCATTCCTTTCAAATCGTGAAATGAAGGACGTTCTGAACGGGCACGCTTTCAGATCCTTCCTTATGAATTCTGGTGTCCCCCCAAGGCTTTATCCTAGGATCTTCATCAATAATCTTCCTGATGTCATCAGCTCCGAAGTAGGCATCTATGCAGATTATACTAGCATTTAATTCTGTCTTAATGGTAAACAGGGCAGCGCTGACCAATTCAAACTGGTCCCAAAAAGGACCTTCGATCAGTAGTTGATTGGGAGGGAAATGGCTTGTAAATTTTAATGCCTCCAAAACGAAACTGCTGTCATTTAGCCACCACAGAGATAATTATTAGCATAGTTGATGGTAAACTCCAGAAGTGTGCCTCTTCGTGTCTTCTTCGCCTTACGAATGACTTGAAGTTGAACAACTACATTGAACCAATAGCTGCATCTACTGCAAGGAAAGTTGGCTTACTGTGTCGTGCTAGAAGTTTTTTCTCGTCAGAGTCCATCCTACATATCCACAAATCTAGCATTCGTAAGTGCATTGAGTACTGTTGCCATATCTGGTCTGTTCAACTCGAGATACTGGACAAAATCCAAAGAGGATCTGCAATGTAAATGATCCTGACTTGACATCTCGATTCCAGTCACATTCTCACAGACATGACGTAGCTTTCCGGGGTCTTTTCTACAAATATCTCCATGGCTACTCGTGCATTTTTCCCTGGTGACCCGACTACATAAATTTGAGCGTGCTACTAGACTGGCATCTAGGCCCCACCTTTTTATCGTTGAAATAGTTAAATGCAACCGTCATTTCTACTCCAACAGCTTCTTTTATTGCACTTCCCGTCTGTGGAATTCCCTTCCATTTACTTGCTTCCCTGATAACTACAATCTTCAAAAATTTAAATGCAACGTCAATCGCCATCTTCTGATCTCTTGAAACCTGTTCATCTTTTATCCTTTCCTCAATACATAGTTTTTCTCTTACCATCACTCTATGTAACGTCTAGCGAACCAGTGGCACTCCTGCCTTGCTTGGGGTGAATTGCTTAAAAAAAGCAAAATTATGTGTTATGTTCCGAGTACTTTCGACTATTGCAGTTAGTTTTCAAAGAAAGAACGTAGAAAGCAGAGAGATAGTCTGTGTAAATATTTTGTTGTTAAGGGTCCAATATTTAGAATGAATGAGGGTTCATATACTATCACAGGGGAATAAATTTTAGTATCACATAGCAAAAATGACCTTACAGCTTAAAAGCAGTTTGACATGGCTAGATTGAAACATGGCTAGATTTTATTCATAGTGGGTTAAACCGTTTTATTGTAAAGTACTTACATGTGTTTTAAACGTTTTTATCGTTGAAACGACAAAGTACAATTGCCGACGAAAACCTGACAGAAATTAGAAGATATACGGTAGAATTGTGTTATTTACGTATGGTACTTAGCTCAGAGAAATAACACAAGAATCTTCTCGAATTTTAGCATAGTTAATACATGTTGGGGTGTTTTTGTCAACAGAGATACACTCTCCTAAAGAACATGAAGTAGTTATTTGTGAAGTGTTGCTAGTAATGACAAGAGGGGGAGTTTTATTTATTTATGTGTATGAAGGCAATTTTCAATGTCTACACAAGTTATAAATCTATGATTGATATTTTTGTTGTTTTTCATCTTATCTATCTATCTATCTATCTATCTATCTATCTATCTATATATTGAATCTGTTTACTATAAAATAAGTTATACAATCGAGGCCAAAAGTATAGTCATTAAATATAGCTCATTGTTTTTTGGGGAATGTTTAACCCTCGTGCCTGCAAAAAAAAAAAAAAAAAAAAAAAAAGAAAGAAAGAAGAAAAACGGTGTGTTGCTATTACTGTATACACTTTTGACTCCCTCGGCAATGTTTATTGTTTTAATAATAGATAAATTTTAATAAAACCCAAACATAAGGAAGTCGACACTATTTACATTATTCGGACTATTGTTCGCATATTTGTGGCCATATTTATCACAACGTTTCGGCCGTTGTACGCTCCGGCCTTCTCCAGGTGGTTGGAATGTCGAACTGAACCCTTTATTTCGCTCGCTGGGGTCGACTGTTCTAGTTCCACGTGCCATGTCTAATGGATGTCAGTTATCAGTTATCTGCTGTTAATTCACCTCTCCAATTTCTCCACTGCCTTAACCAGGTATTGAACTCAAAACTCTTTTGGCCCTGTCTCTCGATCTAACCAACGCCTTTATCCAATGTACCAAGGACATATGTGTTTGAATTTCTGGGACTTATGAAACAGTCTAGGCCAGCGAGCGAAATAAAGGGTTTATTTCGATATTCCAACCACCTGAAGAAGGCCGAAACTTTGTGATAAATATGGCAACAAATATGAGGACAATAGACCGAATAATGTAAATAGTGTACATAATACCTCATCTCCGAAATATAGACAGATACTGAAAGGCCGAAACGTTGTAATAAATATGGCGACAAAGATGAGGACAATAGTCCGAATAATGTAAATAGTGTACATAATACCTCATCTCAGAAATATAAACAGATACAATATGGAAGTCGATTTATACATTTCTTTCATCAATAACAATTGATAACGAAGATATTAAACACTATTTATTAGATTGAAGGAAAATCTTGTTTTCCTAGTTATTTATTTATAAGATTGTAAATAATGAATATCGGATTGTAGTTGGTTTAATATTTTGATAATTTTGTATTTTTAAATAAATGTTTTAATAAAAAGATTTCTTTTCAAATTTATTTCTTTATAAAATGATAAATAGTAAACCTTTATAAAAGATAAATCATAAATATCTTATTGTTCTTTGTTCATATATTTTTATAATCTTGTAA
Source organism: Acanthosepion lycidas (assembly GCA_963932145.1). Lineage (NCBI taxonomy): Eukaryota > Metazoa > Mollusca > Cephalopoda > Sepiida > Sepiidae > Acanthosepion > Acanthosepion lycidas. Next base: position 14,176,380 of record OZ010573.1, read on the forward strand.
ATAAACATTGCTGAGGGAGTCAAAAGTGTATACAGTAATAGCGGTGTCAATGGAATAACTGTCTTTTTGATACGTTTTTTCGTTTGTTTGTTTAGTGATTTTCAGGAACGATGGTGAAACTTTGCCAGTGCCAAAAATACAATCCATATCCGTAAATGCTTAGAATATTCTTGCTGTTTGTAGAACATTAAATGTATTTGAAATCTCAAGAATTTATAAAAAATAAAGGAATGTTTAGTTTTGAGAAAGAAATTTTAGCGAATTTATGTGGTGAGAATAAATGAAAGAAAACGCGAAAAATACATTTTTTTAAAAATTTATAATTACCATAATTCCCTATGTATAATACGCCTTCGTCCATATTACGCACACCTAAATTTGTGCTAAAAGTGTGGGAAAATGCTTCTCCTCACGCACCCCTTGTTTGGTAATCAAACCCTGTAAATTGTACCTCTCCAATAGCATTAAGGCCAGCGTTTACTACCCTTATTAAAAACAATTGTTTTAAACATAGAATAATATTATTCTAATTTAGTTTTATGATAATTCTTACTTTATATTACATTTGTAAGTACTGTTAGGTACATGTGATTGTTAGTGTCAAATTGTCGTCGGCAAGTTTTTAAGGATTTTGTTGTAACTGTGCATAATACGCACCCCTAATTAAGCTTATTAAAATGCGTATTATACATGGGGAATTACGGTAGTTGTTAGTGGTTATGTGTTCGTTGAAATTTTCTTGTTCAGACATTTTTTTTTTATAAATTTATGAATAAAAAACTTTCATATTTCTTTATAAAATGGCATTTCGTAAATATTTCATTATAGTTGGTTCGCATATATGTCTATATCACTGAGATGAGGTATTATGATTACTTGCATTATTGTTGTGAGACCGTAACATACCTACAACATGGACTCTTCCAGGACTATATAAAGTATGCGATATAACACTCTAGGAGAAGAGGAGGAAAGAGAGAGAGAGAGAGAGAGAGAGAGAGAGGGAGAGAGAGAGAGAGAGAGAGAGAGAGTGAGAGAGAGAGAGTATTCTAATACCAATATTGGACACTAGCACATAGTAATCTCCGCTTACAGTTACACTATCTTTGTAACCTTTTTGTTTAATATATCTTTCTTACCTCTAATCCGTGTTCCGTGTTTTCCTACCGTGGTCCCGACTTTGGGCCCACATCAGTGGAGACGAAGAATTCGAGAAACGTCACGTCGAAAACCTCAATACCTGTCCAGTCCCACATCAGTGGCGACAGAATGATTCGAGAATTTCGTTATCACCATATCAATAGCGACAGAGTACTCGAAAAATACACAGAAACTCCACGCGTTCCCACAGCAGTGTTGAACGAGAAATTAAGCTGGTATTACTACATTAGCGATTTAAACGCAACACCCAGGGTCTACATATAAAAAAAATATTCTGATACCAAACAGCGGTGACGAACTAGCGATTCGACATCTACGGAATATTAAAGTCTGTCCAAATAACATGACGAGAACGATTTCTTACACACCCACACAGAAAAAAAAAACAAAAACAGTTTGTTCGTAAAACAACCAGACAACACAAGAGCCGAAGTACTACTTACGACTCAAGTTTTCGAAAAAAACGATCTAAAATTTTTTTTATGTAACTCAGTTGAATCTCGAGCATAAAATTATTCTCCCCTCAAATTCACTGAGGCGAGTTTTCACTTTTTTTGTACCTCTATAAAAAATACAAAAAAAAAACATAAGTGTGGTGAAGATTTATACAATTACGTTAAAATTAACGGAACCACGGAATCTCAAAAAAGCTAAACATATAATTAGTTTAGTTTAACTAATTGTCTGTCCATATTTTTTTTTGTAAAAAAAAAAAAAAAAATCTATTAACATTTTTTTGTGTACCTCCCCTTGGTACACGGGTTTCAAAGCAACAAAAAATCGCTGTCATTTTTGCTTGTCTAAATATGGAAGATTTTCAAAAAGTAATCGTCCAAATGCTAAAAGTACATTTGGATCAGCAACAAAAATCAAAAGAAAGACAACAACTATTTTTGGAATTACATAAACAACAAATGGAATTCCAACAAATTACGCTTCAGAACGCTGAACTACAACAGAAACAACTTAAAGAATTACTCGTAAATGCATTAAAAGGCTCAAAGTCTGAAAAAGATACAATATTCTCCCAGAGTACAATCTACAATTCAATGGAAACCTTTGAATACGTACCAGAGAACGACAAAACCTTCGAGGCTTTTTACAGGCGCTACGAAGATATTTTCAACGTAGACTGTGAACAATGGCCCAGTAAAAAAAAAGGTACGTCTACTATTGAGAAAACTGGGAACTACAGAACATAGTAGGTTCGTAGACTTCATACTACCCAAGAAAACCACTGACTTGGATTTTTCAGAGACTATTAAGCTCTTATCGGAACTATTCAGGCCTAACACAACCTTGTTCCACAAACGTTGGAAATGCCTGAACACAGTCAAAGACAACCAGCAAGATTTTCTAACGTTTGCAGCATCGGTAAACAAGCTCTGTAATGATTTTAACTAGCCGAACTGACTGCCGATGATTTTAAGTGCTTAATTTTCGCACAAGGTCTAGTATCTGCAGAAGACGCCGAAGTCAGACGACGGGTACTGACTAAGCTTGAGAACGAACAAGGATTGACTCTCCAAAAACTGGCAGAGGACTGTCAAAGAGTAATATCTGTAAAGCGTGACTCAAACACTATCGAGGAATCAGGTGTGACTCAGATTAATAAAATCAGAAGCAAGTCTACCTCCTATTCCCATCAAAAAGACAAAAGGCAAATCTCATGTCCTAAATTCCGCAGTAACCAAAATTCAAATAGGTTAAAGAAACCGCCCGGACCATGTTACCATTGTGGTAAATGGCATTGAATGAAATTCTGTCCAGTTAAGAATAATAAATATTGAAAAAATTGCAATAAAAGTGGGCATACTTTAACTCGGTGCTGGTACGCCAACAGAACGAGAAAACCCAAAAATAAATTTAGGCAAGCTCAATCTGACAATATTGTCGATAGGAATTTAAGGAAATATGTAACTGTGGATATTTTCAATAATTCCATTAAATTCCAGCTTGACTCAGGTTCCGATCTTTCAACCAATAACTGGCGTACTTGGCGAAAATTAAACAAGCTGACCTTATTAAAAACAGATAAAACAGCAAAATCCGTAACTGGCGAAAAGATTAACATTTTAGGCGAGGTAATTCTTACAGTAACACTAAATGGAGTTACCAAAAAGCTCAAAGCCTACGCAAAGAAAACTGTTGGAAGGCGGGTGTTGTGAGACCGTAACATACCTACAACATGGACTCTTCCAGGACTATATAAAGTATGCGATATAACACTCTAGTAGAAGAGGAGGAAAGAGAGAGAGAGAGAGAGAGAGAGAGAGAGAGAGAGAGAGAGAGAGAGAGAGAGTATTCTAATACCGTAGTATCAGCCGCGTACGAATACCAATATTGGACACTAGCACATAGTAAGCCCCGCTTACATTTACACTATCTTTGTAACCTTTTTGTTTAATATATCTTTCTTACCTCTAATCCGTGTTCCGTGTTTTCCTTCCGTGGACCCGGCTTTGGGCCCATATCAATTATTTACATTATTCATTGGCATATTCACAACGTTTCGGCCTCTGTATCTCTGACATGAGGTATTATGATTACTTGCATTATTTATATTATTCGAACTGTTATCCTCATCTTCATTGTCATATTCTCAATGTTTCGGCCTCTGTATCTCTGAGATGAGGTATTATGATTACTTGCATTATTTACATTATTCGAACTGTTATCCTCATCTTCATTGCCATATTCACAACATTTCTGCCTCTATATCGCTGAGATGAGGTATTATGATTACTTGCATTATTTACATTATTCGAACTGTCATCCTCATCTTCATTGTCATATTCACAACCTTTCGGTCGTTGTTCACTCCGACCTTCTCCGGGTGATTGGAATATTGAACCGAATCCTATTTCGTCCACCGTAGTAGATTGTTCTAGTTCCATGTGCCTTGCCTCTCGCGGATGTCTCATTTCCCTTTAACTCAACTCTCCAAGTTTTGATTTACCATTGATGTAGCCTGGTATTGAACTCCCAACTCTTTGGGTCTAATCACTGGATCTAAGCCACATCTGTACAACATGTGTCCTTGAGAGCACAACGTCTGAAACTTTGTGAATATGGCAGTGAAAATGAGGATAACAATACAAATAATGTAAATAATGCAATTTGGTTCATATATTTTTATAATCTTGTAAATATAAAATCATTCCTGTAAGTAAGCAATCTAATAAATAAATAGTGTTTTATATTTTTGTAGTCAATTCTCAAGAATAAAGAAAATATATAAATTTACTTTCATATTTTTAGGTTTTATTAAAATTCTAATCATCAATTTTAAAACAATAAACATTGCCGAGGGAGTAAACTGTAATAGCGGTGTCAAGGGAATAACTCTCTTTTTCACACACTATTTTCTTTTCAGAAACTAAGGTAAAACGTTATATATATATATATATATATATATATATATATATATATATATATATATATATATGTTATGATGTTGATTTGGGGTTAGTAGAGACAAACGCCAAATAACACGTAACAATAAAAAGGGTTTTAATAGGCTGGTAAAAAAGGTACAGAAATCGCCTGAGTAGTCAATAACTAGCTCAGCTAAGAACTTCTCTGTCTCTCGGTCTGGTATTTATCAATCCACCCACGAGGACCGAATGTGGCACAAGGCCGGTTTAATGTGGGTATCCTCGAGCCCGTAGGCTCGGCCAAAAATATAGCCTTTGAACCCGCCTAGACGGGTTCAGGCCCTGTCAACCTCCCCGGACGAAACCTTGCCCTTCGGCAAAGCCTCGTCCGGGTTCCCATCTGCTAATGCAGAGAGTTCGACAGTCGCCGAGAGTCTGTCCCTCGGTCTCTGTATTTATCTATCCACCCACGAGGATAAAATGTGGCACAAGGCCGGTTTAAAGTGGGTATCCCCGAGCCCGTAGGCTCGGCCAAAAATATGGCCTTTCTGAACCCGCCTAGACGGGTTCAGGCCCTGTCAACCTCCCCGGACGAAACCTTGCCCTTCGGCAAAGTCTCGTCCGGGTTCCCCTCTGCTAATGCAGAGAGTTCGACAGTCACCGAGAGTCTGTCTCTCGGTCTTCCTCATGTCAACTGACTTGCCACTATTTAAAGTCTTTGTTCACAGACGCAGACAAGTTCATCTTCAAGAGGGGTGGTAGGTTTCCGACACAACAATATATATATATGTGTGTGTGTGTTTCCTTCAAGACGACAGAGAAGATACTGAGATTAAGCTTTTTATTCAATTTTTCTTATGTTCGAACAAGTGTTTTCTTTTCTGGACACAGAGTATGTAGAAACTGTCCCCATGTTCTATAATTCCGAGAGCCTTTCAGCTATTCTTTTAGCCATTTTCAAGGATGCTATTATTTATACTTAACCGGATGTATGGGTTGTGTGTATGTTTTTGTAGTTACAGGGATGTTTTATTTTCCGAACACAGTGGCTATGTTCTTAGTTAATATTATTGATTGTTGGCTTTTTCTTTTTCATTATTAAGGCTTCAATTATTTGTAGTCTTTTTTTTACATGTGGATGATTTTATTATGCTTGTATTTTCTAATAGTATGTTTCGGATGGAGTTTGGTAACTTTGAGCTTGTGTTTAAACGGGTTCTAATGAATCTGTGGTCGGATAGGTGTAACGTAATTCGTCTGGATAGGCATGTGACCGATGTCATTATTTATGAGTTCGGCTTGATCAAGTATACAGTTCCTTAAAGGACATTTCAAATCAATCAAATATAATAATATATATTAAAACTGAATAAGAATAAATTAAGCATAATCGCAATACCTTGTCTATCGTTTTTAATGAAACATGTATAAATGAAGGGTTTTGCCTAAAAGCACATTATATATATATATATATATATATATATATATATATATATATATATATATATATCCTAAAAAGCCAAGAAAACTTACCTAGGTTTCACCTGAAGGTCTGTTTAGGTGAAACTTAGTTAGGTTTTCGGGAAGATTTAGGGTTTATTTTAGTTATTCCCGCTCTGCTTAGCGTATTGAGCACACTACGTTTTAGTCTTACTACTAGCTTGTTTTTTTTCTTCTTTGGCCTAAAGACATAAAGCGCTGGGCGATTTGCTCGGTCCTGTTCGGATGTTTTTAGTTCTTTGTTTTTTTTTTATTTCCATTTTTTACCTTGGCTACCGATTTGTTTCATCAAATTGAGCTACCTGAGTTTTTTTTCCAAACGAGTATTAATATTAGTATATATATATATATATATATATATATATATATATATATATATATATATATATATATATATATCAAAACGTGATAACAATTTCAAAGGATTTTTAATGTTACTCAAACTATTAAGCGGTGAGTTAAGCGTTGAATAGAGATTTTACAGGCATGGGGTAATCCATTTGAAAACAGCTGAAAACTCGAATTCACCGGCTGCTATAAAAGGTCATATATAAAAAGAAAATGATGTATACTCAGTAAGATTAGGTTGTTTTTGTAAATAGATGATCACAAAGCATTGGCAGTCATCATACGAGATCCCCACCGTGACAGATTTTAAGTGACACAGCGTCAGATGTTAAGCTAATGCGAAAATAACTCCAAATTGAGAACGAGGTTAAACTATTTCCGTTTGGTCGTTCACATGTTATCACAAAAAAGAACTGACCAGCGGCTGGTCTGACTTGCGCACCAAAACCGCTTTGCACCTGACAGACGACAACGGTATTTACGGATTTAGTTTACTTTTTTTTCCTTTCTTTCCTTATGTCACTTCCACAAAGGTTGAAGACCCATCAATATTTGATCTCTTTCTTCTCTCTCTCTCGGTTTTTATAGTGGTTCACTAAGGAAGAGCTTATTATTATTATTATTATTGCTGAAGCTACAGGTCTCGTCGACATTCTTTTTTCTCTTCAGAAGTTGCTCAATACAATCAATTAATAACTCATTTCTTAATGACAAGGTTCCCCTAAAAATCTAGCATCTTTTTCATAGCTGTTTTAATGCTACTGCCTGGAAGGTACTTATGGTAAGTGTGGTTTAACTTAATTGTCCACACAGCCATTCTCTTCTTGAGCCATTGTGGCATACCAGTATTTTTCCAAGGTATTTGGCGATGAGAAACAGCGTAGTGATGTTAATTCATATCTTTAGAAATGTATATTGTATTAGCGATAAATAAATACATACAGCTTTAACTTCAATTCGAACCTTCTTTGCAAACTCTGTTTTACGTAGTGATAACCGCTTCGTTACATCGCGCATCCAACATTTGTTAACATTCTTACATACGACCCAAGTTTGATATTGCTTATTTTGGCTGACTAGCGGCACCAGAACATTAAATCCATCTTACAATTTTAAACACAAGGATCGCATCATTCAATGAATAGTTAATAAGTTAATATTCTATTAAGTTTGTCAGCGAAGAAAATTCGCCATTAATTACATTAACTTCACTGATTAATTCTTTGTATGATTACCTCTTTATAATATTATATATAATGCACCATTTAATCTATCTATCTATCTATCTATCTATCTATCTATCTATCTATCTATCTATCTATCTCAGTCGCTTTATATCGGCCTATATGTTACGTATCAGTCTGTTTATCTCTGTTCTATCTATCTATCTATCTATCTATCTATCTATCTATCTATCTATCTATCTATCTCAGTCGCTTTATATCGGCCTATATGTTACGTATCAGTCTGTTTATCCCTGTTCTAATCTATCTATCTATCTATCTATCTATCTATCTATCTATCTATCTATCTATGATTGTCAGAAAGAGCAAAAGTAATACTTCCAGGGAGAATATACCACTGATGTCTTTTCTTTTCTTCGTAGCGTAGGGAAACATCACGTTAAAACACTGGCTCTATATGTGCGCGAATTGCATCACATTTTGACAAATGACAAGTCAGCCTACGAGAGCGTGTGGTGCATGGGTGGCCAATATAATAATGTAGTGTTTGTTGATTGTTAGTGCGCAAGCTACAATCTCCCAAAGGACATAAGAATTTATAAACATAAGGTTGGCCTCTCTACGTCTTTTCTATGGATACTTTTATTTTTCGGATGAGCCCTTCGCCATGGTACCTAGATTTTTTGAATTTAACGCAGTACCAGACTGGCGTCGAGATTTCATCAATTTACAGTTGAGCGTGTTTCATGTAACCGTAAATTCTATGCTAACAGTTTCTTCTCTTGCACTTCTCGCTTGTGGAACTCCCTTCCGGCTCCATGATTCCCAACCAACTTTAATGTGCAAAAATTTAAATGCAGTGTCAATCGCTATCTACTGCCCCCCTTGATTACTCTTTGTTTCTTCCCGCTCATTATTAATGTTTCTGTTCCTAAATCTTTCACACCCACCCCTTGTGTGTTAGTGACTTTTTGCCTTGCATGGGGTAATTAATTTATTAATTTTTTCTTGCATTTTTACTAGTGATTTCCTAATCTATCATTAATGATCAAGGGTGTTTTTTGTTTAATTGAATATATATATATATATATATATATATATATATATATATATATATATATATATATATATATGTACAGGGTGTCCATAAAGTTGGTGTGCACTTTAAAAAATTATAACTTTATTTGTATTTGCGATAGAAATAATCTGTAAAAAAATGTTATAAAGTTTAATGTACCTAGTTCTAAGTATAGCTAAAATAACTAATGTGATTTCAGGCATTACTGTAAATCAGTTGGCAAATGTTTTCCGTGAACTGCAATATCGTATTACCCTTTGTATTGCTAATGATGGAGGACATGTGGAAACTTAAATAAAATTTCAATAAAACCCTAAAAAATATAGATTTACTTCTTTCTAATCCTTTTCACAAATTCTTTCTATCGCAAATACAAATAAAGTTATAATTTTTTAAAGTGCACGCGAACTTAATGGGCACCCTGTATATATATATATATATATATATATATATATATATATATATATATATATATATATGTGTGTGTGTGTGTGTGTGTGTGTACACGAAGGCCTAAAAGTGAAGTCTGTTAAATTTTAATCCCCACCTTCACCTACAGGCCTTCCTGTTCTTCTCTCGTCTGTTACCCCTCTCTAAAACTTTCATTTACCTCTCACATTCATCCCTCATTCTCATACATATACACTCACAAAATTTCATTTTTTATTCCCGGAGTTATTTTTTCTGATTTCTTTTTCAATATGTCAGTCTGTTGAATTGGATCGTGATTACGATTCCAATATAATAAATTATAACCATGGAATATTAGTGTTTAACCCTTTTTATTATATATATATATATATATATATATATATATATATATATATATATATATACTGCGCAAACGTTCTTTTTAGTGCATGGTTATAGCATTTTTTTTTATAGTAATTTTTAACGTCAAAAACGATATTATTTTTGCACCAACCTAATATATATATATATATATATATATATATATATATATATATATATATATATATATATATGTAGTTAGTTAGTTAGTTCCTCTGATTCCCTGTGGAACACTGCTGGAGTCCTTTTAATGCCACATTCGAACGAAATCTGACCCTGCTTCATTTATTCGGATTTCTTCACACCCAGCTACGGCGTAATAGCATGGTAGGCGAGCCTCTGTAGATTTGTTTAGAATCCACAGCGACACTGGATTCAGAACAATTTGGTCGCAAAAAGTCGGAGTTTCGGTGGGGAAATTGGATTCAAAAAATATATGAATTTAATATTAAGCGTCCTTGTATTTTTTTAAAATTGGAAACGGCGTTGCTTGTATTTTTATCCATGGCTCTCCATATAAGCACCGTCGCTAAAACCATTATGAGTCTGAAGATGTCCTTTCCAGCAACAAAACGCGTATCATAGATGATTTTTTATAACCTGTCATTTAATTACCCACTGATAATTAGATTTGTATATCATATCATATCATATCATATCTATCTATCTATCTATCTATCTCAGTCGCTTTATCTCGGCCTATATATTACGTATCTATCTATCTATCTATCTATCTATCTATCTATCTATCTATCTATCTATCTATCCCAGTCGCTTTATCTCGGCCTATATATTACGTATCTATCTATCTATCTATCTATCTATCTATCTATCTATCTATCTATCTATCTATCTATCTATCTATCTATCAGGCGCAATATTATCTGAACCCAGTGAGGTCTGGAAAGCTTTTGAGTGCCTTGTTCTATATACAAAGCAGTGATGTACGAAATACCGTAAACCAATTTGTCGACCCGTGAGGTTCATTTGGAAATGCATCACCCGGCTGACAAGATATGTATATATACATGAAGAGTTGTTAAAATTTTCTAGGCTCAATTCACTTTCCAAAATATAACCAAATGTCCAAATATTAGAATTTCTTTACGAATCCCTTCTTGATTTGGTTGTGAATTTCTCACCAATTCCTCATCCCATATTTCTTTCTCGTCGATGATTAGGAAGTGAGGAAAAGTTGTCGGCCAGACTCATTTGCCAAATATTATAATTTGTTTTAGAATCCGTTCTTAGTAGCATTGAGAACTTTTCAGAAGAATGAACTAGAGTTAAATGAAAAACCACGTTGGAGGCCATAACACTTACATTCTATTTCATATATTCACGCCTTCGA
>OZ010573.1:14187370-14232370 GCA_963932145.1 Acanthosepion lycidas
TCTTTTATTGTTTAGGCTGATTTATTTTTTCTTCGTTTCAGCTTATGTTTACTTTTGTTTTGTTTTGTTTTTTCTTTTCTCAATTGACAGGTTTGTGTTGGTTTTACCAATACTTTGATTTGTTATATATATATATATATATATATATATATATATATATATATATATATATATATATATATTAAAGAGGTAATCATACAAAGAAAAACATGTAAAAGCCTGATGATAAAAATGTGATGATTTTCGTAATTACTAGCGGCACCAGAACATTAAATCCATCTTACAATTTTAAACACAAGGATCGCATCGTTCAACGAATAGTTAGTAAGTTAATGTTTTATTAAGTTTGTTAGCGAAGAAATTTCGCCATTAATTATATTAACTTCACTGATTAATTCTTTGTATGATTACCTCTTTATAATATTATATATAATGCACCATTTAATCTATCTATCTATCTATCTATCTATCTATCTATCTATCTATCTATCTATCTATCTATCTATCTATCTATCTAGCCATTTCCATTGTAAAATGATGGGCTCTTGCTACCAATCTAGTACTATGCTTAAATTCCTAAAGTCCAGGCAGCATAGTGGAAAGTTCATCAGAACACTTATCATCAAAGGGAAGTGACCTTACGGCAGTGGGAAAGTGGCTGGAACCGAGATGTCAGGTTAGAACCAATAACATTGCAGTTTGTTCTTCGGATTTTATCAAGAATATCTAAAGCACCAGATCCGATGTGGCAGCACCGTTCTAAACATGAACAAATGGTAGACTTCTAACTATATAAGATAGATCCTAGCGAGAAAAATGGTCTAGCACGACACATGGAACTAATTTTCCTAGCAGCAGGCGTACCAATTGATTCAATATAATCTTTCCACTTCAACTGAATCACTCTTCTGGAGGCCAGCATCAGCCATACTGATGGAAAGCAAAAAAAATATATTCTATCGGATAATTTATACAGACCAGTTTCGTTTTGGGGGCGTTAGACTTAAGACGCCATTCCTTGCCGCATTTGAAAACAGAATGCAGATAAATTTTTAAATAATAGTATAGACAGGCTATCTAGAATTGGTTGGCAACTAGTCTTGAAGGAAAACTCTGAATTCAAATCCCGCGACTGCTGGAACCAGCAGACTTGCGTGCCTACCCAGCCGGCAAGATGATGTGATTATCGCAGTCGAATCGGCGCCTAAGTTTGGTCAAGGGGATATTGTCCTGATTTTTATTAATTTTTTTTGCTTAGCTCTTATCATGCTTCACAATGTCAATATATATATGCATGTATAGGAGAAAAAAGGCCTGACGTGCTATACCATTTAGCTACACAGAAAGCGTCTGGTTAGCAAGGTCAAATTACTGTTTTTAAACTACAAATTTCCCATGATTATAATGCAGATATGAACGCTCGAACGAAATTATGGAGAATTTGTAGTTTGAAAACAGTAATTTGATATGGGAGAAATATACAAATATCAGTATAATAGGCGGTTTCAGATATATCGTTGGTACCTTTAAATACATCCGCACAGTATGGTGGGTATTGGCTAAGCTTAGCACCACTTGGCGCAATGGAGCGAAACCATACAAGAATCTAACACACTTTACTAGAAGCGGCCCGCGCAATAATTTTAGCAACAACTGCCGTATAGGCGCTGAGCTGCACCATTTCGTTGCTTATTTGTTTGGTTTGGTTTGGTTTGGTTTAGTTTGTTTTACGACATAGCAACCTCAATGGCTTATGTAATGCCGACAAGATTTTTATTTCTGGTAATATTTTTTTTCAAAAATGTATTTCTGTTAATATTTTTTATTAAAAAATGTACTGTTGGCAATAATGTATTGCAGGAAATAATGTTTTCTTCAAAAATTCATTACTTTAAATAATTTTTTACAAAAATGTATTGCTGGTATTAAAACCTATTCCTTTAATAGTGTTTTCACTCCAGTTTGGGGGTTAACTATTTGACCATACCTGGGACCCTAACAGGTGCTACCACCCACGGTCAGGGTGAACCTGGGAACACCAGCAATTAAGAGGTGGTTCCACGCTCCTAAACACCTCCTGATCAGAGGCCTTGCTGTTGGATGTAGTTTATCGTCTTACCCAGGACACGGACGCAGTTTATCGTCTTACCCAGGGCACAGATGTAGTTTATCGTATTACCAAGGTCACGGATGCAGTTTATCGTCTTACCCAGGGCGCGGATGTAGTTTATTGTCTTATCCAGGACGGTGCTTATTTGTGAGTTTGTTTAAAAGGTTGAGATATTATACCGCAATATAAACAATGAGTAACTAACAAAATCCAAGATGGTCGACAAAAAGAAGATGGCTTCCAAAGGAAAATCGAATATCTTTATATATATATGAAGAAGTTGCCTGAGTCATCATTTGAACAATGATAGAGAAATCTTAGAAGTATATTTTATGTCTACGTAACTTTTTATTTCTTCTGTTATCGGCCAAGTTATTTAAAAGCCTTTGGAATATTTCTGAAGTTTTTTTAACATTTTTTGAACTCAAGAAAGGTAATAAAGCCACTAAGACGCATGGGATTACCGAGAATATGAGAAAAATACTATTAAGATGTGAGAACAATAAAAGAAAAAGAATCAGGATGACAGAACGATTGTCATTGCATTGCAATTTGTTAAAATCAAAATTGTAATGGAAAACAAGAAGCCGGACGATAGTTCTAGAAGTGAGAAGTGCGAGAGAAGAAACTGTTAGCATAGAACTTTCACTAGAATGATGAAACCTTGCCGCCAATCTTGTGCTAGCAAATATGTTGACTGATTTGTTTTTTTTTCTTTTTTTATTTGTGGAATTAAAGACGAACTATTTTTTTGATTCTAAGAATAATTGTTTTTGTTTGCGAGTGAATATGACAATAAATCTTTTTTTGAAAATAGCGATGATTTTTCCAGATAAAAATCCTGCTATTTAACTCATAGTTGGAAGAAGATAGATTTCTACCTTTCCCAAGGTTATATTCGCTTAAGTGAATGTCACGAAACCCACCTGAATTCGAATTCGGCTTTCCGAGTTCGTATTTCCGAGCCGCTATCCATTACACCGGTGCTACTCAAAGTGTGATACGCGTATCAGTACCGGCACGCAGGTCATCGTCTGCCGGTACGCGGAGATTTCAGAAAATAAAGAAACAGTAGTCACATTCCGCATCACGAGAGAATGCCGGGATATCTGATTCGTTTTTTTTTTTTAACATTTTCAGTTTAGTTTTATATTTATTATAGTTACATTTTTCGATTAGTCACTCATGTTAAAAGTCATTGCTATTCAAATATTGAAGGCGATAAAATGAACAGCAAAAAAAAGGGAACTAAAATACGTATGACAAAACTATCAACGGTGCCACACATCTTTCTTTTTATGTGTTGTGTCCCTTACGAACGTAGGCGATCATGAGTCTCCACTTCCCCCTATACCTTGTGGCTCTCAATAGGTTTTGTGGTTCTGCTAACTACCCCCAAGACCACATTCCGCCATTCACCTGCCCAAGTCCGGCAGCTATGGAATGCGTTTCTTTTTCCTTGTTTCGTTTTCCCTCTATTCGACCTGTGAGTATCAGACTCTCCCGGCTCTTCTTTCTCATTACGTGGCTGCCCACGTAACGAGAAAGGAGGGCTCAACACATAGGAATACCAAAAGGCCATTTTCATGGACATATATTTCTGTTTTTATGTTTAAAATTCGGCTAACTGTTGAAAAAAGGTATAGCCACGTGGATTTGGGCCAAAATTTTAAATTTTTTAATTTAAGATGTTAATCTAATTTTTAATCTAAAATTTTAGTATTTATTTTCGTAGATTCATAATCTAGCTGCATATCTAAAAAAAGTGATGGTGGTGGGTACAGCGCAACATACAACTACTCCACCCCCTCCACACACACCGAATCTCTTAGTTGGATTGAAAAGCTTTGCTCAGAGGTCAAACGCATACCAGAAAAAAAATTGCCGGTACGCCACATTACGTCACTCACACATAAAGGATTCCACATGAAATTACATTGTTCAGCATTCAAGCAATTGCTTGTTTTCTCTTTTTGATCCTTGTAGAAAAATGTCATTTTTATAGGGACTGACCATAAAAAATTATGTTTATTATAAGAAACCAGGCGCTCTCTTACAGATGTGCCGTCGCCTCCCCCTGTCTTTTTTACAAATACTTTCACAGTAACTTCTCAGATGAGCAGCTTTCGCTGGTTCCCAGACTTCATGAATTTAAGCGTTCAACTAGGCTGGCATCGCTCTCACCCTTTCACTGTCAAAACTGTTAAATGTAGCCGTCTCTTCTACTCCAATAGCTTCATGTCTCTCCCTTCTGGCCTGTGGAACTCCCTTCCCTTTTTCTGTTTCCCTGATAGCTATAATCTCCAACTATTCAAATGTAATGTCAATCGACGTCTCCAGATGCCTTGATCTCTCCCCTAACCGTCTCTTCATCCTTTCCTCTATCACTCCTCTTTGCCCTCGCTCCAACTCTCTATAACCACTTGCGTGCTAGTGGCTTCTCGTCTTGTTTGGGGTGGAACGCTTAAAAAAAGAAAAAAATTTAAAAAAAAAAACTAAAAAAATCAGATAAGCCTGATGCGATCAAGAATAGTCCTCAACATTTTAATCTTTTAATTTTAAGGTTTTAATTTTAATCTTTGAATTTTAATCATTTAACGTCTCTTTTTAGTGTTTGATGAAAACCAGAGAGATTTTCTTTTTAAATTATGAATTGCTCGGACCTGGACAGGCATTTACTACAGAGCACCGCAATATAAAGGTGGCATGTTTGAATGTCATGTTTGAATTGGGATGTGAAGGTCTTTGATATTCGCCAGACACCTGTCACCTTAACACGATCATTTGTTTCCACTCCTGCACACCTTGTTTGGTCAGCTGATCGTTTTACTATGTCAAAAAGTTCTTTGAAGAATTCCCCAAACAGAAAGCGGAATCGTTTTGATGGAATAAATGATTTAGCTAAAAGGTGACAAAAGGGAAAATACATTGACGATTGAATAACGATGATATGTCACGAGTACTGTTAATCAATTTTTAACGGCACCACATGTACTGCAGAAATAACAACAGTGGTGTGTCTAGGGCAAGATAGCCTGAGTGAGCCTATCCTTCTTTCGTTTAAATCGGTTGTCACTACATACCAAGAGAAGCCTCTCTGCCTTGCTATTTAACCCATAGCTGGAGGAACATTAGATTCGTGTCGTTTCCAAGGATTCATAAAGAAGTGAACGATGGAGAAGCAAATCAGAAATTGAATTCCGCGTGGCAGAAAGTGGTCTGGAGGAGTTAGCAAAAACATAAAACTTCTTTACTCATTACTGAACGCCCACGTAATGAGAAAGGGTGGCCTGGAGAATCTGATACTCACAGGTCGAATAGAGGGAAAACGAAACAAGGGAAAAACAACGCATTACATAGCTGGCGGGCTTGAGCAGGTGGGTGGCAGAACGTGGTCTGGGGGAGTTAGCAGAAACACAAAATCTATTCAGAGCCACAAGGGACAGGGGGAAGTGGAGAGCCATGATCGCCTACGTCCTTAAGGGATACAACGCATAAAAAAAAAGATGTGTGGCACCCTTGACAGTGTTGTCATACGTATTTTAGTTCACTGTTTTGCTTTTCTTTTTTTCGCCTTCAATATTTGAATAGCAATGATTTTTAACATGAGTGACTAATCGAAAAATTATAACCATAATAAATATAAAACTAAACTGAAAATGTTTAAAAAGCAAGTCAGATATCCCGGCATTCTCTTGTACTGAAGGTATACAGCATTTCATTTTGAGATTATCTGTACTAAACATATGATGTCTTATTCATTCTCAGGCCAATCATCATTGATATAACAAGCCTTCCCAGGATTCCTGGGGCCGGCACCATATTTGTGCCATATATGAATATAATTAAAGTTGCATTTCTTTTTTTTAAATCTTATATTGATTTTATAAACAAATAATAGAGTATTACAATATAATTTTTAAAAAGTTTTAACAAATCAACTAGCAAAGTCTTCTGACACGGACAAATACGAAATATCTGTCTCAGAAAATAGTCTTTTGGTATTGCTAGGTGTGTTTTTCATACAGTCACACATTAAATCATCCTGTTGGTGTTGTCATACGTATTTTAGTTCACTGTTTTCCTTTGATTATATCGCATTTGTAGTTGTATAGCAATGATTTTTAACATGAGTAACTAATCGAAAATGTAAACATAATAAATATAAAACTAAAATGAAAATATTGCTGTGTTGTTCCGAATTCATCATTAGCGCCTCGTCTGAACAAGAATGACTGGAATTTATTTGAACAAAAGATTTTGTTAAAAATGTTAGAAATAGTTATAAAGATCCTGGTGGGTGGATTCCGAAGGTCCTTCTTTATGGGGAAGCGGTCACCGGCATGGGAGTACGAGGGCGTGCTTATCTTCGCTTGAAGTACGTCTGCAAAAGTGACACGAGGGCGATCGACATAGACATCGACAGTAGGGAAAACATCTCTAACGATCGATCAAGCAGGAGACACGATTTATACCGAGAGCTGGGGCGAAGAGAGAGAGAAAAAAAAACGGAGGCTTCTGTCCGGGTAAAGCGTGCTAGGAGGAAAGAAAACAACAGCGACATTGAAGGAGGGTGTCTTCGCATGTATTGGTTGCAATCGAGACTGTCACTCTCGCGTGAGCCTGTATAGCCATAACAAATGCTGGTCGATATCAGCTGCTGAAGCATAACTTTTGGGGCGCAAATCCATGGTTTCTCGATGGATGACACATTATAATAATGTATATTTGAAATCAGTAAAAGACTTAAAAATATTGCTAAAAAGATTTTCTGTATCTAGCATATTATATGACATCAAAACTCGGGAAGCAACAGTCTACTAATGGAAGGATTCTGAAGATCCTTCCGTATTGGGAACTGGCCAACGTCCAGAGGGCATGAGTGAGACGTTATCTTTGCTCCAAGGACGCCTGCAAAAATGACACAAGTGCGATAGACATAGACATCGGTTGAAGAGTGTCACTCTCGAAGGGGGCCTGTATAGCCATAACAAATGCAGCGCCGCCATCAGCAGCTGAAGCATAACTTTTGGAGCGAAAACATGGTCTTTCGAGACTGACCGGTGCCACATAACATAATGATAATGTATGTTTTAATTCAGTGAAAATATTGCTAAAAAGTTTTTATGTATGTAGCATATTATATGAATGATGTATATTTTTTGAAAATCCATTAAGCATTTAGAAAAATGTGTTGCAATATACAGGTCCTCTTTTCTTAATAATAATGTTAGGTTTTTACTTGACTTAAATCCCGATTGCTCAATGAAAAATGAAATCATGTGACATTAGAAAAGGATGAGATAATGAACAGACAGACAGACAGACAGGCAGATAGATAGATAGATAGATAGATAATGAACAGATAGATAAATAGTGAACAAACTGATAGATAGATAGATAGATAGATAGATAGATAGATAGATAGATAGATAATGAACAGGCTGTGATAGATAGATAGATAGATAGATAATGAACAGGCTGTGATAGATAGATAGATAGATAATGAACAGGCTGTGATAGATAGACAGACAGATAGGTAGATAGATAGATAGATAGATAGATAGATAGATAGATAATGAACAGACTGATAGATAGATAGATAGATAATGAACAGGTTGTGATAGATATACAGACAGACAGATAGATAGATAGATTGATAGATAGATAGATAGATAATGAACAGACTGATAGATAGATAGATAGATAGATAGATAGATAGATAATGAACAGACTGATAGATAGATAGATAGATAATGAACAGGCTGTGATAGATAGACAGACAGACAGACAGATAGATAGATAGATAGATAGATAGATAGATATTTTCCAGTTATTCAGGGGCTGTTGCCAGAGAGATGTTCGTTTTAATTTTATTCCAGTTGTGTGCATTTATGTTTAAGTGTGAGAATGTATATATTTTACCTTTCCCTTGGACACCAGCAGTGGCGTTGTAGGGGGAGACAGGCTGCATGGGCAACCGCCGATTCTCTCATCAAACCGTGCTCACACCTACACCCTGGAGATGATAATACCTCGCCATGACATCAAAACACGAGAAGGAGTAGTCTACTTATGGAAGGATTCTGAAGATCCTTCTGTATGGGGAACTGGCCAACGGCTAGGGGGTACGAATGTGATTCCATCTTCGTTTCAAGGACGTCTGCAAAAGTGACATAAGGGCGATGGACAAGGACATCGGGAGGGTAGGAAGACGTCAATAACGATCGCTCACACTGGAGATGCGATTTACATCGAAGACTGATGCAAGGAGAGAAGAAACGCCAGGTGAAGCGTGCTAGAAGCAAAGAAAACAACACAGCGACATCGGAGGAGAGCGTCTTTACATGCATTCATTGCAATCGAGACGCGTGGGCCTGTACAACCATAACAGATGCTGTGCCGCCGTCAACAGCTAAAGCATAACTTTCAGGGCGCAGATCGACGGTCTCGCGAGGCCAACGAGTGCCACACACATAACGAATTGTACAGTTTAACGATATTGTCAGTTGAATAGCAATGGTACGAATTTATTTGAATGAAAAATTGCGCTAAAATGTTTGAGAATTTCTTGTATCACTTTCTGTTTAAAACAAAATAAAAGATTTTATAGTATTAATCCGACAGATTTTATTCCTTATTCATATCTATTCAGTTTCTTAACCTAACGTAAACAAAGCAATTTCTAAAGAATTAATGGATTTTTATTTATCAATCAAACAGATTTAATTATTTAAATGTTATTTTTAGTGGATACCCATATTTGAGTTTCAAATTGTTTATTTAAAAAAATATATATATATTTATTTTTCTTCTACCGGCTTTGCTCGATCAGCAATATCCTTCGTATTTGCGGTGGTCTAAAACAGTGTTTCTCAAACTATCTAATATGGCGAACAGGTATTTTTTTATCAATTTATCACGTATCTGTAATATTTCGTGGTAATATTAATTTATACCGGAAACGATATATATATAATAAATATAATAAAAGTTGGCTATTTTTTTATCTTCCATTTATTTTGAAAAAAATAATTCAATACCAAAACATATATAAAGCAATAAAAAAAAAGCAGTTTATTAACACAGAAACAAAATTATATATCCTTAATCTTTGTAAATGATTCCTCACCATGGCCTAAACAATGGCTGCGTACCGTTAGCTGACCACCACTTTGAGTAGCACTAGTCTAAATCACACCGGATCTAATGACGGATTTCATTCTACTAGGTTGGACGCAAGTTCGAATCCTGCCGGAGGTGGGTATCTTTTCTTTAGGAAGATTTTTCTAGTATTCAGACCGGTAGACGAAAAAAAAAAAAATAAACGGGGCGTCTATTCAAATATGTGTATCCTCTAAAAATAACGTTTAAGTGATAAAATCACCCTCTGTAGAACGAGGGGCAAAATGTGTTAACAATCGAATGGCGATGACGATATAAATTTAAATGAAATATTTCGATTAAAAATACATGAAATCTTTTTTCATGACGTTATCAGCTTGTGCTAGACTATCCGTGACCCATTTGGTCACTAATCAGGTTATAAAATACTGAAGTTGATTTCAACATACCATTGAAATGAAAGTTAATTTTATTATGATTCAGTTAAATATTTCAATTCTTTTGTGCCATCATTGGTTTGGTTTACAAGTTTGTGTTTAACGTTTTACTGATTGTTTTACAGCATTTAATAACAATAGAACTTCTGGAATAAACTCCAGTAACAGCATTTATTTATGGCGTATGTGAACACTTGTACAAAATGCAAAATGATTTGTTATAATGATTTTCCAACGTTGCTTAGATGTGGCACAAGGCTGAAAGTATGGATCACCTAGTGAGGATCGAACTCACTACTCAGTCGTAATTGTCATAGCGAGACAAGCTTGCTAACTATTACACTGCCTCGATATGCATAAAAAAATTGTTACAATTTTGTTTAAACAATTCGTATTTTTAAGTCTTATTCACTTATAATATTTTTTTAAAATCAGAACTTAAAAATGTTTTTAATATGCGAAACAATATTTTAAAATCATATTCACTTGAAAATATTTTAAAAAATATGCCAAAAAAAAAGGATTTGTTATATTACTGTATAAAAAACTCGTATTTTTAAATCTTATTCACTTAAAACATTTTTTAAATCAGATTAACATAAAAATGTTTTTTTTTAATATGCCAAACAATATTTTAAAATTATATTTACATGAAAACATTTTTGAAATAAGCCAAAAAAATAAATTTTAAAAATTAAAATATTGTCTGTTTAAAGAAAGTTGAAATATTAATAATTACTCTAGAAATCACAGAGAGAGAGAGAGAGAGAGAGAGAGAGAGAGAGAGAGAGAGAGAGAGAGAGAGAGAGAGAGAGAGAGAGAAATATGGCATATAGCGAAAAGGCTAAACATAAAAGACCGAGAGTCTGAAAAGGAAGAGGAAATAGTAAATTGTTTGCTGACAGAGATTATGTTTAAAGTTTACAATAATTAAGTTACTCTACTAGAAACAAGGTTGATGCAATAGCATTAAAATATGACACAATGTTATGATAGTTATCAAGTCTTAAAAAAAAACAATACGCATGACAAATTACAACTAAAAAACAAATGTACACAAAGTGGTTACATTAAACAAATATTATTCATATAATAAGAGGTTATTAACAGAGCCCAACACTTAGAGAAATAAAATATTACACACCGGCGATGCTATCATTTAGGGGTAAAATTTGGAGGATAGAATAAATTGGTACCGTTTGTCGATTACTCTGCCGGTTGGGGCGCATTTTAAAAGCTAAAGGGGGAGTGGTTAAAACGCTGACTATCCTAACATGTTCCTGTTCTAAAAGCAAGCGAGAAAGGCAGCATAATGCAATACAAGTGTTTTACTGTCGTAAAAGAACACTGGTATATTTCTGTGAGGATTTTAAACCATTCCTTTACCAATTTGAGAGAAATTTGGAATAATTGAAAAAATAATCTTTCAAAAATATTCTTTTAAAAATTGTGAAACTATCAGCGTCTCGTGCGTACGTGTATATATATATATATATATATATATATATATATATATATATATATCACTGCCATGAATAGACAAAAATTAGTTTTATTATTACCACTCATGATAAAAAGAAAACAAAATGAAAAACGGCTTAGCTAACGGGTTTCGTACCTCTCTCAACAGAGTTAAATCGAGGAAAATAAAGTAAATTATATAATAAAAAAAGAACAATGGACAAAGTTTATTGGTGGGAAAAAAAAATTAAATGGTAATTAGTTGGAGGCCTAATATAAAATCCTTCTGTTTGCAAAGAGAAGGCTTTAAAGATGGAATATAGATGGCCTCCAACACTTAATTGGTAATTTGAGTGGGACTTGCTAAGGATGGTAAAAGCGTCCGCACTAAAACTAACAGCACAATTATGGCGATTTATAAGGTGTTCTGCGATGGAAGACCAATACGTATTGGTCAGAATGTCCGAGGGAGTGTACTTCCGGTTTCGGATTTTCGCTGGAATGTGTTTTATTTTAGCATCTAGCCTTTGCGTCGTTCTCCCTATGTAGTGCGAACCGCAAGTGCATTTAAAGGAATAAATTAATGAACTAGTATGGTGTGGTGGGGGAACATCCTTACGTATAGACGGAAGAATGGGCCGGGCAGAGAAAACAACACGAGTATTAGCGGCAAAGTAACAATGTCGAACTGCGGTAGAAACCTGCTAGGCCAACTTATCGCTGATACTACCTAGCCAGGAAGGCGTAAATACACAGGATATCTTTTTACTATAGCGGGTTTCACTTTGTTAAATTCAGCAATTTTGTTTTTAATAATTGCTTAAACAATGCCAATACTTAGGCATTATTTCAGAGAGTAGAGTTAATAAATCTGAATTCATCTTCCAACTTGATTTCAGAACAGATCATAAGAGCCCTATGTTTTACTTTTTATTATCATGAGTGGTAATAATAAAACTAATTTTTGTCTATTCATGGCAGTGATAAAATTTTGTACCACCAAACATATCTTTAAATATTAGGTTAGTGCAAAAGTAATGACGTAATAATGTCGTTTTTGACGTTAAAAAATACGTCAAAAAACGACATTATTACGTCATTATTTTTGCACCAACCTAATATATATATATCCATATATATATATATATATATATATATATATACATGTAATAAAAACATGAAAAAACAGGCTTTTAATATTATATAGATGAATAAAATAAAGCAAATGCTGAATATAACTGAAAAACCGATATTCTGAAAATGGAAAGCTAAAAGTATGGAAGGAGAAAAAGAAATAAATACAAACCTCAGACTAGTTTTGCTAGAATAATAAAAGTACTATAACATACTAGACTACACATGACCCTTTGGGTTACTGGCGGCTCGCGTTATAAAACACTGAAGTTCATTTCAACATACCATTGAAATGAAAGTTAATTTTATTATGATTCTGTTAAATATTTCAATTCGTTCGTGTCATCCTTGGTTTATCTCGTCTGCTGTCTCTCTCTAACAGACGTGATGTCGCCTTCCTCTGTCTTTTTTACAAATACTTTCATGGTAATTGTTCCGATGAGCTGCTTTCGCTGGTTCCCAGCCTTCATGAATTCAAGCGTCCTACGAGCTTGGCATCTCGCTCTCACCCTTTCACTGTCGAAACTGTTAAATGTAGCCGTCTCTTCTACTCCAATAGCTTCATATCTCGCGCCTCTCGCATGTGGAACACCCTTCTCTTTTCCTGTTCCACTGATAGCTATAATCTCCAACCATTCAAATGTAATGTCAATCGACATCTCCAGTTGCCTTGATCTATCCACTATCCTTCCCGTCATCCTCTCCTCCATCACTCTTATCTGCTCTCGCTCCAAATCCTTTGTAACCCCTTGCGTGCTAGTGGCTTCCCGCCTTGCTTTGGGTGAAATGCTTAAAAAAAAAAAGAAGAAAAAAAAAAGTAAAGTTCATGTTTGACTTTTTACTGATTGTTTACAGCATTTAATAGGAACAGAACCTCCGGTATAGACTTGAATTTAAATCAGATTAAACTTAAAAATATTTTTTAATATTTAAAATATTGTTTGCATAAAGAAAGCCGAATATATAAATAATTACCCCACAAACAACTGGACGAAACAGCAAAGCGGGATATCTTTGTATCAGTCTTTAACTTAAAACATATTTTAATTTTGTCTGTTTGAAGAAAAAAAAATCCTTATAAACAACTCGTAAATAATTATGCGCCGGACAGACGTACCACACAAGCAGGCAAGCATGCAATTAAGCACAGACTTTTATTATTAGATAGATATGATAGATAGATAGATAGATAGATAGATAGATAGATAGATAATGAACAGACTGACATAGATAATGAACAGACTGTGATAGATAGATAGATAGATAGATAGATAGATAGATAGATATGAACAGACTGAGATACATAGATAGATAGATAGATAGATAGATATGAATATACTAAGATAGATAGATAGATAGATAGATAGATAGATAGATAGATAATGAACAGACTGGCATAGATAATGAACACACTGTGATAGATGGATAGATAGATAATGAACAGACTGAGATAGATAATGAACAGACTGTGATAGATAGATAGATAAATAGATATGGACAGACTGAGATATATAGATAGATAGATAGATAGATAGATATGAACAGACTGAGACAGATAGATAGATAGATAGATAGATAGATAGATAGATAGATAATAATTGTATTGTTACTTTAAAAAATTGCTTTTTGTCGTCTCGTCAGAGTCTATTTATCAGCGTCTTGCCTATTTTTATCTCTGTTAATCAGGGGTTACCTTAACGAAATTTTCTTCTTTCCTTTTCCAAAAAGAGCTTTGCAGATTCACTCTAAGTGAGAGGGACACACACAGAGAAAAAAATAGTCGGCTGCATTTACCGGCAAAATGTTGGGAATTAAGTCTATCTCTTACCGCGATGAAAGGCGAACCGTTCCATTAAATATGCGAACATCTTAGTGTTTGCGTCTTTGCATCGTAACGTACCCTGCGGTAGGTAGCAAAGCTTTTTGTTATGGACTCCTTGTTTCTTTTTAGAGACCCTATCAGCAACATACGGGGTGGAGGTGTTTCGTCGACTTTCTTACCTCATCAGTTTCAATTGCTCCGCTAACATTTAAGCTATTTCTGAAGTTGGCAGAGATTTTTGATTATTAACACATCTGCGTAAGATAGGTATTTACTAAATGTCTCTTTGTCTGGCACAAGGCCATTGCTGTGGAATTCTCCCCCCCCCACCAGCGCAAAAAAAAAAAAAAAATGATGGGAAAGATTTTAGGTTTGCAGAACGCCAAAATAGTGCTACCTCGAAGAAAAAACAATTTCCTCCTCAATGGCTTTCGAAAAAAAATGTCGTTGTCCCCGCCCCTAAAAATATAGTGTTCGCCACAAAGTTCTCTGTTTTGCTGTATCAATTTAGTATAATCCAAGACCCAAATTTTGAAGTGATAGTTTTCAACAAGAGGAAAATCCCTACATGTGCCCTAAGAATTGGAGATACTAAAATCGAGCAAGTATACAAATTTAAATATTTAGTGGTTGTTTTAACAGAGGACAGAAAATGCAATACTGAAATCCCAAGGCATATTGGAATAGTGAAAAATGCCTTTCAAAATTGAAACAAAAACATTTACAAACAGAAGAATTTCGTTAGAAACAAAGAAAAGCGTGCTGCACTTCTATGTAATATCAACCCTTCTATATAACAATGCTGAGTAATGACGTCATAGATGAAAAGAAGACTGGAGACAATAGAAATGTGTTTATACAAACCGATTGCTGAGCATAACATGGACTGAATATGTGAATAATGACGAAAAAATTGAAACAAAAAGACACTTCCTTAAAATTAAGAAAAGTTAATTCAAATTTATAAGGAATATAAGAAGACAAAAAAGGGCTTGGATACTTTGACCCTTAAAGGACATATGAAAGTAAGAGGGATAGGGGAGAGCAGCGAATAACCGACTTAACAAGCTTGTGTAAATAGGTGACAGAACGGGGATTATCAGTGATACCAAACAGACAAACCTTACTAAGACCTACAAAGGATAGGTCTTTGCGGAGAGCCACGAAGGAACATGGCACGTAGAAGAAGATAAAGAAGAAGAAGAAGGATAATAATAATAATAATAATAATAATAATAATAATAATAATAATAATAATAATCTACTGTCGGATTACGTTCAAAATGGTGATTTTCTCAGCATAGCTTAGATTTTCCAAAGATGTCGTAGGCTGAGATCATTCCCAACCAGACCGATAACATTAAGAAGTCTCCTTCGAACTTAGGTTTCATGGTCAGAAAGCGAACGTTCTAACCACTCAGCCATATATATATATATATATATATATATACACACACACACACACACACACACACACACACACACACACACACACACACACACACATACATGTATGCGTGTGTTTTTTTTTGTGTGTGTTTATCAAAAATACTTTTAGAAACTTTGTTGGTGGGTTCCTCACATCAAACCAGTGACAAAATATATCTGAAAATCATTGCTTTTTGATTATGAAGTTTAAAGAAATTACACGGTAGATGGCGCTATGCTATCATATAGACAAGTTTACATTTTTCATTCCTGAACATTTGCGGTTAGTATGTCTTCAACGCGTGTAGCAATGAATTAACTGAGAAGAGTTCCGGTTAACAATGGTAGGATATTCATATCGTGAACAAGTAGGGAGAGGGCCGGGCGAATGGTAATGGACGCGAGGCTGCACGGCTATATCAGATTGCATTTCCAGACGAAGGCAGCCGAGTCATTCAACCTTTACTGCTGTTTATCGTCGCGTTTCTCAGACAGAATCCGTGGCGCCACAATCTACGGATCGAGGAATACCGATATCAGCTCGTACGTCTGGCCGCGAAGAACACATTCTAAAAGCTATCGAAGACAATCCACACACGTCAAGTGGACCTATCATGTTGGAGATGATCCAGGTATCAAGACACGTCAAGTGGCAATAGCATGTGGCAGATTATACAGGTACCAACACACGTTAAATGGACCTAGCATGTCGAAGATGATCCAGGTATCAACGAACGTCGTGTTCCTAGCATGTCGGAGATGATCCAGGTATCAACACACGCCAAATGGCCCTAGCATGTCGGTGATGATCCTGGTATCAACACACGTCAAATGACACTAGCATCTCGGGGATGATCCAGGTATCAACACACGTCAAATGGCCCTAGCATGTCGGAGATGATCCACGTATCAACACACGCCAAATGGTTCTAGCATGTCGGAGATGATCCATGTATCAACACACGTCGTGGTCCTCGCATGTCGGAGATGATCCGGGTATCAACACACGTCAAATGGCCCTCCCATGTCGATGATGATCCAGGTATCAACACACATCAAATTGCTATAGCATGTCGGAGATCATCCAGGTATCAACACGCGCCAAATGGCTGTAGCATATCGGAGATTATCCAGGTATCAACACACGTCATGTGGTCCTACCATGTCGGAGATGTTTCCGGTATCCACACACGTCAAGTGGTCCTAGCATGTCGGAGATGATTCAGGTATCAACTCACGTCAGTTGGCCCTGGCGTGTCGTAACTGATCCAGGTATCAACACAATTGAAGTGGTCCTAGCATGTCCGAGATGATCGAGATATCGACACACGTTCTGGTCCTACCATGTGGAAGATGATCCAGGTATCAACACATGTCAAATAGCCCTAGCATGTTGGGGATGATCCAGGTATCAATACACAAGTGGTCCAAGCATGTCGGAGACGATACAGTTCTCAACAGACGTAAAATGGCCCTAGCATGTCGGAGATTTTCAGGTATCAACACGCGTCAAATGGCGCTAGCATCTTGGAGATGATCCAGGTACCAAGACACGTCAATGGCCCTAGCATGTTGGAGATTATCCAGGTATCAACACACTTCAATTGGCCCTAGCATGTTGGAGATGATCCAGGTATCAACACACGTCAAATGGCCCGAGCATGTCGGAGATGATCCACGTATCAACACAAGTCGTACATCTCATAGTACCGGATGGAGGCTACGTCAAGTGAAGCTCCTGTATCCATATCATTTGCAGCGTGTGAAGGATCTTGTTCCTTGAATTGTATCTCGGTTTCTACCTTTAACAGCGTCTACCGTAAACATTAAAGTTAATAACTCTAAAACGAAGAACTTGCGGACATATTTTTATATCGAGTTTTGTCCTTTTGATACACCCTATGCTCTGCCGCTACTTTTCTTGGTTCCACCTATTCGAAACCTTTTGGCTAGGACCCGCCATGCAACTCATATTGTAGCAAACCAATCACATTCCCTCCGTATTCCATTGGTGCGAAGTAAGTTTCACTCGAACAGATTCTTCGTACAAACCGCTGATCTGTGGAACCGACACCCAAGCGGATGCTTCCCCGATCACTACAATCTTAAGCTCTTCAGGTCTATAGTTAACCATTATATTCCCCTCCGATACGCATAAACCTAATGTAAACCTCTACCTTGAGTGGCCTCCTGGCCAATCCTTGGTTTAAAAAATTGAATGCAGGCGCAATATGGCTAAACAATAAAAATCGAACAACACAAAAGTAGAAATAACGGAATTTCTTTCTTCTTTTTCTCCATACCTCATTCTCTGATGAAGCTTTAATAAAAGAGAAACATGTTAGATTGGTAAAAGGTTCGTATTTCTTATATATATATATATATATATATATATATATATATATATATATATATATATATATATATATATAATGCCACTTGATGATTAGTAGGGATAAACCAAAGAGGATATAAATCTAAAGAGATCTCAATGTAAGAACAGAGTAATATAATAATGAATACAGAATCCTTAAAAATCCACTTGGTCAGGTTGTAATTTATTTCGTGACCCTCAAATGACCATCTCTTCAAACCAGATTTACGTAGATAAAAATTTTATTATGTAAAATTTTATATAAAATTTATTTATTCATTCATTTTACTTATTATAGAATGCAGATTGTGTGTGTGTGTGTATCTGTTCGTTTATATATGGGATCGCATTTCCTACATTTTTCAACCGATTTCAACAAAACTTCACAGGACTACGTAAAATTACCCGGCGGTGGTTCTGACAGCGCCAAAAATTGGAAAGACACAATTGTTTTTGCCCGAAGGGCAGAGTCTCGTTCGAGGTGGTTGACTGCCCCTGAACCTGTTTATGCGGATTCAAAGAAGGAATATTTTTGGCCGAGCCTACAGGCTCGGAGATCCCACGTTAAACCCGGCCTTGTGCTACATGTAACCCTCGTGGCGAGGGGTGGCTAAATATCACTTGGCAAAAATATTTTAAGTCAAGTGATAGCGATTGCTGTATGAGTCGTACGATTTTTGAATCAAGCACGGGCAACGCCGGGCCATGCTGCTAGTTTATTTATATAAAATTTTTATTTAGGTAAAACTGCTCTGAAGAGACGGATTTTTAAGGATTCTGTATTCATTATAGATACATACTTACACACACATACACATATATATATAAAATTATTTATTTAAAAATTATAACATAAATATGTTATAAAATCACTACAAAAATAGGTATCTTATCAAGTGATGATGTTGAATGTAAAATAAATGGTTTTAAAAGTTTCAAGTTGATTATCGATCCTTCGCAAGGGGAAAACGTTGTTACAAAAGCTAGATTGACCAATCAAAGCACAAGTATAGGAAAATTAAAAAAAAAACTTGACAACCAAGTAAGATTACAATAGCTTTTAAGAGCTTTAAAATTGGGGTTATATTAAAAAAGAATTTATTCTAACTAATAAGTATTAAATTATATGATAAAATTTGATTTTAAAATGAAAAAATTACCCATTTTAAAATCTAAATCTAATCTCTATTAATTTATACATATGTTATTCAATTTATTTCTTCATTGAAATTACGTTAGAATAGACGCTAATGTCGACTGGTCTACCCGAATATATATATATATATATATATATATATATATATATATATATATATATATATATATATATATATATATATAATGAATACAGTATCCTATATATAGTATGTATAATGTTTATATATTATTTATATATTATATCTGCGCAGTGCTCATTGGAAAGCGCTCAATATCAGTGATAGAGCTAACATATTTAGTTGGATTGATGTGAGTTAGTGACTCTGGGTTTTACGCCCTTGGAGATCGTCAGAGGTAGTATCTGCGGTTTCAGACATCCATTGGCGATTTACGAAAAATCCTCCATGGATGGGGAGGGATTACTCTATTGTGGGTTTTGATGAGGTTAGCATTTCTTCTAAGTATCCTCGTGGAAACCAGGAAAGTTCTTGCACAACCAGTCCTCGAATTTCTATCTTATCTAATTCTTTTTTTTTGACACAATTACAAGTGCGCCTATTATTATAAGCACTACTTTCTTTCAAATTCCACACCTTTCTCAGCTTCTCAACACCCGGAAAAAGTCCTTGTATTTTTGCAAATTTCTTTCTCTACTTTACACTGACTGTGTGGTCTGCCGGAACAGGTGCGTCTACACACTAGCAGGTCCACGTGTAATTGATTACAAAGCCTCCCTTCAAAGAAACCCATGAGGAAAATTGAATATCATCATCTCCAATCGGTTGTGGACTGGGGCAGGAATTGGCTAGTTAACTTTAACGCCTCCAAAACAAAACTGCTCTCCACAGAGGTCCTTCCCTGGCCCCCATTAGAATGTCTGACGCTCAACTTCCCGAGAGCACCTCTTTGCAGCTGATCGGTCTCACCTTGTCTACTGACTTGAGATGGAACAAATACATTGAGTCAATTGCTTCGTCCACTGCAAGGAAGGCTGGCTCCTTGTGCCGCACTAGGAAATTTTTCTCCCCGGAATCGATCCTTCAAATCTACAAATCAACCATTCGCCCTTGCATGGAGTATTGCTGCCATATGTGGTCTGGAGCCCCTTCTGTTTGCCTCGGGGTTCTTGATCCAGAGAGGGATATGCAATATAATTGGCCCCGATCTGGCATCTCGTCTGCAGTCGCTCTCTCACAGACGTGCCGTCACCTCTTTCTGTCTTTTTATTACAAATACTTTCATGGTAATTGCTCCGATGAGCTGCTTTTGCTGGTTCCCAGACTTCATGAATTCAAGCGTCCTACGAGGCTGGCATCCCGCTCTCACCCTTTCACTGTTGAAACTGTTAAATGTAGCCGCCTCTTCTACTCCAATAGCTTCATATCTCGCCTGTGGAATTCTCTTCCCTATTCCCTGAGAGCTATAATCTCCAACTATTCAAATGTAATGTCAATCGACATCTCCAGTTGCCTTGATCTATCCACTATCCTTCCCGTCATCCTTCCCGTCATCCTTTCCTCTATCACTCCTACCTGCTCTCGCTCCAAATCCTCTATAACCTCTTGCGTACTAGTGGCTTCTCGCCTTGCTTGGGGTGAAATGCTAATATATATATATATATATATATATATATATATATATATATATATATATATATATAATCTGTATATTATATCGATATAATATATCCTAATGTCAATGTGTCACTGTGTCACAGCTTTTCAACTTTACTCTTAGATGCTGTAGTCCAACATATCATACCATTTTGGAATCAGGCCAACTCCGTGAGCAAATTAAAAATATTCCGTGCTGGATCCAGACCCGCTATCTTGACATTTTGGATTACCAAGTTTTCGTTACTGTGAAAATAATCAAATTGCGAAATCCAGCAAAAGTCACCGATGAAATAAAAAATAATTTTTGTACAGAAAGTAAGGACCTGCATGCATCAAATTGTCTTTAAATTAACTGACGGCAGATGAATTATCTTTGAACTTTTAAAAGGCAAGCTTAAATATTAATGCAATACTTAAATGCAGAGATCAATTTCGAGTTCTTCTGTAGTTTATTGTTGCCTATCGTATCTACTACTTCCTAACTATTGTCATGAAGGCACAATCAAAATCTCTCCGCAGGAGCTAGCTTAAATGCCGCCTGCGGGCAGCTTTTAAGCTAGTAGGCAATAAAAAGCATGAACAGTGATTCTTTTAACCGTACTCTTCACCGTTTAATATAGTGCCTGCTTCGATTGGGCAGACGGATAAAACAAAAGTATGATTAGCTACTGATGGAAACCACTCTCACAAGTTGAAACATCAACAAGGTGGTGTTTTGATGTTTCTAAGTGAGATTATAGGTAGCGGAAGTGGAAGTAGACCCATGGTGAATTCTAGATAGTATCATGACGGTAGCTCAGATATGGATTGGCTTGACTTTCGCCCTTAACCCTAGAAGGAGTCGTAGGGGCGCCGACGTGATGTTCTGTCCACTAGTCTCCTGCATCTGTCGCGGTAGTGTATGGTAATCCGGGCTGCAACCTATCCGGTATAATGTTGTTTCTTGGTGTGCACATCATGTGGAGTGTCTTGTGCGTGTTAACCAGGCGGAAACCATCCATCTCCAGTTTAGACCACAGCCGATGTCTTCTAAGTCACAAACACGTTGTTGTTTATCTGAGGAACCCTCCCACCAGTGACCTTAGAAATTATCAAAAAAAAAAAAAAAAAAAAAGAAAAAATATCAATTATAACATTCAGTCTTCCGTCTTGGGTGTGGTGTTTGATTCGGATATGAAAATCTTAATGTGTTTTTTTCCGTCTGGATTTCTGAGATGAGGAACTATCATTAACATTATTTACATTCGTACGAATGTCTTCATCCTTGTTGTTGTTATCAAAACATTTCAGGTCGTTGTACTTTGGAACCGGGCAAACTTCAGGGATGTTTAAACTAGTCTTTTTGTCTAATCTACGCCTTAGATTGTTTTCGTTCCATTGATTACTGTTCAGTTGTTTTCCTACCGAGTCTAAAATTGTATCATCCGGTCTAGTTAACGAACTCCCATGATTCACGAACGAAGGATTTAATCCACTAGGCTACTGTTCCGTGGGACAATCCCGAGTTTAGAACTTAAAGTATTAAACCTAATATGCATTAGCTGTATTTGGTTTCTTTGATAATTTTTTTCTCCATGGACAAACACAGTTCTCAATATGTGGCTGTTGTTACTCTCTCTTGTTTATTCTTGTATTGCTCCTAGATCAATTTGCTACATTCACCGACCAGTTCATATCTTTCTCAGTATAGGCAGTATCTAACGTTTCTGTTTCTTTTTTTTTTTGACTTTGCATTGATAGTTTATTTGGATTCACCTTGATCTGAGCATCAATAAAGAGAATTTCTTTTCTCTCATCAGATGTCCTCTGCGTAAATATTTCCATCATTGTCAGCCTTTGTTTTTGAATATGAATTCCTTGTTATTTTTTAAGTTTTTGTTGCATTGTTTTGTACGCTTTTAATAGTGTCTCTATCATTATAATAATTGTGATATCCTTTTGAAAACAAATAATTCTTAATTGGAATCCTGCCTGATCGTGTAGACTTCACAGCTAATAATTTTGAATTTTATATTATTATGATTATTTTTTTAGATCGCCTTCTGTTATAGGCTGTTCGGCACGTGGTAAAGACATGGAAAAAAATGAACGAAAGTCAACAAGAAGGCCACTAAATCTGTCACAGTCAAACCGAATGTAAAGAATTGTTCACTTCCCTAAGATAAGAAAAATCGTCACCCCCAAAATTTTTCTTCTTAACAACAGAGGCACGCAACGAGGAAAAACATTTCTGAGTAGATTCTCTGACCTTTTTGTGTCTCTTTTTCCTTCTTTGTATATTTTATTACTTTTATAATATAGCCTCTTTCTGATATATATATATATAGGCACGGTAGGGGTAATGGTGGCGGCTTGGATTGAGGAATCGGAGAACCGAGTTCGAATTCCAGTCGAATCCATTGCATGCTAATACTCTTCTTCTCCCTCCAGCTATGGGTAAATAGCAGGACAGAGTGGGTTATATAGCCGTGTGAATATTGCATAAAAAACGTCTTTTTAATGGCAATGATTATTCCAGATACAAGTCCTACTATTTAACACAGAGTTGGAATATTTGCGCTTCAGTGAATATAACCAACCCAATTGGAATTCAATTTGCTAGAGAGCACATATATACATAACTTCAAAGGGTATTATAGTAAGTATCGTATTAACTCCCTATTTTATGTATGAGTGACCAGCCAGGAGTCCTGACTTAATACCCTGTGAATTTTTTTTTCTTTGTGGTTGCTTAAAGAAGCTAGTCTACTGTAGCAAATCAAGACTTTGGAAGAATTTCAAAGCCAAATACAAGAATTGCTGTCTTCCATACCACAAGAGTTCCTGGTGAAATCAGTTGGCGCGTTTCCTGGACAGCTTGAGAAGCTGATAGCAAAATATGGCACTCATATCGATCTTTAATTAAAACGTCATGCTAAATGCTTTCCTCTCATATCCATTTCTTGTAAAAACTAGAGATAATAAATGAATAAAGTAATGTAATAAAGTATTTTAAAATGGGGAATTACTTTTCAATCACTCAGTATATATATATATATATATAACAGCATATGTGGCCTGACGATTGCATATAGCATGAAACAGACTGTCGCCTCTAAGTGTTGACTTCTATGTTCACTTTTATATTTACACACGTTCTATCTCTGATATTGAGCACTTTATTCCATAAATATAGCACACCTTAAGACTATATTTCTTTCTATATATATATATATATATATATATATATATATATATATATATATATATATTATACTCGCTCGACTCTCCCGTCGAATTGGACGTATGAGGGTCAATCAGCTTAGTTCCTAGGAACCGACAGCTCGACACTGTGAAGAACCATCCACACTTTTTGAAAGCCCGAATACAGAGATCTGGTGCACTACGTGCTACAAGGTCCCCAAACGGCCCTCCGCATGGAGATGTTTTGAACTCATATATATATATAGTCGAATCTCCCGTCGAAATTCGACGTATGAGTGTCAAGCAGATCAGTTTCTAGGAAACGACAGCCCGACAACGGCACATGAGATTTGATTATAGTGGTGAAGGCATCATGCAGAACCATCCACCCTTTTTGAGACCTGGTGCACTTAGTCCTCAAAAGGTCCCCAAACAACCCTCCATAGGCTTTGAATTCAGAGATGTCCTTCTCCTAGGACCAGTTCCCATCCAAGGCTACAGAACCCAGTCTGTCCTGCTGGAGGGAGAGGAAGAGGATTCATACCTTTTCCAAGGGTATTAGCACGTAAGTGAATGCAATGGATTTGACTGGAATTCGAACTCGGCTCTGCGATTCCTCAATCCAAGCCGCTACCATTACTCCACCGTGCCTATATATATATATATACGGGGTTATTGAAAAGTGTTTTATGTATTTTATATATGAGTGACCAGCCAGGAGTCCTGACGTAACACTGTGACTTTTTCATTTGTGGTTGGTTAAAAGAGCTAGTCTACTATATTAAACCAAGACTTATATATGTTTTATATATAAACATGGTGCCATATCGAATATTAAATAAAACCTCATGCTAAAAGCTCTCATATCTATTTCTTGTAAAAATTATAGTTAATAAATAAATTATAAGTATTTTAAAATGGGGTTATTACTTTTCAATCACCCTGTATAGAAAGAAGATGGGTTCAGCGTCTACACATCAACATTTGTACATAAAACTCTTGTATTTTATTAAGAGCACGAAAAAGCTAATGGTTTACGGCTCCATAATAGCAATATCATTTATTTTTCATATATATTGAAACATAAAACTTAAAACGGTAGATAGTTTTTCAACCGGGCCGCACAAGTTGATGGAACCAAAAGGTGTACACTTGCCATCATCAAAACGCGATGATTTATTTTTCTCTCATTAAAATTATGAATTATGAAAAAAGGAATATAAATAACTCGATATCTTCATAATCTGTCTGTCTCTATGGAGCTTCTTCGAATGCTATTTTTACTTATAGCTTTATAAAATACTGCTCTAGTGTAAAAAAAAGTATAACAAAATTGTATTGTAACCATAAAAAAAAACAAGGTATATTTGAAAAAAAAAATGAAATAAAAAGAAACATATTAAGGCGAAACAAAATCGGAGAAAACTTATCTTTTCGTGTGTCAGTAATAAATTATCAGACAAATAAAAAAAGAAGGAACAACAAAAATAAATTAGAAAAGAACCAACAAAAACATCAATGAGTGAGGGAGGTAGAAACAAAGAACACACACACGGATATATATATATATATATATATATATATATATATATATATATATATATATATGTATGTATATATTTGTGTGTGTGTTCCAATAATCTCAGCAAGGCTTAATTTCTTAGCCGATGAATAATTTCGTCTTTTTCCTTCTGATTTTTAATGATTTTTTCTAAAGTAAAACTATTAGAAACGCATTTATATTATGCATCTAATAACTCTTAGCTTTCCTGACAGTGAAAGTCAGTTTGCTCGAGGGAAAAAGATAAAATATATGTTTTGTATTGTAAATTGTTTTACTATAGAAATGCATTGAACCATCAGAAAGATTGTGATTGTCTGTGGTC
Source organism: Acanthosepion lycidas (assembly GCA_963932145.1). Lineage (NCBI taxonomy): Eukaryota > Metazoa > Mollusca > Cephalopoda > Sepiida > Sepiidae > Acanthosepion > Acanthosepion lycidas. Next base: position 14,213,105 of record OZ010573.1, read on the forward strand.
AAGAATTAATAAACCAAACATTGATGACAGAATAGGGGTAATACAATATATATATATATATATATATATATATATATAAAGAAATATACTTTTAAGGTGTGCTATATTTATGGGATAAAGTGCTCGATATCACAAATAGGGCGTATGTAAATATAAATAAAAAGTGAAAACACTCAAAGGAGAGAGGCTGTTTCACGGTAAACGCATGGCCTGATGATTTCGTTTAGCACGAAACAGTCTGTCGCTTCTGAGTGTCGACTCCAATATTCACACACACATATATATATATTTTAAGTAAATGCTCTGTTTATAATAAACAGTATTAAACAACATTTACCGGCCTGAATGTCCGAGAAATTTGCACAGAAAATATGCGTCCTCCGACAGGATTTAAACCTGTATCCTATACGGAACCGTCCTTTAGCTCGACGTGTCTTTAACGATTTGGCCACGAAGAAGCGCTCAGTTGGCAAGGTCGAATTTACTGTATTTAAATTTTAATCTTCCATGAATCTCTTATGTACATTGATATCTGCTCATGGCGTATCAAATGTAAACAAATGACGTCACACATTATGAAATGGACAAAGTCCGACAATTATTTTAAGACATTTTTATGTTTAACATTCTTTTTATAGATACAAATATTTAAGTAAATGCTCTGTTTATAATAAACCTTGCTATATATATATATATATATATATATATATATATATATATATATATATATATATATATATATATATATATATATATATACAGCCTTCTACAAATGCTCTAGACAACTAATCGTGCCAGACATCTAGCCCAAACCTATCAGATCTTTTCAGTAATATAACACATGCGAAAAAAAATTATTTTATATTTTATTTCTCGCTAAGGAAGTACATAGGCGTGTCCGAAAATTCTGATTTTTAACATCTTTTTCATTTGGTCAATATATATTACATTATATATAAAATAAATATTATTAACTTCATTGTCAATATTATATTTTTTGTTTTTTTGTCTATCGAATTGAGTTCACTGACTTATTCTATCTATCTATCTATTTTTACGGGGTGTATTTTGGTAGTAATTATTCAATTATAGCAGCTTGGTTCAAGACCATCGAAAGTTCTTTGTTTAGGATTTTTGGTTGTTATTTCCTATATTTCGGACTATATTCATGAGTTTCCGCTAACAATTAAAATATAAATTATCCAGTATCTCAGAAAATTAGCTTTGTATATATATATATATATATATATATATATATATATATATATATATATATATGGTTCTTTAAAATTTGTTATATTTATATGAGATATCGGAGATAGAGTGCCTGTAGATAATTTTCTCTCTCTCTCCACCTCTCTCTCTCCACCTCACTCTCTCTCATTGTCTCTGTTTCTTTGTTTCTGCTTGTCTGTGTCTCCCTATCTATCTCAGAATGATCTTTATCTATCTATCTATCTATCTATCTATCTATCTATCTATCTATCTAAATATGTTCTATTAACTATCTAAAATTGTTCTATCTATCTATCTATCTATCTATCTATCTATCTATCTATCTATCTATCTATCTATCTATCTATCTAATTAATAAAATATAGAATTTGTTACTTAGCTGATTGGTGTTACCTTCAGAGTCACGACTTCAGAATTTCGTAGACAGTCCCTCCAGTATTTAGTTCGTCTTCTCGTCACTAAGTATCAGCAATATAGAGGGTTAGTGGGTAAATTGTCGCCATTTTATATTCTTAATTTCGCGCATGCCCATTGTTAGTTTTTCATTTTGTCGACTACATAGTATAGTAGAGTCAGTTGGGCCCCATCTGTGAGAAAAAGGGCACCATGACGCAATTCACTCCGGTAAAAATTTGGAAACGGTATTCTATTCTGCTTGGCATTCTTCCCTGAAGCTTCAATAGGAATATGTCAGAGTGTTTGGGCATCAATCTGAGGACAGTGCAGATGATTCGTAAAGAGTTGGATGAGTCTAATGGTAATAACAAAGGTACGGCAGCTCTGAAAACACACTGATCGTTTTGATAAAAGAACTACCGAATTTGTTAATAAGGGTCACAGACTCAGCACTAGCGATGGCCACGTTATGCCTCCAGTCATCTTCCCACCGGGCCCCAGACCCAACACGGAGGCCTACATCAAGTGGTCTGAGGAGTTGGTGTCGCTTTGGGTTAAGAGGGTGCCTGCAGAAAGACACTATGTCTGACAAGAGGACTCTGCACCATGCCCACCCACACAGGCAGGAGAATCCAGTCATGGCTGGCAGACAATTTTTACGACCGTATCACTCCTTACATCTGGCCACCTAACTTCCCGTTACCCCCCTGATTATTATGTGTGGGGCGCAGTTGAGCGAGAGACTTGCAAAACTCCTTATAACACCAAAGATGAACTGAAGGCAAAGACTATGGCAACATTCACTACATAAACAACGAGACTGCCCAGAAGAGTTGCAGGAGATTCAAGATATTTTTTGTGCAATTTTGATAATATATATGTTAAACTGAGATGACAGTCTTATTTTCATTTTGGCGTAATTTAGACGACAATTTATCCATCGCACCCTGTATATCTGTTAAACTGAGATGACAGTGTTATTTTCATTTTGGCGTCATTTAGACGACAGTTTATCCATCGCACCCTGTATATGGGAATTCTGGGCTAGTATATATATATATATATATATATATATATATATACTAGCCCAATTACACGTGCCTTGCTGCTTGTCAGAAATTTTCTTTTGTAATAAAATGATAAGTGATTTTGAATCATTGTTATAATTTGTGGAGAAAAATGATGCATTTCAATATTACTCATTGATCTTGCCAATGTGACCTCCATCTTCTGGCTTTCTCCTTCTATATTTTGGATAAGCGTCATTCCATTGTTCAAATTTAAATTTAAATCAAAGGGAAACAATTTTGATCTGATTTCTTTAACATGTTAGTATGGGGAATCCACTCGGTCCATGCTTTTCCAACTATTACATGTCCTACGGAGAAAATACTATATTTACACAGGTCCGCAAACCGAAAATATATGTTCGCTACGTAGACGATATTTTTATTTTAGCTTATAACATCAAAGAAATAGAGACACTTAAGACCACATTTGAGAAAAACTCCGTCCTTAACTTTACATATGAACTTAGCCAAAAAAACAAACATAGATGTTCTCGTTGAATACAGCAATAACACTGTCATTACGACATTATTATAAAAAAAAACAACAAAAAAAAGAAAAAACACCAGCAAAAACTCGTGCCACCTTAAGATCAAAAGCGAATGTTCACTTAGGTACAAAATAGCAGTAATAAAAAACTTTCTAAATAGAGCACACCAGAATTCATCCTCTCGACTACTCTTCCTCAAAGAACTTAATAACGTTAAATAAACACTAATCAACAACGGCTTCCCTAACCACCTTATAGATCACCAAATTAGACTATTTCTCCCCAAATCAAGGAATAACGATAGTGAACACACAGCCAAAAATCAGATACACATTTATTACAAAAAAAAATGAATATTAATTACAAACAAGACGAATCTTCTCTAAGGCATATTATAAAGAAATATACTACTCCAATTGATCCGAATAAAAAAATCAAATTTATTATCTATTATAAAAAATTTAAGGCAGCCAACCTTATCCCCAAAAATAACAACACACCTACTAAGTCAAAATTACAAAGAACGAATATTATCTATGAGTTCAAATGCCCCTTAAGGAACTGTGTTCCTGATCAAACTGGACTCATAAATAATTACATCGGTTACACAACCACATGCTTATCCAGACGTCTTACGTTACACCTATCTGATCACAGCTCCATTAGAACCCATTAAACACACACACAAATTTAACCATCTCCATTAGGAACATACTAGTAGAAAACACAAATATATTAACTGCATCCACCTGCAAAAAAGACTAAAAATAATAGAAGCTTTAATAATACAAAAAAAGAAAAAGCCAACTCTTAACAATATTAATTACGAACAAAGCCACAATGTGCTAACCGTATTCGGAAATTAAAAACATCCTTACCACACACTAAGACATACACAGAACGCACACACTCAATTAAGCTGAAAAATCGAATCATCCTTGATAATGGCTAAAGTTATAGCCGAAAGCGCTCGGAAATATAAAACATTTGGACAGTTCTTACATACCCTTTGTCCAGAAAAAGAAAGCTCTCGTTCGAACACAAGAAAAATTAAATAAAAAGCTTAACCGTAGTACCTTGTCTTTCATTTTTAATGAAACATGCATAAAGGAAGGATTACTGCCTAAATATACAACTATTTATATATGTTATATATATATATATATATTAGCCACTAATATTCTCTCTCTCTCTCTCTATATATATATATATATATATATATATATATATATATACAGAGAGAGAGAGAGAGAGATATGGACAGATAGATAATATATAGATACTGAGAATGAGATAGATAAATAGAAAGATATGGATAGATAGATAAATTTCGTACTTGAATGATATTTATTAAGTATGGCTTGTTCTGATCGATGATGAAATCCTTAAATAGCATCTCATCTGAATCGAGTATATACTGCGATATCAGGTCGACTGACCTCTGAATCTTCGGGAGCACTTGACGACCTGATGCAAAGAACCTTCTTCAGATTGAAATCATTGGGGTAAATTTAGATACGGAAAGAAATACTCTTGGCGTATGTTATGAAGACATAATATGGCAGAAATTTATTCCGTGTATATATAGCTTTTTTCCTTTCACTTCAAAAGGAAGATAAAAAATGGCGATTGACGTTGCATTTAAATGTTTCAAGATCAAAGGTGATAGAGAAGCAAGAAAGCGGATGAGGGTTTCACAGGCAAAAATTGCGAGAAAACATAAGAATAGACCAAACGGTAATATCCTTAATTTTCATTATTCTTATGTGTGAATTTATATATATTTTCCGCCATTTACATTTTTCGGACTATTATCCTCATCTTTGTCGCCATGTTTATCACAACGTTTCGGCCGTTGTACGCTCCGGCCTTCTTCAGTTGGTTAGAATGTCGAACTGGACCCTTTATTTCGCTCACTGGCGTAGACTTTTCTAGTCCCACGTGCCATGTCTAATGGATGTCAGTTATCTCCTGTTAATTCCCCTCTGAAAGTTCTCCACTGCCTTCACCAGGTATTGAACTCATACTCTTTGGGTCCTATCATTGGATCTAACTAACGCCTTTATCCACTGTCCCATGTGTGCTTGACGAAGGCCGGAGCGTACAACGGCCGAAACGTTGTGATAAACATGGCGACAAAGATGAGGACAATAGTCCGGAGAATGTAAATAGTGTACATAATACCTCATCTCAGAAATATAGACATCTAATTTCCGATTATTATATTTTATACATTTGTACACACACACACACACACACACACACACACACACACATATATATATATATATATATATATATATATATATATATATAGATATATATATATATATATATTAAATGAATACTTGGCGCTGTCAGTCATTTAGTTTCTATGTATCAGTTATTTGTTTCTGCTGTTGGATGGTATAAACAAATCATTCCCTTAATGGCGATACCATGTGGTGCGCTGTAAGCATATTGCCACGATAATGGTATACTGTAGCGTTCACCTTTCGTCCTACATTAAGACTATTAATTCTGTCGACGAGTGGAGAAAGATAGATAAGTCTTGTCTTTTTCCATAATGAAATATTAGAGTGCTCATATTTCACCTCTATGAATTATGTGTCAGAACCATGGTTGAACAGTAAGAAACTGCGTCTCGTTCGTCGTACATTTCACTGTTTAATTGGGAAAACTCTCAAAGATGTAATTTAAGTTCCTCATGATCTTTCGCTTGAAAAACAAACACAAATGGCCACCATCTGCGACAGTTTTTTTTTTTTTTTTTTTTTTAACCAGGAATGCCAACTTTTCATTTATGAATCACGGTGATGAATCAGGTGATGAAAAATGGGTTTTGCATGTCAACAGAAAAAAAACCGGTGATTAATACAAAATGGGAAAACATTACCAACATCAAAACAAAGAATATTCACAGAGGTCCTTGCTTTGTGTCTGTTGTAATATAAAATGTGTCGTCTGTTACGAGCTAATCAAACATGGAAGTAGTATCCTGGCAGACGTTTATTTATGGAAACTTCATCAAGTAAACGAAGCATTAAGTTGAAAAGTATCTGCTTTGGCGAATAAAAATGCTGTTGTTCTCTAACATGACAATACACGGTGACACAACAAAACAAATCCAGGAAAAAGAAATGAAATCGTTGGGGCCTCAGATAAGTTCCTTCTGCATCTTCCATACTCACCAAATTTGGCACCAATAGGTCTACCATTTTCATAAGTTGCAAAACATCAGAAACAAAGAATTTGAAAAGATGTTTTCAAACATGTTTCCGTGTGAAAAACACAGATTTCTTCCTGTTGGGATGCAGTTGTTGAAAATGCCTATAATCTTTATAAATATTATTTATATAAACTTCGGACTTATTCAAACTATACAATGAGGAGATTCTGAAAGAATTTGATTTGTAAATCCAGTCTCCTTTCAACTACCACGACGTGGTTTCAGTTTGACTTTTCTATTCATATTTTCATGATAGTTGTTCTAATGATTTTCTCTCCTTGGTACCCCGGCCGCACGGATTTAAGCGTACCATACATACATACATACATACATACATATATATATATATATATATATATATATATATATATATATATATATATATGTTATGAAATGGACAAAGTCCGACAGTTATTTTAAGACATTTTTATGCTTATGCATTCTTTTTATAGATACAAATATTTAAGTAAATGCTCTGTTTATAATAAACAGTATTAAACAAAATTTACCGACGTGAATTTTCTGTGAAAATTTCTCGGACATTCAGGCCGGTAAATATTGTTTAATACTGTTTATTATAAACAGAGCATTTACTTAAATATTTGAATCTATAAAAAGAATGTATAAAAAAAAATGTCTTAATATATATATATATATATATATATATATATATATATATATATATATATATATATATATATATATATATATATTCTGTTCGTATTTGTTTTGTTTTGGGACTTTTTTTAATCATTTCACCCCAAGCAAAGTGATAATGCCCCTAAATTGTAAGGAGCCACTGGAAATGAAAGAGAATGAGAAGACTTTAGTGAGGAGAAAGGAAAATAAAAGAAGAGGATTCAGGAAGATAGCAATTCACATTACATCTAAATTTTTGAAGATTCTCGCAAGCAAAAAAGCCGAAGAGAATTTAAGAAGCCAGGGGTGTGTGAAGAGAAATTATTAGAATAGAATATATGGTTATATCTAAATAGTTCAACAATAAGACAATGAAACCATAGGTACGCTTAATGTAAAAACAGAGCAATATAATAAAGACTAGAAAATCCTTAAAAATACAATCGGTTATAATTTATTTCATGAATATATCAAAATATATTCATCTTTTCAGACTGACGTTTTCTTTTTAAGAAAACCGAATGGCTTCTTAAGGATTCTGCAGTCATTATTAATATATATATATATATATATATATATATATATATATATATATATATGTATATATATATATATATATATATATATATATATATATATATATATATATATATGAATCAATGCTGCGTAGGGTCCTGTCACTTACTTTCTCTATATCTGCTTTTTGTCTCTGCGATTGGACGGTATAACCAAATCGGTCCCTTAATGGCGACACCTTGTGGCGGGCTTTAAAACTATTCGTATGCTGTTCCGTTCACATTTCGTAATGTATTAAGAGTTAATTCTTTCGTCGTCACAAGGAAAAAAACTAAATAGTTGTTAGGTAGACTGTTTAATATTATTGTTTACCACATTAAATAGAGGTTGGGTCGAACTGGACATGGCTTTTAACGACAGACACATACAAACAAAAATACGGAAGAATGATACAAATGAATCGGGCGAAAAAGATAGGCTGGGAATAATCTTAGAAAGCTGTTAAGAGAAAACAAATTGGTCAAAAAGGGTACCCTAGTTGTCCGACCCACCCAATCTTGCTTATTGATAAGCTAGTGATTAAACAGGCAAAAGCTTCTTAAGTGAGGATGTTCCCCTAAGTATGTCACGGTATTAGCGTGGGTGGGAAAGTATTTTTTTCTAGAAGACAGGCTTCACCCAGCGGCCAGCGATCCACCACATTTTGGATGGCACTTTTTCTCTTTTCGAATCAGTACATTTAAAGTGACAGGGATTAAGAGTTTTCAGTCAGGGACAGCTTTTTTGGGATTAGGGTTTCGTGTTTAATCCGTATTGTACGAAAAACGAGATCATTCTGTCAAACCAATATTCGCATATTTTTTTCTTTTTTTATTAATGTTCGGCCAAGAGACTGTCAAGGTAGATGGTTGCTGTGTGGCCTTAAATTAACGTCAGAAAGAAAAAAGCTCGGAGTATAGAGCTGAAGTAGACTTTAAAAGGAACCGGAAACTAAACCCTAAACAGGAAACAAGTGATAAACCTCTACTCCTATTCAAAAGACCGGAGAGGAGTGTGAACCGGGCGAAAGGTGAACCTATCTATTCCTATTGATAGAGTAGAGAAAAAAAATGAAAAAGTATTTACTTGTATCCGCTTAGTAAATCCATATATATATATATATATATATATATATATATATATATATATATATATATATATATCAGTCAGTTAAGTGCCATACATGATATACAATTGGAAGATCATGTATCTTTCGATGCATGAATGACAAGGCAGATTTTTGGCGTAGTAGGTTGCCATTTTTTTCTGCAGCGGTCGCCAACAAAGATCAAAGAAGCCAGTCTTTCCTATTTAACCCATAGCTGGGGGAGAAGAGATGGATTCATACGTTTCCCAAGGGTACCTGTGCGTTAAAACTGAATTAAGAAACATGTGGTGAAATATATATATATATATATTTATGATTCAGTTGTTTAAGAAAATGTTGAGATGTAAAAAAATAAATATGTCAAGCTACATGTATATGCGTGTGTCGTGTGTGTGTCTATGTTACATCCCTGAACTCTGCATTCCTTGTTTAATCTTCATAAACTACAATTCCTCTTGCACTCTCCAACGTTAATTCATCTCATTTACGACGTGGAGGAACATTTGCCCGACGGACATTTGGCCGAGAGAGATTTGCCCGACGGACATCTGGCCGAGAGAGATTTGCCCGACGGACATTTGGCCGAGAGAGATTTGCCCGACGGACATTTGGCCGATAGGCATTTGACCGACGAAAATTTGGCCGAAAGGACATTTGGCCGACAGAAATTTGGGTGAGAGACATTTGGCCGACGGACATTTCACAGTAAAAATAGTAACAAGCAATACTTTAAATATTTTAATTAGTAGTATTATAAGGTAAAATAGGACTAATAATTAACACTGAATTTCAAGTGTTTAAATTACTAAATATAAATTTAAAGTTAAAAGTTTTCTTATTTCAATATTTGTTTATTGAAATTAGTATTTTAAAAAATATTTGAGTGTATTTGGGTAAAAAGTAGCACCTAATTATTCAAATTCGTATTCTACAGTAAGATAAAAGCTAGTTCATCCCTTTAAGATAATGATCATTAAAAGCGAAATTAAAAGATCTTTCATATCGTAAAAGATTAAGATTTTTGCTGTAGTAAAATGTGCTTTTTCTCAAAATACTTATCATCTTACAGTAATATTTGAAGTAAAATATAATATATACAGAATAGATTAAAAAACGCCTGTACCCCCCCAAACCCCAAATTTATAAATTAATACAGTAAATAAATATAAATATATGTAGCACATTACGATAAAGAGTGTGACATACATGCAAGTACGCCATTACATTTTAGGCTAAATGTCCATTTGGTTAAATGTCCGTCAGCGAAATATCCGTCGGTCAAATGTCCGAGCACCCATTTAGGGAGCCTCTACATTGAGTGGCTCTTAGACCTTGTAATGAATGAAAAGGAAGCAAAAATATATAATTCTTCATTCAGCCGAGCATAAAAGTAACTTATATGAAGTTGTATGGCAGTATGATCAGCAACGCCTTCAACACACGTAACATACAAACAATGAAGAAAAGAAGATTTACATGAATATAATTAAATTCTTAATTCTTATTCAGCGGGAAACGATTTTTTTTTTTACTGAGTTACTCGCTAAACATTTGCAATTAGATTTGTATGCAATTTATTGTATCTTTGTAGCCTGTGAATTTAAGTTTAGAGAACATAAAAACTATAATCTTGTAATAGTGAAAAAGAAAAGAATATTTTTGAGAGCGCAAATAAATCTACTGTTTAATAAATTAAGATAGCCTCTACGCAACTATAACCATGCACTAAAAAGAACGTTTGCGCAGTATATATATATATATATATGTATATATATATATATATATATATATATATATATATATATATATATATATATATATATATATATATATATATATATATATATATATAATAAAAAGGGTTAAACACTAATATTCCATGGTTATAATTTATTATATTGGAATCGTAATCACGATCCAATTCAACAGACTGACAAATTGAAAAAGAAATCAGAAAAAATAACTCCGGGAATAAAAAATAAAATTTAGTGAGTGTATATGTATGAGAGTGGGGGACGAATGTGAGAGGTAAATGAAAGCTCCATATATATATATATATATATATATATATATATATATATATATATATATATATATATATATATATCGAGAGAGAGAGAGAGAGAGAGAGAGAGAGAGAGTAGGAGAGAGTAGGGAGAGAGAGAGAGAAAGTGATACAAAATGACACACACATAAACGCGCATCATACAATCGCGTGAAATGTCAAGGATTAGCAGTGTTCGGTTCTGGGCAGCTGCCCTGGGATTAAGGGGTCAAGTCAAACCTGAAATTTTAGAAATAAGAATACATTCTTTTCACATCAACCACGCGAGTGGAAATTCTTCAACAATTCTCATCTCTCTCTCTCTCTCTCTATCTATCTATCTATCTATCTATCTATCTGTTTCTTCTTTCGTTCGTTCGTTCTATCCTTCCTTTCATCCATTACATATCTGTCTGTCTGTCTATCTATTCCTTCCTTCCTTCCTTCCTTCCTTCCTTCCTTCCTTCCTTCCTGTCTTTCACTGCATATCTGTCTATCAGTCAAATCTATCTATCTATCTATCTATCTATCTATCTATCTATCTATTTCAGTCTCTCTTTCTATCTATCTATCTATCTATCTATCTATCTATCTATCTATCTATCTATCTATTTCAGTTCGTTCATCTGCTTTTTCTCCTCTTTTCCTTTGTCTATCTCAGTCAGTTAATACCCTTCTATTCCTGTACTTTCTCTACCTGTTGATATATCTGTTCATATCTATTTATGTATATATCTTTATTAATTTTTTTATATAATTTCACCCTAAGCAAGGTTATAAAGCCACTAACACACAAGGTGTTACTCTGAGTGAATAAATCTGGGAAAAAAATTTCCGAGGTTAGATTGTTTCTAATTCCACGTGCCATGCCCTTTCAGTTAATTCCCTAAAGTAATTTAGTTCTCCAAGTCTGTGTTCCTTCTGCCGTGGTCAGGGAGGAAACTCCCGACTCTTTGGGTCTAGTCACTTTTTATATTGCTTCAACCAACGCTTTCAACCCACTGGGTCATGAGTCCATGGACAAAATAAACAGTTCGGTTCGAAATTCTAGTGTATATTACCTGAAGAAGGGCGTGAATACACCAACTGAAATGTCGTGAATATGACAATAAAGATGCGGGCAACAGTCCGAAAGATGTAAATAGTATAAATACTTACAATACTGCATCTCAGAAATATAAACAGATCCTGTAGAAGACCGGGGCGTAAAAACGTCGTGAATATGGCAATAAAAATGAAGGCAACAGTCTGAAAGATATAAATAGTTAAAACATCTCATCTCTGAAATATAGATATATCTCATCATTTTACGTCACAGCATACTTCTTTTATACGCCGTGTCCCTCCAAGACGTAGGTGATCATGGCACTCCAAATCTTCCTGTTCCTTGTAGCTCTTAATAAGTTTTGTCTTGTTCCTATTTTTCTCAATCCCTATTCTTCCATTCCTTTGTTTACGCCCATTAAGCATGTCACACATTGTTTTCCTCTGTCCCATTTTCCCTCCATCACTCCTGTGAGTACCAGGTTTTCCAAGCCCTCCTTTCTCATTACGTGACCCAGAAATTTCAACTGCCTCTTCCTGATGTTAAGTATAAGTTTTCTTTTTGTTTCCATTGTTTCCAAAATCTCGTCGTTGCTCACATGTCCAGCACACAGTATCCTCAGCATCCTTCTGTGGAACCACATTTTTGTTGGTTCGAGTCTCTTCTTCATCTTTGAGGAGATTGTCCAGCATTCGCTGCCATACAGGAGAGTTCAGTAGCATACTCCTTGACAAATTAATAGGATGTCAGAATTATGTCATGGTTTGAACCAGCATCTCCAAATCCTGGGAGCCATGTTTTATTTTCTTAGATTTTGATTTTTCTAATACAGGAGAATAGCAATTCCCAGAAAGAGAATGTCGCAGTTGCTGTGCGCCTCAGAGATGCTTAAGCTGAATGATCAAAAGAAAAGAAAATGGTGCCAAAAATGTGGCTTGTTGAGGACATTCTTAAAGCGCAGTCCCTAAAGAGGGAATCGAGCTGTGGATTAAAACAAAACAAGTAATACAATACTTGTAACATCTAATAACATCTTAAACACAAACGCCCACACAATGCGTACGAGTAAAATTGGATGAGAATCCTACGAAATGGTAAATATTTTAGACATTTTGGAAAAATTCTGCTTTGACAAGTTTCACCAATAAACTAGCGACATCAGAAGAAGAATTTTATTTACAATTTCGAGGTTTATGCGTCCCACATTGTTTTAGAGGAAGTACGGTGGAGTAATGAAAAGCGGCTCGGATTGAGGAACCGGTGTTCGAATTCCAATCGAGTTCGTTACATTTACTTACTCAGCAAAGTTATGGATCCATCTATTCCCACCATCTATGGAATAATAGCAAGACAGACTTGGATGGCAATCGGTCTAGGTGATGGACAACTCTTAATTAAAAAAAACCCCAAAAACCTGAGTGTTTTGCGACTAAACCGGCTCCCTATCAGACAAGGGCCAGAGGGGGACAAGAGAAACCACATCATCACAAATAAAAGAATTGTCAACGGCTATCTACGGCAATCTATAAGTTAAATTTCCTCCAACTCGTAATTGGCCAAGCGTTGTTAGTACGGCTAAACCCCTGAAGACATAGTCAATAAAGGAGGGTTTCCTCCAACTGGAGTGGGTTTGGATTTGGGATTTGAATCGGTGGAAAAATCATCAACTGATGATATCCACTGATTTTGAATTTAGCATAGGATATAAGAAAAAATTAGATATAGAAGAGGTTTTTTTTAGTCATTAAATCCCAAGCAAGGCAGTAAAGCCGTTAACACGGAAGGGGCTACCGTGTGTGAAAGAATAAGAAAAAAGAGAGACACTAAGGAGCGAGAACAATAAAAGAAGAGGAATCAAGAAGATAGTAGATACCGAAACATGAATAAACGGTGCCTGTAAGGGAGCGATGGATAGCAGTTCGGGCTGAGGAATTGGAGAGCCGAGTTCGAATTCCAGTCGAGTTTGTTACATTCAATTACGTGCAAATACACTTGAGAAAGGCATGAATCTATCACTCCCCAGATGAGAGAGAGATCCCAGATCTCTCTCTCAGGACAGCTAAAAGAGAAGGGCAATTCTAAATTTGAAACCTGAGTGTTCAGAAACTAAATCCTTACCAGATCTGGTGAGGAGGGTAAGTGGAAGTTCAACAGCGCAAAAAGCTGGTACATAGCAGATAAACTCCATCGCCTTACGTGTCTGAGTAGACATTCCTTTTTTTTAAACAAATTAATGTCTACCGGCCTGGCGACAAAAGTCTTACTAAAATGCGGCTCCAGACAGATTTGAACATATATTCCTTCCTAATATAGAAAACCGCTTTCAAACCAAGCACGTTTACTATTAAGCTACAAGAGTACAAAAAAAGAAGAAGAAATTATCAATAATACACTTTGAAAAAAATTACAAAAGGTTACAAGAAAATAAAATTTTGGTATTAAATGACCCATAAGAAGTTGGCATGTCGTTAAACAAACAAACCAAACTTACATTTTCTAATATGCATCTCTTCCTGTTGCCTTTACTTCATTGCAACAATCTCTTTCAATAACCCTCTACCTTGAATGGCTCTCGATGACATCTCGACATTAGATGAACAATGAATTAAAAAAAATAAACGGGCTGTTTTAGTTTATCTTCTGTTCTTACGAAATTAGTACTGAAAAAATTTAGGATGCATCAACTTTAAAAAAGATTATAAAAATAAAATATAAATGAAATGACTAACAGTGCAGCAAAAGTAAAAAAAAAATTCAACCACGAAACTGAATTATATTTTGTTTCGCTAATATAGAAAATGTTTTATTGATATTTTTTCTGATGAAGACGGATTATTGATGAAATATCGCGACATTTCCAAATTATCATGAAACATGACTGAAACACACGTTCGTGGCGTTTTTCAATTTGGACACGTCGTAACTTTAAAGACAAGTGACTGAGATTTATGACATATATACATATTCTAAAAAGTAACCATTCAACTTTTTCTTTATGTTTTCCGTATGTACATTTAACTTATCTTATACGTGATGCTCGAAAACGAATAATTTCTTATCAATTTATTAACCAGAGTTATATTTTGTTTGAAAGAATTAGATGTCTTATCAAGAGTAATTATTGGCTAATACAATATTAACAACATAAGATATACAGATCACAAAGTTTTATAGCAGAAAAAAAAAAGAAAATTACAAAAGCTCCTACAGAAGATAATGAAGGAAAGCGAGAAGAAAGGACTAAGCATCAATTGTAAAAAAACAGAATGCATGGCTGTCAGTAAGAGAAAGGGGCCAAGTAAAGGAAAGAGAGAAGAAAGAACTAAACATTAGTTGCAAGAAGACAGAATCCATGGTTGTCAGCAAAAAGATGAACCCAAAATGCAAATTCCAAATTGGAGATACCGAAATCAAGCAAATCTATAAGTTTAACTATTTGGGAGTGTTCTAACAGAGGACGCAAAGTGCGACACTGAAATCCGAAGACACATTGGGATAGCCAAAGACGCATTCCAAACCTAAGCAGAGTATTAAGAAACAGGAAAATGTCGTTAGAAACATAGAAAAGAGTCCTTTACCGTTATGTAATATCGGTCCGCATATATGGCAGTAAATAAAGAAAGAGTATTGAACTGTTACGTGATATCTGTCCTCCTGTATGTCTGTGAGTGTTGAACAATCTTCTCAAAGATGAAGAGATTTGAAGCAATAGAAATGTGGTTCTACAGAAAGATGCTGATAATTCAATGGACCGAAAAACGATTTAGAGAAAATGGAAACAAAAAAGGAAACTTCAGGAAGTGACAGTTGAAATGAGGAAGGGGAGCTTGGAAAATTTGATACTCACAAGACAGATTGAGAGCCAGAGGGACAGAGGAAAACAACGCGTGACATATTTGATGAGCTTAAGTAAATGGACGACGGGACAGGTTTCAGGAGAAATAACGAAAAGGCAACATTTATTAAAAGATACAGAGGAGAGGAAATTGTGGAGAGCCATTATCTCATACGTTCTGAGGGGAGACAGCAAATAAAGATGAAGAAGAAAAAGATCACTACAATCCTAGATTAGTTGGCCAACATGAATGCGGACCAACTCAGGCCGCAAATTTCGATGTTTGGTCAAGTAAATGAGTAGCGGAACAGGGTTTAAAAGCTACAAACGATAGGAATTTGTGAAGAACCATGATCGCCATGAGCCATTTAAGTATTTCACCCTGGCAAGGCGGGAGTGCCACTAGCACGCAACAGGTTACAGAGGTTAGAGAACAAGTGTAAAGAGATATATTTGAGGAAAGGATATAGAGAAGGACGGGGATCAGGATCAAGGCATCAAAAGATGTCGATTGACATTACACTTGAGTATTTAAAGATAATATTTATCAGGGAAGCAAGTAGCAGGAAGGGAGTTCCACTGTCGGGAAGTGCGAGAGAAGAAGCTGTTGGAGTAGAAGAGGTGGTTACATTTAACCGTTTCGACAATGAAAGGGTGGGACCGAGATGCCAACCTAGTAGCACGCTTAAATTCATGCAGTCTGGGAACCAGAGAAAGCAAATAGTCGGAAAAGTTGCCGTGAAAATATTTGTAGAAGAGACAGAGGGAAGCCACGGTACGTCTTTGAGAAAGCGACAGTAGACTAGATGCCAGATCAGGACCTATTACATTGCATATCCGTCGAGGACCTCAAGACTTACAGCGGGGGTACCAGACCATATATGACAGCAATATTCAATGCAAGGACAGATGGTTGAATTATAGATTTGAAGGATGGACCCAGACGAGAAAAACTTTAGGCGTATGTGTTTCTTTTCAAATGACCTAGTAATCTTACATTAAATTTTGGGTCTCTTTTTTGCTGATACCGAGTAGGAGATAAGATTAACCGGACACTTATGATTCTTTAACGCGTCTAAACTGTTTGCTATGTGACAAGAGTAGACGCCATTTTGTCCCGAAATTAAACTCGACACACATTAAGCTGCGATCGTTAAACAATTTTTTGCCTCTGGAAGTTAGCATAAGAGAAGGATACACTCTTTGTAAGTTCATCCCCTGAGGAGTGAAAAAACAATTTTTGGGGTCTGCGTAAAAGATAATAAATAACTTTTGTGGGAAGGGGACCATCACAGCCGTCTACACCCGACTGAACAGACCCAGTAAATAGTTTAAGATGCAGTCGTAGTTCAGGTGGCGTCTCCTGGGCGGAGGTAGGCACCAATGGGATTGGTTTTCAAAAGACCCGCTTGGTTTCTGCTGAATACGCAAATAAATGCAGAGATGCACATATAGGAGCACACACAAACACATACACACATGAATCTCGTCATATGTATTAATTTGCGTGTGTTTGAGGATATTGTCTATATATGCGAACACATATATATATGAATATATACATACACAAACTGACACACACATATAAATACATATAAATGTTATTTTAAGTGGATACCCGTATTTGAGTAGACACTCTGATTTAATAAATGAACAGTATACCGTACATAATCGTGTATGGGAACTCGCTGTACCCATAAAAATAATGTATAAACAGAATATCCATATATATATATATATATATATATATATATATATATATATATATATATATATATATCCATATATATATATATATATATATATATATATCCATACACACACACACATATATATATATATATATATATATATATATATATATATATATATATATATATATATGAGGTATTGAAAAATTCCTTATGATTGGGTACCTATATACACATGAAACTTCTTGTGGCTTTCTAATGGAAACATGTAAACACATTTTATAGAGTGTATATATATATATATATATATATCCAACGACAGACTGTTTAGCGGTATCACAGCTCTTCAGTGTAGCTAGAAACTCGGCTGATTTGGCATCAGTCAAAGATCCGACCTATCTATTAGCACACGGCAGAGAGAAAGGGAAATTTTAGCGTTTTCTATACGAAATACGCCAGTGGTCAGGAGAACTCAATTCGTTCTTGAAGAGTAATACATTAATTTTCCAAAATTAAATAAAATTATTTTTTTTTCAGGAACACCAAAAGGAGTGCAACTTAGTTGGAATAAACGGGCAAATCTATCTATCTATCTATCTATCTATCTATCTATCTATCTATCTATCTATCTATCTATCTATCTATCTATCTATGTCTATTCAGACTGTGATATTGTTTTTCTCTGTCTATCCATCCCGGATCATTCATATTCAAAGTGCTACCGAATACGTTTATCGGCATTTAGACAACGTGGCTTTGTAGTAGATATGTTCTTCGTTACCCTTTACGACTAGTATCCCAAGGATTTTGCCATAGTCATCTTCCCAGAAGTCTTAGTTAAAACTTGGAATATATAATAAATTGATCCTCTGTTCTCATCTTTGCCGCCATATTTATTACAACGTTTCGGCCCTTCAGTATCTGTCTATATTTCTGAGATGAGGTATTATGTACACTATTTACATTCTTCGGACTATTGTCCTCATCTTTGTCGAAACTTTGTAATAAATATGGCGACAAAGATGAGGACAATAGTCTGAATAATGTAAATAGTGTACATAATACCTCATCTCAGAAACATAGACAGATATTGATCCTCAGGTTTCTAGGTTTGTCCTCTCAATTCATAATCTCATTTTCCATGACCTTCATTTAAATTTTAGCTTAATATGTATTCTTTTGTTTAGATTGGTTTGGTTAATTTTGTTTAACGGCATATCAAACTCAATGGGTTATTTAATATCGACAACATTTTTAGGATAGATTCCTATGAATAGAATATGTATTCTTTGGTTTAGATTGGTTTGGCTTATTTTGTTTATGGCATATCAACCTCAATGTGTTATTTAATGCTGACAACATTTTTTACTGCTGGTAATATTTTGTTTTGTCAAAAATCTGTTTCCGGTAATAATTTTCCTTCAAAATTGTATTGCTACTAATAATATTTAAAAAAAAAGTATTGCTGATTATAGTTAACAATTTACCCATAGCTGGGACCCTAACAGGTGCTACCACTCTGGGTCAGGGTGGACCTGGAAACACTAGCAATTAAGAGGTGGTTCCACACTCCTCAAAACCTCCTGATCAGAGGCCTTGCTGTTGGACGTAGTTTATCGTCTTAGCCAGGACGCGGATGTAGTTTAACGTCTTACCCAGGACGACTAGTTTCTCATTGTAGCATCGACATGCAACATTTGGCTGATTTTAATAACAATAAAGAACCGAATAAATTAAAAATAAAACTTCCTAATGTTTTATGTATAGTGCTGGAATGTTTTGAATCAATATTATATATTGGGACAATGAAAATGAGGGAAATTTTCTGGACACCCTTATTTCTACAAAACTGAAAAAAAAACCTAAGGATGGAAAAACCTAATAAAAGTTAATTCAATCCATATCTGCCGTATTTAATGAAAGATTTTTG
>OZ010573.1:14237370-14239870 GCA_963932145.1 Acanthosepion lycidas
ATTCCTCTGAGACCACATCCGAACTCCACGGTCAATCTTCTCCCGTACTTAAGACTAATTCATTTCCAGTAAGAGATCAGGACCAAACGAGACGCCGAGTATCTTGACCAGCTCGCCCGTCCAGAGGAAAAGTCCGGGAAGAGAAACTCCCTTCAACGCGTCCAACCGCAAGCCAACAGTCTTATCGCAGTTGATTTTGGTCCCTGTTACCGTCTTGTACCCTCTGACCTCTTTACCGACTTCACCAATCTCGGCCCTGCTCAACACAAGAACTGAAACGTCATAAGCATAGGCGATGTACCTGGCCGAGTTGGTAGCACCAGGTAAGGAGATTCCGTGTAGGACCGGATTCGCCTTTAACTTGCGAAGGAACGGGTCCAACGCAAAAGAAAAGCGGACAACCTTGACTAACGGTTGGCTGATCGGTAATAGTTATGTTCTAGATTATTCCAGAGTCTCTTCAGTAGGAATAATTGCGGATCGAACGCAGTTATTTGTAGTCCTTTTATAGCGTTGTTTGTCAACTTTTTACTCATCATCTATTATTGATTACATAATTTTGCTTGGTTATTATTAAATAATACTCCACATATAAAAATAGTAATCTTCGGATGTCCAGATCAATTTTTGTCTTTCACAACCATAAATACTTACTCTATATTTAACAATACCCTGATGATGACAATATGCTATGTCGAAAGTACTCGGAATAAATACAATATGAGCCAACACGGTGTTTTCCTCTAATCTTTTAATTACCGCACATAAAAAGCTTATTCGCGAATTTGAAAATAAGTAGACATAACGTGTCTAAATTATTTAACAAAACCTGTCTGAATATATACATATATATATATGAAAATTTCTCCGAATTAATCAGTAGAGAGACAATATTTATGTATAAAAATGACAATAGGAAAACTGGTAATTGCTGACGCGTTTCGTCCAATGTGGACTTTATCAAAGCAAAATACGAAAATGAAATTAAATGAACAAAGTAACTAATAAAAACAAAAACAGAATGTACCTAGCAACTGGAATGGAGAGAAACGCTATTTTCATATTTTTAACTGAAAAATAACGTCAGTAATTGTCACGTGTGGAGAATATTGTAATTATAATTGTGTTGATGTATTCAACCATTTTCTTTTGATTTTATGAATCTGTTGTGTATATTTGTTTGTAAGAGCATTAATTTTGTTAAGAAAGGTGAAATAGGGAAAAAACCTGGGCGTAGATTAATATTAATCTACGTCCAGGTTTTATAAGAGTTCTCATTTATATAAGAGTTCTCATGTTTCAAAAAAGAGAGCCGAAACCATCAATATAATTATTAAAATTAAATTGAATTAAGTTAACAAGCCCTGTTTCGTCCTCAAGTGACAATTTAGGAATAACCAATTTTGAAATTTACGTATCGTTATAAGCGTGTTCACTCGTTACTATGGAAACGGTTGGGGCGACCATTTTTATCCGCATATCAGTCACCTCCAGGGAGAGCTCAAGCTGAGGTTGGGTGGGGTGTCTATTTCAAAGCGATTTATATACGCATTGTACGCGCATCGTCTGTTCATTCACAGAGAAAGATAGATTTGGACACCATAGTATGTTGTTAAGTGTCGGGGTAATTTTGTTTATTTTATTTGTTTGTGTATTTATTTATTTTCATTGGGCTGTTTCATATATAAATGCGTCGCACTGAACTACAATTTGTTTTTTTTGACGACTTCATAAAGGGTTTTTCCCTTTAATGATTCGGTTAAACTTTTTAGCACTTTATTAAACAATGGAATTTGATTAAAAAAAAAATATGCTAATTATTCAATGCGAAATGTTGTTGATGTTGGCAAAAACCGTTAACTCATGTTTATGATTTAATAAATTTTGATTATTTAGAAACTTAATGATGTGTAGTTTTTCATGTAAGCATAAAGGTCATGGGTCATCTCAGGTTTTACAAGTTCTTGTTCTATTTATTATTTTCCATTTTACTTTTGGTGTTTTATTCTTTTTTTTAAATGCCAAAAATATTTGGATAAAGATGTCTGATTTCTACTTCTAATATTATTGAAGGAGCTCTTGTGCTGCCTCCACCTAATTTTAAATTCATTCTTCGTTGACCCAATGTATATCCTATCGGTGTTAGGACTCTCAATGGATGAGATAGTGCATTGGTATACTATAGATTTTATGAGGCATTTATTTTCCAGTCTTCAGAGTTTCTACAATCACATAATTTTTCAGTATTTTTGTCTGATTTTAAGTTAGGACTTTTATTAATAGTGTTTTGGTATGCGTGTTTTTTCAGGATTTTATTATTATGTCTTTTTATGATTCTTTCTTTCTTGGGTCAACGAAAAATGAATTTAAAATTAGGTGGAGGCAGTATAAAAGGTCCTACACGGATCGTCAGGGTAAAGCTTTAACCTGCTGATCCGTTTAGGGGAAACCTAGGTAGGTTTGCCTAGATCTTTTTTAGGTTTATATATATATATATATA
>OZ010573.1:14244870-14502370 GCA_963932145.1 Acanthosepion lycidas
TTAAAAATTTCATCTCTCTTTGTCGACCCCAGCATAGCTTACCTAGTATCACACTTAAGAAAGCAGAAATGAAATATGTTTTTCTTACTTGATCTTCTCCACAATATCCATGCTAGCATGCATAAGTGTAAAACGAAAGGCACCATCCACTGCTGATCCTCATTTATCGTTCACGATAGGAGAATCCATTATATATATATATATATATATATATATATATATATATATATATATATATATATATTACCGAGAGTGATCACAGGGTGACTGTTGAGTTGAACAGCTGATCAACTGACCACTTCCATCCATATGTCTCGGCTGCGTACCAATGCCTTAGTCTCAGTGAATGATCTTCCAATTCATTCAGTGAATCTTTTTCTGCTCCTTCTTCTTTTGCTTAAAGGTGCTAGTTTGTATGATGGCAGTAAAAAGATTATTGGCTCTTATGAACTTTCAACTTTCACTTCTTGACAGCGATTATGAGGTCATCCAATGGTCCTGTTTCTTACATCATGGCATCTCGCACTTCACCATTTGTGATGCGGTCTAAGTAGAAGACGCCTACGATGGTTCGGTGGTATCATAGTTCTACATATTTTACATACTCTCTCTTTCGCACATACACGCATACGCACACACACACACACACATATATATATATAATATATATCTATATAGGTATGCATGTATGCAAACATTCATGTACGAAATAAAGGTTTCAGTTCGAAATTCCAATCACATAAAGAAGGCCGGAGCGTAAAACGACCGAAAATTAGTGAATATGCTAAGATGAGGATAACATATCATAATACGTCATCTCAGAGATATAGAGGCCGAAATGTAATGAATATTTCAATGAAGATGAGGATAATAGCCGAATAATGTAAATAATGCAAGTAATCATAATTCCTCATATCAGAGATATAGAGGCCGAAAGTTTATGTATATGCCAATGAAGATGAGGATAATAATCCGAATAATGTAAATAATGTAAGCTTAATTTCTCATCTCAGAGATATAGAGGCCGAAACGTTATGAATATGCCAATGAAGATGAAGATAACAGTCCAGATAATGTAAATAATGTAAGTAATCTTAATTCCTCATCTCTGAGATATAGAGGCCGAAACTTTATGAATATATCAATGAAGATGAGCTAATAGTCCGAATAATGTGAATAATGCAAGTAATCCTAATACCTCATCTCAGAGATATAGAGGCCGAAACGCTGTGAATATGGTAATGAAGATAAGGATAACAGAATAATGTAAATAATGTAAGTAATCATAATACCTCATCTCAGAGATATAGAGGCCGAAACTTTATGATTATCCCAATGAAGTTGAGGATAATAGTCCGAATAAGGTAAATAATTTACGTAATGATAATACCTCATCTCAGAGATATAGAGGCCGAAACGTTATGGATATATAAATGAAGATGAGGATAATAGTCCGAATAATGTAAATAATGTAAGTAATCATAAAAACCTCATCTCAGAGATATAGAGTCCGAAACGTTGTGTATATGTCAATGTAGATGAAGATAACAGTCAGAATAATGTAAATAATGTAAGTAATCATAATTCCTCATCTCAGAGATATAGAGGCCGAAAGGTTATGTATATGCCAATGAAGATGAGGATAATAATCCGAATAATGTAAATAATGTAAGCTTAATTCCTCATCTCAGAGATATAGAGGCCGAAACGTTATGAATATGTCAGTGAAGATATGGATAGTTGTCCGAATAATGTAAATAATGTAAGTAATCATAATACCACATCTAAGATAATATATATATCAATGAAGATGAGGATTATAATCCGAATAATGTAAATAATGTAAGTAATCTTAATTCCTCATCTCAGAGATATAGAGGCCGAAACGTTATGAATATGTCACTGAAGACGAGGATAATATTCCGGACAATGTAAATAATCTAAGTAATCATAATACCACGTCTCAGAGATATAGTCAGATAAACAAAATATAAATTGGAAAAAGTTAATATGAATAAAGGACAAACGGAAGACTTTTCTATATCAACGCATTAAAGAAAAGGAAATATTCAACAAGATTAAGAATGTTTACTCATATCCATTATTAAATTAGGTCGCTCAGTGTTCTACATAGTTTACCTTGACTTACACAGTTCTAAGAATATTTTACTGCGTTTTTATATTTAAGGTTTTTGAAAACATAACGATAATTTTCTTCTCTTTAGAAATACTTGAAAAATAAAATCCTTACATTTATCTTGAGGAGATAAAACGCGTTGCTAAGGTAAAGTTATCCATTTTTCATTGTTTTACGGCGAATTACCCCAGCACAAAGTTTAAAAAGTAAAGATAAAAAAACAACAACAACAACAACAAAAACTCGTCGTCTAAAAGACTCTAACGTTTATGATTCTATATTGATATGTCCCGGAAAGGGATATATTTGAACGAAGTAGCTAAGTGGTTTTGTCTACTATAACCAAGTAGAAGACGGTAGAAGTAATCGACTGGTACGCGTCGTAGTCGCAGGTAAGAAGTGTAGATCAATGACGTAGTCCAATGTGCGTCGTTATAGACTTAGCTCTCAGCCTAAGGCTCTGAATCTCCTACACATCCGTCTGTATTTATGACGGACACCAGCCAATCATATTCCAGTGAGGGGGAACACAGGTGTATGCATATTCCATTATATCACATAGTAGAAGGATTAAGTGCAGTGTCAAATACACGATTTCGGAACGATAACTAACAGTGACCAACAACAAACGCCAATACACAAATTAACCAGATGCATGCGTTATTTTATGAGGGTAAAAGTTGAAACAAAAACTTAGCTTCAGTTTTTCTTCTGAAATAAAATAAGGTTTTCTCCTTTCCCTTCTCTCTCTCTCTTGATTCACTTTATTCCTTTTAATTTCAAAACAGTTCGTTCACTCTAGTAGTAGTGACCTTTGATCGATTGTTTTTACTCTAAGGACTCAAAGATATATCGCGATATTAAGTCATTGGCCATTTTAACACTCTGCTTAAACGTTACACTCTTGGTTCATGCTTGATGGAATATATACCGACTGATATATATATATATATATATATATATATATATATGATTAATACAAATAAAATTTATTACTTTATCAGCGTCTTAACTTCCGTTAGTCCTGAGTATGACGATAAACTGCATCTACATCCGGCAGCAAGGACTCTGACAGGGTGCTTTTAAGGAATGTGGAACCACCTCTGAACAGCTGTTATTCCAAGATTCACCCTGACCTGGGGTAGTAACAGCTGCTAGGGCTTCAGTTAGGGGCAAATAGTGAACACCCAAGCATTATCAAAGTATAAAAATACATTTTTATAGTAAAAGTAATGGGAATAAATTTTCGTATAAAAAATTACCAACGACACATATTTATCGTAGAATGACCAACAATACATTTTAGAGTAAAATTACCAACAATTATATACCAAAATGACAAACAATATATATATATATATATATATATATATATTGTTTGTCATTTTGCTATAAAATTGATGGTACTTCTACTTTATATATATATATATATATATATATATATATATATATATATATATATATATATATATAGGTCAGTGTAGCTTTCCCAAAAACTTAGGAGAGGAGGAATAGGCTGCTTGTTTCTTTGTCCCTGGGCTGTTATGAAAAAAGGTTGTTTTTATGTTCATGGTTAACTTGAAGGCCTTGCTTGCAAATGAAAAGTGGTTGATGAGATCTTTCGAATTCCTTGCTTGATATATTATGTATAGCATCATCATCATCATCAAATTATCATGAATTATGCTGTGTGTTGTCAAAAGGTTTTTTTTTTAAACATTAGTGGCGAAAAAGAACACAACTTGTGAGAAATTCAAATTTGGTAGATTTTCCCTAGGTTAACCACAGGTATCCGGAAGCATGATTAAAAAAAAAAAAAAAAAAGCCACAAGTGAAAATATGTTCAAAATATTTACATTCTAGCTTTAAATAATCCAGATAGGTTGATATGGCGCTAAACAAAATCAATTTTCATAGACGAACCTTTTTGCAATCGTTCAGTTCACTAGTCAGAAGGTTTCAGGAGAGAGAAAGAAAGAAAGAGAAAGAGAGAGAGAGAAATACAGAAAGAAAAATGGAGAGAGAAAGAAAAATGGAGAGAGAAAGAGAGAGAGAAAGAGAAAGAGGGAGAGAAAGCGAAAGAAAGAAACATAAAGAAACAAAGAAAGAGGGAGAAAAGAGATAGCGATAGATAGAGAGAGAGAGAGAGAGAGAAAGAGAGAGAGAAAGAGAGAGAGAGAGATTGGTGAATGACCTGAATATTGATTTCAAATATGAAGCAAGCTCACGCCACACATTTTGCCTCAGTGTTCACTTTTACATTTGTATACTTTCTATCCTTGAGCACTTTTACCTATTTATATATACATATATATATATATATATATATATATATATATATATATATATATATATAGAAGAGGACATTGAAGTCAATAGTATGAAATTTATTGTATCTTTATAGCCTGTGAATTTAAGTTCAGAGAACATGATACCTATAATCTTGTAATATCGAAAAAGGAAACAAGAATATTTTGGAGAGCGCAAATAAATCTACTGTTTAATAAATAAAGATAACCTATACACAACTATAACCATCCACTAAAAAGAACGTCTGCGCAGTATATATATATATATATATATATATATATATATATATATATATATATATATATATATATATATATATATATATATATATAATAAGGATTAAACACTAATATTCCATGGTCATAATTTATTCCATTGGAATCGTAAATACGATCCAATTGATCAAATCTGGAATATTAGTGTTTAAGCCTTTTTATTATATCCTTACTCTGCCCTGGACACTGAGTTCTACTTGGAATTTTTATTCAAAAAATATACATGTATGTGTATGAAAATATACATGTATGTGTATGCACCTATGCATATATATTTATATATTTTGCATATGTATGTGTATATTTACCACTAATATTATCTATCTATCTATCTATCTATCTATCTATTAGTTTGGTGCAAAAATAATTTCGGTTTTTGACGTTAAAAAATACGTCAAAAACCTACATCATTTTTGCCGCTTGACGATTGCGTCCAGCATGAAACAGCCTGTCGCCTCTGAGTGTTGACTTCAATTTTCACTTTTATTTTTACATTTACATACACTCTGTCTCTGATATTGAGCACTTTATTCCCTAAATATTGCACATCTTAAAACTATATTTCTTCATATATATGTGTGTGTGTGTGTGTGTGTGTGTGTGTATTTATACATATATATATATATATATATATATATATATATATATATATATATATAATTATTTATTTAAAAATATGATTCCAACACGCTACATAATAAATAATTATATTTATGCTCTACTTTTGTATCGAGCACTATTTTTTAAAATAATAACAAAAATACTAAAGAACTTTGTATTATTTACCAAACCAGTTCTTTCCTATTTTCTATATATTTTCACACACACGTATATATATATATATATATATATATATATATATATATGAAGAAATATAATTTTAAGGTCTGCAATATTTATGGAATAGAGTGCTCAATATCAGAGATAGAGCGTATGTAAATATAAATATAAAAGTGATTGGCTGTTTCATAGAAGATATCTGTGTATCTGTCTGTCTGTGTGATGCGTTTTCACTCGAGATCCATCCAACCGATTTTGACCAAACTTGGCACATACAATTTACTATGTAAGAGATAGGTTCTTTGCGTAAAAATCGATAATTTAAAAAAATCAATAATCGATAAAGCCGATCAAAATCGATAAATGAAAATGTTTTCCTCCGATTTCGTTCAAACCCGGTATGTAGGTTACTTACATCATGACGAGCTCAACGTTACCTCATTTTTATTTCTACCCCACTGCGTTTAGCGAAAAACTGCGAAAAGCCTAAAATCTATTTCAACACAAATCGATTTCAACACAAATTTTAAATTAAATCCCCCTCAATTTTCAACCAATCAAATACAAACTTCACTCAATTGTAGCCAACAATAAGCTGATTGTTTAACAGTCATTTAACTTGATAATTGAGTCTACCCAGTTTTCATCAAACTTAACAATTGTTTTATAAATGTATCCTTTTTTACAACTCTGGTAGCACACTGAGAAATTGAATTTCAAAAACACCAAAATTATAGTGGTCTGAAATGGGTTTTCATGTTGCCTGTTTTACCCCTTCATGTCCTCAGCTAACTACGATTGAATAAATACAGACAACTTCTGTTATATCAGTAACTGCCTTAATTCAAAATGTTTTTTGATGAAAGTACTTTAAAGTCATTGAAGAAGATAGACACTGTTACATCTAAACATGATGCTGTTTTTGCTCCATTCTAATTGAATACGTTTTCTGATCGACCATATATATATATATATATATATATATATATATATATATATATATATATATATATGTTTATTAATCAGTTTACCCCGAACAGGGCGATAGTACCACGAAGACGCAAGGTGCTCCTGGGAGTGAAAGAGAATGGGAAAAGTATAGAAGGAAACAAAACCCAACCCTAAATAGGAAACAAGGGATAAACTCCTACTCCTGTTCAAGAAAATAGGGTGGCCGATAGGCTAACCTAGCTATTCCTATTACATATATAAAGTACATTTAGGCAGCAAGAATTCGTTGAAACAGGTTTAGTTAAATTTCAACCGACAAGGAATGTCTTCTATTTTTATTTTCTTTCTCTAATTTTGGAATATGTTTTATTTTGTGAATCCAAATCAAGATTATGGATAAACTGTCTAAAGTTCATTTTTTTTCCGATTATTTTCGCCTGTCAGTATGGTAGACAAGATTTTGTTGGCCATATCCAGGTATATTTGGAAGCGCTACAATTCAAATTAAGCAAAAAAAAAACAAAACAAAAAAACAAAAAAAAAAACAAAAAACAAATAAACAAACAAAAAAACAACAACCAAAAAAACAAAAAAAAAACACAAAAAAACACAAAAAACAAAAAATAAAATAAAACAGGCCAGAAGAACATTATGAACTCTGGACAGTTTACCCACAATTTCGATTTGGGTGTGCAGTATATTATTCTAAAAGTGTAAAAATACAGTAAGAAGTTCAATATACAGACGTTGTCAGTTGAATTAAGCAAATCTTGTTCATGTACTTTGATTTTGTGAGAATATGTTATTAAACAGTATATTTATTTATTCAGTAAAATAACGTTTAAAGTGACGCAAATCTGTTGGATTAACAAAAATCCATTTGAAAATCATACATTCACACACACAAACACACACACACGCGTGTACACACACACACATACATATATAAAGTATAAAAAAATCAAACCAAAAATCGGACGAAAAATATATCTAAAAATCGAAAACCAAAAAGAGTAAATAAAACTATACAGTATAATAAATAAATAATAAAAACAAGTAAAATAAATTAATCTAAATTAACCCAAATAAATAATAAATATACAAACTAACAAACCGCTTCCGATAAATTAACCGTTAGAAAAAACAAGTAAAGATAACCAATCTAAATAAATAAATGAAGTAATAAACAAATTAAAAACTGCTCCCGCCAAAATAATAGTTAGAATAAACTACAGCAATCAAATTGAATAAATAGCTTTATCTTCCCAAACCAAATTAAATAAAGCGATATAAACAAATTTTTACCACAATAATAAAACACCGATTAAAATATAAATAAATATATAAGATAAGAAATGAAAATACAAAAATAAAAATGAAAAATAAATAAAAACAAGGAAAATAATTTAACCCAAATAAATAAATAAACGACACCCGGTAAAATAACCGCCACAATAGACTACCCACAATGCAGGACTGACACGTACATGTAAATAGCCGAGAAAAATAACAACACTCGTGACCTGACGATTGCGTGTAGCATTAAACAGCCTGTCGCCTCTAAGTGTTGAATTCAATGTTCACTTATATATATATATATATATATATATATATATATATATATATATATATATATAAGGTTGAGCACTTTGGAATAAAGGGAATTTGTTGGCTGCTGCTGAAAGCTCTTCATTAGTAATTGACCTCTCTGGTAGCCGGTAATGCTTATACTTCATTCTCAGCATCCTTCTGTAGAATCACGTGTTACTTCAGAAGTTAACCTTTGCCAGTGAGAGTTACTGGGCGTGGTTATCGATCCTGTGCTGTAATTGGAGCTACGATTCTTCTCATTTTAGATAGGAGAAGATGCTCAGCCCAGGAGATTTCAATCCTGCGGCAGCACATTCTTCATTGCACTAAACAGGTTGGGTCGATGTAATACCGATACCAGCATAACAGCGGTCAGGGGTGCTGGACAAAGAAATAATCTTTGTCATATGCATTAGTACGCGTCTGGCGTATCCCACGTTAAAGCAACTTCGTGTCACACCCAGCCGGTAAAATATCTACCTCATTTCTCTTCTTTTCTGAGGAGGTTTTCCAGCATTCACCGAGGACTAATATATATTATATAACAGATCCGGACTGTTTTCCTTGTTTCTAATGAGTATAAAGTCGCTGACAGCATTGTATCAAAGATGCCAGCATTTTGCTCTCGATCGGATACTGTGTAATAAAGACTATACTTAAGGACAACACCAATAAATAAAACATGTCGAACGCTACTATTTATTACGCAGGTTTAGAAGTAGCACTAAGAGTTAGTTAAAAAACACAATTACGACAGGCCGACATTTCACGATCCCGAAAACGTAGATATACGTCAACAGCAGACAATATACCTTTCGTATAGAAGGTTTAAAGCATCTGAAAAAACATATATATACGTCGAAGGTAGACAATGTGTGTTTCATAAAGACGTTTTAATTTATCAGGAAAACGTATATATACGTCGGCAGCATGCAATACACATTTCGTGATAAATAAGAAAACGTATATATACGTCGACAGCAGGCAATACACATTTCGTAATAGATAAGAAAACTTATATATACGTCGACAGTAGGCAATGTACGATTCGTAAAGGCATTTAATACTTGAAAACATATTTAAACAGGTAATATAAGTTTTGTAAGTCTTGTAAACGTATAAATACGTCGACAGCATCTAACGTTATTTTCGAAAAGGCGTATAACTACTTCGACAGCAGAAGACGTCTTAATTCTAAGGTTTTCGGGTCCCACCAATTGACCTTAAAAAAACTGATCTTTGGTCGTTTGATCAGACTTTGAGATCTGTTTCGGACCGATAAAAGTTCAACCCACCCTCGTAAATAATTCTGATCGATACGAAGCACCCAGTAAATGCACAACGCCCAAATGGTGTTGATATCGACAAACATGTCAAACTTATTTATACATTTAGTTCGTTCATTGTCAATTCACACATTTCAATGATCTTCAAAGAAGGTTAACAAACATGTCCGTTATATCGGACACATCCGTTCCATGTTTATACACAAAATAAATCGCCTGCTTTTTAACCATTCTTTCACAATTCCACCAACGCATATCCGGGCCTCTGTGTACATTATATGGCGCCAGTGCTTTTTTTTTTTATTTTTAAATAACGCAGACACTGACAAGGAATAAAAGTAAAACAGATGAACGCTGAAAGTACAAAAAAACTCAACTATGACATGTCATTTTTCAATAATGGTTCATAAAATTAAAAGAAAATGAATTGCTTTTATACCCTCCAGGTTTATCGAAGTCCTTTTTTCCTTTTCATTTAAAGTGAAACCAAATGTGAAGCGGTCTTCTGCGGCGCTGATAGATGTCAGTATCGCGTGAACGATATTCCTGGCCAGACATTTCTTAAAAAAAAGAAGTATTTTTTGTCTTTGGAAAAATTATCTATTAGGTTGGTGCAAAAATAATGTCGTTTTCTTACATATGTTACTGTGTGAGTAAACGACAATATTTTTGCACCAACCTAATATTTGACTTTATACTATGATCTGAGTTTTTCTATTTCCAAAATTATATACATTGCGATTTATTTTAAGACACTTTTATGTTTATAATTTTTTTTTTTTCATAGATACAAGCATTTAAGTAAATGCCCGTCAGGCTATATGACGTTTCCGTATAGGATACAGGTTCGATTCCTGTCGGAGGACGAATATTTTCTATAAAAATTTCTCGGATATTCAGGTCGGTAAATCTTGTTAATACTGTTTATTATAAACAGGGCATTAACTTAAATATTTGTATCTATAAAAAAGAATGTATAAACATAAAAATGTCTAAAAATAATTGTCGGCCTTTGTCCATTTTATAATGTGTGACGTCATTTGTTTACATTTGGATACGCATCGAGTAGATATGAATGTACGTGAGAAAGTCATAGAAAATTGTAGTTTAAAAACAGTAAAATCGACCTTGCTAACCGAAATGCTCCGCTATGTCTCAATCGGTAAAAGCACGTTCGATTCCTGTCGGTGGACGCATATTTTCTATGACAATTTCTTGGACAATCAGGTCGGTAAATGTCGTTAATACGATTTATTATAAACAGAGAATTTACTTAAATATTTGTATCTATAAAAAACAACGTATAAACAAAAATGTCTTAAAATAATTGTCGGACTTTGTCCATTTCATATTGTGATTAATGCTTAACTATTTACGGTTAACTATTTCTAATGAGACAATTCCCTGGTGAGTGTTCCATGCAATATTTGACATTAAATTCACAAATATTAACATGTCGTAATTTCAACCAACCATTAACGTGAATTGCTGTTTTGCCGGGCGGCTTTTAATAAATGTGGAAGCTGATATAAAAGTAATCATTAACATGAATAAATGTTTTCACGTATTTGTTCAATATATCCCGATCGTTAAATATGTAATCATTTCAGTAGATGAATGCTTGACATATCTTTTTAATACATTCCAGCCATTATATATTTAATCATTAAAATGAATGAATGCTTTGTCGTATTCATTTAATAAATCCTGACCTTTAAATATGTAATCAGTAGAATGAATAAATATTCAGAAGGATTCAGTTAATTAAACCTACAAATTATACAACCTAATTATAAGGGTGAATAAAAATGTTTTCATGTGTTTCTTTGCGTTATATACACCCCTGTACAACTTAATTGAAATAAAACGAATAATTCCGTTATTATTTACTTTTTTTCGTATTTTTCCGATGAAACATGACCCAGTGCACATGTTAGTACTTCGTATGTCCATTCCAAGAAGTCGTTCCTTGTAGATCGACCACAGATTCTCGGTTGGATTTAAATCAGGAGAGTTTCCGGGCCAGTCTATATTACTTTGATTTACTCACTGGTGTGTGCGTGTAGCTTCCTTGAAGTAACGTCCATCACAGACAACGTAGAACAATTAATCAGCAGTCGAAACAGTAATGAGTGGGCGTGATAAAAAAATCTGATGCAATCACGCACGACGCATTTTTTTCAAGGCCAAACAAATTTCATCATAGACCTCGAAAATAGATACATGTTACTGCACCCCACTGCAAATGACCTAATCTGAGGAAAAAATAGAAATCGATTACACCCTGTAAACTCCAGTGGTCTAAAACTGACCGTATGTTAAAAGAATGAAATTAATGCGGTTGTTTCAGTTAATCTGCACAAGGGTGTATATTTAATAATCTGAATTGGCGTGAAAAAGGTTTGGGCCATAAATGATGATGCAGCTTTATTTTATTAAGAAGTTAAGATTGTTTTGCTGTATGCTTTTTGTTGTGGATTCCGAGATGAAATCCGGTCTCAAATGAATGACAAACGCAGGAATGAAATATAGCAAATAAATGTATTGACGTAATAATACAATTGGTAATATGGTTAGTAGATCCAGAAATGCGGTTAGTAGCAATAATAATATATATACAGTCTGGGAAATTCAGTATCGAAGTAGGACTCCCTTCTGAGTCTATGTACTCGCAACTGTGACTCTTACAAAGTGGTTACCTCACACTCTCACTCTCTCACTCTATCACTGTATCACTTCCGGTTATTCACTGGCAGCAGTACAAGTACCACACTGGGCGAGTCCACTTGTATGAAAAAGGGGTGGACCCCTTGACACTTTTATTAGTCGTGTCTACAGAAAGTCAGGATTGGAAAATAGGTTGTTTGATTTTCGTAGGTGTCGTGTAACAGAAGATACACCACTTTAAGGAGATTAATGCTTAAAAATGAACATGCAAAACAATTGGTCCAATGAAAAGTTTGAAATAATAAAATCAATATAATATTCAAATTTAGAAGTAGTAATTATTTCAGCTTGTTAACATGAGTGTAAGGTGCCTTGGAAAGTCATTGTAGTTGAAGTTTTTCACTTAAAATGATGGCTAAAATTTCTGTTGAAACGAAAATAAATATTGTGACTTTGAAGAAGATGATTATACGACAGATAACCAAGCAGCAGGAAAGATTGAGAAAAGGACAAATAGCTAGCTAGATATCTATCTAGCTAGCTATTTGTCCTTTTCCCAATCTTTTCCAGACAGAAAGATAGATATGATTTTAATTATAATAAATTAAATTGAAAAAGTGATACATAAATAAATAGATGGTTAGGATTTTAATTATAAAGAAGTAAATTGAGAAAGTGATAGATAAATAGATAGATAGATAGATATGAATTTAATTATATTGGATTAAATTGCGAGAGATAGATACAGAGAGTAAGTTTTGGGTCACCAAATAAAGTCATTATGCACCTTTATTTTTATTAAGAAGGTAAGATTGTTTTGCAGTAAGCTTTTATCAGTTGTGTATATGAAACTTGAGGATTGGAATAGAAGTTGTTGCATTTTCGTCGGTGGGGTGTAACAGAAGATGCAATTTTATGCAGCTTGATGCTAAGAAGCTTTGTCGTATTCATTTAATAAACCCCATTGTAAATTCAATCAACCATTGGATACGCATCGAGTAGGTATGAATGTACGTGAGAAAATAATAGAAAATTGTAGTTTAAAAACAGTAAAATCGACCTTGCTAACCGAACGCTCCTCTGACAGCTGTATTGTGTTGGGAACTGAAGAAACAAATGCTCCAAACAAAACTAAGCTTTTCTAAGCGCTTTGAGATTATGGTAAAAAATAATGGGGGAAAATACCAATGCTAAAATTTGAACCTTTTTGCATTTGATCAATCTGAGGCAATTATTCCAGACAAAGGCAGCATCACTACTTACTATCTTCATACTTTGTTACGTTTTATACTTTTTCATTTTTTTTACAAAAAATGATCCTTTTTAACTTAAGAAAAAATTGAAAGGGCGAATATTTGTTGATGGCTCAGTATTTTTGCATGGCGTTTTTTCAGCATCATTCTGATTAAAATCATCCAGCATTAACAAAAAGACAGTAACCCATTTTCAGGCCCTCAAAGATCATAAAATGTACCCAGAAAAGCATATTGCTAACCGCTCTCTGCTTGGGGCTAAACTTACCAACGTGGTCCAAGAGTTTTGCTCACGCCAGTGTACATATAATGTCTTTTAATGATCCTATCTCTTCTAAAAGTTTTCTGATAGCTTTCGGGTTCTTTTCTACTTTGAGTTCTACATTCTCGAAGAATTTTTTAAGCACTCTTTGCAAAGTGCTTCAGGCATCCGAGCACATATCGTACCATACGATATGCTGGTAAAAGAATCGTTTCCATATATCGCTCCTGAAAATACTTGGCACCTATGTTTAACCTTTGCAAGAATGGCTAGTGTAAAGTCCTGATATGAATATAACAGAAACATTGTGTTGGGAACTTAAGAAACAAGTGCTCTAAACAAAACTAAGAAGTTTTTAAGAAATTTGAGATTACGGTCAAGAATAATGGGGGAGGGGAATACCAATGCGAAAATCTGGACCTTTTTCCATTTAATCAAGCTGAGGCAATTATTCCAGTCAAAGACAGCAACACTAATTACTATCTCCATACTTCGTTATTTTGTACTTTCTGTTATAATAAAGATAAATTAAAAATCCTTTGTAGGCTAAGAAAGAGATCAAATGTGAAATATTCGCTGCTGACCCAATAATTTTACATAGACTTTTTTTTTAGTATCACATCATTATGCTTAAGATGCTCTATTATCCAACGTACAACATTAACGAATATGTTTTCTGGACCTCAAATATCGTGTACTGAGAAAAGCACACAATTAATCACTGTTGATTTTAGCGTAAAATTAACAAAAATAATTAATTTACCACAGTATCCCAAAAGCTTTACACATCAGTATATAGTGAAACATTAAATTTTTAATATCTGACTATAAGATAATTACTAACTCCATATTTTTTGCAAAAAAGAAAAATATAATTTTTAACTTTAATTGAAAGGGGGAATTTTTGTTGATGCCTCAGTATTTTTGCATGGCCTTTTTCTCAGCATCATTCTGATTTCGTGGAGGTACCTATCCTATCTTTTCTAAAAACTTTTTGGTGATTTTTAGTTTTCTTTTCTACTGTTAATTAAGCAAAAAACAATAGACGATCAGATATTGAAGAATTTTCGGTCCATTAAGTCTAGGGTAACATAGACGAGAACTGAGGAAAATCAGCTCCACATGTCGGAGTCAACCATCGGACGTTTGGTCCATGAAAACATCAAATACACAACCTACATAATAGGGCAGGTCATGTTCAATAGTACCCGGGAAAACCGTGTGATCCGGTGGAATTGCTTGCTAAACAAAAACACTTTCACTATCGTGTTAGCACAAACATCTAGCTCTTCCGATTTATAGACAAAGGTTAATTACGCCTGGGGGGCTTCTCTGAGAGGGAGCTCAACAAGCATACCGACAATACCGAGGCTAAGCTCTGGCATCTTGGAATCATGGCCAAAAGGAATAAAAGATCCTTGTTCAACTTATGAAATCGTTTTTGAATCCTTATCCAGTGCGTATTCGAAGCTGACGGCGATTCTGTCGAATAGATATGTTTTATTACACTTCTTGCTGGTGGAACTCTTTCCCGTCTTCTTGCTTCCCGATCAACTTTGATCTTGAAGAATATAGATGTAATGTTAATCGCTATCTTCTTAATTATTGTTCTTTTATTCTTCTTTCTCCTTGATAGTGATTTTTCTCGTATTCTCTAACACTCCATTGGTTTTAGTGGTTTACTGCCTTACTTGTGGAGAATGATCTAAAAAAAAGTCAGATAAAAAGATATGTCGTTCTCGTTAGTTCAACCGATAGATTCGGAGATTGAAGCCTTCTTAAATATTGTCAGGTTCATCGTGTTTAATACTCTCAGGCCTGTGATAAGTATGACTCTACAGTGGCCAAAAGAAAACAAAAAGACGGTGGAACATTGTCAGGAATGTCCAATTAATTCACCGACGAGAACCCCGGAAAATTACTGAGGCCCAATCAGCATCATATGCCGGAGACAGCAATAAGACGAGAATAGCATAATCCGGTCGAAGCGTATTAATATGTAAATTTCGATTATATAAAAATATTATCAAATACATATAACCCTACCTAATACATACTAGTAGATATAAATATTATCTAATACATATAACCTTATTTTAGAAGTAAAATTATTTGTACGTGATGAACAAATAATTTTACCCCTAAAATGGCATCTACTCAAGAAAATATGATTCCTGAAAATAAATTCAATTTTACAATCAATCTGTTAAAAAGCCGATACAATTCCATGAAACTCACCATAAAGACAAGATAAGGGAACATTTAATTTCGCTGCGTATATATTTAAGCGCACTGGATTTGTGAAACAGGTTCAAATAAAATGTAAACATGCTGATTTGACTTAGGGAAATAAAAATAAATGAAAATTATAGTGAGAGAAATAAAGTGCGTATTATCCGACAAAAATCCGACTCAGAATTAAGAATATAAATTTATGATATTACTTAGACGTCAAGAAGAAATTATTTAGGCATTTTAACGTAAAGAACAAATTTTAATTAAAATTAAGTAAGAAGGCTATTTTAGTGTTTACAATGTGCTTCCAACTTATTTACAATATTCGTCTTAATAGAGGGGCCTTGTTTTTCTTCTTCTTCTCCTCCTCCTCTTCTACTTCTTCTTGTCCTCCACTTCTCCTCCTCCTTCACTTCTTCTTCTTCTTCTTCTTCTTCTTCTTCTTCTTCTTCTTCTTCTTCTTCTTCTTCTTCTCCTCATCTTCTTCTTATTCTTCTTTGTGCGAAGTTTCTTCAGAACCTAGGCGATCATGGCTTTCCACAACTACCTATCCCTTGTGGATCTTAGCAGTTTTTTGTTACCTTTGCTAAGGTTCCTGCTATTACTTCACTCTTGCTCGTCAGGTTGGTGGCTAACTGCTTTTCCCCTATCTTTCCATTAATATGCCCCGTGACGGTTAAGTTTTCTAAGCCCTTGTTATGTACCCAAGGGATTTCAGTTGTATTTTCCTGATTCTGAGTGGAACTCTTTCTTTCTGTTGCCATTTTCTTTAAGACTACCTTGTTTTATTCCCAGGGCATCTTTTTTTGTAGAACCATATATCTCTCAGTTCTTCTTGTTTTTTCTTTTCATTATCCGTAGGGAGATTATTCATGATTCACGGTCATATAAGACGATACATAACATATAGCAAAACAGCAACACTATTTGAGATGCACTGAGATGAAAAACCTATTAGTTTATCGGATTTAGTTATATTGTCATGATATGAATAAAATTGAATGTAGTCATTCTTTTGCTAATATGAATCAAATGTATATAGTAATCCTTTTGCTAATTCGGATAAAAATGAATATAGTCATTGATCTGCTGATTTGAATAAATATGTATATAGTCATTTTTTTGCTGAATTGAATAGGAATTTTGTAGTCATTCATTTTCTTATTTGAATATAAATGTATGTAGTCATGTTTTGCTGATTTGGATAAAAATGCATGTGCACATTTTTGCTGATTTGAATAAAAACGCATGTAATCATTCATTTGCTGATTTAAATAAAATGCATGAAATCATTCATTTGATGATTTGAAGAAAATGCATGTAGGCATTCATTTGCTGATCTGAATAAAATGCATGCAATCATTCATTTGCTGATTTGAATAAAAATTCATGTTGGCATTCATTTGCTGATTTGAAGAAAATGCATGCAATCATTCATTTGCTGATTTGAATAAAAATGCAGGTAGGCATTTATTTACTGATTTGAAAAAATGCATGCAATCATTCATTTGCTGATTTGAATAAAATGTATGCAATCATTCATTTGCTGATTTAAATAAAATGCATGTAGGCATTCATTTGTTGATCTGAATAAAATGCATGCAATCATACATTTGCTGATTTGAATAAAAATGCATCTAGGAATTTATTTACTGATTTGAAAAAAATGCATGCAATCATTCATTTGCTGATTTGAATAAAATGTATGCAATCATTCATTTGCTGATTTAACTAAAATGCATGTAGGCATTCATTTGTTGATCTGAATAAAAATGCATGCAATCATTCATTTGCTGATTTGAATAAAAATGCATGTAGGCATTCATTTGCTGATTTAAATAAAATGCATGTAGACATTCATTTGTTGATCTGAATACAATGCATGCAATCATTCATTTGCTGATTTGAATAAAAAAGCAGGTAGGCATTTATTTACTGATTTAAATAAAATGCATGTAGGTATTCATTTGTTGATCTAAATAAAATGCATGCAATCATTCATTTGCTGATTTGAATAATAATTCATGTTGGCATTCATTTGCTGATTTGAAGAAAATGCATGCAATCATTCATTTGCTGGTTTGAATAAAAATGCATGTAGGCTTTATTTACTGATTTGAAAAATGCATGCGATCATTCATTTGTTGATCTGAATAAAATGCATGCAATCATTCACTTGCTGATTAAAATAAAATGCATGTAGGCATTCATTTGTTGATCTGAATAAAATGCATGCAATCATTCACTTGCTGATTTAAATAAAATGCATGTAGGCATTCATTTGTTGATCTGAATAAAAATGCATGTAGACATTCATTTGCTGATTTGAATAAAATAAGTGTAATCATTCATTTGCTGATTTGAATAAAATGCATATAGTCATTCATTTGCTGATTTGAAGAAAATGCATGTAATCATTCATTTGCTGATTTAAATAAAATGCATGTAGGCATTCATTTGTTGATCTGAATAAAAATGCATGCAATCATTTATTTGCTGATTTGAATAAAATGCATGTTGGCATTCATTTGTTGATTTTAATAAAAATGCATTTAGGCATTCATTTGCTGATTTTAATAAAATGCATGTAGGCATTCATTTGCTGATTTGAATAAAATGCATGTAATCATTCTTTTGCTGATTTGAATAAAATGCATATAGTCATTCATTTACTGATTTAAATAAAATGCATGTAATCATTCATTTGATGATTTGAATAAAATGCATGTAATCATTCATTTGCTGATTTGAATAAAATGCATGCAATCATTCCTTTGCTGATTTGAATAAAATGCATGTTGGCATTCATTTGTTGATTTGAATAAAAATGCATGTAGGCATTCATTTACTGATTTGAATAAAATGCATGCAATCATTCATTTGCTGATTTGAATAAAAATGCATGTAAGCATTCTTTCTCTGATTTTCGATATACCTTGAATAATTTATTATTGCCTCTGTTTAATATCATGTATTTACATTTGTTACTCAATCATTAGCTTTTATTTCAAAAGAAATTCAAACGTTACTTCAACCTGTTTGAGCTTGAGCCTGTTAATAATATTTTTATATAAAATCTTTCCGTCCTTAAAAAAACAATAAACAAGATGATTGACAAGTTTCGCGCATAATCAGTTATTTTTAGGTATGTATTTAAACAGGCCAAATTCTAGAAGTTCTAGGAATGAGAATAGAAGAGTGAGAATAAGTATTATAATGAGAAGAATAAGAACTATTAGGATCAATAATACATTTAATATAAGAATGTATAGCATTTCAAGTTCAGTTTGGGACTAATCAAAGTCATTTTGGGACTAAGCTCATAATGAAATAGCCAGGTCCTGAATGGGACGTAAAAAATTCAAAATGAAATAAGCAAGTTTGAATTGGTAATAAGCAGACTCATTATGGAAAAATGTTTTGAACTCATCTGTGCATTTCAATAAACAAATATCATGGATGAAAAAACCTATTGGGTGGTAAATCAGATAAATAAAAGTCGGGGCGTAGCGTTGCGTAGATTTTACTATCAATTCCTTACAAGGGGCCATTCTTGAACGGATAAATTTGTGTCAAAGTTGGAGTTTCTGGCACTTTCATTGATAAGACAATCAGGGAGAAGAGAATAAATGAATGGATAGACTGTATATAGTGTTAAAGAAGAGAGAATAAGATAGAGTTATTCAAAATGAAATGATTTGAGGGACAACAG
Source organism: Acanthosepion lycidas (assembly GCA_963932145.1). NCBI lineage: Eukaryota > Metazoa > Mollusca > Cephalopoda > Sepiida > Sepiidae > Acanthosepion > Acanthosepion lycidas. The sequence continues at coordinate 14,264,329 of OZ010573.1, forward strand.
GGCAAATCTTGAAAGTCCGAAGTAAAAACAGCAAAGAAATAATGAATGCATATATGAAGAAGGAGTTTAAAAACAAAAAATAAGATATAATGAGAGCTTAAAATAAGCGCTGAAAGTTGCATTCATAAACATATCATTCATGGATTTTCTTGATTTTTTGATTTCTCCTAGAAGATAAAACATTTCAATAGTAAAATTTAGTTGCACCTTATTAATTTATCCGGATAATATTTAATTACAAAGTCATTTTTAGCAAAATAGCTGCTCAATCACAAATCGAATTTGCCTAATCCATTTTGAACTTGCTAAGTCCCAAATCAAATTTGCTTATTCCATTTTGAATTTGACTATTTCATTTTGAATATGCTTAATCCCATTTTGAATTTGACTATTTCATTTTGTATATGCTTAATCCCATTTTGAATTTGACTATTTCATTTTGTATATGCTTAGTCCCATTTTGAATTTGACTATTTCATTTTGAATATGCTTAGTCCCATTTTGAAATTGACTATTTCATTTTGAATTTGCTATGTCCCAATTTAAATTTGACTATTCCATTTTGAATTTGCTACATCTCATTTAGAATTTGACTTGGCTATTTCATTATGAACTTGCTTAGTCCCAAAACGATTTTGATTAATCCCAAATTGAAATTGAAATGGTATAGAATTCTAGAAATTCTAGGAATAAGTAGGCTAGACAGTCACTATAATGATTACCTAGAGAGATTCCGACATTTTTTGACATGTTGAATTTCAAATAAGATTTGTTCATATCAACCTCTACTGATAATGGCATCAAAGAGGCAAATTTATGTTTATTTTTATTTTAGTGACCAAAGACGCATTCCGAAAGCTAGGCAGAATATTAGGAGACAGGAGGATTTCGTTGGTAACAAAAAAAAAACAAAAACATTATTGAACTGCTACGTGACATCTGTCCTCTTTTACGGCAGAGAATGCTGGACAGTCTCCTCAAAGATGAAGAAGAAACTCGAAACAACGGAGATATGGTTCTACAGAAGGATGCTAAGGATATCATGGACCAAGCGATTGAGCAACAATGAGGTCTTAGAGAGGTTGCAAGCAAAGAGGAAGCTTACACTTAACATCAGGAAGAGGCAGCTGAAGTTTCTGGGACACGTAATGAGAAAGGAGGGCCTGGAGAATCTGATACTTACAGGTCGAATAGAGGGAAAGAGAGGCAAGAGAAAGCAACGCATGGCATACATCGAGGGCTTGAGAAAGTAGATGACAGACCAACGCCTGGGGTAAGTAGCAAAAGGACAAAATTTATTGAGAGTTCCAAGGGACATAGGGAAAGTGGAGAGCCATGATCGCCTATGTCCTGAAGGACATGGCACATAAAAAGAGAGACAGTATATAGTGGCTGGTTAATCTATTCCGAGCATACCCTATTGGTAGGGTGGGTGAAGAATCCCTGTAACAGAAGCCCGCTCAGGCACATTTGTATGTGTATGCGCGTGTAGGCGTTTTTAAATACCAAAAGAGTCCACCATACTGTAACTATGCTGCGCAGATCTTACAGTTTCTAGGGGAGAGCGCATTACCTAGAGCGATTAACAGGTGTACAAAGCCTGTACACTCAACCCCTCGGTCACGATGGCTTCGTGATTTCGTGCTAAATTTATTAATTATCTAAACTAGACATAACCTAATTTTTCATGTCTATAGCATTGCTTTTATTTCGTAAGCCACCAAACTTCTTTAGATGAGCTGAACTGATCGTACCAAACTGAGGGTTTAGAAATTTTGTGATATGCTCCAGAAATTTGTGTGGAGCGAAACCAATTCCAGACACTGTTTATGCAAACGCACATAGAAAGAAATTGCTGTTCATTTCTGGCACCACAATCAATTCCAAACCATAGAATAAAGCGTCCTGGGTAAGACGTTAAACAACATCCGCGTCCTGGGTACGACGTTTAACTACATCCGCGTCCTGGGTAAGACGATAAACTACGTCTGACAGCAAGGCCTCTGATCAGGGGGTTTTGAGGAGTATGGAACCACCTCTTAATTGCTGGTGTTCCCAGGTCCACCCTGACCCGGGATGGTAGCATCTGTTAGGGTCTCAGTTATGGGCAACTTGTTAACTATTACCAGCAATACAATTTTGAAGGAAAAATATTACCAGAAACAGAATTTTGACAACACAAATTATTACCAGCAATAAAAAATGTTTTCGGCATTAAATAACCCATTGAGGTTGATATGCCATAAAACAAAATAAACCAAACCAATCTCAACCAAAGAATACATATTCTATTCATACGAATCTATCCTAAAAATGTTGTCGGCATTAAATAACCCATTGAGGTTGATATGCCGTAAAACAAAATAAACCAAACCAATCTAAACCAAAGAATACATATTCTATTCATACGAATCTATCCTAAAAATTTTGTCGGTATTAAATAACCCATTGAGGTTGATATGCCGTAAAACAAAATAAACCAAACCAATCTAAACCAAAGAATACATATTCTATTCATACGAATCTATCCTAAAAATGTTGTCGGCATTAAATAACCCACTGAGGTTGATATGCCGTAAAACAAAATAAACCAAATCAATTTAAACCAAAGAATACATATTGTATTCATACAAATCTATCCTAAAAATATTGTCGGCATTAAATAACTGTTGTGGATTCCGGGATGAAATCCGGTCTCAAATGAATGACAAACGCAGGAATGAAATATGGCAAATAAATGTATTGACGTAATAATACAATTGGTAATACGATTAGTAGATCCAGAAATGCGGTTAGTAGCAATAATAATATATATACAGTCTGGGAAATTCAGTATCGAAGTATGACTTCCTTCTGAGTCAACGTGCTCGCAACTGTGACTCCTACAAAGCGGTTACTTCACACTCTCACTCTCTCACTGTCTCCCGGGTATTCACCGGAGGGGAGTTAGTATTTTTTCTCTTATGGTTGATAATCAGAGGTTCGGTAAATTTTCTCTTCCTGTTTGACCTTCTAATTTCTGTGTCTTCCTGTGGTCTTTGGATCTCAAAAGCTTCGAAGATTGCATCCATTGAATCGTCGTTTTCTGCGGGTGACGAGCTTGGCTCCTCAACCCGTCTTTTTTGTAATTGGTCAATATGTCTTCTATGTGAAAAATTCTCGCCTGGTACTGTGCACATCACATTTCCTAATCTGTTAATTATTGTGCCAGGCTCCCAGTAAGCCATATTGTTTCTAAACATCATAAAGTAAACCAGTTCTCCTGGTTTAAATGATCTCTTGGGTACCATAGGTGTATACTGGTTTTTGTTCTTTTTTGGCAATAATTTGTCAAACACAGACCTTATTCTCCGAGCAAACATCAATTCCACTGGTGAAAGAACCGATGGCGTGTTCACGTTAGGTGTTATTCTGTACACTTGGAGGAACTGTTGTATCGCTTTTATCGTCGGTACATCCTCGGATTTTTTTAATGCTCTTTTTAATGTGTCAACGAATCTTTCAGCTTGTCTGTTCGACCTCTTGTGGTACGGAGCTACCTTGATATGCTTTACTTGATATGCCTCACAGAATTCTTTGAAGTCACTGGAGGTATATTGTGTGCCATTATCGCTTACCAAACAATCCGCGACGCCAAATCCCGCGAATACTTCGTGTAACCCAGTTTATGGTATTTTCTGTCGTCGGGTGTTTAAATCTGGCAACCTCTGGACATTTACTGAAACTATCTACTGTTATTAAATAGTAGTAACCCTCAATGGGTCCTTCGTAATCCACGTGGATTCTGGACCACGGTCTGTCGACTTTAGGCCATGGCTTTTGTATAGAGGGTCGAGCTTTCACCGCAGCAGTACAACCTTTGCAGCTTTCCACCATTTGCGTAATATCATCGTCCGTGGCCAGTAGACAAAACTTCTCATAAGTGATTTCATCCGGTTTTTTCCGGGATGTTCTAAGTGAAAATCTTTCAAAATCCATCTTCGTAGCGACTTCGGTATTACTACTCTCTCGTTATACAATATGTTGTCACAAATTGAGAAACTGTCTGCTAAATTCCTCACCTTCTCTTCTATTTTTTTCTTGCTATTCTGAATAAATTCGTCTCTTTCTGCCTCTCGTCTTATCTCTAGCAGCGTTACAGGTAGTTCCTTTATTGTATTGCATAATACCTTACTGATTTCATCTTCAGCTTGTAATGCCGCAATTACCGAATCTTCTAACGGTTCGCCTTTCACAGTTATTAATCGCGATAGTCCATCAGCGTGTCCTATTTTCTTTGATGGTAAGAACTCCAGTTTAAAATATAGTTTAGTAACACAGTTCCCCATCTTAAAAGTCTGTTCGCTGTATAGACTGGTAGACCCATTTTGAACCGAAAATCGTAAGAAGTGGTTTGTGGTCCGTTTGGAGCATGAACTCTCTCCCATAAATATATCTGTGAAAACGAGTTACTGCAAAAATTATGCCCAATGCTTCCTTTTCGATCTGTGAATAGTTTTTCTCCGACGGTAATAATGATCTAGATGCGTGCGCAACGGGTTTGTTTGTACCGTTTCGCATCTTGTGTAGAATACACGCACCTACCCCATGTGAGCTCGCGTCACTTGCAATAATGATTTTGAGTTTGGGATCGAAATGTGTCAATGTTAACTCTGAAGTTAATTTTTGTGTTATTTCCTTAAATGCTTTTTTACAGTCCTCCGTTTTTTTTTTAAATTATTCTCCTTTTTTAGTAACTCATTTAATGGAGCCCTCAGTTTATGCATATTATCAATAAATTCGCCATAGTAGTTAGCTAGGCTCATGAAACTTTGTAGTTCTGTAACATTTTTTGGTTCTGGCATATTTTTAATGGCCGATGCTCTCTCTGGGTCCGGTTTCCTGCCATTTTCATTTATTATCTGACCTAAGTATTTAATTTAATTTAGGAAAAAATCATACTTTTCTCCTTTTACTTTGAACCCAAAGTCCTGAAGTCTTCTGAAAACTTCCTTTATGTGTGATGTGCGCTCTTCAACATTGTCGCTCTTAATTAGAATGTCATCCAGATAAGCGGTCGCGAAATTCTGGCCAGTGAGCATTGTGTCCATCGTCTGCTGAAAAATTGCTGGTGCAACTTTTACTCCGAATGGTAGTCTGTTGAATTTGTACAACCCTTTGTGCGTATTAATGCAAATAATTTTCGTACTCTCTTCTTGTACTGGGATTTGTAGATAAGCCTCACTTAGATCTATTTTTGAAAATATCTTACCGCCGTTGAGCTTTGTAAATATTTCCTCTGGGCTCGGTAGTGGGTAATAATGGTCTTTTATAGCCTTGTTAAGCCGCGTCGAAAAATCTACGCATACGCGGATTTCTCCTGATTTCTTTTTCACATAAACTACCGGTGCTGCCCATTCACTAAACTCTATTTTTGAAAGAATCTCAGTTTATTCAAGTCTCTCCAATTCTTTGTCGATTTTTTCTATAGAAGCGAACGCTTCTGGACGTTTTCTTTTAATTCAATTCTGGCCTCAAATTTGTAGCATCGTCCCAACCCGCTCGAAAATACCCCAGGAAATATAATAATTATGTAATTCTCCCTTTAACTTTATAGCATCTGATGGTTCAAACTCTAACTTTTTGCAAAAAGAGATGATAGGTAGATCCCAAACGTTGAACTTTTGCATCCAGTCGATACCTACTAGATTTTCAGTATCTTTCATGACGTATATCTTAAGTTTTTTTGTTTTCCCGTGAAATTTAACATTCACGATTATTTCTCCTTCTTTATTCGCTTGCCTGTAACCGACTTGGCAATTTTTTGTGTATGTAACATGGTTGGTCTGTTAAGTTTTCTCCATGTCTGTAGGTTGATTAAGGTGAGGTCGGAACCCGAATCCAGTTGCAATTTTATCTTTCTATTTAAAATTTCAAGTTCCACATATTTCCTTATGTTGGTTTTGTCTTTGTTATGCATCCTAGTAGCTCTTATTCTACTAGTATCTTTTCTGTTCCTACATTGGGATGCCTTGTGGCTCTTTTTTCTACACTCAAGACAGTTTTTGTATTTAAAATGACAATCCTTGTTCCAATGTAGTCCTCCACATCGATAACATACTGATGAGGGGGGGGGGCTTATATTTGCTTCGATTTTCGTCATAATTTGCCCTGTATGTTGTACTTTTTCTCTTATTATAGAAGTTTTTTTCTTTCCGTGGAGGGTGAGAATCTTTTTTCATTATTATAGAATTTTTGATTTCTTTCCGGGGAGGGTGAACAACGTAGACTTTTGTTTAACTTACGTATATGAGATACAGCTGACTCCTCAATGTCCTACGAATCTTTCTTTATATTTAGACATTTCTGGCAATCTTCCGATAATTGTAGTGTTAACCCAGGTTCATTTTGTAATTTTGAAAGCATTCTTTTGCGCATTTCCCTATCTTTTGTTGAAACTAACCCTTGAACAAAGATGAGACACTTGAAATTGTCTGGGGTTAATTCCGCTAATTTGAAGTCGTCGCAATGTTTATTTACGATTGCGACAAACGTGGAATAATCCTCATTATCGCCCTTTACCAGGTTATGGCATTTTCACCTCCTGTGGAAGAGTGATGTTTTTGGACTAAAGAGTTCTTTAAGACATGTCACTGCTTCGTCAAATTTTAATTCGTTCGTCTTTTTTGGCAAGATATAATCCATGAACTTTGTATATTCTTCAGTTCCTAATTTTCTAAGCAATAGACGTAGCTTTTTTGCTTCTGTCCAATTTTGACAGACGATGTTAAAGATGACTTCATGTTTTCTGAAGTAATCTCCGAAATTTTTATCCTCATCTAGAGAATATTTGAAAATCTCTATGGTATTCCACACTGCGTTTTGCGAAAAAGTTGTCTCTTTTTCAATATCTAATTGCTTGTTACCCGCTACTTTCAATATTAGTTCCTGGAGCTCTATTTGTCTATCTTGGTTTTCCTTCTGCGTTTGTAGCAATTGCTTTTGCCATTTTTCTTCCATTCTTTCTTGTTGTTGTAATTGTTGATTATTGTGGTATTTTACCAGATCTACCAAAATATTTTAAAAATCTTCCATGCTAACTCAATTTTATGTATTTTTAATCCTCGTAACTCTTTGTCGCCAATTTGTTGTGGACGACGAGGGAAATTTTTTTTGTTGTTTGTTCTTCCTGTGTAAGTTCGTATCGCTCGTCGCCAATTTGTTGTGGACGACGAGGGAAATTTTTTGTTGTTTTTTCTTCCCGTGTGAGTTCGAATCGCTCGTCGTCAATTTGTTGTGGATTCCGGGATGAAATCCGGTCTCAAATGAATCTCAGTATCGAAGTATGACTTCCTTCTGAGACTACGTGCTCGCAACTGTGACTCCTACAAAGTGGTTACCTCACGCTCTCACTGTCTCCCGGGTATTCACCTGCAGCAGTACAAGTACACACTGGGCGAGTTCACTTGTATAAAAAGGGGTGGACCCCTTAACAATAATCCATTGAGGTTGATATGCCGTAAAACAAAATAAACCAAACCAAACGATAAAATAAATCACGTCAAGATTAATAAAAGTGTAATAGAAAACGGATTTCTCGTAGATCCCAGATGAGAAGCGCAAAAAAGGCGAAAAAATGTTTAAATAAAATAAATAAAAAATCAAAACATTTTAAAGAAAGTTTCTTTAGTCAGTAATTTATTTGTGGACCATTTAAAATTGGTACATGACTTTGAGAGAACCTTCTATATCAGTGGGCTGATATACAAATGGTACTGCGAGCAGTTCTTTGCTGGAGAAAAAAAAACTTCTGGAAGAATGAAGTCGCCAGGAATATAGCATAAAATAGTGAAACCAAAGGTCCTAACTCTACAACAGAGTTACTAAGTTATCTTAAAAGTAGTAATGTAAATTGTAGGATGGCCTATGTACAACTGTTTGGAATTTGATGTATATATATTGGCTACAGTTAGTATTTAGTAAGCGTCAGTTAGTTTTCTCACAATGACAGAAATATGTACTTAGGAAAGGATCTTCATGCCAATAACCCACAAGACCGGCTTGCAAAATATTACTCCGCAATAAGTCGGTCACAGAATGATTAAAATAGGCTGATGTATATTTTTTTCTGTTGAATTTACGAGATTCTTGGAGGTACTTCTCGTTTAAAGAGATCTCAGGTAGCATATTTCAAGACGTTGTTCATAAAGGATTATGTCTTTATTGTGAAAAACTGGTTTGGAAAAGATAATTAGTAGAGATCTTGTTACGATGAACCAAAATAGACAAAACTGGCACTCAAGAGAGAATCAACAGCTTAATATTTGATTAACTTGTAATTCAAGTTGATCATCCCATTTTTAAAAAGAGTTGATCTTGTTTCTTTTCAACTTGATCTTACGTCTTTCCTGTTGATCTACTATTTTAATGCTTTTCAAAGCTTTCTTTTATTCTGCGTCAATCTTGCATATTTTATGACATTAAATATCATTTCATGTTTTCACTTCTCCTACCGCTGTCTTTTCTATTTTTGATGCTCTTATAAATATAACTTGCATACTTTTAATGCTAAGTCCCTTCAGAGCGAAGGCTTTCCACTGTTTCATTTTATTACATGTGAATTGGCATGCCTTCTTGAGAACGACAGTGTCGTTTTCCGTTGCATTCTACCATTTATGCTAGTTACGATATATATATATATATATATATATATATATTTTATAGTTTATGAAAAACTAGGTAATCCGTATGGGTAGACCCAAGGAGGATAAAATCCAGAGAGCTCAATGTAAATCCAGAGCAAATAATTTAAATAAAAACAGGCCACTTTAAGGTTCCATGTAATAAATTATTTCACCACAGCCCTTTTAAAGGACTGTGGATCATCAGACTTTACTTCCAAAGGTTGAAACGAAAACCTTTGGAAGTCTGATGATCCGCAGCCATTTAAAAGGGCTGTGGGGAAATAATTTATTACATGGAACCTTAAAGTGGCCTGTTTTTATTTAATATATATATATATAGTTGGATTGACGTGAGTTTGTGACCCTGGGTTTCATGCTTTTGCGATCGTCAGACAAACTGATTAATTTTTAAAATTTTGAAATTTATGTAGGGTTGCGTGTATTGGTGTTTTTAAGGAAGTGGGAGGAAAAATTGTTGTCGTGATGCTACTCATACTTACGCAAATATACATACATGCCCGTACACCCATTGAGATACGCAGACACATACACACGGATGCTCAACCACCAGAGCTCACACAAACATAAACATGTGAACAGTATGGGACTTGGCATATATATGTATATATGTGTCGTTGTGTACATGCGTACGCATTTGATTGCCGTATTCAATGTTGGATTGTGTAGCGAATATTTTTCCTGATTTTAGCGATGTCAACGCGCAGACCGTTTTTCTATTTTTGTTCGCTGAATAATATTTTCTCGCACGCACGTATATACGTATGATGGGATCTGTGTAAAACTATGATAGGTAAAAATTGTATTATTTTTAATATTTTAAGTCTGTTTTGTTATTTTTTAAAGCCGGTTATTTGCTTGTTTTTGGCGATTGCGCATATGTAAATGGTAGAAATTCCAATTTGTGATAATTATTAGTTTTTATGCGGTGGTATTAATTTTGCTGGGGAAGAGAGGAGTAATTTACGTTAATGCTGATTGCTGATTAATACGGCAATAGTAATTGTGATGTGTTAGTAATGGTCGGGGGGTTGATGATAATAACGATTGTAGCAGCAAATAGTTATTGTAAAGTGGTAGAAGTGATTAGTAATAGTGGTGGAATGATAATAACAATAAATGCAATTATTATGATGGTAGCTTGAACTAGAGAATAATTGATGGTGTTATGGTATCAGTGGTTTCTCTTTTCATGTTTATAGGGTCAATGGTGGTTTATGTCAGTGGTGTTTTCATCAGACAAACTAAAGTTCGTCTGATGAAAACTATTTTATATTCAATGCAAAATAAAAGGCTCATAATATCTGTCTATATTTCTGAGATGAGGTATTATGTACACTATTTACATTATTCGGACTATTGTTTTCATCTTTGTCGCCATATTTATTACAACGTTTTGGCCGTTCAGTATCTGTCTATATTTCTGAGATGAGGTATTATGTACACTATTTACATTATTCGGACTATTGTCCTCATCTTTGTCGCCATATTTATTACAACGTTTTGGCCGTTCAGTATCTGTCTATATTCTGAGATGAGGTATTATGTACACTATTTATATTATTCGGACTTCTTCAGGTGGTTGGAAAGTCGAACTGAAATCTTTATTTCGCTTTATTTCAATACCCGGTTAAGGCAGTGGAGAACTTTGGAGAGGGGACTTAGCAGGAGATAACTGATAACTGATATACATTAAATATGGTACGTGGAACTAGAACAGTCTACCCCAGTGAGCGAAATAAATGGTTCAGTTCGACATTTCAACCACCTGAACAAGGCCGGAGCGTACAATGGCCGAAACGTTGTAATAAATATGGCGACAAAGATGCGGACAATAGTCCGAATAATGTAAATAGGCTCATTATATATTCCAAAGTAGAAGATCTGTCCTTCTTGACAAACCCAATGAATCAAAAAATATATTATTCTGCCCACTAACTCTATCACAACTACAAGCGAAAAGGCTTTATCTAAACTCAATACACAATTTGTCACAACTACATCTAAAACTATCAAAGAAGCACAACAACAAGCCAAAACTTGAAGGAGGAATTTACTCTATCAAATGCGGGAATTGCCAAGATTGAATACATTCGAGAAACCTCAAGGAGTTTAAAAAGACTATATGAACACAAATGGGACATTTAAAAAAAACACACATTGGTTGTCCACCGTAGTAAAACTGACATAGGGAATGCTACTTTGATTAAAAGAGAAAATAATCTACAAAGACTAAAATGTCTGGAAAGTGTCTTGATAACTTTTTTCCAGCCATTGTAAATTTGAGTCTAGGCTCTTACAATATATCAACAATTTTGGTAGATCTTCTGTTATCACAACGTGGGATAGGGAAAAAGTGATTGAGAGAAAAAGAAAAAAAGAATATAGAAGAATTTGACTAGATTGAAAAAAATATTATTTCAAAAAAAAAAAAAAATGTCAAAAATATTCTTTCAAAAAGTTTGGAACTACCAGTCTCTCTCATTTTGTGCGCATGTGTATATGTGGCAACATCAACAAAACCCAGTCAGATAAAATCCTGAACGATGAAACGCGTCGCAAAAACATTTTTTCTAAATACTGTTTGTTGATATGTAAAATTATACAAAATTATTTTGTATAAATTATACAAAATTATATATATATATATATATATATATATATATATATATATATATGTAATTCCTAGATATCATGTTACACAGAAACAATAACGAACTCAATTTTTACGTTTACATAAAGGCTGCAAACAAAAAAAAAAGATCTGATCAGTTTCTACTCAAACCACTCTTCTAAAATTAAATCAAGAATTATTATAGGTTTCTATCTGAGAGCATTAAGAATCTGAAGCCCCCAATATTTACCTAAAGATGAACCATACCTAAAGAAACACATTCAAAAAACCTACAATACTCATATCATTTCATCCACAACGCAAGAAGAAAGGCATACGAAATATACAACCGAAACAAAACTAATAACATAATCCGCAATAGTAAATCACATGAAAACAGATACATAATACTACCGACCAACTCTGTCACGTCCACTATCCAGAATAACCTATCCCATCTAAATAATCTTAAAATAATCACAAACACTTCCAAAACTATAATGCATATAATCAGATCCTCAAGCACTAACAGTAATAATATTTCTGAAGCAGATATTTATAAAATTAATTGCCAAAAATTTTCCTCCCAATATATTGGGGAAACAAGCAGAAGTTAAAAAAACAAAAACAAAAAAAAAAACGCATTTGTGAGTACACAAGAGACCTCACAAAAATTTAACTAATGCACTAGTCATACATAAAAATAAATTCAACCACAATTTTTATTTTAAAAAAGCTACATTCATAAAAAAGAAAATAACTCACTCAGAAGGAAAATCGTCGAGAGTGCCGCCATAGAATATTATCCAAATATTAATCTACGCCCAGGTTTTTCCCATTGTCACCTTTCCTAACAGAATTACTACTCTCCCAAGCCAATGTACAAAGCTGTATCAAGAAAACAAAAGAAAATGGTTGAATCCGTCAACATAACAATAAAAACAATATTTCTACGCCTGATAATACTTGACGTAAATTGCAGTTGACAGTATGAATACAATATCGTTTTCTATATCCTTCTAGTTGCTAAAGACATTCTGTTTGTTGTTAATAGTTACTTTGTTTTCAATAAATTCATCTCCTTTTTTAAAAAGTCCACATTGGAATAAACGCGTCGCCTAATAATACAGTTTTCCTATTGTCTTTTACCCTTATACAGAAACAAACACATACATACACACACGCACACATACACACACGCACACACACATATATATACGTTTTTCATAATTAAATTTCTAATAAAAGGTCACGTCTCACTTTCTTAAGCATGCATAATAATTTTCTTTTATGCCAATTTAAAAATTACCAGTGATGTGCTCATATTTTGAACTGTAATGTATATATATCCTTGGTGGCCGAATCGGTTAGACACGTCAGCGTAAATGACGGTTCCGTATAGGATGCAGGTTCGAATCGGTTAGGCACGTCAGCGTAAATGACGGTTCCGTATAGGATGCAGGTTCGAATCCTGTCCAAGGACGAATATTTTCTATGAAAATTTCTCGGACATTCAGGCCGGTAAATGTTATTTAATACTGTTTATTAATAACAGAGCATTTACTTAAATACTTGTATCTCTAAAAAGAACGTTAAACATAAAAATGTCTTTAATAAATATATATATATATATATATATATACACACAAACACACATATATCCATACACATATATATAATTTATTCGAAAATTATAACATAAATTTGCTATAAAATCACTAAAAAACAAACTATTTATTCTACATTCAACGCCATCACTTGATAAGACACCAGAAGTGTTGAAACAAAGTGGCTTTTTTGTAGTGATTTTATAACATATTTATGTTATAATTTTCGAATAAATTATATTTGCTCTACTCTGTATAGAGCACTCTTTGAAGAATTGTATTTTTTGATTATTGAAATTTATTCCGTATACATCAATTCTATACTTATATATATATATATATATATATATATATGCTTTTTTTACTTTTTGACATAAAAAACATAATGACATAATAAAATTTCTAATAAAAAATCACGTCTCACTCTTTTTTAAACATGTATAAATATTTTCTTTTATTTAAAGTACAAAATAAAAATTTAAAAAAATTAACAGGGCGTTCCTCAAACTTTTAAACTGTAGTGTAGATTATGCAACTTGCATATCTTACAAAATTAATTATTAGAAATATAGAAATTATCAGGATGAATTAGTAAGATGGATAAATTGAAATGAAGAAAATTTGTTTCTAGACTGACTAATTTTATTTAATGCCAATATTTAGTCCAAGTAGAGCTTACAGGCCTTGAAAATCACAAAGGGGTACTCGAAAGTTGGACAGTTACTCACTGAAATATTCAAAATTGAATACACTTGAGATGCTATTCTTTTCCAAGCACGACCGTTTGCTAAAGAATTTTGCTGATCCCAGTTGCAGATGCCTGCTCAGGCAGATTTGTGCTTCTTCAACACCGACAGAGCCCATCTGTAATTTATACTGCGACTATGCTGAGCGGACCTTAGTTTCTGGGAGAGAAGGCATCACTTGGTGTGATCATCTGTTCGAACAAGGTCATTACGTTCAAACCCTCGGTCGCAACCCTCTACGGCCTTCCGAGAGGTTCCATCTACTCAATGTCACTGATACGCGTTAGGTCACCCTGTAGTATTCTATTCAAACACCTTCCAAATATGTCGCATACTGGGTTTGATAACATTAAAAAGTCATGATAAATTAACGATGCTGAGATTCCAGCCCGGGTCTCATAGTCGGCCGTCTTGGGTATGACGATAAACTACACCCGGTAGCAAGATCTCTGGTCAAGAGGTTTTGTGGAATGTAGAACAAACTCTTGATTGCTGTTGTTCCCAGGTAGCACCTGTTAAGGTCACAGCTATGGGAAAATAATCTCCAGCCTAATCTGCGGTTAAAATACAATATATATATATATATATATATATATATATATATATATATATATATATATATATATATAATAATAATAATAATAATAATAATAATAATAATATGAAAATAACAAATTTTATAGCAAAAATAGCATTAATAGCTTTTTATAATAAAAAAAATACATTTTTTGTAGAAGAAATCAATGCCCACAGAAAACTGAATTTTGACATTAAATGACCCATAAAGAGTTGATATGCCACTAAACAAACAAACAAATAAACACTCATGTTTGGAAAGGGAACGTTTTAACTCACCGGCCGCGCTAACACGTAAAAGGTAAAAGAAAGTAAAAGGTAAGACGATAGTTCTCATCTACAAATACGACAGACAGACAGACAGATAGATTAGATAGATAGACAGATAGATAGACTGAGATGGAGAGAGATACAGGAAGAAAGTGAGAGAAAAAGAGTTGAGGGAGAGGTTACAGAGAGAAAAGGAGAAAATAAGATTAATAATTTAAGCCCATAATTCGGGCTAAGTGTAAAAGAATACAATTTAAGAAGATAAGTGTGATATAAATATGTGCTCACATATAAGTAACAAATTTATAGCATCGTATAAGTAACATTTTTGGTAGCTGTAAATTGAAGAAAGATTATCTAACTACTTAAATTTCAAGTTTTTGCAATTTAACTGTTCAACTTGGCTGAAGTAATTAATTGTACGTGACTCAGATATAATAAAAACAAAACTGCGATCAAATGAAACTAACTCTTAACTTCAGAATAAAAATAGTGAACTTTCGAAAAAATAATTCATTGAGCTAATAATAATGATAATAATAATAATAATTAGTAGAATGCTACCCATAAAAAATGACAGGGTTTTTAACGCGAGGATCGACGCTTCTGGATATGGAACAAAGTGTCGATCTGCAGTAAGAGTGTAGAGATGTAGGGGCGACTATTCCTCTTAGAGAAAATATGGATTCACGAAGGTCAGGTGACAGCCGGTGAGTGACGTCATTTCGTATACTAACGGAAGCCATTTGCTATTTAGCCCCCAGCAGCATGAAATAGAGAAGTTCAAAGTCCTTTGAAGTTTACACGAGAGCAGTCGCAGGGATTGGGCAAATTGTTGTCTTTGTTTCATCAATTGTTGAAAAACCTCCTGAAGAGTGGACTGGAAAAGTGCATAAAATGTTCATCTGCGAAACTCTAGAGTCGAAGTGCTGAATATATCATCAATCAGCTAAATGTCAATTTTTACTTGTATTAATCTTATATATATATATATATATATATATATATATATATATATATATATATATATATATATATATATATATATATATGTGTGTGTGTGTGTATACAGGGTGTCCATAAGGTTCGTGTGCACTTTAAAAAATCTATTTTATTTGTATTTGCGATAGAAATAATATGTAAAAAATGTTAAAAATTTTAATGTACCTCGTTTTAAGTATAGTTGAAATAACTAATGTGATTTCAGGCATTACTGTAAATCAGTTGGCAAATGTTTTCCGTGAACTGCAAAATCGTATTACCCTTTGTAATGCTAATGATGGAGGACATGTGGAAACTTAAATAAAATTTCAATAAAACTTTAAAAAATATAGATTTACTTCTTTCTAATCCATTTTACAAATTATTTCTATCAATATTCAATATTCTTGAAGCTATTTACATTCAAAAATTGAAACCAAACCTTAATAAAATTAATCATGAATATTTCACAAATGTTTTAAAATATCTACAGTAGATAGTTTAAAATACCTTTGTCTTAACTAATGGTTTTAAATTACTATTTTTTTCTTTTTTTTTTTTTTAAATATTCAGACATTTCAATAACTTAGTTATCTCCCTTGAAATTTGCATGTATGTCTACATGATAGAAGTAAAAAAATTGTCCAGTAGAGTTTTTCACTTCAGACGTAAAATTGTAATTTTCAGATGAACACAAAAATTTTATCTTAGACATAAAATGAACACAACTTTCTGTCTTAGAACAAACAGGATAATGACATTGGGCTATTCATCAACATGATAATTTTCTTCCTTCCTTTAATAAGGATATTAAGGAATTTGGCCGTGATTACTAGAAAATCCTTTTAAAGATAGGTAGACACAACTTGCATAAATTATTTAATGGCACACACTCTCTCTCTCTCTCTCTCACACACACACACACACACATATATATATATATATATATATATTAAATTAATCAGAAAACAGACAACCTTAAGGCTCCATTGATTATATTTTATTTCCCCACGAAGGTGTTTTTTTCCTGGTTTCCTTGGTTTCTAAGCATAAAAAATGGTTATAAATTTACGTATTATTTTGAGAGGTAGTTTTAAGTTGATGTAACGTGATAGAGAAAGGTGGAGGAGGACGACGACAGATATTGTCGAAATGAGAGAAGGAAGGAGAGTTAGGAATAATTTTAAATCTATTTTTTATTAAAATACTTAAAAGGGAGGTGAGGGCTAAAGACCAGACATTGACTTATTTAATATGTCATCTCAAAGGAAACGTGACAGAAAAGAAGAAAAGATATAAGAAATCAAATGTGGAAGCAGGGGTGGGAGGAAAAAAGAAAAGCAAGAATAAATTAATATATATAGGTATATTGCGGTTAATTTAAAAAAAAAACAGATTGATATATTTTTCAATAAACGTTTGAAATTAATTTAAAAATAATCAACAAAATACAATAGGAAAAAACATAGTGTGAATATAAGATAAACAAAAAATAAAAAAAAATAAAAAAATATATTAATATATAATAAAAATATATTAATATTATTATTAATAACAAATAAGGAGTAAAAAAAATTATAATTAAAATCCAAAATTTTAAATCTTATATTCATATTTTCAAATTAAAATATAAAATTTTAAATAGAATTGAAAAAAATTATAAAATAATATGGAAAAACATATTGACGAAATATATTGAAAAAATCGAATATCGAAAAACATTTCGAAATGAAACAAGTCTGTATTTCTGGTTATTATAAACGTAATGTTTCAGTGAACATTTTTTACTATTGCTCATATTGCAGTTTTTGCTGTTATCATTTCATATTTTTACCAGAGCTCACATTGCAATATTCGTTGCTATTATTGCTTTTCTATTTCACTCCTTATTACTGGTTCCCATATTGTATTAATTTCTATGCTTGGTCGGCTCAGGAGATTTTTGTATCCTAGCATATGTGCTAATTCATTAAGTTTTGGAATTTTTCAATGAATAGTGTACATAATACCTCATCTCGGAAATATAGACAGATACCAATGAGAGGAATAATAATAATAATAATAATAATAATAATAATAATAAGTGATAATGATGAAACGGTAATATGAGATCAGTTATAACTCATTTAACTATATATATTCTTGCATATATGTACATATAAACACACACACATATACATACCCCCACACACACAGATATATATATATATTCATATATACATACATATACATATGCATATACATATATATACATACACGTACACAAACATACACACATATACATTCACACACACACATATATATATATGAACATATATACATATATGAACATATACATATATATATATACAGACACACGTATATATATATACATATGTGTGTGTATGGATAGATCCACACATCCAAATACCCCCATATATAAACGTAAATACCCCCATATATAAACGCCTACTTACACATACACCTACATATGTGTTTCCTTATGAATACAATATAATCACCTACAATGTCAACACAATTGTATGAACACATATCAACACACATTTCCCCGTATACAAATATCTATACGCATTGACAGTATAACATAAGCAATTAAACCTATATATAGAGACATCAGGTGTTATTTCAAGTCTATATAATAGAAAATTCCGGACTATCCATCGACAGGCCTCCCAAATATTAGATGAGGTTTGTTATTTTGAGACGATGTTTATGCCTACATTTAGTAATTCCTAAGGATCATTATGTTTGATTATTAAGATTTTCTCCAGGTCAGATCTGTCTCTAAAGTTTCTGGGAGTTCGAGCCCTAGAGATAATTTTCCATTTCACCTGTGGGGTGAAACCGTTTTCCACCAGATCCTAGTAGTATTTAGACAGCACTGTTTGGGTTTTAAGGACTTATTAGGTTGGTGCAAAAATAATGACGTAATAATGTCGTTTTTTGACGTTAAAAAATACGTCAACAAACGACATTATTACTTCATTATTTTTGCACCAACCTAATATTAGTGAAGGAATGGCGATGTTAATAAATGCGCTGTTCCCAATTCCCAGTAGATATTACAATATAAATCTTTTTTCGGTTCGTATTATCTTTGGTGAAAATCGTGGCTTCGTACACCAAGTTTTCTGTCATACATAATCCTCACAATGGGCATTCAGTTTTTACCCTGAAATTACAGGTAGAAGAACTTTTTGTTATTGATTAGCATTAAATTCTCAAATGATATTAATTTGTGGGAATTTATAACTTTCCCCATATTGTTCACACATCAGTAACTAATTTTTTTATTAAAATTTTTTAGAATTAAGAAGTACTTTTCTTATATATATATATATATATATATATATATATATATATATATATATATATATATATATATATATATATATATATATATATATATATATATATATATATATATATATATATATATATATATATTGGCGTGTGGGAGAGTGGTTAGAGCATTCGCTTCCGACCATGAGAGAGACCCGGATTCGAATCTCAGCACAGTCGAATTGTCAGGAAGGAGACTTACTGATGTTATCGGACTAGATCGAGGTCGATCCCAGCGTGTGGCACCTTTGGAAAGCGCCTGAAAACCATATCAAGTCTTGTGAGTGAAACCTTTGTGTGTGTGTTTGTGTGTGTGTGAAAAAGGGAAAAAACTCATTTCGTCTCTGAGGGACTTTATGAATTAGTTTTCGATAATTTAGATATTTAATTATAAGGAATTTTGAATTACCCGAACACTTTTTCAATCCATGCCCCAAAGTTTGCGTATAATCGAGGAAGTAGTTCTGCTGTCTTTGGTGGCGCTATCAAGTCTTTCCTTACACTGTCTCGTGTACTTTGATTGTAGAGTCATCACTCGGCTCTACATAACCCACAATAGGTTGATAAGTCGTAAAAAACAAACCAGTCAACCAATCGGTGGTTTAAACCCTAACTCCCCAATTATAACTGGGACAATAGTGGCCTGGACATCTCCCATTCTGGTAACTTCAAACGGGAGGTCGTTTATTATTATTATTATTATTATTGTTGTTGTTGTTGTTGTTTTTCGAGGGAGCAGCACGCCAACAATTTGAGGCTGGGTTACAAATATAAGAAATCCGATATAACCAGTCTGATAAATGTAGACTAAAGGTATATATCCATCACGGCCAAATATGCGCATTATTACTATTATTATTATTATTATTATTTGATAAAAAGAAGAATGAGTAAAATTTTGTCTTGAATCGAACTCACTACGCCATCAAATTGATTTGCCAGCAAAGTTACTTGGTACGTTCCCAACTTGCTGTCAGCTTCTCGCTTTGCAATTTTTCTTTGCCTTCTTCGTGCATTCAATGTTTGATCTTTTGGCACTCTCAATAAATATTTTTTCTCCTTCAAGGGCCGCACCTTCAAGGTATGCACGGAACGCTTTCTTTATCTATATGAAGTTGGCGTAATACAACCTGAAGAACTCTTACTATAAAGGTTGCATTTTTACTTACGTCTTCTTCTTTCAAGCGTCTTTTCGATGCGTTCTCTGGCAGCTGAAGTATTTTCCTTTACCAAAGGCGGTTTCACGTATTGAATGTTTTTCTGGCTTTATTACAACACTGTATGGTTATAGACTGGCCTTTTGCACGACTGGATTAATTTGCTGATTTCAATTACGATGGCCGTTTATATGCAGACTGTAATTCAATGACCCAAGCTTTATAAATGTATAGGCGATCGCCATCAGCTTTAGATAGATGAATCTTGTCCATAATGTGCACATTTCTGGTTTTCTTTTCAAAGCTTTCGTTCTGTTTTATTCAGTCTACCAAAACTGTCTACCCGCCATGGCAATGCGAGACGATAGCAGCACTTCCTCATTATAACCGGTACTTATTTTCTTTACTTACCAGATGTGAGTAAATATTTTCAATATACCAGGACTTTCCTCAGTATTCTAGTAATTTTAGTACTACTATCTTCCGGACAGTTTTGCTTCTTTTTCAAACATTTCGATATCGTTCCGTGTGATCCAAGAACAATAGGTTAAACCCTCATTGTTTTTAGTAAATTATGTTTTTTAAACAAAGATATGTTCGATATTTCTGTGTGAAACTGACCCAAGTAATCTCTCTCCAACTGATATAGTCTCTCCATATAAGCATCACCACGTCCACGAGCGAACTGTCTATTCTCTCTCGCGTGGTGTTTTTTTTTATGCCGAGCTGATCTCGCAAAAAATTTGCATACGCTCAACGACTTTCACCAATTCTCCTAGCTCCGAAACCGTATCTTTCTTAAATTAAGATGTCAGGATGGACATATTTTTTTTTTCTTTCCTTTCTTTTATGCACGCCAGGCTCGCTTTGCCACAAGATGGAAGTCCTCTTCTTTTCTACAATTTCTTTAAATACTAAAAGATGAAATGAGATCAGGCCTGGGGAAGATGAACAGGGACAAAGAAGTAAAGCATGATGGGATCGTAACAGAAATGTTACCAGCCTTAGACGATTTCGAAATCAGTGAGATTCCAGAATTAATAAACGAAATATACGATAGTAATGACATATCGGAGGAACTGGTTAAATATATCAGGTGCAATTGAATGCCGCCTCCATTGGACAATTAGTTTAATGAATCACATAACCAAACTAATTATACGAATCCTGATGAATGGAGCGTGAAGCAGAATTAGACCGGAAATAGAACAAAAACAACGTGGCTTTATCAAGGAAACCGGAACAAGAAATACGACATTCATGATTGGAGAGAGCAATACAAATGCCGATGTATGAGCAATTATGTCTCACGCAAAAGCATCAGACAAGGTACATCATAAGGATCTATTTGAATTGCTGGGGAAATTATATCTATCTGGAAAGGATGTTAGAATCATCCAAAACTTATGGTGGCAGCAAACCGCTTGTATACGGATAGAAAATGAATTCAGTAAACGGACAGAAAGGGGCGTAAGACAAAGAGGCGTCTTCTCACCGGACTTATTCACAAGATCTGGTAAATGTTTTTTTTTTCTGATTATATGGCCTGGACTGGGTGATCAGTTTGAATTTCAAAATCAGAAATAAGCTCTAAACAACCATTTTTTTTTCCGTGATGATACTGTCAGACACGTTAATTAATTAACGCTCATTAAAAGCAGTCACTTGAATCCGAGGATGCCAGTCAGTTAAGGTGGCTAGCTAATCCCCATTGCAGACGCCTGCTCAGGCATATTTGTTTTTGCTCAACACCCACAGTATGTAGTTTATACTGCAGTTGTGCTGAGCGGACCTTAGTTTCAGTTTCTGGGGCAGAGCGCATTATCTAGCGTGATCAACCATCTGAACAAGGCTAGCACGCCCAAGCCCTCGGCCACGATGACTTGTGACTTCGTGCTAGCACAACGACCGACGGCTCTCAAGGGCGCGTGGCAAAGTGGTTAGAACTTTCTGCTCTACGTTTAACCCACAAACCATTTTTTGGGAGAATCTGTCGGCGCTTATCCGAGAACTAGCAGTAGACCCCGGCGTTGCCTGGGGATGTAACAGTAAGAGATAGATCAAGTATCGACCATCATAAAGACTGAAAAATAAAATTGACAAAGATTATTGTTTAAGGTTGACGGACACGCATGTCTTAATTAGTTTTTTTTTTTTTTTTACGAATTGGTCGAACCCAAACTCAAACAAAAAAATTGTTTTCAATCGTTATGAGTTTACCGATTGAATAGAATTTTATTATAAACAATTGTCTTGTAAATGGAATTTTTAGAGCATTCTGAATGTAAAAATAAAGAAAAAAGTGTGCAAGAAAATAAGAAACACTACCTGCCAAAAAAAAAAGTGAAGTTTTGTTGAAATCGGTTGAAAAATGTTGGAAATCCGATCCCATATATAAACGAACACACACACAAACAACCTGAGTTTTATAATAAGTATAACTCGATATGAGTTGCCTCCCTTTCATTCTCGCGATGCCTCTTAATCGTTTTTTCAAATTGATTTCGTGCAAAAACAATTGTGTTCTTCTAATTTTTGGCGCTGTCAGAACCATCGCAACGTAATTTTACGTAGTCCTGGGAAGTTTTGTTGAAATCGGTTGAAAAATGTAGAAAAATCCGATCCAATATATAAACGTATACACACACACACACACAAACACACAAACACACACACACACACACTCACAACCTGGGTTTTATAATAAGTATGATATCTGTCTACTAGGTAGGTTAGTCAATCACTGTTGCAGACGCCTGCTCAAGAACATTTGTGTTTGTTCAACACGCACAGAGCCAGCAATATATTTTGAAAAAAAATATTACTAGCAATACATTTTGAAATAAAATATTAACATCAATACTTTTTTGAAAGAAAAATTACCAGCGGTACATTTTGAAAAAAATATTACCAGCAATACATTTTTAAAAAAGTATTACCAGCAATACATATTCGAATAAAATATTACCAGCAATACATTTAAAAAAAAAATATTTCCGTCAATACATTTTTGAAAAAAATTACCAGCGATATATTTAAAAAATTTTTTACCCACAATATATTTTGAAAAAAAATATTAACATCAATACAATTTTGAAAAAAGTATTACCAGCAATACATTTTCGAATAAAATAATACCAGCAGTACATTTTGAAAAAATATTACCATCAATACATTTTTGAAAATAATTACCAGCGATAAATTCAAAAAAGTATTACCAGCAATCCATTTTTGAAAAAAATATTACCAGCAATCCATTTTCGAAAAAAATATTACCAGCCATGTATTTAAAAAAATATTACCAGTAATACATTTTTGACACTCGACAAAAAACCCTCTTAACAAAAATACGAAAAATACTTAAATGAAAGCTGATCTACAAACTAATTTCTTCCAAAGAATACATATTCTATTCATATGAATCTATTATAAAAATCTTGTCGGCATTACATTACCCATTGAGAGGGATATACCATAAAACGAAATAAACCTGGACAGAATTGAGTGATATCCGTTTTTGTATTTTTCATTCCTTCAGAAAGATTCTGAGGTTTATGCATATACCATTGTTCAGGATGGTCAAAATGGCTGTCATTTGAACCGTTCCCATCCAGTCAAGGATATTTTGTTACTCTTTCTAAGTTAGCTTGCCTTTCATTATTATGTAGTACATTGTTTCATTTTGTTTGTGCATTACTCCTGTTCCCCGCTAACCTTTCTTGACTTGATTATTAAAAAAGAAAATATATATATATATAACGTGCTGTTTTGGGCCGTCATCAACAGCAATTATTCCAGTCGGGTTCGTTATATTAACTTACACGCAAAAACCCTTGGGGAAGTTATGAATTCACATCTTCTCCCCACCTATGGGTTAATTAGTAAGACTTGTTCCTCTAAATCATTATTATCTCCTCCAAAATTCTTTCAATCTAAAATACATATTCTGGCTTTAAATAACCTACAAAGGGTTGAAAAGCCGTAGAAAACGAATCAATCAGTCAACAGTGATTTAGTTTCTCTTTTGAGATTGACTCTTCGCAAACTTGCTTATCGCATTTCATGTGCAATTCCATAAATTATTATGATTATTGTGTACTTCCTGCTCCATAGTAGGGAAAACACGTAAGTCCTTGTACATAAAAGCTCTTTCGCAATTAATTTAGTTTTCCTGTCTTCTGATATCAGCTGTCTTACGGTCATTCGGTACACTTCTGCGTTTGGCTTAAATACCTACTTTAGCTGAAAGACGATTAGAGTTTGAAACACCTGACTCGTTTGATAAGACAGAATGGGGGAGGCGCTTTGCATATTTGAGCGTGTTTGTCTGCTCATAGGTGCGTGTAAATGTATGTACTGAAAATGTGTATCTGTGTGTAGGAGTAACAGTCTGTATGCTTATTAAAATTTTGTGTGTGTGCGTATGTGTGTGTGTGCATATGTTCACCAATTTATCTTGCATAGAATTTATCAGTTTCAAAACCTCGTAAGGTTCGAACTCACAAAACAGGCTATAGTCTGCGAAATTTCTTCTGATGTAGACATAAAAAAATTTGGTTTTAAGGTTGCAAGAGGACAGTGCCGAGAAAGCGATTTAACTTATGACAACAGAAATCTATCTTCTTCGATGTCACGTATCTTTTCAGTATGTGAGTGATTATGGCTCTCCACAACTTCCTACAATTTGTAGCTCTAAGTAAAGCTTCTCTTTCTGCTTTTTTCCCTAATCCTTGGTATGCCAACATTTTACGGGCTCAGCTGGATAAAATTCATTACACATACCGAAAACAGATTTATTCCAACAAAAACATTAGTGCGTTTGCAATGTAATTACGTTTTACGAGAAAAGGTATAAAACAAATATTAGCTGCTTCTTCTTTTTCTATGTGCCGTGTCCCTTAAGGACGTTGGCGATCATGATTCTCCACATATCCTGTCCTTTGTAGCTCTTAGTAAAGTTTGTATTTTTGCTATCCCACATGAACCCTGTCCTGCCAAACATTTGCAGAAGTTCGATAGGTACGTTGTTCTCCGGTTTCCTCTGTCCCTCTTGCTTTAATTGTGCCATGTGGGTGTTAAATTCTCCAAACCTTCTTTCTTCATTTTGGTACTAGAGAAATTTCAACTGTGACTTTCTGATTCGAGGTCTGAGTGTTTTTTTTCTGATTCCATTTTCCCTAAAAATTTCGCCATTGCTCACACGTTCAATTCATAGCATTCTCAGCATCCTTCTGTAGAACCACATGTCTGTTGCCTCAGGTCTCTTCGTAATCTCTGAAGATATTGTCCAGCATTTAGGGGGACCGTATAATTGGATAAAATTAAATTTTAAAGGCACTATTTAGAACAGAATTTTTTTCAGCACCTGACGTGTTATCACATCTCTCTCTCTCTCTCTCTCTCTCTCTATATATATATATATATATATATATATATATATATATATATATATATATGTGTCTGTGTATGTGTGTGTGTAAAAAATAAAGTAAAGGACAAATAACCATGACATTCTACAAGTATGCCCATACACGCAGAAGGGCGCATAGGCGCACACGCACGAACGCACACACACATACATATATACACTATGACAAAAATCAACCTTGCACCAATGAAAAGTGCATGTATAAAAAAAAATGAAAAATATAAACAGTCAATTGCTGATACCGCTGACGATTAGGCGGAGTGATTGCTGGAGGGTCGGTCGACGAAACTCCGGAGTCGGGATGCTTAAGGTAACAGCAATCAGTTAAGTGATTAAATTTTTATTATATATATATATATATATATATATATATATATATATGACGTCACATATTATGAAATGGACAAAGTTCGACAATTATTTTAAGACATTTTTATGTTTATACATTCTTTTTATAGGTACAAATATTTATGTAAATTTATGTAAATGCTCTGTTTATAATAAACAGTATTAAACAACATTTACTGGCCTGAATGTCCGAGAAATTTTCACAGAAAATATTCCCTTCTTCGACAGGATTCGAACCTGTATCCTATACGGAACCGACATATAGCCTGACGTGCCTTTAACCGATTTGGCCACAGAGGAGCGTTCGGTTAGCAAATTTGAAGTTCAAATACAGTAAATTCGACCTTCCTTCATTAAACATGGCACGTGGAACTAGAACAGTCTAGGGTTCAGTTCGACAGTCCAGCCACCTGAAGAAAGCCGGAGCGTACAACGGCTGGAACGTTGTGATAAACATGGTTACAAAGATGAGGACAATAGTCTGAATAATATAAATAGTGTACGTAATACCTCATCTCAGAAATATAGACAGATACTGAAGTGCCGAAACGTTGTAATAAATATGGCGACAAAGATGAGGACAATAGACCGAATAATGTAAATAGTGTACATATTACCTCATCTCAGAAATATAGACAGATACTGAAGGGCCGAAACTTTGTAATAAATATGGCGACAAAGATGAGGACAATAGTCCGAATAATGTAAATAGTGTACATATTACCTTATCTCAGAAATATAGACAGATACTGAAGGGCCGAAACTTTGTAATAAATATGGCGACAAAGATGAGGACAATTGTCCGAATAATGTAAATAGTGTACATAATACCTCGTGTTAGAAATATAGACAGATACTGAGCGGCCGAAACGTTGTAATAAATATGGCAACAAAGATGAGTACAATAGTTCGAATAATGTAAATAGTGTACATAATACCAAAGAGACACAAGGGTTTACTGGGTGTGGAAGAGGAAGGAATAAGAACATTGATAAGGAGAGAGAAGAGAAGAAGAGTAATCAGCAGGAGAGAGGATAGCGATTGACATTGCATTTAAATTTTTGCAGATTTAAGTTGTCTAGAAAGCATGAAGCAGAAAGGGAGTTCCACACACGAAAAGTGGGAGAAAAGATACTGTCAGCATAGAACTTACGGTTACATCTAGCCAGGTCAACGGAAGATTGGTGAGACCTTATTGCCAGTCTAGTACTGCGCTTAAATTGAAAGAGTCTAGCTACCATAGTGAAGAGCGATATTTATTTGTAATCTATTCATAAAATGTGACACAAGGCCAAAAAGGGGAATGAGATCTTCTTAGCTAGCCACAAATATTGACCAAACATGCAACAATATTCCTTACACCAAAGCAACGCATTCTTACTTACCTTTCTTACTACATTTACCATAATACCTCATGTCTCTATGAACGTCCTAAATCAACCGCATATGTACAATTCATCACAGATAAGAGGTCACCCAAACAATTACCATGAACATATTTATAGAAAAGCCAAAAGGAGGTAACCTTACAGCGGTAGGAAAGTGACTGAAGCCGAAACGCCAGACCAAGACCAATGTAGTTGATTTTCGTCTGAGGTGTTTATAAGTACGTTTGAGATTAATTTATATATATTCGATCTAGTCAAAGTAAAAATAATCATTTAAGTTTTTGTACTTTTCCTAATATGAAACTTGAAATACGTAGCAAAACAAAAGACCTTTCACGCCAATTGAAACTATTTTTTTCTTATCGGTGAAAATTATCCCAATAACGAAAATTACGATTTGGCCAAATTTGATGCCTAATTATTTTTCGATACGCTACAAAGCCACTGTCTATCAGCATTAATTTTTTGATTAAAATATTAATAAAGATTTTATTTCTTTTTCCTTGACGACAATAGGCATTTTGGAAGTAATCATACATGCGTGACCAGAGATGTTATTGCTTAACCTTTGCAGTCATGAGGAAAAAAGTGTAATAACATGAAGTGACATATTTACAAAACTTGTTTCACTAATAAACAGGCAAATAAAGAGATGCTTTGTATAAAACTGTGCATTGAGGTCAAAACGTTTATTTTAATATGCTTTTTTACTGGGTAGATATTTGTCGAGGCTGGTAATAAACTCAAGAGCTTTTGTGGTGGGTACCTAAATACTTATACTGATATATATATATATATATATATATATATATATATATATATATATATATATATAGGGGTAGCAGATCATTATTTAAACATATATTGTTAAATATTACAGAAAATGAATGTCTATTATGTCTGATCATGAGCCGTACTATGCTCGTATGGTTGCTTTCATTTCGGATGAAAATAAAGACAAAAATTTTTGTCTTTATTTTCACCCGAAATGAAAGCAACCATTATTATTACACAGCAAAAATTAATACAAAATAAAATCCCAAATCATCTCATATGGGGTATAAGCTTATTTCGACCGACGAAAAAATAAAATTCGTCAGTCTTATTCAACCCCGTCTGTTTCTATCTATCTATCTATCTATCTATCTATCTATCTATCTATCTATCTCTATCACAGCCTGTTTCTTTCTATCTATCTATCTATCTATCTATCTATCTATCTATCTATCATGATATAGATAGAATTATACATTTCCTAAAATTACTCCACGTTAAAAATTATATATCATATATATATATATATATATATATATATATATATATATATATATATATATATATATATATATATATAGAGAGAGAGAGAGAGAGAGAGAGAGAGAAAAGGAATTTTTTAAGTATTTTCTATGCCTTACTTTCGATTTTCTTTGTCTTTTCTCGTCATTGTATGGGTTTTTTAGAAGGTGGTGGAAATCTCGCTAAAGGAATCATTTTTTGGTTGGTAGCTTTCTCGAGGAAAACAGTTACTTGCGAGATATCTTGTCAAACGTTCCTTGAAAGTTCTCTAGAAATTTCTTTTAATATATCGCGTCGAACTCTTGTAAAAAAAAAGATTTCTTACGATGTATCTTATTATATTTACTCCAATATTATAAAGGTCATCAAGTACAGAAAAACGTGCAAAAAACAAAAAAAAAAAACAAAACAAAATTCCAACAAAGAAAAGAGAGGAGGGAGGAAAGGAAGATTTTTTGTGATTTAAAAAAAAATTCTATTCTTTCACATTTGTCATCATTTTGATCAAGAGTCAAAACTCACTGAAGCCTTTACAAATATTAATGCGTCAGACAATTCACTTTTAACTTAGACACACAGGCACACGCTCACATAAAGATTTTTCGTTATTTTTTTCGAAATTTACTTTAAAAATAATTTGAAATAGGTGACTGAATTAAATATCCAACTTCACATAAGTATACCATTCCATAAATCTTTATTTTATCATACATCTGGGTGGGCAATAATTTTTGGCCCCTTATGTCAAAACTAACGTACGATTAGTAAATCTCTCTCTCTTTATATATATATATATATATATATATATATATATATATATATATATATATATATATATATATATATATATATATGATGATCTCGGTTGAGATAGAAACTACTTGGGAAAATAAAAGAAATTAAAAAATACAGCACCTTCTTTAATCAATTTAATATTAACATTAAGAAGTCAATTAGAGAATTCGAGAGGATTAAAATCAAAATAAATATACAAAATATGTCCAGATTATTCAACCAAACATGCTTGAATAAAGATATGCTGCTTTATATATATATATATATATATATATATATATATATATATATATATATATATATATATTAGAATAATATCCTTGGAGATGTGACGAAATGGAAACACTTGTTCAAACAAGGTGTTTCGCCTCTTTGTGAAAGGGATCTTCAAGTTTTAATGACAAATAAGCACTCATTTGTGTAAGTCTAAATTTAAAACGCGCTTCCCTTACACACAAGGTTTTCTCTCATTCAGGTTTGAAAACGTATACAAAGAATTAATTAGCAATGTTTATATGATTAATGACGAAATCACTTCGCTAACAAGACTTATATTTGAGTTATTGTCCAATGGAAATGACGACCCAAGTAGTTTCAACAATTTAAAATATTCATCTTCGGGGCGCAATGTTTCCATATATAGTCACAACACTGTCAATAAATAGCATATTAAAAAGAAATCTTTCGGTCTACACGACTCATATTTCATGTTTGTTTTTAGGATCGTATTTTTCAAGGTATTAATAATAAGTTTATGTCTCATTAAGTCTTATTATGAAAGTGATTTCGCCATTAATCACATTAACATTGCTAATTAATTCTTTGTATTATGGTATATATATATATATATATATATATATATATATATATATATATATATATATATATATATATATAGGGTGTAACAAAAATACTTTAAAAAATTTTAAGGTTCGGTTCCTCACACCAAAGCAAGGACAAAAGGTCATATAAACATATAAATATGATGGATAGGTACGTGAGGACCGGTTCCATTGCCTGCATGTTCTTCCGAACTCAATCTTTTGGATTTTTATCTAGGGGGCCACCTAAAACAGTTGGTTTATGCAGCAGACATTAATAATGCGGAGACACTTCATCAACAAGTAATGGGGCCTGAGAGAACATTCGACACCATATCAGAATATTTCAAAGGTTCCGCCGGGTCCACGCTGGTATAGAAGAAAGAGGATGACATTTTGAACATTTGTTATGATTTTCTGTGTTGAGGTACAACGATGGCCTTTTGGACATATGTTTAACTTGTTTTGGTGAGAGGAACACGCCCCTAAATCTTGCAAGATTCTTTTTGGATTGTATCTTAGATTGAACATTTGAGAGCGTCTTGTATCTTAGATTGTACATTTGAGAGCATCTACCATAAACATTAAACTTAATAACTGAAAAACAAATGATTTACGTACATATGTTTATATAGACTTTTGTCCTTAGTTTGGCGTGAGGAGCACGCCCCCAAAATTTTTAAAAGTATTTTTGATACACCCTATATATATATATATATATATATATATATATATATATATATATATATATATATATATAATGGACTTTCCCGTCATTTTCGACGTACGGGGATCTGACAATTTAATTGATTCAGTTATGACATTTTGTGCGATAAACTAATGATTTACAAAGGAGGCCACATATGGAGCAAGAGTAAGGATTGAGGGATGAAATCACTGTTAGATTGGCTGACCTTTTAGATCTTGCTCTTGATTCTTGGAGAAGATTCAGACAAGCTGCTTGAAAACTGCTGGGTCCACTAAAACACAGTCATCTCCATTCTACCTTCTCCAAGGCTAAGCACTCGAGTGTGTTGACAGCTGACAAGTCGCTCTCCAGCTTGTCTTTGAATCTTAGCTATAGGCGTCCTACATTCCTGTAGCCCTGATCTAACTGGCTGTAGATTAGGATCTTGAATAACCTGTCATTATTCCCTAATAATAATTTACTAATATTTAATAATAATAATAATTAATAATGAATATTAATAATATTCATTATTAATATTCACATCATATATACAAATTTTCGAGTGAGGTGTTTTGCTTTGGGATAAAAATTTAGGATAAACAGTCCCAAGTTCATGTTTTCATTTTCGTCCATTTTTATAATATGTTGAAATATGTACTCTTTGCTTGAAAAAGGTCGAAAAAACAGAAACACGGGTAGCAGAATTATCGAAAATAGAGTATCATATATATTTTAAAATAAAAAAAACTACACATTCCAGTCAAAAACGTTTGCGGTTTATCTTCTTTTCAATATATATATATATATATATATATATATATATATATATATATATGATAGTTGTATATTTAGGCAGCAATCCTTTCTTTACGCATGTTTCATTAAAAACGACAGACAAGGTACTACGGTTAAGTTTTTTATTTAATTTTTCTTGTGTTCGGAAAAGAGCTTTCTTTTCTGGACAAAGTGTGTGTAAGTTGGACAGTTCTTACACACCCTTTGCCCAGAAAAGAAAGCTCTTGTTAGAACACAAGAAAAATTAAATAAAAAGCTTAACCTTAGTACCTTATCTGTCGTTTTTAATGAAACATTCATATATATATATATATATATATATATATATATATATATAATTTAATTTAAAGAAAAACGTGCCACTTTAAGGCTCGATTGTAATAATTTATTTCACCAGAGGCTTTTATTTTTCCCTGGATCTTCAGACTTCCCTTTCAAAAGGTGAAACGAAAAATGAAATTCAAATTTACACTTTTGACGGGCAGTATTAAGCTTATATAAATTGACATAGAAGGTAGCGAGGAATGGTGTGAGAGACATGGTCGAGTTTAGAGCGGGAAGGGAGAATTTTAAAATTTATTTTTATATTCCTTTTTATTATAATACTTAATATTGTGAAAGGAGGGGAAAGGATTAGGCATTGACCTTATTTAATCGCTCAACTCAACGGAAATGATATGGAGAAAGGAAAAGGAGAAAAAAAGGGAAAAAGAAAAAAGGAGGAAGTAAAGAGAAAATAAATCTGCTTCGAGTTTTCGAATGATGAAGAGGGGTGGTATTGCTTTAGTAAATTAGATAAAAATAGATTTTAACGTTTGATAGTAATTTAAATGTTTAAAAAACTTCACAAAGAAATTAATTTAATGCTTGTTAGCAATTTAAATATTTAACTTATCTACAAATAAATTAGGGATTTAATATATGTTGAATACTAAACAACAATAATAAAAAAAAAACAAATTTGTTCAATTTTGGGGTTGATTGTTGCAGTTAATTCTAAGTATTAAACTTGCAAACTTTGCTTGGAGGAAAAAATAGCTATCATTACTTCCCCCGACCAAAATAAATTATTAAACGAAAGATCCGAGCTCATCTCAAAATGCAGATAGGAAAATAAATTTTTACTACGTAACCTAAAAAATGAAAAGCGGGAAAAATAAAATAAAAACAAATAAATATACTAATAAACAAAATAACAATAAAAAAAAATAGAAATAAAACATAAATAAACACTATGTTACTTAAAAATCGAAAACCGAAAAGAGAAAATATACAAGTAAAATAAATTGACCTAAATTCATCCAAGTAAATAAATAAACAAACCAATCCCAAATAAAGATAATCAATTAAAAACTGTTCCCGCCAAAATAATACATGGAATTAACTGCAACAATCAACCCCAAAATTGAACAAATAGCTTTAATTAAATTCTCAAAACAAAACAAAACTGTTAAATAAGTGATATAAACAAATTTTTACTACGTTAATAAATAAATAATTAAATATAATAAGAAACAAAAAAATAAAAAATAAAAATAAGCAATATAATTTGACCCAAATAAATAAACAAACGACTTCCGGTAAAATAACCGCCATAATTAGAATACCCACAATGCATCACTAACCAGTATATATATAAATAGCCGAGAAAAATAACAGCATATGTGGCCTGACGATTGCATATAGCATGAAACAGACGGTCGCCTCTAAGTGTTGACTTCTATGTTCACTTTTATATATATATATATATATATATATATATATATATATATATATATATATATATATATATTTTAATATATATATATATATATATATATATATATATATATGTATGTATATATATTGTGTATATTTAGGCAGCAATTTTTCTCCCGAAGATCTCCACAAGGCAGTGGAGCTATTTAACCCATAGCTGGCGTTTGATTCATGGGCACCAGGGCGTGTCTACACACCGGTGGGCCTGCATGCCGCATGTTAAGAGGGCCAAATTTCCACCCCCCCCCGTACCCAGTAGTCTAGACGGAGTTATTTTTCGACTAATGACCTGAATATTCGAGAAAAAAAAAAGCGTTTTCCGGAAGGATTCGAACCTGCGTCCCCCTAGGGAAAAACCACCATTAGATATGATGTGCTTGACCTGTCGGATACAGAGCGCGTCGGGGACCAAGAAAAAGTCAAAAACTGTCTTTAAAAACAGATTTTTATCAGACTCTTCAAATAGAAATATCCGCCCACTTTTGTATCCTAACGTAAACAAAGCAATTTTCTAAAGAAATGACATTTTTAGAATACGAAGGAATAGCTTTTAAATTTTAACGCCTCAAAACGAGACTGCTATATTTTAATCACTATAGATAACCTTTTTTGGTAACCTCCAGCAAAGCAACTTATGGTTTCACGTTTTCCACTGACATGAAATTAAGGGGTTATATTGAATCAAATGCTTGGTCTACTGTAAGGAAAGTTGGTTCATGTCGTGCCAGACAATTTTTGTCGTCAGAATCCATGTTACACATTTATAAATCTTACATTTATCCGTGCATTAAATATTGCTGGCACATTTGGTCTGGTTCACCAGCTATATATCTCGAGATTCTCTACAAAATCCAAAGAAGGGTCTGTAACGTTATCGATCTTGACCTGGCATCTCGACGTCACGTTAACTCTCCAAATTTTTGTTCACCTCTGCTCTGGCCAGATATTGAACTCACAACTCTTTGTGTCAAGTCACGCTTTTATCTTCTGTGTCGTTTTATTACATATTTTTCATTTTTATAGTTTTATATTTTTTTTTAGATTTAGATTCCTTTTTTTATTTATAACGTGGCTGCCCTCTGTCTTTTCTATAAATATTTTCAATTGGCACACCTCGACCCCATGAAGCTCAGTACTAGATTGGCAATTGGTTCTCATCATTTTACTGTTGAAATAGCTAGATGTAACCCTAAGTTCTAAGGGTTCCTTCCTTGTACTTCTTAGCTGTGGAACTCTCTTCCGGTTTCTTGCTTCGTTGATATCTACGTTTTATAAAAACATAAATGCAACGTCAATTGCCATCTTTTGTCTTTCTGAACCCTGAACTTTTATTGTCCTTTCTCCGCCATAGTCTTCTCATTCTCTTTCATTCCCATTCTTGCGTCTTAGTGGCATTATCGCCTTGGTTGCGGTGAAATTATTTAAAAAAATAAACAAAACTATTTAACGAGCTTATATTGGGCAAAGACGGAGGGTAGATGGCAAAAATACTTCATCATCAAAGTTGTTACGACTTTAAGGCCAACTACAACTCCGTGTGATTTCTCATTGGCTCAGATCCTTCAGCACCGACAAAAGCCCAGTTGGGTTTTTATAGAATAACTATGCCGAGCAGTCATAGTTATAGTTTAAACATTTACCCCACCAGGGACAAATACGATTTTGAATTCTTCTAAGTTAATATTCAACCATGATTCCAGTTGGACCTGCTATTTAATCTACAGATGGGGGATAAGTGGTGGTTTCATATCTTTCCTAAGGGTATTTGTGCGAAAGTGGATTTAACGGTTTTAACCGGAATTCGAACTCGGCTTGCGACCATTACACTACCTGCACATCAACAATTATTACTGACAGCGACAAAACTTTGATTTTTGTGGACAGCCATGATCGCCATAAAAGACTTGCCACATAAGAAAGACGTGTGTGTGTGTGTGTGTGTGTGTGTGTGTGTGTGTGTGTGTGTGTGTGTGTGTGTGTGTGTGTGTGTGTGTGTATATATATATATATATGAGCGGTAGAGGAAAAGCAACCACCTAAAATTGCTGATCACATAAAATGCTTCACTTAGAGCAGAAATTTAGGGCAGAGGAGGTGTCGTCCATGGTCTTACCCTACTAACAATGAATGCCCCTAAAATTTTGAAAAGTCTCCTTAATTTTTGTGCCCCTCATCAACGCTTATTCGCACTCTATTACCTTGAATAAAAATGTATGGAAATGTTGGAGGGAAAAAAATACGTCCTTTCATTTGATATATATATATATATATATATATATATATATATATGGCCCTAATTTTGATGACCCTAACGAGACTTGAATCCGATCCTGCGTAAATAAAAGCAATTATAATCAGGACATTTAATGATACACACGTGTGCTTGACTAGTTTTAATTAATGTGTGTGTGTGTATATATATATATATATATATATATATATATATATATATATATATATATATATATATATATATATATATATATATATATATATATATATATATATATATTGTATATATATATTATTATTATTTTCATATTATATATATATATATTGTATTTATATTGTATATATATTATATACATATTGTATATATATATATATTATTATTTTCATATTATATATATATATATATATATATATATATATATATAAATAAATAAATGGTAATACTCTTCGGACATTGCTAACCAGACTCTTCTTTATGGCTGAATAGTTAACATCACATCACATCACATCAAATGATGGTTCCCTTTAGGATTAGAGGTTCGATTCTTGCCGGAGAATGCCATATTTTCTTTGAAATTTCTTGAATATTCAGGCTGGTAATACTGTTTATTCAAAAAAACAAAACAAAAAAAACAACAAAAAAACAAAACAAATACAGAGGTTTTACTTAAATAATAGGTATCTATTCAAACAGGCTATAAGCAGAAAATAGATTAAATAAGTATCGGACTTAATCCATTTCATAATATATTATCAATATCTACGTTAATATACGTTTCGTGAGCAGATGTGATCGTTCGGGAAAGATCGTCGAAGATTTGTTGTTTATAAACAGTAATTAGTACTTTGCTAACCAAACGCTTCTTTGTGGCTGAATGGTTAAAAGCACATCACATCAAATGATGGTTTCTTTTAGGATTAGGGGCTCGATTCCTGCTGGAGAATGCCATATTTTCTATGAAATTTCTCGATCATTCACACACACACACACACACACACACACACATATATATATATATGTGAGTACTTGTTTGGAAAAACCTCAGTTAGCTCAACTCGCAGCAGAACAAATCGGTACTCGAGGAAAAATTAGAAATAAAAAAAGAAAGAACCAAGAACATTAAAACAAGACGAAGTGTCAAGTGTTTAAGCTCCAAGTCTACAGAAAAAAAACGAGTAAAAAGACTACAACGTAAAATGTTCAGTACGCTAAGTAGAGTGATAAACTAGAACAAATCCTCAGTAGCCAGTCAAACCTACCTAGGTTTCACCTAAACGGAAATTCAGGGCAAAACTGGCTAAAAAGGAAATGAGCGGAACAGTATTTATTGATAAAAACCAAATAAACACCATAACCACGTGACACACAAAAAAAACCCCCAAAAAACTGTTCCGTTATTTTCTTTTTTAGCCAGTTTTACCCTGAAGAGCCGTTTAGGTGAAACTTAGGTAGGTTCGACTGGCTCCTGAGAATTATTCTAGTTCTATAATATATATATTTGTATATATATATATATATATATATATATATATATATATATATATATATATATATATATATATATATATATATATATATATATGTATATATATATTGATTATATATTATATATATCTCTATCTATAAAAGGCAGGATATGTGTGTGTGTAACGTATGCACGGCCGCCATTTTCGACGGATTTCTACCAAAATTTACATGCACATGCTCCAAGTTAGCGTAAAGGCTAAGACCGACTTTGCATTTTCCAACTCCCATCGACAGTGAAAAAAAATCGATTTTTTCATGCTTCTACGGCAGTTTTCATGTAGTTTGCGGCCATTTTTTACTTGCCAGAGTGAGAGCCTATAGTTGGCTGCCACGAATAGGCAGGAAGATTCTATTGGCCAGCGTGAGAGCCAAAAGCTGACTGACACGAATGTTAACTAGCATGCAAAAAAAAAATCGATTGCTGCATTCGTCACAATTGGGAAAAATTTAAATCTGCATGGCACTTTACTGCAATTGGCTCATTCGCTTGCTTAAACTCAACGTTGATTCTGATTCGGCAGAACTGGGTTGGGTGTGAAAAAGTATTTGTTGTTAACATTCTTTTTTCATTCGGTTTTTCCAGTTACGAGTCCGTTTTTAAAGCTGATCGTTTTGTGTTCATTTTGTTTTGTTCTTTTTTCGTAACAGATTTAATGTTTAGTATAGAGCTTAGAAAAAAATTGCAGTGTGAGACAGGCAAGAAGTAAGGCATGTAGCAACATCAACACGGCAAAGGGCACTCCTTTAAAGGCAAGGAAGGGCAAAAATATTTTAAGTCAAGTGATAGCGATTGCTGTATAACTCGTACGATTTTTTGAATCAAGCACGGGCAACGTCGGGCCATGCTGCTAGTATTGTATATATATATATATATATATATATATATATATATATATATGTGTGTGTGTGTGTGTGTGTGTGTGTGTGTGTGTGCGTGTGTGTGTATGGCGCTTGCTGTAGTGCAATCCAGATTGCTAGGATAGTGAGTTCGATTATCACTGGATGTTCTATTACTGTAGCTTGGTGCTAGATGAAAGTAAGCTTACTGAAAGGAAACCTGCAATTTTCTGTAACAATTTTTAGAGTCTGTCTAGTTGCAAAACTTTCAAACACAGTATCGGAGGTAAGAGTCTGTGCTTAGTGTACAGAAGGTGGATTTGGTCAAGCGAGTTCAAATTCCGGTCTAGTCTACTGCCTTCATTTTCCTTCCGTTAATAATTAGAACATGTCTAAAGTAGAGGTTTTACTGGACTTATTTTAGTTTCTCCTCCTCTTTTTCTTTTTCTTTTTTGTCTTTTTTTGCCAAAATAATTTTATATACTCTTTTCCTTAATACAGCAACACCCCCACCGAAAAAAAAAACCCTAAAAAAACAAAACAAGAAATAAAACAATGAAAACATTTTTATCAGCTGATGAGCAATGGAATCTCAGAAGTGTTCGAGACCTTGTCATTTGAGTGCGATCATAGAACGGACACAAAGAAAATTTCAATATTGGTACCAATATGAATGCCTACACATACTTAGAATAATGGCAATTATACACAATATATTTTATGTATTTTTAAATTCAGTAATAAAAATTTTATAATATATGCAAAGCATGCTTTCAATTTCTTTATAATATTTCTTTTATGTTTTCTTCCCCTGAGATGTTTATCTTTTTAAAACGTTCAGTACCGCAGAAGCATTTGTTTTTTTTTGTTTCTTTTTCAGATGCTAATATCGATTGTTGCTTTTTTATTACAATGTCCTGGATCGAATGCTCCTCAAACTAAGCAGTGTGAATATTCCAATGTGATTCGTATCTCATAGTTTGGTTGCTTGTGTTAACCAAAGAAATATTGCAGCTTTTAAATTCTAAGAAATTATTTGACGTCCTTAATCTATCAAATTGTCTTCTTTCTTTTGCAGAGATTATTTTCTAGAACTTGTTGATGGCGTAGTTCTGGTGGCACATTTGAATAGCAGATAAGGTCTAACAATCACAAAATATTTCTGTCTATATTTCTGAGATGAGGTTTTATGTACATTATTTACATTATTCGGATTATTTGAACTCACACTCTTTGGGTCCTGTCACTGGATCTAACTAACACCTTTATCCACTGTGCCACGTGCCCTTGAGGATCCAGTGACAGGACCCAGAGAGTGTGAGTTCAATAACCGGTTAAGGCAGTGGAGAACTTTCGGAAGGGAATTAACAGGAGATAACTGATAACTGACATCCATTAAACATGGCACGTGGAACTAGAACAGTCTACCCCAGTGAGCAAAATAAAGCGTTCAGTTCGACATTCCAACCACCTGAAGAAGGCCGGAGCGTACAACGGCCGAAACGTTGTAATAAATATGGACACAAATTTGAATAATGTGCAAAATATTTCACTATATAAAATGTGAATTTTAATCATTAATGAAAAATTTAAGTTTAATTGTTCAAACAAGTTGATATATTCTTTATTTCCATTCTAATTTCAAACTATTTTTTTACACCTGGAACGAAAATTTGCAGTATCTGGGTTTCCTGTTTGATCTCCAAAAGATACATATTTTTAATACCTATGACAACCGAGAGATTATATTTGAGAAATTATGTCAAATAGTTCCTTATTCCAGGAATAATGGTAATTGGTATCTTCTTTTTTCTTATTGATTTTTTTATTGCAATATCCTGAGTCGAATGTTCTACAAAAATTAAAATACTGAAATAGCCCCGATGTGATTTAAATTCACATATCATATCTTGGTTGCTTGTTCTAAGAAAATATTTGACGGGCTTTAATCTCTATAAAATGGGTCTTTTAAATAGATTTTTTTCTCGAACCTCTTGATGACGTGGTTCTTGTGGCACATCTGAATAGCAGGTTACTTGTAACAATCACAGAATATTTTAACATATAGATTTTAAGCATACAAGAATTATTTCAATTTGATTGTTCAAGTATTTTTGTATGTAAACTTTGTTGAAAACGTTATTTTCAAAACTGAATTCTTAGTCACAATGAGATTCTCTGTAACTAAATGTATCATCTAGTAATTATTAGGATAAACAAAATTTGATTCTAAATTAGCATGAAAATATATTGTATCTAAGGAAAAACAATGGTAGCACTGCCAGGAAGAATTAACAGGGTTTTCATTTACGTATTCTGAAGAACCAACCAAAACGAACACTTCTGGACTGACAGTAAGTCAGTATTGTTCTGCAAACATCACATAAATTGATTAGAATTTAACTAAATCTTTCACAATGCCAGTAGAAAAGAAATTCCATTTTTCTATTTAAAGAATTTTAAACATTTTTAGTGAAACCTTTTGGCATGTATCTTTGAAATGAAGAATTATTTTACTTATATACCAATATATTTATATATATATATATATATCCGATACTTATATATCCAATATATTGGTTATTATCGTAGTCCATGATCTTTTCAGTCTTTTTTTTAGGGGTCTGTGGTTGTTTGTAAATTTCTGCATGATTAGCAGAATGAGAATAATTTAATCTCTTGGACTGGATGAAGAGTTTGGTTCGAAGAAGGTTACCAATTGCTACTTTACAAAATTGAATATTCTATTTTTTTAAATTTTTGCTTTCCTTCCGATGTTTTGAATCTCAGAGCAATTGACAGTTTTGGTTCGTTGTCATTTTCTTTTGCTATATTTCTTTCATTTGTTTTAAACTTCAAGTCAATTCGACACCTTTTCGTTCTTTCTTTCTTTATATCTTTTTTATTCAATAACTTTCTATCTTTCTTTTGTATTCTAACAATTTAGCTCTTTCTTTCTTTTATATTCCATAACTTTCTTTATTTCTTACTTTCATTCATTTATTCTTTCTTTCTTTTTATATTCTATCATTTTTTCTTTATATTCAAATCACTTTCTTTCTTTTTATATTTTACCACTACCGCTCTTTCTTTCTTTCTTTCTTTCATTCTTTCTTTTTATATTCTATCACTTTCACGCCTTTAAATTCTATCACTTCATTCCTTCTTCCTTTTATATTCATCATTTTCTTGCTTTCTTTTATATTTTATCACTTTCTTTCTTTCTTTTTCTTTCTTTCTTTCTTTCTTTCTTTCTTTCTTTCTTTCTTTTATATTCTATCACTTTCTTTTTTATTTTCTATCACTTTCCTTCCTTTATATTCAATCACTTTGTTTCTTTCTTTTATATTCTATCACTTCAACCCTTTCGTTTTTGTATTCTATCACTTTCTTTCTTTCTTTCTTTCTTTCTTTCTTTCTTTCTTTCTTTCTTTCTTTCTTTCTTTCTTTCTTTCTTTCTTATATTCTATCCCTTTTACTTCTTTATATTCTATCACTTCCTTCTTTTCTTCCTTCCTTTATATTCTTCACTTTCTTTCTTTTATATCATTTTACTTAATCTTTGTTTGTTTGTTTCATTCTTTCTTTCTTTCTTTCTTTCTTTCTTTCTTTCTTTCTTATATTCTATCACTTTCACTTCTTTATATTCTGTCACTTACTCCTTGCTTCCTTTCTTCCTTTATATTCTTCACTTTCTTTCTTTCTTTCTTTCTTTCTTTCTTTATATTCTGTCACTTCCTTCCTTCCTTCCTTCCTTTATTTTCTTTCTTTCTTTCATATTCTTTCTTTCTTTCTTTCTTTCTTTCTTTCTTTCTTTCTTTCTTTCTTTCTTTCTTACACTTTCACTTCTTTATATTCTGCCACTTCCTTCCTTCTTTCATATTCTTTCTTTCTTTCTTTCTTTCTTTCTTTCCATTCTGCCACTTCCTTCCTTCCTTCCTTCCTTCCTTCCTTTATATTCTTTCTTTCTTTCTTTCTTTCTTTCTTTCTTTCTTTCTTTCTTTCTTTCTTTCTTTCTTCAATTTGCACTCTATATTCCTTTGTATCCCAGGGTTCTTTCGTGCTTCTCAACTGACAACAGCTGCCAAAAAA
Source organism: Acanthosepion lycidas (assembly GCA_963932145.1). NCBI lineage: Eukaryota > Metazoa > Mollusca > Cephalopoda > Sepiida > Sepiidae > Acanthosepion > Acanthosepion lycidas. Next base: position 14,306,312 of record OZ010573.1, read on the forward strand.
AAAAAAAAAGAAAAAAAAGAAAAAAAAAAGCTTACAAAAAATTAAGGCAAAGCTAAACGATCCTATTCAGCAAAAACTGATTAAATAAAACATTTTTAAAATATGAACGTAAGTAACCGCCTACGTTTTTAACTAATTCCCTTAAAATGTAAACAGGAAATATAAAAAAATAAAGGGAATTGAAAGGATAAAAATGATAAGGAAAACAATAGCTCATGGTGAGAAAACATAATAATCACTGAATATATACGGCAGCAAGCATATTGGCATGAGACTACATCCTGAGCAATAAAGGTGCCAAAGCAAATTGGGAGATGAGATTAGAAATAAAATTACGTACAAAAACAAAATTAAAAAAAAAGGAATTTAAATCTAAAAAAAAATAAAATAAAAATAAAACAATAAAAAGAAAGATATGTAATAAAAGGACGCAATCGATAAAAGTGTTGGTTGAGTAATCGAAAGAGTGACCAAAGAGTTGTGAGTTCAATACCTGGCAACAGCAGAAATGAATAAAAAACTTGGAGAGTTTATTTACTAAAGGGAATTAACTGAAACTGAGATATTAAAAAAAGGCATGGCACGTGGAATTAGAACAGTCTACCCCCATCCCACATTGACTAAATAATGGTTTTGATTTAAAAGTCCAAAGTATATCACGTGAAGAAGGTCGGAGAATAGAACGGGTAAAAACGTGAATATGGCAATTGTCATGGGTCCTTACCTATAACTACAGAATGAACTCTTTCTAACACTATATATACTACGCCTCTCAAGAGAGAGGGTCGAACCAAGCCTAGCTTCTCGGCTTGACGGTCGAACTCTCTGCCTCTGAGCAGAGAGGAATCCGGACGAGGCTCCGCCGAAGGGCAGAGTTTCGTTCGTGGAGGTTGACCAACCCGATCCCGTTTATACGGGTTCTACGGGCATTTTTTTGCCCGAGCCTACGGGCTCGGGAAAATCACGTTAAACTCGGCCTTGTGCCACATGCAACTCTCGTGGGGGGTGGCTAGATTACGAATCAAGCCGAGCCGATGGTAGTTCACTCCAAACCAGACTGACAGTCATACTATCACCTTCCGCATATTGTATTATTATTTCGTATAATATACCTTCGTTATTTCTATTCTTGTGTTCGTATTGTTCTTCCTTGGTCGTAACCTGGACCATAACAGCAATAAAGATGAGGACAAATGTCCGAACGATGTAAATATTGTAAATAGTTACAATAACTCCGAAATATAGACAGAAAATATCTTTATATTTAGTGATTTCAATGTTCATCATGTCAAGTGGATATATTTATAAAAAAAAATAATAGTCTGCTAGACTATTATTTTTAAAGAATTGTATATTCCCTGACTTCCTCATTTTGAACTTTGAGGTCAGATATAAGAAAACGAAGAAAGTAGACATTAATTGATTAAAACTAGCGTGGGAATTTTAGACAGACAGATAGGGATTTCAGTTAAGTTGTTACACGTCATATGGTTATTTCGTGTCACAGGGAACTTGCTCCCTAATGGGGATGATAGAACGACCCCACTGGTTAGCTAAAAATGTACACGTTGATGTATTTGATCAAGTAGTAAGTAAAAATTTCTTTTGTTGAAGTTTTCTTTCATCTCTGCACGCCAAAAACACTTTGAGACTTGACCAGGAGACGACGGCCGAGAGATATTTATAATATCGTAATTTTATAGAAAATAATTTTGTAAACCATACACTTCCACCTATAGCTCTTTATCGAAGAATAGTTTAATTGTATGGCTTAATATTTGGACAGAGTATAATAGTTCAAATGATCCTTCAATATCTATCAATATTTCTGAGATGAGGTATTGTAACTATTTACAATATTGACATCACTGGATAAAAGCGTTGGTTGAGTAATTCACAAAGTGACTTGACCCAAAAAGTTATGAGTTCAATACCTGGTTACAGCAGAGGGAACAAAATATGGAAAGTTGAGTTAGAAAAGAGAATTACTTGAAACTGAGATATCCAAAAAATGCATAGCAAGTAGAAATAGAACAATCTATCCATCCGGGGATTAAGTAAAGGGTTCGGTTCGAAATTCCAACGTATATCAGCTTAAGAAGGTTGGAACGTACAACGGCCGAAACATCGTGAATATGGCAATAAAGATAATGACACAAGTTCGAATATTGTAAATAGTATAAATAGCAATCGAATAAATAAAAGAAAATGTCTTTGCTAAAAGAAAGTGGGGAGATATTTAGGTGATTTTAGATACAGTTAATTGTGGTAGAAATAGCTACAATAATAATAATAAGAAGAATACTAATGTAAAAGAATCAGTAATCACTTAATATACGCAGGTGCAAGAATAATTATAGAACAATTTGATATATCCTGAGAAATATAGGTGTCAAAGGAGGTTATGAAATGAAATTAGTAATAATGCTACAAAGAAAAAGAAAATTAGTAAGAAGTGAATAAATACAGAACGATACCCTGGGAAAATATAAATAATTACGAAAAGAACAACAGCTGCAATAGAAGAAATAAATGAAAAATCTTCGCAAAAAGACATGGAATTTAGTAACAGATACAAAATGTTTCAGAACAAGTAAAGCAGGTTTTACAAACCGGAAAACATGGAAAAGAAAGAAAAGAAATAAAAGAAAAAACAACATAAAGAAGAGAACTAAAAGAAAAAAGAAAAGAAAGAAGAGAACTAAAAGAAAAAAAAAGAAGAAAACTAAAAGAAAAAAAACAATATAAAGAAGAAAACAGAAACAGAAATAATAAAAAGAAGAGATCGAAAAGAAAAAAAAGAAGAGAACGAAAAGAAAAAAGAGGAGAAAGAAGAGAACTAAAAGAAAAAAAAGAAGAGAAAGAAGAGAACGAAAAAAAAGAAGAGAAAGAAGAGAATGAAAAGAAAAAAAGAAGAGAAAGAAAAGAACTAAAAGAAAAAAAGAAGAGAACTAAAAGAACAAAAGAAGAAAACGAAAAAAAAAAATAATAGAAAGAAGAAAACTAAAAGAAAAAAGAAGAGAAAGAAGCGAACGAAAAGAAAAAAAGAAGAGAAAGAAGAGAACGAAAAGAAAAAAAGAAGAGAAAAAAGAGAACTAAAAGAAAAAAGAAAAGAAAGAAGCGAACGAAAAGAAAAAAAGAATAGAAAGAAGAGAACTAAAAGAAAAAAAGAAGAGAAATAAAAGAAAAAAAGAAGAGAAATAAAAGAAAAAAAATAAATATAAAGAAGAAAAGAGAAACAGAAATAATAAAAAGAAGAGATCGAAAAGAAAAAAAAAGAGAACGAAAAGAAAAAAGAGGAGAAAGAAGATAACTAAAAGAAAAAAAGAAGAGAACGCAAAGAAAAAAAGAAGAGAACTAAAAGAAAAAAAGAACAGAAAGAAGAGAACGAAAAGAAAAAATAATAGAAAGAAGAAAACTAAAAGAAAAAAGAAGAGAAAGAAGAGAACGAAAAGAAAAAAGAAGAGAAAGAATAGAACGAAAAGAAAAAATTAATAGAAAGAACACATCGAAAAGAAAAAAAAAGAATAGAAAGAAGAGAACTAAAAGAAAAAAGAAGAGAATGAAGAGAACTAAAAGAAGAGAAAGAAGAGAACTAAAAGAAAAAAAGAAGAGAAATAAAAGAAAAAAGAAGAGAAAGAAGAGAAGTAAAAGAAAAAAAAGAAGAGAAAGAAGAGAACTAAAAGAAAAAAAGAAGAGAAATAAAAGAAAAAAGAAGAGAAAGAAGAGAAGTAAAAGAAAAAAGAAAAGAAAGATGAGAACTAAAAGAAAAAAGGAGAGAAACAAGAGAACTAAAAGAAAAAAGAAGAGAACAAAAAGAAAAAAGAAGAGATCGAAAAGAAAAAAGAAGAGAAAGAAAAGAACGAAAAGAAAATAGAAGAGAAAGTAGAGAACTAAAAGAACAAAAGAAGAGATAGAAGAGAAAGAAATGAAAAAAAAAGTATTGAAAGAAGAGAACTAGAAGAAAAAAGAAGAGAAAAAAGAGAAAGAAAAGAAAAAATAGTAGAGAGAAGAGAACTAAAAGAAAAAAGAAAAGAAAGAAGTGAAGTAAAAGAAAAAAGAGGAGAACGAAGAGAACTAAAATAAAAAAATAAAAAAAGAAGAGAACGAAAAAAAGAAGAGAACAAAAAGAAGAGAAAGAAGAGAACAAAAAGAAAAAATAGAGAAAGAAGAGAACCAAAATAAAAAATAAAAAAAGAGAACTAAAAGAAAAAAAGAAGAAAAACAAAAGAACGTAAAGAAAAAAGAATATAAAGAAAAGAACGAAATGAAAAAAAAATTATAGAAAGAAGAGAACTAAAAGAAAAAAGAAGAGAAACATGAGAATTAAAAGAAAAAAGAAAATGAAGAGAACGAAAAGAAAAAAAGAAAAAAGAAGAGATCGAAAAGAAAAAAAGAAGAGAAAGAAGAGAATGAAAAGAAAATAGAAGAGAAAGTAGAGAACTAAAAGAAAAAAGAAGAGATAGAAGAGAATGTAAAGAAAAAAGAATATAAGGAAGAGAACGAAATGAAAAAAAGTATAGCAAGAAGAGAACTAAAAGAAAAAAAAATAAAGAAGAGAACTAAAAGAAAAAAAGAAGACAAACAAGAGAACTAAAAGAAAAAAAGAAAACAGAAGAGAACGAAAAGAAAAAAAGGAAAAAGAGAACGAAAAGAAAAATGAAGAGAAAGAAGAGAACGAAAAGAAAAAAAGAAGAGAAAAAATAGAACTAAAAGAAAAAAAAAGAGAAACAAGAGAATTAAAAGAAAAAAACGAAAAAAAAGAGAACGAAAAGAAAAAAGAAGGTAAAGAAGAAAAAGAAAAGAAAAAATGAAGAGAAAGAAGAGAACTAAAAGAAAAAAAAAGAAGGAAGAGAACTAAAAGAAAAAAAGAGAAAGAAGAGAACGAAAAGAAAAAAAAGAAGTGAAAGAAGAGAACGATAAGAAAAACGAATATAAAGAAGAGAACGAAATGAAAAAAAGTATAGAATGAAGAGAACTAAAAGAAAGAAATGGTAGAAAGACGAGAACCAAGAAAAGAAAGAAGAGAACGAAAATAAAAAGAACAGAAACAAGAGAACTAAAAGAAAAGCAAAAAATAAAAAATAAATGAATAAATGAGTTAAAAATGTCTCAAAATAATTGGCTATTTAAAGGGCCTTCCACAATTGTTTTTTGGTTCAAACGATTCCCTGGCGTACGGAAAAAAAAAATGAAACCCGCAAACTGCACATGGAAGCAAACTCCTCAAGTTGATGACGAAGGAAAGAGGATTCTGATCCAAAGAGACGTTCTAAAGGGAAAAATTAAAGTTTATTATAGGCCTATAACATGCATACCGAGGTTCTGAAACAATTTCGCAGACATACGACATATGATATGTTACAAAAGTGACGATCTACGAAAAGAGAGGAAGTAGTAAATCAGTCAGTTATGTGCGTGATACACGCTAAGCCGATCATGTATTTTTGATACATTACTGACGACGCAGATTTTTTCCCGCAGTTGGTTGCCATTTCTTTCTACGGTAGACCGGTTGCCATCCAAGGCTATAAAACCCAGCCTGTCTTGCTATTTACCTGTGGGTAGAAGAAGAGGATTGATACCTTTCCCAAGGGTATTAGAAGGTAAGTGAATGTAATGGATTTGACTGGAATTCGAACTCGGCTATCCGATTCCTCAACACCTGCCGCTATTCATTACTCCTCAGTAGAATCTAAAAAAACAAGCAGTAGAAATACTATAATACCTACGTCAGGATCTCACAAAATTCGATTATAGAATATTTAAACATGTAAGGAATTTCAAAACAGCTGGTAATAATTATAACAAATTCAATTAAAAACTGGAGGCTAAAACAAAGTAGAAGGTCATCACTTTGAAATAATTTAACAGTCCTTCTTTAGCTGTGCTTTCCACGGTTTCAGTGACCCGTAGCCAACATCTGAATTTTGAATGATTGATTTGCTTTTTGATGGTTTATCAACCTTTTTCAGGTTATTTAAAGCTAGGAACAACATCAATACATCATTTTGTTGTCAAATCTGAGCCTTGTAAAAATAAAGCATAGCAGAATGTGTCAGTCATATGAAGTGGCACAGGGAATCGGTCATACTTCCCAGCATCTAAAGCGATAGATCGTGTATACACAGGACGCGATGGATAAATTGTCGTCTAAATTACGCAAAAACGAAAATAACACGGCATCTCAATTGAACACATATATTTACCAAAATTACTCAAAAATATCCTTGAAAGACTAAAGAGAAAATTTATTCAATAAAATCGCCATTAGCTTCAACCACGGCTTCCAGACGACTTCGGAATCTCCTGCAACTCTTCTGGACTGTCTCCTTTTTTAAGTTGGCGAATGCTGCCATAATCCTTGGCTTCAGTTCATCTTTGGTGTTAGAAGGAGTTTTGTTGGTCTCTCGCTTAACTGCGCCCCACACATAATGAAGGGAGTTGCAGTCTAGGGAGTTAGGTGGCCAGATGTAAGGGGTGATGTGGTTGTAGAAATTGTCTGAAAGGCATAACTGGGATCAACTGCTTGTGGGGTAAGGTGTAGAGTACTGTCTCCATACATAGGGTCTTCCAGCAGCCACCTTCTTGACACAGGGAAGCACTACCCCCTCAAGGCACTTGATGTAGATGTCCATGTTGTGTCTGAGGCCTGGTGGGAAGATGAATAGTGGAATAATTTTTCATCACTAGTGATCACTCCAAACACCTTCGTAATCACCATTAGACACATTCAACTCTTTCTGCAAGGTCCTCAGATTGACACCTAAACACACTAAAATGTTCGTGTTGGAGCTTCCAGAGTGAATGCCGAACAGCCCAATCCGAAGGGCATAGTAATAGCGAAGATGCTTTCCAGAAAATAAGCAGAGTATTAAGATATTCGAAAGTTTCATTAGAAACAAAACAAAACAGTGTTGAATTCCTTTGAAATATTTATGTAATATGCGACATATAAATTTTGTTTGTTTAATAACATATCAACACGTTATGGGTCATTTCATGCCAAAATTTAATTTTATTGAGTAATATTTTTCTTTTTACAAAAAATATTACCGGTAAATCTTTTTCTCTTACAAAAATCTGTTGCTGGTAATTTTTATTTTAAATTTATATTTTCATATCGGAAAGAAACAGTTGACAGTTTGATACACATAATGAAGAAAGCTGGTTTAGAGAAATTGACACACATAGGGCGTAATGAGTGGAAATAGAAGCTGCGGAAAACAACAGGTATTCTACTTAACTAGTTAACGCAAATGAAAGAACAAGGGCAAAGACGGATGTAAAAGAGGTAAAAGTCAGAGCAACAAAAGAGAGGAAGTTGTGGAGAACCATGATCGCCTATCAAGTCTTATTTCATATTAAAGTTCACCAAATACAAAAACCACACAAACTAGAGAGGTACTGTTAAAACGGCAATGATGAATGAAGTGTGTAAAATGAATGGGAATATATAAAAAAAACCCCAAATTGCAGTGATTGGGGTAGCTTCCATGGGCAAATGCAGCAGGTTTTTGGCAAAAAGTTGTCTGATTGGAAATTTTATTTTACATTTGAAATACAGGGGTAATGATAGTGATTCAACTCCTCGAAAGTAGGGTGGTGTGTTCAAGCTGTAAATAATTAAACTGGTTAAAGTTTTAAAATGGATCTTACCTGAGTATTTGCTATGGAAATAGCAATAGAGTAGCGACGGGATTTTGACGATATGTCTTTGGGGAAAGAGGCTGTTGAGTGGAAAACGTCTCCCCTAACCACGTCGTGTAAACGGACAAGATATATTATTTACATTATTTGGACTATTGTCCTCAACTTTGTCGCCATATTTATTACAACGTTTCGGCCGTTGTAAACCTCGGCCTTCTTCAGGTGGTTGGAATGTTGAACTGAACCCTTTATTTCGCTCACTTTTGTAGTCTGTTCTAGTTCCACGTGCCATGTTTTAATGGATGTCATGTCACGTGGAACTAGAACAGTCTACCCGAGTGAGCGAAATAAACGGTTCGGTTCGACATTCCAACCACCTGAAGAAGTCCGGGGTGTACAACGGCCGAAACGTTGTAATAAATAAGGCGACGAAGATGAGGACAATAGTCCGAATAATGTAAATAGTGTACATAATACCTCATCTCAGAAATATAGACAGATACTGAAAGGCCGAAACGTTGTAACAAATATGGCGACAAAGATCAGGACAATAGTCCGAATAATGTAAATAGTGTACATAATACCCCATCTCAGAAATATAGACAGATATTGAGTTAAAACAAAGAAAAAAATCAGCCTAGTAAGTGTTGATTGTCGAATAATTCTGAAATTCTTGTTCGATTACCAAAGTTAAGCAAAGTCAAACATGCGTTAATATTTGGCGGACCATTTGGGAACTCTGGGTGTTGTTATCAGTAGGTGAGTAAATCCTGAAAAATATCTTACCTTTGTAATACTTAAAAGATTGTAGTGTGTACATTAAAAGATTGTTGTTTTCAAGACCGCATCTTACATGTTAATGGCAAAGAGATACCGTTTCCGAGAAAAACGAGATTCTGCAACTTTAAGTAGGAGTTCTAATCGCTAAATGTACCAAAGATTGCAACATATAAGCATAAAAATCATACTTCGTTCCAGAAGGAAGAGGTAGAAAGATATTTCGTTAGTAGAGAAATCAGTTTTTCTCTTGGAAGAAACATATGACGATTCTTAGATCCATATCTTGTCGTTAGCTTAAACAGACAATTCCTTCTTTGTACCATTTATTGCGATCATTTTCATTAAATGTTGTATTTTTAAAATTCAGATGAAAACTTGGAAGTTATCCTATTATATTTCATCAAAATGATATTTTATATTTTTAGCCGAGACTAGCATCCATAGCGAGCTGGTCGATCAGAAAAAAGCGTTCAATTAAAATGGAGCAAAAACACCATCACGGTTAGATGTAACAGAGTCTATCTTCTTCAATTACATTAAAGTACTTTCATTAAAACACATTTTGAGTTAATTCAGTTACTAATATAACAGAAGTCGTCTGTATTTATTCAATCGAATTTAGCCGAGGACATGAAAGGGTAAAACAGGCAACATGAAGACCCACTTCAGACCATAATTATTTATGGAATTCGGTTTGTCAGTGTGCTACCCGGGATGTAAAAGAGAATACATTTATAAAGCAATTGTTAAGTTTGATGAAAATTGGTTGAAAGATTAACGAAAAATATGAAAGAAACCAGTAGAAATCGCCATTTTTCGCTATTTACGTGAGTTTTCACTATATGGGTGGGCTCAATTATCAAGTTAAATGATTGTTAAACAATCAACTTATTGTTGGTTACAATTGAGTGAAGTTTGCAGTAGATTGCTTGAAAATTGAGGGGGGTTTTAGTTTAAAATTTGTGTTGAAATCGATTTTTCGTTTTTTGTGGTTTTTCGCTAAACGCAGTGGCGTAGAAATAAAAATGAGGTATCGTTGAGCTCGTCATGATGTAAGTAACCTACATACCAAGTTTGAAAGAAATCGAAGGAAAGAGTTGAATTTATCGATTTTTGATCGGCTTTATTGATTAATGATTTTTGAAAAAATATCGATTTTTCACGCTAAGGACCTATCTCTTATATGGTACAATGTTTAGTCGAAACCAGTTAGATGGATCTCGAGTGATTATCCATTTACATATATGCACATATTCACATGGATTTATATGGGCACGTGGCGGAGTGATTACTTTCTGAATATGAGACTCACCATGGCCGATATGTCGAGATGTTATCGGTCTGGAGGAGGCAATCCCAGAGTGCGACACATTTGGAAAGTGTCTGAAAACCATACCACCGGCTAACACAAGCCTTGAGAGTGAAACTGGGAATACAGAACGCTGTGATAGCACGAAGTCACAAGTCATCGTGACCGAGGGTTTGAGCGTTCTGGCCTTGTTTAGATTGTTGATTACGTTAGATAACATGCTTCAGAAACTGTAATTAATGTCTGCTCAGCATAGTTGCAGTATTATATTACGTATTCGATAAATGTTAATAAAGAAAATGAGCTTCCCGGCAGGGATCGAACCCGTGTACATAGTTGTAGGAGAAACCACCTTTTGATCCGACGTGTTTTACAGCTCAGCTACGAAGTTCAGGAAAATTCTATCATCCCTTTTTAAGAAAAACACACTTTCTACTTCAGATTATCTCTCTCTCACACACACTATATATATATATATATATATATATATATATATATATATATATATATATATATATATATTAGTATAGAATTTTTATTAACCCGACAGATTTTTATCACTTTAAAGTATATTTTGGTGGATACTTATTTATTATACAGTATATTTATATCTTTTTGTCTACGTGACTGAATGTTCGAGAAATCTTATCAAATTATAGGGGAAGGAAGTGAGAGGAAGGGAGTTCCGCTATTGGGAGGTGCGTGAGATGAAGCTTTTGCGGTAGAAGAGGCGGTTAGATTTAACTGTTTCGACAGTGAAAGGGTGAGACCGAGATGCCAACCTAGTAGCACGCTTAAATTCATGCAGTTGGGGTACCATTAAAAATAGCTCGCCAGAGCAGTTGCCATGAAAATATTTGTAGAAAAGACAGAGGGAAGACACATCACGTTTGTGATAAAGTGACCGGTGTCGAGATGCCAGGTCAGGACCTATCACATTGCATATCCGCCGTAGTATTTTGTCGAGAACCTCGAAATATTATTGTGGTTACGATCATAAACTCTTGTGCAAATTAATTGAAACAACTGCTTCAGTTTCCTTTCTCTCATCTCACGGTCATTTTTAGACCGACTGAAGTGACAGGGTGTAATCGATTTCTATTTTTTACTCAGATTAGATCTTTTGCAGTAGTGTTCAGTAATATGAATCTGTTTTCGCAGCGTATGATGAAATTTAGTGCCCTGGAAAAATATGGCATCATCCGTGATTGCATCAGATTTTCATCACGCCCAGGCACTATTGTCTCGACTATTGATTAGTTGTCCTATGGCCATTGGCTACCCGGGACGTTACTCCAAAGAAGTGGATGAAACACACTGACAAGCCTTACCAATGAGCAAATCATAGTACTAGACTGGCCCGGAAACTGAAATCCAATCGAGAATATGTGGTTAATTTGCACAAGGGTGTAGATACTTTTTTTTTCTGCAGGTTTCCCCAATATATTGTAAAGAACAGTTGTGACAGTTCATTTTATATATACCTGCTTTAGTGTCTTTTCATGAAGTAAACATACACTTTAGCAATTCACACTGAATAAATGTTCTATCACTACATTTTAAAACAGATTTTAGACTTGACGAAATCCGCCATAGATTTAAATAAATGAAGAAGTTTTTTTTTTAATATTAAATACACCAAATTATTGAATATTTTCCATCAAAAATGAAGTTGAGAATACTGCTCGCTTGTGGCCAAATGCGTCATATAGACCCGCTCTTTTCTCATGGCTACTAGATTCTCAATGCTTTTGGGAAATTGTGAATTTCCTGGCGACCTATTAAACATATCTGCAATTCTGTGAGCGATTCCGAACATGAGTCGTTCTTTTACCAACGGGGCAGATATCAGACTTGAAAAAAGAATTAAATATATATATATATATATATTTGTGTTTTACCCTTACGAAAATTACTTGCATGGTTATTGAGACTGTTAGCTTCCATCAGGACAATAAAATCCTTATTATTAATAAACTAGTGTACACGTGACGTCAAAATTGACGACAAGAAGCAATTGTATTACAAAGCAATATATAGTATATTTTAAGTAATTTTTGTTTAATCCAAGTGCAATTTTATAGTTTAAAATAGTCCATTGTTATCGTTAATAATTGAACAGTGTACAATTTATAAACCCCTAAGGAAAGATATCCGTATCTTATCCTCATAAATGTAACACATTTACAACCAAAATTATGTTTACTGCAAAATTTTCCAAAGCACAATATATTTTGTGTAAACTTTGGAAGGTCTCAGTAATACTTGTCAGTCCAAAGATTCAATCTGGAATTTCATAGTCTGCTTCTTTCTCGTCCTATTAAGAGCAACGTATCATCAGATACATTTTAATTTATTTTCCACCACTACTCTTTTTAATTATAATTTTTAAAGTTTAAAATTAATTTCTAAAAATGAACAAAACATTCTTGGATATATATGTGGCGTATTATATATACGAACCATCTTCGATAACGATATCAGCATGCATCTACGAGTCCAAGTTAGCACGGCACCGAGTGGGCCAACATTATTTTGCACACTGCTCCTCAATTGTTAAACACACACACACACACACACACACACACACACACACACACACACACACACACACAATATATATATATATATATATATATATATATATATATATATATATATATATGTGTGGTCTGACGATTGCATATAGCATGAAACAGACTGTCGCCTCTAAGTGTTGACTTCTATGTTCACTTTTATATTTACACACGCTCTATCTCTGATATTGAGCACTTTATTCCATAAATATAGCACACCTTAAGACTTTATATATATATATATATATATATATATATATATATATATATATATATATTATGAAATGGACAAAGCTCGACAATTATTTTAAGACATTTTTTATGTTTATACGTTCTTTTTGTAGATATTTAAGTAAATGCTCTGTTTATAATAAACAGTACACAGACATGACAGAATTGAATAGACACTAAGATAAATTTTATTTCTAATTTTTTTTAATAACCAAGATAAATTAACTTAGATTATTTGATTAAAATTGCAAATAACAATACTGGAACATGCCACTAAGCAAAGGAGCATCAGACCTATCCGAATTTCAGCGAGGACGTATCGTGGACCAACATGAAGGTGGTCTTAGTCAAAGAAAAATATCTGAAAATTTTTCAATACTCCTTTCTACTGTTAATAGAGTGATCGTACAATTCACCAGAGAAGGCAAGAAGTGCACAAAACCTCATCCAGGCCGCCCTGGGCCCTCTGAAAGAAACATGTGTCATGTCGAAAGAAATGTTGAACAGGATCCACGTTGCAAGGCCTCTGACATAGCAACACCTGTTGCTGTCAGTCTCAGAACAGCTGTCAGATATCTTCACAAGCTGGGCTACTATGGCAGAGCTGCGAGAAGGAAACCACTTCTCCGTCCAGCCAATATCAAACGCAGAAAGGATTGGGCTCATGAGATTGTGGAGAGACCGGTGACCTTTTGGACCACTGTCATTTTCTCTGATGAGTCAAGATTCGCATTATTTTCCGAGGTTGATTTAAAAAGACTGCAGCCAACGGTGAAACATGGTGGCCTTTCAGTAATGGTATGGGGTACAATTTGGAGTGATGGTCGCTCAGAGATTGTGGAGTGTGAAGGAAACATTAATTCAACCAAATATGTTTCTATATTAAATAAAGGGCTCCTTCGAATATTCTCAAGTAGTAGAATGAGCAAAGTTGACTTCCTATTTATGGAAGTTGGAGCTCCATGTCACACTCCTCAAGCAACACAACATTGGTTGAGACAAAATGCGATCAATAAAATTCCATGGCCAAGTCAGTCCCCGGATATTAACCCTGTTGAACACCTTTGGGGTATATTAGATCGAAAACTCCGCAAAAAGAACAGGAAGCCATCTTCTAAGCCCGAACTTTTAGGATTATTGCGTCAAACATGGCAAGAAGTCCTTCAAGATGATATTCGTGAACTCATCGCTAGCATGCCTAGAAGGGTCCTTGCATTAAAAAAAGCAAAAGGGATGTCAACCAAGTATTAGTTATTAAATTTATGACCATTTATAATTACTTAATTTGTATAAATTACTTATTTAATAAAATAAACGGTTTCTGTGAGCCTCTATTCAATTCTGTCATGTCTGTGTATTAACGACATTTACCGGCCTGAATCCCCGAGAAATTTTAATCAAACCTCTATTCTATACGGAACCATCATATAGCCTGACGTGCTTTTACCGATTGAGCCACAGAGGAGCATTTCGGTCAGCAAGGTCGATTTTACTGTTTTTAAGCTACAATTCTCCATGATTTTCTCTCGTACATTCATATCTGCTGCATGCGTATCCAAATGTAAACAATTGACGTCACACATTATGAAAAGAACAAAGTCCGACCATTATTTTAAGACATTTTTTATGTTTATACATTCTTTTTATAGATACAAATATTTAAATAAATGCTCTGTTTATAATAAACAGTATTAACGACATTTGCCGGCCTGAATGTCCGAGAAATTTTCATAGAAAATATGCGTCCTCCGAAAGGAATCGAACCTGTATCCTATACGGAATCGCTTTGTTGTCTTCTTTCCTTCGAGCACGCTTCACCCGGCGGCAAGCCCCATTTTCTCCTCTCCTTGCTCCAGCCCTCGGTGTAAATCAAGTCTCCAGCGTGAGCGATCGTTGATGATGTCTTCCTACCATCCTTGTCCATCGCCCTCATGTCACTTTTGCAGACGTCCTCGAAACGAACATGAGGTTGATCTCGTGTTCCATTGCCCCTGGCCAGATCCCTATACAAAAGCACCTTTGGAATCTTCCTATCAGTAGACTGTTGCCTCGCGTGGTTTACCCACTCTCTGAGGTGAGGACGAGAAGAAAAAAACAAGAAAAATAGAATCAGAAGAAAATAGAACGAGAAAAATGGAAGAACAAGAAAAAAAAAAGAACGAGAAAAAAAGAACGGGAGATAGAACGAGAAAAATAAAACGAAAATAGAACGAGAAATAGAAAGAGAAAAAAGAAAGAGAAATAGAAAGAGAAAAAAGAAAGAGAAATAGAAAAATAAAACGAGAAAAGGAACCAGAAAAATAGAACGAGGAAAATAGAACGAGAAATAGAAAGAGAAAAATAGAATGATAAATAGAAAGAGAAAAAGAAAAGAGAAATAGAAAGAGAAAGAAGAAAGAGAAATAAAACAAGAAAAATAAAACGAGAAATAGAACGAGTAAAATAGAACGAGAAATAGAACGAGGAAATTAGAATCAGAAACAGAACTAGAAAAATAGAACGAGAAATAGAAAGAGAAAAATAGAATGATAAATAGAAGGAGAAAAATAGAACCAGAAAAAGAAAGAGAAAAATAGAAGCAGCAAAATGGAACGAGAAAAAAGAACGAGAAAAACAAAACAAAACGAGAGATAGAACGAGAAAAATAAAACGAGAAATAGAAGGAGAAATAGAACGAGGAAAATAGAACGAGAATTAGAACGATAAATAGAAAGAGAAAAATAGAACGATAAAAATAGAACGAGAAATAGAAAGAGAAGAAAACAACAATTAGAACGAGAAATATATCAAGAGAAGAAATAAAAACGATTAGAAAACAATAAGAAAAAGCACGAGAAAAATAGAACGAAAAAAGAAAAAAGAACGAGAAAAAGAAAAATAGAGCCAGAACTGAACGAGAAGAAAATATAGCGACAAATAGAATTAGAAATGAACGAGAAAAGATAATACGAGAAGTTGAACGAGAAGAAAAGAAAGCAATGCAAAGTTGGCTTAAAAATGCTCAGGACATCAAATGCAGAAAACGTTACAAGAGATGGACAAAATAAAATAAGAAACCTAACTAGATAAATTCAAAACTTGAAAAAGCCGGTTAAAGATATACAGAGTGTCCATAAAATCTCTTTACAATTTAAAAAAAATCATTACAAAATGAAATGATCAGACAAATATATATGGAAATTGCTACAAAATGAAGAGTAGATATTGAAGTTTTTTTTAAACTAATTTAATACACATCTATAGGGATACAATTAGATGCAGGAAGCACATAAAGACGGTGTTCGATTTCTTGCCATAATCACTGTTGCATAGCCTCATCAATGGTGGAAAAAGCATCAATGATCTTTTGCTTCGATACACGATATCTTTAACAAAACCCCATAGAAAAAAAGTTCTGTAGTTTTACTGAATCTGCGTATTCGGTTTTGTTTGAATAAATCATACTTGTGTCTTTTCTTGAGGAGTAGCCATTTTTAGGGTTTCATTTAACACTACCTGTTTCATCAACAGGATACCTGAAATACACAAATACAATTTGATTAAAACTTTGATAATTATTAAGTAATAGAACAATTCTTTTTAAGATATATCATCAATTGCCTTTGTAATATACAGTGTAACTCGGATGTAAGAGAAACCCGGATATAAGAGAGATTTTCTCTGGTCCCAAATTAGAGCCATACTTACCTAAACAAAACAGACAAAACCCGGATATAAGAGAAATCCGGATATAAGAGACTTCTTATCCGGTCCCGACAATTCTCTTATATCCGGGTTACACTGTATTTTTTTAAATTGTAAAGTGTCTTTATGGACACTCTGTATGTCATCAAGTCTTCAAGTGTAGATACGTTATGGTAAAAAGTAAGTAAAAAAGAATGATGGAAAAATACAAGGCTATCTGAATTACTGTGAGGGTGCGTCAGAAATAATGGTAAGACATTAGTTAGATGAAGATGTCATTGCCACTAATGTCTTACTAGTATGTGGGGGGTACTTCTGGGAGGTATATGACGAAGGTATTTCTACTGAACGTTGTATAATCTATATATTAAGTCAAGAATTCTCAACCTTTTTTGTATTAGTGCATTTCAGTCGATTCGTTCTTCGATCTTCTGTCTTAAATTCTAACATAATTTTCACCATTCATTAAGTTTGTCAAATATACGCACCCTGTTGCCGGGCTTTCCTGGCCTGTTTGAAATTCTTAGACGAGACCGTGTTATTATGCAAGTTGTTCAAACGAAAGTTCGTTCGGTTTTATCACTACGTTCGAATTGCTCTAGTTTTAGGCCTTCCTCATCTGTTTAGTGAAGTGATGTAATGGAATAACCTGTTACCTCCATGAGTGACCACACTATAGGTAGTAACTGCCTATAAGTATCTGTAAGTCATCGGAATACAGAGTGTAGCTGAAAACTTTTTCGGCTGTACTGTCAAACTCTCTGCCTTCGGGCAAAGACGAACCCAGACGAGGCTATGTCGAAAAGCAGAGTCTCGTCTGGGGTGCTAGTCAGCTACCCGATCTCATTTTTTACGGAGTCTACGAGGAATTATTATCCGAGCTTACGGGCTCGGATACCACAAGTTAAATTCGGCCACATCTGACCAGCTGTGCTGGTCAAACTATCTGCCTTCGAGCAGAGAGAATCCCCAGACGGGGCCATGCCGAAGGGCAGAGTCTCGTGTCGGGAAACAGCTACCCGACCCCGTTTTATACGGGTTCTACGGGAATTTTTGATGAGCCTACGGGCTCGGATGCCCCACATTAAATTCGACCCTGTGCCACATCTGATATCGTGGAGAGGTTCTTTTCCAGCTGTGTTGGTCGAACTCGGCAGAGAGGAACACGGACGAGTCTATGCCGAAGGGCAGAGTCTCATCTGGGGAGTTAGACAGACCCGATCCCGTTTATGCGGGGTCTACGGGGATTTTTGTCCGTGCCTACGGGCTCGGGGACCCCGCATTAAATTCGGTATTATGCCACATGTGCCTGCATGGGGCACTTGCTAGATACCGTCTAGCTGGGTTCTGTTACTCAGCTCTTAGATGTTTTCGAACTCTCTACCTTCGGGTAGAGAGGAACCTTGACGAGGCTATGCCGAAGGGAAGAGTCCCGTCAAGGGAGGTAGACAGACCGGAACCCGTTTATGCAGGGTTACGGGGAATTTTTAGTTGAGGCTACGGGCTCGGATTGCCCCACATTAAATTCGGCCTTGTGCCACATCCTACCTCGTGGAAAGGCTGGTAAATATTTCTCGCTGGGATCTGTTGAGTACGACTCAGATTTACACGAAAACTACCAACCTTCCAACAGTAGCACTCACTACTGGATTGATTTGCGATGACCTTGTGCATAACTGTTACCTTTATTTTTATTGTACTGGTTTTTACAGTAAACCTTTACTTATTTTATCCACCGTTTTTCAAGTATAGATTCCTATTAGCACGGAATATAACAGGAAGTTAGTTCGTTTTTAAATAGTGCTTTAACAACCATTTAGAATTGCTACAATTTCTTGGATTCTACTCACCTAGATATTGTTGATATTTATTCTAAACCTCAAGTGGGAAGTTGGTAGGGGAGGCTAGTTAGCACCCAGAAGCAACTCCCTACGTCCGACACTGAAATGAATATTTAGTTGCTGCTGGGAGTGGCCGTTTGCCGCTTGTTGATGTACAGGAAACGTTATGGAGGGAAGGAGACTGATTTCATTGTAATTAAATAAATAAATAAAAATAAATAAATGATACTTAGCCTAATTATTGTTTATATAATTTCACTGAAATAATGAGCAGCGAATTAGGAAGGATATTAGAATAATCCAAAACTTATGCTAGCAGCAAACCAACCGCATAAAGATAGAAAATGAATTCAGTAAATATACAAAAATAGAAAGTATGCCTTCTCAACAAGAATTATTCAAAATTTATGGTGAGGCAATACTGGAAGAATGAGATGTTCTACCATGAATTAATCTTTGTCAATCTTGGCATAAGATATACAAATGGCGCAGTGTTAATAGTAGACACAGAAAGAAACTACAAGAACTCCCAGAGAAAGTAATCAAAGAAAGCAAGAAGAAAGGACGAAACATCAATTGCAAGAAGAAGTGTGCATGATTGTCAGCAAAAGAGACAACCCAACATGCGAATTACAAATTAGAGATACAATGTAACCCGGATATAACAGAGTTGTCGGGACCGGAGAAGAAGTATCTTATATCCGGGTTTCTCTTATATCCGGGTTTGGTCTAATTTATATACATTAACACAGGCTCTAATTTGGGACCAGAGAAAATCTCTCTTATATCCGCGTTTCTCTTATATCAGGGTCTCTTATATCCGGGTTACACTGTACAAAAATCAAGCAAGAACAATAATTTACATATCTGGGAAGAGTTTTTAACTAAAGAGAGAAGGTACGACACCGAAATCCGAAAGGTAATAGAGATAGCTGAAGGTGCTGATCAAAAAGCTAAGCAAAATATTAAGAAACAGGAAAATTTCATTAGAAACAAAGAAATGAGTACTGAACTATTACATAATATTGCCCCCCCCCCCACCTCTGTAGCAATGAGTGCTGGACAATCTCCTTGCAGATGAAGAAGAGACTTGAACTAAAAGAAATGTGGTTCTACAGAAGGACGCTGATGATAACCAACGACAAAATGAAAAAAAAGAACACTTAACATCAGAAAGAGACAATTGAAATTTCAAGATGGAAAGAGTGTTTGGAAAATTTGACGCTCACAGGACCCCCTGAAGGTAAGAAGGAAAAATAAAAGCAGCGAATAATTTATTGCATGTGCTCGTGTAAATGTTTGACAGAACAGGGTTTAGAAGATATGATAAAAAGAAATTTAGTAAGAGCTACACAGGACAGGAAATTGTGGAGAACCATGATCACCCACTGTGCTGAAGGGACATGGAACATAGAAGTAGAAGAATGAGCAGTGTCCAGAGATGAAGGATTAACAAGATTCTACTGAATTTGATGACAGATAAGAATATCAGGCCATTAGGTGGACATTCCGTATGCTATTGTCATCAAGAATTTGTAATGTATGGCGTCAATTAAACCTAAGCTTATCAAATGCATTAATTTGCATATAAATTGCAGGAAATATTTTTGAGTCAATTTTTATGGGCAAAAATTTCTGGGAGTATGGACCGAACATGTGAGCAAAGATGAAAAAAATGGAGACAAAAAGTACACATACATCAGGATGTGGCATTTGGCATTTCTAACGCACATAATGAGGAAAGGGCTTGGAAAAGTTGATACTCACAGGACAGATTGAAGGCAAGAGCAATAGAGGAAAACAACGCATATCCTACTTAAAGAGCAAGAGTAAATGAATTAGGATTTAATTAATTTAGGAGATATAACAAAACGACTAATTTAATTAACAGGCAAAACTGGGTGGAAATTGTGGAGGGCCATAACATTCAAATTTACAAGTTTAGTTTCGCTAGTCACATTCATTCACTATAGGGACCCTGATTTAGAATGTAAGCTATATATATGTCTTAAAATATATATATATTTTAAGACATTTTTTATTTTTATACGTTCTTTCTATAGATACAAATATTTAAGTAAATGCTCTGTTTATAATAAACAGTATTAACGACATTTACCGGTCTGAATGTCCGAGAAATTTTCATAGAAAATATGCGTCCTCTGACGGAACCGTCATATAGCCTGACGTGCTTTTACCGATTGAGCCACACAGTTTCAGTTAGCATTTTACTATTTTTAAACTACAATTTTCCATGATTTTCTCACGTACATTCATATCTGCTTGATGTGTATTCAAATGTACACAAATTACGTCACATATTATGAAATGGACAAAGTCCGACAATTATTTTAAGACATTTTTTATGATTATATATATACATATATGTCTGAAGATTTCGTTCAAGCATGAAACTGTCTCCACTCTTTGTTAACTTTAGTGCTCATTAATATACACACATAAGAAGAAAAAAAATTCAAATAATATGTGTAAATCTCCACGCTTTGCCTGATGTAGGTCGCGATACATGAAACTCGTGTAGCAAAATTATGGAAAATAAAGTATATTTAAAAAAAAATCCATGTCACAATCAAAATCGTTTTTTCTTGTTGGAACTATTTTAACGTCTTCCCTTTATCGCCAATCCTTCAAAAATAAGTGCAAAAAGAACCAAACGGCACTATCTATTCATTATTGGAATCTGTTGGAGAGTGGCCTAACCCCACAAATAAAGTGGAAAATATTATCAAGAGCCAGAACTCCCAAAAACTTCAGAGACAGATGCAACTTATGTTTAAAGGAGAAAATCTTCATAATCAAACATAAAGATCCAGACATACTACTGAATAAACACAGTGAACTAATTTTTAAATGCCGGCACAAAAACAATCTCAACCTAAGCAGATACATTGAAAAATAATCATATAATAAGAGCAATTTTGAGTGTTTTTTATTCCCTTTGATTTTAGAAATATTACTATGCACACATGAACACCAACACATAACTATATGTATACAACTATGGTAATGTGCTTGAACACTGAGGCACCTGTTGATATGTACATGTATATATTTTTATATGGAATAAGAAGCAGTTTTTTTTTTTATAGTTTGGGGGTGTACTTTTAGATAGGTACCTATATATTTTGCCATAAATATGAAAGAACGGGTAATATTATATGTGTAAAGATATGGATTATGTAATTAAATACTGAGAGAGTATTCGAACGCAGGCGTAAGTGGGTGCATGGGTAAACATGAGGATAGAGACATGTACGTGTGTAGATATGTGTAAGTGCAAATTAACGTATATATGTGTATATGGATATGCTGCATATTATGTATATATGAATGTATGTGTTTGTATATATATGCATGTGTGTATGTATGTATGCATATGTGTGTGTGTATATGTGTATGTGTATGTACGTATATGTGTGAAAAAATACATATATATGTATATATGTAGATGTATATGGATATACAGGTGTCTTTAAATGTATATGTATATATATGTAAGTATAAGTATATGTGGAGATATGTATGAAGATATATGAATATGCGTTTCTCTGCAGATGTATATGTGTAAATATGGGAATATACATAGTCTTTTTTTGTTTTTTTTACTAATTAATAAAAGATAAAAATAAATTAATTAATAAGATTACTAGATATAAAATAGATTACTCTTTCAATGTACTATCTGTGAATTTTTCTAATAGACTGTTTCATAGAAAATAAGAAAAAACTCCACCGAATTTCCAATTAATTTCTTCGTAGATTGTTTAAACATTTAGATACAAAAAAACCTTTAACCTCCCAAACATGCCCGTTAAAGTAACGCGAATTAACAGCGTCTAAAAAATTTTGAAAGAAAAACTGTCCTCGTGAAAGTAGTGTAGCTTCTTCCTTTAAAGTCGGTCTCCACCCCTCCACTCCTTAGCCATCTATATCTTGAGACTAGACACAATAAATTCGAACAACATCTAGCCGACACATTGGAGTTAAAAATTAAAAATAAGTATTTGAAATGCTACATATGACACATTCATATCCTCTTTCCCATCTCACTTCCTCACTTCGTTAATTTTACGTATACTTGATGAGGTCCGTCAAAAATGTGTGAATTTCTTTTCATTTTTCATTTCAATTTTTGGAAGTAAAGTCTGATGATCCATAGCCCTGTTAAAGGGGTTATGGTGAAATAATTTATTACATGGAACCATAACGTGGTCTATTTTTATTCAAATATATATATATATATATATATATATATATATATATATATATATATATATATATATATGTGTGTGTGTGTGTGTGTATTCGGTTGATGGATAAGTAATTACCGTTTTAGGGGAGTAAATGTAATGACCAATCATATGTAGTAGCTAAAAGTATATATTTGGAGTACACTAGTATACGACAATGTTATACGCAAAAGGCAGGGGATTGATTAAGACAAATCACCCGCAACTGACACTGAAATCTGCTAATCGTGGTATTAATCATTTAAAGATCTTAAACTCCGATGAAACACTAAATGACCATTTATACATCCAGCAGCTGCGACGTGTCCATAAAAGTTTGGTGGAAAAGTGCCCTGCACTCGTCGATATAAAAAATGCTGTCCGTCTCCATGACAACGCAAGGCCGCATACAACAAGAGTAACCCAAGAAAAATTTGGAAGATAAGTGAACATGTAATTTTATTTGTTACTATTAATACTCGAACTCTTGACATGGAGTACTTTAATTACAAAAGCAGTATGATTTATGCCAAGCGTTATCTTCTAGAAATGTACGGATCGGGCCTTTTTGTGGGTGCGCTGAACGAAAGACACATCTTTGTTTTACACACACACACACACACACACACACACGCACACACACACACATATACATTATATATATATATATATATATATATATATATATATATATATACAGTGCGTTCTGCTTGATTATGCAAAGTAATGTTTTCATCTAACGTGTCAATAAATTCTGTTTTTTTCAGACTTTGTGCTTCTTGCAGATTAAATTATACTTTCAGACAAGAGAATATGATCAATGAAAAAAAGTTGTATAGTAACAGGGTTCTTTTTCTCAAAGTATGTAAAAAGTTTCAAGTGTTCGGTCTGATTAAGCAATCACCATATAAATCCTTAATATGGGTAAGAAAAAAGGGTCTTACTGAAAATGATCATGCTGAAATTACTCGCATGCTTGGAAGTGGTCTGTCAACGTTAGACATTTCAAAAAAGTTACATAGAGACCACCGTACAATCAAAGCATTCGTCTTAGGCAGTAAATCATGAAGAAAGACACCTAAACGATCACATTTGCGAAAGTTAACTGCCAGAGATCTTCGTAAAATTGAATATGAAGTCTCGAAGAGACCGCATGAGACTAGGAAAAAAATATTTGAAAGCGCTGGAGTGCCCAAAGTTGGTAAAACTACCCGTTGTGAGGTCCTCAAGACCTTTGCGAAAGTGAAGAGTCCCATCAAGAGGCCCACATTGTGCAAAGCAAACAAGATGAAAAGAGTTGAATGGGCACACAGTTACATGAAGACCAATTTTAGCAATGTGATTTTCACCGACGAGTGCCGTGCTACCCTTGATGGGCCTGATGAGTGGTCATCTGGATGGGTGTTAAATGGTCGAGCGGCAGGAGTACGCATTCGTCGACAACAGGGTGGTGGAGGAGTGATGTTTTGGGCTGGGATCCGCGGAAATAAACTAATAGGCCCACAGAAAGTAGCCAAAGGGCTTAAGCTAAATTCAAATGCATATGAACAACCAATTCAGAAAAGAAGATCGTTGATATTTCAGAAGGATAATGCTCCAGTGCATAGATCAAGAAGCACCACTAATTGGCTATCAGATCATGGGTTCAAAGGGCAAAATTTAATGGTATGGCCTCCAAACAGCCCTGATTTAAATCCAATAGAAAATTTGTGGTCTATAGTCAAGAGGCGGATTAATGCTGAAAACAAGCAATTCACCAGCTTAGAAGTCCTTAGGAAAGCAATTGTAAGTGCTTGCCGATGAATCAAACCTGAAATTGAAACTTTTAAGTCAGCAGTGGACAGATGCCTCATAACGGTTTTGAAGAATGGAGGATGTCATGTTTGTTCGTAGCCGCATTAACAGACTTGTTTTGTTTTGTTTAACATGCTATATATATGTATTATGTAATGTAGGACTTAGAATACCTGATGTATTGTCATATGCGCCACAATTCAATTAATAAAATTTATTATAAAATGTGTTTTTCTTGTTTTATTTTCCATTTTCATAATGAAAGTGAACAGTAAATTAGAGCTTAAATTCATAAATCATTAAAAAGAAGCACGTTTTGTATATTTCAACAACTTAAATGATTGACATAATAATAAAATAGTATCAATAACACTTCAGCTCCTATTCTTCAGAATATATTGCTTGACTTTTCATAATCAAGCAGAATGCACTGTACATACATACATATATATATATATATATATATATATATATATATATATATATATATATAAATGGTGGTACTCGCTTGGAAAACCTTGGATAGTTCGACTTGTAGTAGAACAAATCGGTACCCAAGGAAAAATGAGGAATACAAAACGTAAGAACCAAGAACATGAAACTAAGGCGAAAACAATCGTCCAGGGTTCAAGTTCAAAGTCCAAAGAAAAAAAAACCCTCCAAAACGAATAAAATGCAACTACGTAAAGTACACTAAGTGGAGCAAAACCTAAGATAATCCTAAGGAACCAGGCAAACCTACCTAGGTTTCACCTAAACGAATCGTCAGGGCCGGCATCGCCCTGACAATCCGTTTAGGTGAAACCTAGGAAGGTTTGCCTGGCTCATTAAGATTATCTTATATATATATATATATATATATATATATATATATATATATATATATATATATATATATATATATTCTATCTTTTGCCTTAAGAGTGTTAAGGCGGCATTGCCTATCTTTTACCTTAAAATATAGTTAAAAAATTTATAAATAATTACGTATGACAATTTTATAGCTATTATTTTATTAGTGCATAATTGTTCACCCAATACATGTATTTTATTTACTTGTTTTATTCAACCTTAATATTGTCATGTTTTGCTGTCTATTCAGTATTATTAGCATCGTATATAGATGTTCCACATTTTTAATTATATCAATTGGTCCTTTTAAGAAGATTCCCGAATTTAAATAAAATAAATAAACTTGTTTCTTATAACTTTATGTCTTTTTCAACTAATCATACTTGGCTACATCCATAATACATTTGTCGCTGCCATGTTTTCTATGTCCAAGCGTCACTTTATCGTGACATAGAAAAAATAACCCACCCATCTCCACCCTCTGCCCTTATTTTTCTATTTTAGCGGAGATCTGATTTTGTATTGGTTAATCTAGACATACCCACAAGTATATTTTAAATTCTAACCATATCCCTCCACTTTAGCTTCCGGAAAGAGGTAAGGATTTGTTTTTAAATTTCCCTAATAAATCATTTTTATCACAAGTTTTCTACCATCCCCTGAGGAAGTACAATCATAGTATTGAAACATGAAATCTTTTAGGTAGCGATGTAAAATGTTTTTATTATAATATATTATAATAAAAATATAATATTTTGTTCTACTTTGTATTAAGCATTTTTTAAAGAAAAGTAAATGCTAGGAATCGTGAATTTTTACTCCTGTTCCTTTCTCTTATTTGTACATACATACATACATACATACATACCTGTATATATATATATATATATATATATATATATATATATATATATATATATATGGCTAAAGTATAGTTTAAAGGTATGCTATATTTATGGGTAAATTATCATGGGTAGAGTGTATATGAAAAGTGGATGTTGAAGTTTGTTTCATACTTATACGCAATCTTCAGGCCAGAAGACTGTCTTTCAGCATAAAACAGACTGTTTCCGCTGGGTGTTGATCCCAGTGTCCACTTTTATATTTAGATATGATCTATTCCTGATATTGAGCACTTTAACCCATAAATATAGCGTACCTTAAAACTATCTCTTTGTCATATAATATATGTATATATGTAAAAGTTACAGATAGAGTATATCCTTAAAAGGACAATATGAATAAAGAAAACGGAAAACTTATCTTAGCCGATGTCTTTCCTTCTCTGAGGGGCTTTATCAAGGCAAAAGTCTCTCAGAGGACGAAAACTGTCGGCTAAGAATAATTTTTTAAGTTTTAGTAACTCATTTAAAAGGAAAATTCTCGAGAGTGTCACTATCGAATGTTACCAAAATATAAATCTGCGGGCCGTTTTTTTTTTTTTTTATCTATGTAGGTAGGTATGTATTTCATTATTTGACTTAGTTTTGAGCTCTCAAATGCTTTTTAATTTTATGTTTTATAGTTGAAAAAAGTCGGTGATAACCACTTTTATTACAGGGTGGAGCTGATTTTGATTAAAATAAAAACAAATATAAAATTAAAAAACAATCAGACTTCAGGGATGATATATTTACAATGTTTCGAAAATTACCTAATTTTTTCTTCTATCGTGCCTCTTGATTGTATAGCGCCAATACACACAATGAAAACTTAGAAAAGAAATACTACATACCCTGGCGTTGAAGACGTTTTTTGTTATACCTCACTATATAAAATATTTATCCTATGATTGAATGTTCGCCTTTTTTTATTTTATTCTTTTTTATTTATTCAACTTGTTCCAAATGAAAATTGGTGTAAGTCAGGGAGGGATCGGAATGTCTTCAAATTCCATACAACGGAAAAAATAATTGGGATTTGGGTGACGCGCTAATTTCTCTTCTATCGGAAGGTAAAGATCGGATTGGAAGTTAAGTATCTCAAAAATGAAATACGAAAAAATATCTTCCTGTATAAATAAGTATGTTATAAAATCACTAAAATCACTACAAAAATAGCCATTTTGTTTCAACACCCTCGGTGTCTTATCAAGTGATGACGTTGAATGTAAAATAAATGGTTTTAAAAGTTTCAAATTAATTAACAATCCTTCGCAAGGGGAAAACGTTGTTACAAAGGTTAGATGGACCAATCAAAATACAAGTATAGGAAAATTCAAAAAGCTTGACAACGAAGTCATGTTATAATATCTATTCAGCCTTTGTAACGACGTTTTCCCCTTGCGAAGGATTGTTAATTAATTTGAAACTTTTAAAACCATTTATTTTACATTCAACGTCATCACTTGATAATACATATACTTGGATATTAGCTCCTATTACTGTCGAGCATTGTCTATTCTATTCTTATACTATGGATAGAATCAATTTCGGAGTATCACTTAAGAACATTCCCACCACGAACAAAAGGGATTATTTCGTCCATCTAACACAGCAAACGGAAAACCTTATCAGAAGAATGAGATGGAAAGCTTACTTCTTTCTTCTAAACAAGAAACCATTGTGTGAACGCGAAATTTATGGTTTTAAAAGCCTAAAAACTGCAGCAATTATTAAGCAATTATCTGCTTTTGAAAATGAACTATTGGATATCGTCAAGGGATTAACCTTCTATAAATACAAAAATGCCTTCCAAAAAAATCTTGATAGTATCGTCAAGGACATTAATAAATCTGGTGATATATATGTTAAATCCGATAAAACGGATAATTTTTATAAGTTATCTCCTAAGGACTATGATACATTAGTTAGGGATAGTCTAACCAGAAACTACAAAAAATTGATACTAATAACTTCAACCAAATAGATAGGATTAACAGTATCAGTAAATCAATTACTGATAAACTATTGATTAGTGATCGGGTCGGTAAACTACAAACTAAGGAAGCCTATGTCTTGTTAAAAGACCATAAACCCGAATTCAAAACTAAGCCATCTACTAGACTTACAAACCCTACTAGACCAGAAATCGGTAGAATTAGTAAGACCATCTTAGAAAGAATCAACAACTCCATAAAAAATACCCTTGGACTACTACAGTGGATTAACACAACTGATGTTATCAACTGGTTTAATAACATCCGATATAAGGGCAACTGTACTTTCATACAGTTCGATATTATCGATTATTATCCCTCTATATCGAAGGATCTTTTCACTTTGGCCTTGGATTTCGCCCGGGAATACTCTAATATTTCTGAGAGTGAAGTGGACATCATCATGAAATGCCGAAATTCTGTTCTAATCTACAAGGATGAACAGTGGACCAAAAAGTTTTACAACAACAATTTTGACATTTCGATGTGTTCTCTGCATTCTGCTGAAGCTTCTGACCGGGTTGGATTATTTCTTTTGTATAATTTAAGTGCCTTTGATTGTCTAGATTCCGATAGTGTAGGATTGTATAGAGATGATGGTTTAATAGCTGTTAAAAACTCCACTAAAATTAAAGTAGACCGTATTAGGAAAATGATTCATAGGGTATTAAAGGATTTAGGTCTTAGGACAAAAGTCACTACTAATGTTAAACAAGTGGATTTTCTAGACGTCACCCTAGACCTTGCTAGCAACTCTTTCCAACCATATGTGAAGGTTAATTCCAACCCGATATACGTACATCAAAATTCCAACCATCCCACTTCAGTTATCAAACATATACCCTCTTCCATTGGATTTAGAATTAGCACTAACTCTTCTAACAAAGATGTTTTTAATAAACATCGTGATTTTTACAATTCTGCACTCAAAAATAGTGGATACAAAGATATCACTATTCAATATAAAAACCCTGTCGATTACAACCATAATAAGAAAAGAAGATCTTGAAATATCATCTGGTTCACTCCCCCTTTCAATATAATGGTTAAATCTAAATTAGGACGTATGTTTCTAAACCTCATCAAGAAACATTTCCCTAACCCTGAAACTAACCCACTTAGTAAAGTATTTAATCCTAATACCCTTAAATTAAGCTATCGTTGTGCAGATAACCTAGAGAAAATAATTAAAAAACATAACAACATAGTCTTTAACAAGTATAGGGACTCAAAATGCTTGATTACTCAAACGGTTACTAACAGGAATACTAAATATAATAACACGAATAATAATTTATGTAATTGTAGGTATCCTAATAATTGTCTACTACAAGATAACTGTGGGATTAGTTCTGTAGTCTATCTTAGTACAATCTCAACTACTGAGAATCCAAATATAAAGAAGTTTTACATTGGCAGCACAATGAATACATTCAAAGAACGCTGGCGGGGGCATATGCAATCTTTTAATAACAGTGACTATAGGTACACGACTTCATTATCCAAGTACTTTTGGAATCTAAAAGAAAATAACAAAACACCTACGGTTAAATGGACATTGATTAAGAAAGCCCGGACATGTAACTCCCTATATTCCCCATGTTACCTATGTCTTAATGAAAAATTTGAAATTATTAGATTTAAAAACAAGGCTGATCTCTTAAATCAAAGATATGAACTAACGGTTAATTGTAAACACCGTTATAAATTTAACTTATTATAGGGGTCGTATACTTTAAATGATAATGATATGTAGCTGTAAGTTTAATAGATTATAACTTTTATTGCCTGATGGTCAATCTGACGATATGAATGTGTATTGTATAACTACATAGTGTTATTCATTTTTCTGTATGTGTGTGTATATATATATATATATATATTTGTGTGTAGTTATGTGTGTTTGCACTGTGGAATCTGTATGTTTGTATATTAGTGTATTAATATTTTTGCTAAGTTTTGTATATATATATGTATGTGTGTATGTGTGTATATATATATATGTGTATGTATGTGTGTGTATGTGTGTATATGTGTGTATATGTGTATATGTGTGTATATGTGTATATATATATATATATATATATATATATATAAAGTAAGAAGGTAAAAAGGAGAAGAAGAGAAGAGGTTAAAAATATTGATGTATATGTGTATGTATTTGTATATGTGGGTATGTGTGTGTGTATATATATGTGGGTATGTATGTGTATATGTATGTATATATGTATTTATGTGTGTATATATGTAAGTGTCTGTATGTATATGTAGTTGTATATATATGCATGTATGTATATATGTATATGTATATATATATATGTGTGTGTGTGTATGTGTATGTGTGTGTATATGTATATATATATATATATGTGTGTGTGTGCATGTGTATGTATGTGTATGTGTACATGTATGTGTATGTGTATGTGTATGGGTATATATATATATGTATATATATACATATGTATATATATATATATATATGTGAGTATATGTATGTGTATGTATATGTATATATATGCGTATATATGTTTGTATGTGTACTGTTATATTGTGTACTTAAATTTATTTACGTATATTTCTGTTGGTATGAATGTGTTTATATATGTATGTCAGGATACGTATATTTTTGTGTTTGCGTGTATATGGATGTATGTCTATGTCTATGTATGTGTATGTATGTATGTTTATATATGTTTTTGGTTAAATGTCGTTGTATTTATGTATATGTACGTATATATGTGTACTTGTTATTATAGATGGGTATTTTTATGTATATATTTATGTATATATATATATATATATATATATGTAATGAAGAAATAAATTGAATAACATATATATTTCTTCTTTTCTCCTCAGTAATTTTATAGTTGTAAACTTAATAGCGGTTAAATTTTGATTTTGAAATTAGCAGTTTTTAATTTTAATATTAAATTTTATCATATAATTTGGTAATTATTGGTTGGAATAAATTCTTTTTTAATACTACCCATATTTTAAACATCTGAATAGATATTATAACATGACTTCGTTGTCAAGCTTTTTGAATTTTCCTATACTTGTATTTTGATTGGTCCATCTAGCCTTTGTAACAACGTTTTCCCCTTGCGAAGGATTGTTAATTAATTTGAAACTTTTAAAACCATTTATTTTACATTCAACGTCATCACTTGATAAGACACCGAGGGTGTTGAAACAAAATGGCTATTTTTGTAGTGATTTTATAACTTTTTATGTTATATTTTTATAACTTTTTATGTTATATTTTATGATTTTATGTTATAATTTTTTTTTTTAAATAAATAATTATATCTGCTTTACTTTGTATTGAGCACTCTTTTAAGAATAGTAATTGTTGGTTATTGGAATTCATTCCATATACACCAATCATATACTTGGGTATATATATATATATATATATATATATATATATATATATATATATATATATATATATATGATAAACTCCCGCAAAGAACGAAACGCGTCGGCTAAGATCAATTTTCCTTTTGTCGTTATTCATCTTTTCTCTCTCTTTCTCTCTCTCTCTCTCTCTCGATATATATATATATATATATATATATATATATATATATATATATATATATATATATATATATATATATATATATACGTATCAATTATTTTGTATCGATTGTTAGTAAGTTTGTTTTGTAGTCTGTTAATTGCGAGTTTGATCGTCACTGGGCGTTTCATTGTAGTGACCTTATGCCACACCCTACTAAAACTGTTAAAACTTTTGGGCGTTTGCAAAATATCAGACACTTTTATACGCAGCAATGAAAAATTCACAATGTAGTACATTATCAAAAAGGATAGTTATTTTCCTTTTTAAATTCTAGTTTGTGGCTTTATCTTGAGTACGCGTAAGGTACAAGCAGTTTTATTATCAGGAAAAGGTACACGATCGAATCACAAAGAAGCTGTAAAATTCAATTAGAAAGTAATTATAATTAAATTTACGAGAAGGTGTTGAAAAATTATTGTCTCGACTATGAAAAAAATGATGTTTGGCCAGATTTACGGTAGTGGGTAAAGTCGTAAACATTGTCCACTCCTTTGAAACTTTACTGGTATGGGGCCTGTTTATCTATCTATCTATCTATCTATCTATCTATCTATCTATCTAATCTCAATATTTTCATCGATCACTGATCATTATCTATCTATCTATGTATCTATCTATCTATCTATCTATCTATCTATTTCAGTCTCTCTTTCTTTGTATCTATCTATCTATCTATCTATCTATCTATCTATCTATCTAATCTCAATCTTTTCATCAATCACTGGTCATTATCTATCTATCTATCTATCTATCTATCTATCTATTTCAGTCTCTCTTTCTTTCTTTCTATCTATCTATCTATCACTTTTTCTCTCTTTGTTTATTTGTTTCTTTCTTTCTCTGTTTTCGTTTTTCTAATCGATCCATCTCTATTTTTCGTTATCTTCTTTTCTGTCTCACATTTCTATGTTTGTTTCTCTTACTTAGTCTTTCTTTCTTTCTTTCTTTCTTTCTTTCTTTCTTTCTTTCTTTCTTTTAATATCTATCATTCTTTCGTTCTCTCGCTTTTATTTCTCCTGTCTTTTTTATTTGTTATCCCGCTTCGTTTTTTTTTAAAAGCGATCCACACTTATACATGGTTTAACTCCTTTTCATAACACAGTCTTCTCTTGGCCATTTTCGCGTCGGACAACAAAGATAATCATATTACTTTCTGCTCATTAAATGTCTGGAACATATAGACCCACAGTAAGCAGTGCAGTTGCACAATCTTTAAAAAAATGCACAATGATACAGTTATGTATACTTACGTCTGCTCTTAAAGCAAAGTATCATTCTTTACTTTTGATATACCGAAAAATCGCGATGCCTTTTTCCTCTCTGATGAAAGCAAAAACTTATTTCCCGTAAAAGATTTTCCAGGACCGTCTAAAAAAATGACATGCATAGCCATTCGTCATTTCGTGACCCCATTCGCTTCCGTATTACATTTTTGTTATTTCAGTTATCTTAGGTGGAATTTTTTTTTCTTTGAGGCCCTTTTGTGTTCCTCTTAAAAATTCCTTTTCGAACACAACTCGCCTGCTCCTTACAAAACCGACTCCGCCCAAATACGATTATATCTTTGTTGTTTCTAAATGTTCTCATTTCATTTTTTTTATTTTTTACTTCTGGAAAAAAGAGAGAGAAAGATAAAATGCAATAAAAAGATACGAATATCCGTTCGCCTTCTTTTTTTGATGGGGTAAGGGGCGGCTAGACAGCATAGATGAAAATGCTTACCTCCCCTTATTTTTTTTTTTTTGTCAGCGACTGATCTCAATCTTTTGACATACAGTGTTGAAATGACTCAAAAGATTTTTTTTTGTTAACTTTGTGGCCGTTTAATGTTTATTTCGGTTATTTTGTTGGTATTTAAAAAAAGAAAAAATCAAAAACTTGGCTCCTGAATTAGCTGAGACAAAACCGGTGCTAACAAATTAGACACGTAGACCGTTTTTTTTTGTTGTTCAAGCTACTTACCTGGCGGTAGAAATTAAAAGCATTTAGCTAAGTTAGCCAATATGCGGGCAAGAAAAACAAACGGAGATGAAGATACAGTTGTAGGGAAGGGATCAGGTTGAGTAAGAAGAAAAAAGGATAAAGACAATGGATTAGAGAGAGAGAGAGAGAGAGAGAGAGAGAGAGAGAGAGAGAGAGAGAGAGGGACGAGTGAGGGGAAGAAAAAGGCAAAGTGTATAATGAAGAGAAGCAGATTTGAAAACTGAGAGAAAGAATTTAAATAGAGTAAATGAGGAAGAGTGAAATAATAAGAAAAGCGGACACGTGAAGAAGAGAAAGAGAAAAAACAAGTAGTATATAGAGAGAAGGCGTGATAAAGAGAGCGTATAACGAGTATAGAAGAAGGAAAAAGAAAAATTAGAGGTAGAAAGGAAAATAGAAAAATAGAGAGAAAGGCGTAGGCGTGGGCGATAATATGATTGTAATATATATATATATATATATATATATATATATATATATATATATATATATATATATATACTATTTCCTATCTCCAGCTTTCCTCCCCTACCTCTCACTCTTTGGACGCTTGTGAGATGATGTGCCTAAACTTTTGACCGGTGTTTATCGGTAAATAAATTTCCACAGACCAGTCAACATTAAACACCAAATCCATTCTTCACAAAATTGCTATCAACAAGCAATATTGTTCCACTTCCTCACCACTTTTTTAAAAGTATATTTTTCTTCTCAAACTAATGGAAAAAAGGAATTGACGTTTCACACACGGCTTACCTACAAGCAGAATTGTTCATAACCATTTTCGATTCTCACACGTCGAAGTGCAGTTGAAATGCACTGAAACGAAGTTGCATCTTTGTAGTGAGTAAAATGGTTTTGCCTGTATGATAAAATTATTATATATATATATATATATATATATATATATATATATATTTATATATATATATATGTGTGTGTGTGTGTGTGTGTGTGAGTGTCTGTGTATGTATTATAATATTTTTATTATAATAAATTACAATAAAAACATTTTAAATCGCTACACCAAAATTGTCATGTTTCAGCACTAAGATTGTACTTCGTCACGCAATGGTAGATAACTTGTGATAAAAATTATTTATTAGGGAAATTTAAATTTTTTTTTACCTCTTTCGGAAGTTAAAATAAGGTCAGAATTTAAAATATACTTATGGGTATATCTAGGTTAACAATATATTTTTAATTCTGTCCTTAGTTCTGGCCGCAGTTCTCTAATATAAAGTGCTTCCAGAATTTCAAGTTTTGCTTATTATTATCTTGTTGAAGCACTGTTGTGTTTTCGATTAAAATCTGTCTAAACTGTGAATGTGGACATGAGTGTTCCTTAAAATGTTCTGATATTGAACTATGATCGTTCAGATGAAACGTAAGTCTTCTTGTTATGATAGTTGTTGTAAAACCAATTTTCAATATCCCAAAGGTTAATTAAATTGATATACGATATTAGTCTTTTGTAAGACGCTAGTTGATGGAGAAGAGTTGTCTAGGTGGGTTATATTAAATCTAATATAGTATATAATTAATTTAAGTAATACTAAATTAAAATACTAAAATTAAAAAAAAAAATTAAAAATCACATAATTCACCACCCTTGCATAGAGGCAAAAATATTTTGAATTTACAGTGTTAATGCATAACACATCCATAGATATGCATTCTCTGAAAATGAACTCATTGAAAATACTTGGGAAAATAAAAATTATTTGAAAGAAAATTTTGGAATTTTTCTTTGTCAATTTTCTACAGCCACCAAGAAATTCGAGGACTTGAAACTTTTCAGACTAAAATAAATACGTCTAAATTATTTGACAACACACACACACACGCACAAACACACACACAAATATATATAATTTATTCGAAAATTATAACAGAAATATTTTATAAAATCACTACAAAAATATCCATTTTGTTTCAACACTTGTGGTGTCTTATGAAGAGATGGTGTTGAATGTAGAATAAAAACCCTTTATTTTACATTCAACACCATCACTTGATAAGAATCCATGCTATGAGAAATGTGTTACTGTAAAAATAAAAAAGACCTTATGCAACTGAAATTTATAAACGAGGATCATTTCATTCATGTACAGGTTCGGGGTTTATGTATCTTATTTGAATTGTTTGCGACGATGGATTCTCGCCAATTAAATCATTAACCTCTGTATTTGTTTTTTTTTATGAATGATTCATGAATTTATAAATTAATTGCACCTTTATTGAAATATATATATATATATATATATATATATATATATATATATATGAAAACAACAAAGACAGTAAGACGCAAGAGGTTACTGAGTGATAGTTAATATGAGAAAGGTAAACAATTTTAAGGAGAGAACATTAAAAGAACAAGAATTAAGAAGACAATAGATAACGATTGACATTGCATTTAAATTTTTAGAGATCAAAGTTGACCGGAAAGCATGGCATCGAAAAATAGTTCCACAAGCGAGATGTCTGAGAAAAGAAACTTAGGGTTGCATCTAGTCAATCCAACTGTATATTGTCGCCTTAGTTAAGACGTTAAACTACATCCACGTCCTGGGTGAGACGATAAACTACGTCCAGCAGCTAGGCCTCTGACTAGGAGGTTTTGAGGAGCGTGGAACCATCTCTTAATTGCTGGTGTTCCCAGGTCCACTCTGAACCGGAGTGGTAGCACCTGTTAGGGTCCCAACTATGAGCAAATAGGTAACTATTACCAGCAATACTTTTTTGAAAAAAGTTATGAAGAGGAATACAATTTTGAAGGAAATATATTATCAGAAACAGATTTTTGACAAAACAAAATATTACCAAACTTTTTGTCGGCATTAAATAAGCCACTGAGGTTGATATACCGTAAAACAAAATAAACCAAACCAATCTAAACCAAAGAATACATATTGTATTCATACAAATCTCTCCTAAAAATGTTGTCGGCATTAAATAACCCATTGAGGTTGATATGCCGTAAAACAAAATAAACCAAACCATCTGTATATTGATAAGACCTTTTGTCAATCTAATACTGCGACTAAATTACTTTGATTAAAATTTAAGGACAGTTTATCACAAAATGCTTTCTTCACAACCTTTTAAATACTTGGATGTTGTACTTTGTGATCTTTCCTGATTTCCATTTGCGAAAGTGTGTTATCATTTTTTGCTGGAGTTTCTAGTTTGGCTGTTAAAATCTGTCAGCTGCTATAATACACTCGAACATCAGTTACAAATTACCAGGGCTGGGAATCTGAGATGTAAGCAATAACCTTTTGAGTTATTTCATCTGGGTTATGCTTAGTTTTCTTGGATGATCAACTCACGTATTTAGGATTGAAAAACTTTTGGAATAATAAAGATTTAGTAATTCTTTGTTGTTATTTGGTGTTTCCATTGCAAGAGGCGGCGTCTTCTTTCCATCGAAGTAACAGGAACTTTCAAAAACAACTTGAATAGTATTGAAATATCCATTAATATTAAGTCTTCCTACAAACGGAACCGAGATTTGCCTTGTTGCATATATGTAACACATTATTAGCCACTTCCATGTTTTATTGATATATAACATACGGGATGCGATAGATAAATTGTCGTCTAAATGACGCCAAAATGAAAATAACACTGGCATCTCATTTTAACTGATATACAGGGTGCGATGGATAAATTATCGTCTTAATGATGCCGAAATGAAAATAACACTGACATCTCATTTTAACAGTTATACAGGGTGCGATGGATAAATTGTCGTCGAAATGACACAGAAATGAAAATGACACTGACATCTTATTTTAACAGATATACAGAGTGCGATGGATAACTTGTCGTCTAAATGACGACAAAATTGAAAATAACACTGACATCTCATTTTAACAGATATATTTACTATAATTTAACAAAGGTATCTTGAAATACTAAAATTAAATTTATTGAATAAAATCGTCATTGGTATAAACCACCATCTCCAGACGACTTCGAAATCTCCTGCAACTCTTCGGGATGGTCTCCTTATTTATGTTGGTGAATGCTGCCATAATCCTTGCTTTCAATTCATCTTTGGTTTTACAAGGAGTTATGCTGATCTCTCACTCAACTGCACCCCACACATAATAATCAAGGGGGGTGCAGTTTAAGGAATTAGGTGGCCAGATGTAAGCGATTGTTCAATATCCATGACTTGGTTCTCCTGCTTGTGTGGCATGGTGAAGAGTCCTGTTTCCAGACATAGGGTCTTCCTGCAGCTACACTCTTGACCCAAGAGTACCTATTCAAGGGACTTGATGTAGGCTCCCGTGTTGAGTCTGAGTCCCTTACCAACAAACGCAGGAGTGATTTTCTTAGAATGATCAGGGTATATTTTACGCTGTAATTACCATCATAATCAACGAACTCTTCCCAAATCCTCTGCACTGTCCCCAGATTGACACCGAAACAATCTGAAATGTTCGTATTTGTTGTAGAATACCTACGGACGATGATGGTCATGTACCCATTCACATAAATAGAGTAGTAAATACTGTATGTTGGTCTGCAGTTGGAGATTCCTCCCCAGCTGTGCTGGTTAAACTCTATGTCACCGGGCAGAGAGGATCCCTAGTCGAGACTATGTCGAAAGGAAGAGTCTCGCCTCGGGAAGCAGCTACTCGACTCCGTTTTATATGGAGTCTACGGGGAAATTTTGGCTGAGCCTACTGGCTCGGCTACCCCACATTAAATTCGGCCTTGTGCCACATCTGACCGCAGGGGGCGGTTAGTAGATATCCTGCAGTTGGAGATTCATTGTGGAATTAACTTGACTCACTTCTAGCAAATGACTACTTCTACGCGTCTCTGACGAATCTTATATATGTTGTTCCTGTCGTAAGTATTATCGTTCATTACCAACCTTCGTGTGATTATTCTTTTCAGTAACTTTCCCTAAGTTACAACAGTACTGGAGCTTCCGGTGCGAATGCCAAGCAGTATGGAATGACGTTTCCAAATTTCTGGCGGAGTGAATTGCGTCGTGGTGTCCTTTTTATCACAGACAGTGCCCAACTGACCCTACTCTACTGTGCTATTGACAAAATCAAAATCCAACAAATGCGCATGCGCGAAATGAAAAATATAAAATGGCGATAAGTTACCCATCGCCTCCTGTATATACTTAGTGGATCTTAAGGTTTGTTGATGGCAACATCTGTCTGCGCAGTTAGAAAAAATTGTCGGTTCGTTCTCCGCAGATGCAAAGGAATGGCAATCATTTATATGAAAAGTCTTGAATTTTGAATTAATAGTCACGTTGGGAGTGTTAAAATTTAAATTATTCGTAAGGTTTATTTGACGGGCAAAGAAAAATGTTGCATAATTTCAGAGCTTGAAAAAGTAAAACTTTAAAAATGTAAAAATGATTGGAGGGTAACTTTCGATTAATTCTCAGGGTCATCCAAAAACAAATAAATGTAGTAAAAGCCCGTATCCAGTAAACAATGTCAGTTTCTTTTTTTTATTAACAACGCATTAGTGTAAAGAATCATTGGAAATCGGTTTTCATGTGTTCCTCAAAGAACAGAGAACTAGTCGTTGTTCCCAAATGTTTTTTTAACTTGATTCGGTTTCTAACATATTCTTCTTTCTCGTAGTAACGACGCTTAAAAATTTCGTAGCTTCAAAAAGAATTCTTTCTCACATTAACATTAACAGATCAGCAACTGGAGTCACCATGGAAGAAATTTCTTTACATTTTGTTAGTACCCTACAATCATTTTTACATTTTTCAACAAGGTTTTACTTTTGCAAGCTCTGAAATTATGAAACATTTTTCTTTGTCCGTCAAATAAACCTTACGAATCATTTAAATCTTAACACTATTCATGGCAGCGATCATTGCTTCTAAAACCTGAATGCCACGATTTGTCGTCGAGTTTGCTAATTTAGAGAGCGTAGAGTGAAGATTTTTTTCCCATGCAACTATGTTTCATATTCTCAAATGGCAACATTGGGTGTTGCCAGTGTACAAATCTTTTTTCATCATTCCCCAAGGGTAGGAGACAAAGTAGACCACTTCATTACACATGAGAAGTGATCACTGTGGTATGAAACAGTTGTTGTTGCAGAAAGGCAACTCACATTGTCT
Source organism: Acanthosepion lycidas (assembly GCA_963932145.1). Lineage (NCBI taxonomy): Eukaryota > Metazoa > Mollusca > Cephalopoda > Sepiida > Sepiidae > Acanthosepion > Acanthosepion lycidas. The sequence goes on from OZ010573.1 coordinate 14,345,853, forward strand.
TGCTGAAAGATCAATTTTTTCCTTTTCTCTGCTATCTTTAGTAGATTTGGAATAGAGCTGTCTTCTAGCATTTCTTGGTACTTGAGTGATGTCAACGTTCCGTAAACAATAACTCAAGAGCAATGCCCAGAGGCATTTTTGTAAGCAAAGCTTCCTGTCCTGGGTAAGACGATAAACTACATCCGACAACAAGGCTTTTGATCAGGTTTTGAGGAGCGTGGAACCACCTCTTAATTGCTGGTGTTCATAATTCCACCCTGGCCCAGGGTAGTAGTACCTATTAGGGTCCCAGTTATGGGCAAATAGTTAAACCCCTAACTGGCGTCAAAACACTATGAAAGTGTAAAAATAGGTTTTAAAACCAGCAATATATTCTTGTAAAAAATATTACCAGCAATGAATTTTTGAAGAAAAAAATGTAACTAGCAATACATTATTACCAGTAATATATTTTCGGAAAAAGAATATTAGCAGCAATAGTTTTTGACAAAAAAATATTAGCAACAATACATTTTTGAAAAAAAAAAAATTATCAGCTATAAAAATCTTGTCGGCATTAAATAACCGATTGAAGTTGATATGCCGTAAAACAAACTAAACCAAAACAAATCAAAGCAAACTTCGCGTCATCATTTTCGGTACTTCCCTTGGTAGTAGAAAGACCTGTTAAAATTGAAGTGTTTTTAATCTGTCCAGATCACAATCTATAGACCAGGGTACTCTTTGAGGAACCTTCCTGTTAACTGCCGTCAGATTTCTTTGTGACGTTTATACAATGAAAATTTTAACTTAGATCTCAACAGTACTCCATGAGAGTTACTGGTCAATATGTTTCAAATGGAAAGTTTAGATACTTGCTCAGTTTGTTTTATTGTTTGTGAAATATTCCGAACATCTTTTGATAAATTTTGTGATGCATCCCTTATCATTTCTCATCAAGTCTTCTCAGATTATCTTGTCAGTTTGTTTCTATTCTTCGGCGTTAGTGTCAAGATTCTCCAATAAGCTGCAGACTGGGAGTTTTCTAGATTTACTCTTAAGAATTTGCATCTTCTCGACAGATCTTTTTACTTGAAATCTGTCAAATTCCCTTAACAATAACTAGATAACTTTCTGCAACTAGTCCTTCGAAACTTTTGGTGTTTCTCTTCGAAGATGATTCTAAAAATGCTATAGTAGTCTGGCCTGACAAGACTCAAACTTGAATTGCTTTTCGTTTTTCTAGATCAGTGGTTCATAACCGTTTTTTTTTTACCTCATGGCCCACTTTTTAACCCATATTTTTTCTGTGGTCCATGAAAACGTTATAGTGTAAAAAGTTACTTCCATTTTGTGGCCCATAAGCTGTGGACGATATATTAGCCTGGAAGTCCAATAAAAATGTTTTTTACGCATTTCATCACAAGCAAGTCTGGAGTGCCACTAGTACGGAGGGGTTATAGAGTGCGAGAGCAAGAGTAAAGAGGGTTGTTTGAGGAAAGGATAAGGAGAAGGATGGGAATCAGGATCAAGGCATCAGAAGATGACGATTGACATTATTTTTGAATATTTGAAGATTATAGCTACTAGGGAAGGAAATAGGAGTGAAAAGCGAGAGAAGAAGCTGTTGGAATAAAAGAGGCGTTTATATTTAGATGTCAGCCTAGAATTCATGCAGTTGGGGTACCAGTGAAAGTACCTCAGAGCAGTTGCAACGAAAGTATTTGTAGAAAAGACAGAGGGAAGCTACAGAACGACTGCGAGAAAGTGACTGTAGGCGAAATACTAGATCAGGACCAATCACATTGCATATGTTTTTAACGGATGTCAGTTATCAGTTATCTCCTGTTAATTTCCCTCTTTTCCACTGCCTTACCTCGGTATTGAACTCACACTCTTTGGGTCCTGTTACTGGATCAAACTAACGCTTTTATGAACTGTGCCATGTGTCCTTGAGGACATTCCAACCGACTGAAGAAGGCCGGAGCGTACAACGGCCGAAACGTTGTAAAAAATATGGCGACAAATATGAGGAAAATAGTCCGAATAATGTAAATAATGTATGCAGTAATTTATCGATGGCGAGATTAGAGACTGGCTCTGTCATTGGAATAACCAACCAAGACAATTTGGTTTCATGTATATAAAGATGTCCAGGCTTAAGCTATAACGAAATACCACATGATCCAGATCATCGTACAAGCTGCTTGTTCAATGAATACTGCATATTTCTTAATAAGTAAACGGTTGATATTAACATTATTATTACCATCGGTTGTAAAAAGGGTATAATCCCAAAAGAAAACCATAATTCTGTAAAGTTATCTACTGATGGGAAACCAACGATGGAAATAAATATAATAGTTGAACATAGATCAATTCAAAAAACCGAAATCATAAAGAGAAAAACAAGATAAAACTGAGCGTATGAGTTTCACAAAAGGCGATATAATCAAAATTAAAACCTTAATAATGAAGATAAAAAGATTTAACAATAAGAAACTGTTTGATAATCTCGTGTTTAGGAATTTAAACAAAGAGAACAAATTGGTTAAAGATATGAAAGCAAGAAGACCGTTTATCCCCTGAGTAAAAACCACAAAGAGAAGCGTGTAAAATGGCGCAAAGAAGCACTTATCGTTATAGAGGTGTATAGATATGATGCGTGGATAAAGGCGTTAGTTAGATCCAGTGACAGGGACCCAAAGACTGAGTTCAATACCTGGTTAAGTCAGTGGAGAATTTGGAGAGGGGAATTAGCAGGAGATAACTAATAACTGACATCCATTCAACATGGCTCGTGGAACTAGAAGAGTCTACCCCAGTGAGCGAAATAAAGGTTTCAGTTCGACATTCCAACCACCTGAAGAAGGTCGGAACGTACAACGGCCGAAACGTTGTAATAAATATGGCGACAAAGATGAGGACAATATTCCGAATAATGTAAATAATGTACATAATACCTCATCTCAGAAATATAGACAGATACTGAAAGGTCGAAACGTTGTAATAAATATGGCGACAAAGATGAGGACAATAGTTCGAATAATGTAAATAATGTACATAATACCTCATCTCAGAAATATAGACAGATACTGAAAGGTCGAAACGTTGTAATAAATATGGCGACAGAGATGAGGACAATAGTCCGAATAATGTAAATAATGTACATAATACCTCATCTCAGAAATATAGACAAATTACTGCATATTCTCCATCGTTACTCTGAGTTTACAGTCTCAACGCAAGCTTCTGCAAATATTTCCTGTCTAGAAAACCACTTTTTTTTTGTGATATTTTCGAAATATGTGTTTTTTTTCTTATTTAGCCAAAGTTTTTTTGATCTCTCTTCAAATGTTTCTCAATTATTAAACTTGTCTTATGATCACACAGTAAATTCACAATATCTTAATTAATTTTTAAGTTTATATTTTTCTTACAATCCATAAAAATCCTTATATATCTAAAATTAAAAAGAAATAATAAATATCATTAATTAAGTTCAAGAATTTACCAAAGTCAATTCGGTAATAGAAGATTTACGGTGGAAAAATTAATTTGCATAATTTGAAACGGTGTATTTGTATAATAAAACCTGACATGGTATACATACATACATATATATATATATATGTTAAAAAGAAGAGAGAAACTGCAAACGTTTTTGGTTGGAATGTGGATTTTTAAAAAAATATATTATGCTTTATTTTCCATAATTTTCCATCATTATGGAAATTAAAGCATAACATTTAAAAAAAAAAATTCACATCCCAACCAATAACGTTTAACCTCTTCCTTTTAAATATATATATATATATATATATATATATATATATATATATATATATATATATATATATATTAAAGATAATACGTTGGTATACAATCCAAGTGGATCCTAGTAATATAAAATATTAAGACTAATCTACAAAAAGAACTCGATGTATTTATTAATACAAAGTAATATAATTAATAAACCAATAAATCCTAAATTACCACATATGGGGAATAGTCTATTTCGGTAGACGATGTTTATCGGTTGTCTGTCTTATTAAACCGGGTGTGGAGTGAGTTCACCTCCATAAAGTTTGATGAGTCAGGAAGTAGAATTTAACTGTGAAAGTTAACAAATACAATTTGCCGAAAAATATCTAATACAGAATTTGTACATTTGAATGTTTCAGTCAGACGAAAGGCGCTAGTCAGAAAAGTTATCTGCCTTAATCAGAAGAAGCTTTATTAAAATAAACCCGAATATTAACTTTATGACACCAATTTGGTTTATATGAAAAAAATGAATTTTTAATTTAAAAAAGAAAAATAATAAATGAATCCCAAAATAAATTTAAAATATATAGATAAAAGGATATAAGGGATTAACGGAAAGACAATTAGGGAGATATTCAACTTGGGGAAAGTTTCTAAATTATAATTAATGTAGTATAAAAAGGTATTAGATGAGAGAGTTCAATATGGAAATTATAATCAGTTTTTGGTTTTTACGCAGTCATTTGAAGAGTTAGAGGGAGATAATTTTGTGTAGCTAATTAAAGTAAAACTATCTTATGGAAATATGGTAGCTAATTAAGATAACATTATATTATGGAAATTTGAATTTGTTTTTATGTCGACATTTTAACACTAATTCATTCCTCTGATTCCATAACTAGCCTTGATTATCGTATTTCATTATTTTCATTTTTTCTTCTAAATATAAATCAGGCCTATCTCTAAGGCTATATATATATATATATATATATATATATATATATATATATATATATGTGTGTGTGTGTGTGTGTGTGTGTGTGTGCGTGCGTGCGTGCGTGCGTGCGTGCGTGCGTGCGCGCGCCTGTAAAAATTCAGGCATAAATAATAAAAATATACGTAAAAAACAATATAAATAGAAACAAAGGGAAAACTTTTCTTTACCAACGCGTTTCGTCCGCGTGATAAAATCCATCAAAGGCCGAAACGTGTCGGTAAAGAAAGGCTTTCCTTTGGCTTCACACACACAAACACACACACACAAACACTTGCTAATTAACTAATCCTCTTTTCTCCCTCCAGCTATAAGTAAGTAGCAGGGCAGATTGGGTTCTATAGCCTTGAATGGCAACTTGTCTAAGAGAAGGACAACTCTGATTTCAAAACATGCGGAAGGTTGTTTTGGGGACCTTGTGGCACGTAATGCACCAGCTCTCTGTATTCGCCCCTTCAAAAAGTGTGGTTGGTTCGCCACTATAATCAAATCATATGTGCTAGTGTCTGGGCTGTCGGTTCCTAGGGACTGAGCTGCTTGACCCTCATACGTCGAATAAAACAGTAGAGTCCACCATATATATATATATATATATATATATATATATATATATATATATATATATATATATATATAATTAATGTGGAGAAATTTATCACTTAACTGAGTGGCGTTAATTTCGTGAGCTCCTTGCAGTAATACTTTCACTCTTCAGAGAAGACATCAGTCTTGCAGAGTGAAAGCATTACTGCAATGCGTTCACGAAACTTCGAAGTCGGCAGGACTGAACCAACAGCACTCAGTTAAATGATAAGTTTCTTTTTTAAAGGTTTTTAATGCTCTATCCATACCTTTTTATATTATCGAGCACTTTATGACAAAAACTGCCAGCCTAAATTGCTTTCCCACCAGGAAACTAGAGAAAAAGAACCAGCAATTTTGGCACCCAAAACTCTTACAACTTAATAATATATATATATATATATATATGAAAAATATAGTCTTAAGGTGTGCTATATTTATAGGGTAAAGTGCTCAATATCAGAGATAGAGTGTATGTAAATATAAAAGTAAAATAAAAAATAAATATAAAAGATAAGAAATAAAAATAAAAAGTAAAAATAAAAAATAAAACATAAAAATAAATAATGTCAATCAAAATAATTTAACCCAAATAAATAAATAAACAAACATATAAACAACTTCCGGCAAAGAACTGGCCAAAATAGACTACCCACAAATGCATCACTGACCCGTATATATAAATAGCCGAGAAAAATAACAACACTCCTTGGCTGACGATTGCGTCTAGCATGAAACAGACGGTCGCCTGAAAAGTGTTGACTTCAATGTTCACTTTTATATATATATATATATATATATATATATATATATATATATATATATATATATATATATGAATTCATTACCGTCTATTATATATATATATATATATATATATATATATATAATACACTGCGGGCCAAATTATTATCGAGATAACTTTTTTTATAATATTTAAAAAACCGTTCAATCTATTCCCACCAAATTTTGACACAATGTTGGCAACACTGACCTGCACAATCTCTGAAATTTTCGTACTGATCTGCGCAATGTAAACAAACTGGCGCTATATTTGTTATCAGCATGGTGATATGCTGATGCATACATAGCCGTTATGAAGAAGCACCTTGAACAGTGGATGAAAAGGCAAAGATTTGACTTCAGAAGGGCCATTGTTTTTTATGCAAGATAATTCTCCCTCACACGCTGATCACAACACTACTAAATATTTGAAACAGTTAGGCTTCGATGGACCTCGAAAAATGAAGTGGCCAGCAAATTCTCCGGATTTGAACCCAATCGAAAACTTTTGGAGCATCATGAAGAGAAGACTGTACACCAACGAATGACAATTCAGGAGCAACGCTGAGTTATGGGAAGCAATTCTTGACATATCTCGCAGAATATTACAGCAGATGACATCCTACAATTAACAAATTCTATGGATCGTCGACTTCTTCAAGTAATTTCAAAACAGGGAAAGCACATTCCCTATTAATTTGTTTAAAACTGTACCTTTGTCTGTATCTGTTATTATTTGTTTGATTATCTTATTTATTAGCTTCTTTTGTTCATAAACATTCAGGTGCAACATTAATAAACGTTTTGTTTGCTCAATTCTGAGAATTTAACTAAACCTTTCTAATAATTTGGCACGCTCAAATCACCGTGCTGATAACAAATATAGCGTCAGTTTGTTTACATTGCGCAGATCAGTATGAAAATTTCAGGAACTGTGCAGGTCAGTGTTGCTAACAGTGTGAAAATTCTGTGTGAATTGATTAAACGGTTTTTGAAATATAAAAAAGTTATCTCGATAATAATTTGGCACGCAGTGTATATATATATATATATATATATATATATATATATATATATGGAGTAAATAGCTGTTATGTACGGGGGGCGTCAAGTCTGCGTACGAGACTAATGGCGGAGTGATAACAGTTGTCAGTGCCAATGATCCAAGCGATGATGGTCTGTCAGCGCCAATTAGATTATGGACACTTAAATGCTCTCTTTAAAACCGATAAAACGATGACATCGCTGTAAGATTTAAAACAGTCAACACACACACAAAAACACTCACACACACAAACACAGACACACGCGCGCACACACATACCACGAAACAAACTAACTAAATAGTTACTTGCTTCATAACGATGACAGCGGTGACTGTTGGAGCCAAACCAAGATTTTGTCCTATCCACTTAGATAATTGACAGAAAATAATCTCACTAAACCTTTTGTTTTTCATTCTGATCTTATATTAGGATATATACAAAATATTTTCTCTTTTTACGGACCTTTATTCGAAATCTTATATCATGTCCATGTCTCAAGACTGTATAAATCCACTATATTATTATGTTTTTCCTAGATTCCTTATTTTAGTTTTTGTTAAAATCCTTAAAAAATTCTTTTATTGGTGACATCAAGTAAAGAAATATTTTTCTAAGAACGTTATTGAGTATATTACCTTCAGAGAGTTTATTTAACAAACACTTAGATCATAATAGGATTTTTGAAAATTTTTTATTTTAGATTAGTTTACATTTTAATCAATCCCAGTACTAGTAAATTTTTGAAGATTATAGTTATAGGGAAGCAAGTAAGAGGAAGGGAGTTCCATTGTTGGCAAGTGCGAGAGAAGAATCTGTTGGGCTAGAAAAGGCGGTTACATTTAACCGTTTCGACAGTAAACGGGTGGGACCGTGATGCCAACCTAGTAGCCCGCTAAAATTCATGCAGTTGGGGTACCAGTGAAAGTAGCTCGCCAGAACAGTTGCCATGAAAATATTTGTAGAAAAGCCAGAGGGAAGTCACATGACGTCTGTGAGAAAGAGACTGGTGTCGAAATGCCAGGTCAGGACCTATCACATTGCATATGCGTCTTTGGATGTTGTCAAGAACATCGAGATGAACAGCGGGGGCACCAAAACATATACGTCAACAGTATTCAGTGCAAGGACGAATAGATTTGTAGATTTGAAAGATGGACTCAAACGAGAAAAACCTTCTGGCACGACACAGAGAACCAACTTTCCTTGCGGTAGATGAAGCTATTGATTCAATGTAGTTGTTCAATTTCAGGTCAGTGGAAAACGTGAGATCGAGAAGGCGCAGAGAGACGCTACCGTGGAGTTGAGTATCAGCCGCGCTGATGAGAGGCACGAAAGACTCTTTATGGTGGGTAAATGAGAGCAATTTCGTTTTGGAGGCACAAGCCATTTCTTGGCCTAGTCAACTACAGATTGGCCAGGTTAACTTTAGTATCCGTCTATATTTCTGAGATGAGGTAAAATGTACATTATTTAAATTATACGGACTATTGTCCTCAACGTTTCGGCCTTTTAGTATCTATATATATTTCTGAGATGACGTATTATGTACACTATTTGCATTATTCGGATTATTGTCCTCATCTTTGTCGCCATATTTATTACAACGTTTCGGCCTTTCAGTATCTGTATATATTTCTGAGATGACGTATTATGTACATTATTTACATTATTCAGACTATTGTCCTCATCTTTGTCGCCATATTTATTACAACGTTTCGGCCGTTTAGTATCTGTCTATATTTCTGAGATGAGGTATTATGTACACTATTTGCATTATTCGGGTTATTGTCCTCATCTTTGTCGCCATATTTATTACAACGTTTCGGCCTTTCAGTATCTGTCTATATTTCTGAGATGAGGTATTATGTACATTATTTACATTATTCAGACTATTGTCATCATTTTTGTCGCCATATTTATTACAACGTTTCGGCCTTTAAGTATTTGTCTATATCTCTGGGATGAGGTATTATGTACACTATTTACATTATTCAGACTATTATACTCATCTTTGTTGCCATATTTATTACAACGTTTCCGCCTTTCAGTATGTGTTTATATTTCTGAGATGAGGTATTATGTACATAATTTATATTATTCGGACTATTGTCCTCATCTTTGTCGTCATATTTATTACAACGTTTCCGCCTTTCAGTATGTGTTTGTATTTCTGAGATGAGGTATTATGTACATAATTTATATTATTCGGGCTATTGTCCTCATCTTTGTCGCCATATTTATTACAAGGTTTCCGCCTTTCAGTATGTGTTTATATTTCTGAGATGAGGTATTATGTACATAATTTATATTATTCAGACTATTGTCCTCATCTTTGTCGCCATATTTATTACAACGTTTCCTGCCTTCTTCAGGTGGTTGGAATGTCGAACTGAACCCTTTATTTCGTTCACGGGTGTAGACTGTTCTAGTTCCACGTGCCATATTTTAATGGATGTCAGTTATCAATTATCTCTTGTTGGTTAGATCCAGTGACAGGACTCATAGAGTGTGAGTTCAATACCCGGTTAAGGCAGTGGAGAAATTTCAGAGGGAAATTAACAGGAGATAACAGATAACTGACTTAAACTTATTTTGGCTACATTTTTGGCTAATATCGCTTAAAACTTTTCCAAAATCGTCATAATTCCGTGCATATATACATGCTGAACTCGAATTAACAATTATATTATGAAGGAACCTTACTGTTTTAGAGTTATCGACAAAAAAAAAATCGGATTTCTTGTCGGTCTTTCGTCAGCCATTACCGGGTTATTTAGAAGTAATTCACTGCGGCACACTTTGCAGCTGAGTCATAAAATTTGGGCCTATTTACTTCCTTTACAGAAATTCCTTGCAGAAATCAGTACAATTAACTAATATTTACCTATTGTTGGTCATTTTGGTATAAAATGCATTATTGGTAATTCTGCGATAAAATGTATTGTTAGCCATTTTGCTATAAAATGCATTGTTGGTATTTTTACCACAAAAAATGCACTTTCACACTTTCATAGTATTTTGTTTTTGTTTGGGGGTTCACGCATAGCTGGGACCATAACAGGTGCTACCAACCAGGGTCAAGATGGACTTGAGAACAACGAAAAGGTGGTTTCACACTCCTCAAAAGCTTCACTCTTCTGATCAGATGCCTTGCTGCCGGTTATAGCTTATAGTCATACTCAGGATTAAATTGTGAGTTCAGTTCCTGAACAAGGTAGTGTGCACTTGGAATCAGCGGAATTGGGGTGAACAATAACAGTGCTAAAATAAGAACTAGACAAGATATCCCTACACATGGAAAACGGAATTAGAACAAGCTACCCACGTAGATTAAACATAAGATCCAGTAAGGAATTACCTGTAGGTTATTCTGCTCAACATTCACCTGATGAAAACCGGAAGGCATAATAGTCGAAACGTTGTGATAACGATGAAGACAATAGTCCGCATCTAAATAGTGTAAATAAGATGGGAGATGAATGAATGAGTAGAATTTTTGCAATTCATATATTTTACGGCTGTCTGGATGCATTTTATCCAAACTGATTCGTTTGTTGATTCCGATATCACCCCCAATAGTCCCAATAATAAGAAGTAAATATTATTATTATTATTATTGTTATTATTAAGGGGGTCAATCACCAAATAATTCATGAAACGGACAGAAAAAAATCCCAAGAATCCAAATCTAATGCTCAATAGATTTCGCCATTGGTATTCCACTTTTAATATATATATAAACTACAGTTCAAAAGTTTGTGGACACCAATGCAGTTTTTTGAATTGGCTCTAAAATTAGTTGTTTGTTTGTTTGTTTGGGTTTTATGGCATATCAACCACTGTGGGTTATTTAATGCCAAATCCAGTTTATATGAATTTTAAATGCCTAATTTGTATGGAATAAAAATGTATAGCTGGCAACATTATTGTTTAAAAAAAAACGTATAGCTGGCAACATTATTCCTTTACAAAAAAAAAACAAAACGTATAGCTGGCAACATTACTCTTTTACCAAAAAAAAAAAAAAAATCTTAGAGCTGGCAACACTATTGTTTCAAAAACTTAGAGCTGGCAACATTATTGTTTCAAAAACTTAGAGCTGGCAACATTATTGTTTCAAAAACTTAGAGCTGGCAACATTATTTTTCTGAAAACATTATCTGAGACCTTGCTGTTGGATGCAGTTTACCGTCATACCCAGGACGCGGATGTAGCTTACCGTCATACCCAGTACGCGGATGTAGTTTACCGTCATACCCAGGACGTGAGAAAAACCTGGAAAACTAGGAGTTCACTATTTCCCCATAGCTGGGACCCTAACAGGTGCTACCACCCCGGGTCAAGGTGGACCTGGGAACACCAGCAATTAAGAGGTGGTTCCACGCTCCTCAAACCCTCCAGATCAGAGGCCTTGCTGTTGGATGCAATTTAACGTCATACCCAGGACGCCTCATTGGTGGTGGGGGGGTCTTACCCCTCTACATAGGTGCAGTCGGCGTATTCTAAAGCCCCAGCCGACAGGGCTTTAAAATTAGTTGTTTTGTACTTTAAATAAAATAAAATTACTATACAAGGTTAAAAAAAAAGTACGACATGATTATTATTAGAAATATTATGACAAAAAAAAAAAAGAAAAAAGCGTATGAATAAATTTTGCTCAGGTCAAAATATCCTACTTGATTACAGCAGCGCAAATTTTTGATATTCGTTGCAAAAATTTCTTAAAGTATAAGTTTGATAATTGATTCCATTCCTTTTTTAATGATTCTAAGAGCTCTTTTTCATTTATTTTTCACGCTTCTGTCAATTTAATCCCATCCTAATATTGGGGGTAGCTACAAATTTTGAACTCTATATATATCTGTATATATATATATATATATATATATATATATATATATATATATATATATATATATATATATACATAAATTTTTATTTAAGATAACTATATATATATCTATATATTAAGAATAGTATTGGTGAAATTATATGACACAATGTAAATACTTTACTTGTGATACATTTCGTCGTTCAGGACTTCATCGGACTAAAAAATAAAAAAAAAGTCTGATCAAGTCCTGAAGAACGAAACGTATCACAAGTAAAGTTTTTACATTTTGTCTCACACACGCATACATACATATATATATATATATATATATATATATATATATATATATATATATATATATATTGATCAGTTTCACGCCATGCAAGGCAGTCAAGCCACTGAGAAACAAGTGGTTATTGGGCGAGAAGAATTAGGAACAGAAAGAGTAATCAGGTGGACGTTAAATAGTGATTTACACTGTATTTACTTTTTTGAAGATCAAAGTTCGTCGAAAAGCATGGAGTCGCAAGAGAATTTCACAAACGCGTGCGTGTGTGTGTCTGTGTGCGTGTGTGCGTAGTCGCCTCGTAAATCCTCTTCGGTGCTTTCTAAGTTATGTACAATTTATCGCATTCACCTCTTCATTCCTGGACAGACAATTCCACTTGTGTGCCCCTCTCATCGGTTCAAATGTCTGAGCGTTCCAGATCAGGACTTGTTGGGGATTTTTGATATTCTGATAACCTACTTTACTCAAACCTTTTGAGTACCCAAGCGTCTGCACTAAATTACAGTTACAATCATGACTGAGTCACAGATTTACACACAATTCTTCAGCAGTGATTCTTCTCTCAGTCGTAATGAAAGAATCAATCTGTTTGACCTTATTGTCATTGGCAGTAGTAGGTGACTTGCCACTGTGGATCCTATCATTAAGCTCTTCTATTCTTTATCTCTAGGATTGTCATTAAAAATATCTCAGTAGATTAAATAATGTTCGATATTCCTTGTCTGTATCGACAAGCACCTATCTACTTTAAATTAAGTACAGCCTTTCTGTAGACATTCACAAATCTCCTGTGAATGTTTGCAGCATTTTCTTCTTTTAAAAACAAAAATTCTATTACATTTGTTTGCTTTGTTCATACGTCCAGAATGGCAGCCATTTTAAAACAAAATTACGCGTAGGCAAAGAGAAGATAACTCCAACGATTTTCCCCTTGGGATTCTAAGAATTTACGACACGAATTCAGGAATTCTGAGTAAAACTTTGAAATTAAATTAGAAAAGGCATTTTTTTTACTAACTCGCATTATTATTATTATTATTATTATTATTATTATTATTATTATTATTATTATTATAGATTAGGATCATAGATTATAGATTAGGATTATGAATTATAGATTAGGATATGTACAATTATTTTTCTGATCAACAAGCATTTGTTTCACATCTATTTGATTAGCATAAATGTTTGTTTCTACAGACCTTTAAGCCAAATATTATTTAATGTACATATTTCAGGATTATCCATAACTTCAATATATCATGAATATTATTTATCCTTGAACTGATATCTTCCTCGTTGCCATTATCACAACGTTTCAGCCGGCGTTCCACCCGGCCGTCGTCAGCTGCTTGTCGCTCTGGATAACCTTCAAACAATATCGAACTGAAGGCTTTATGTAATCAACGGGTGTTTTCGTTCCGCTGTTCACGTCTATAGGTATCCTGTCTTGTTCGCTTAATGCTGTTTCTACTGAATCTAAATCTATATTACCCGGCGAATAAGTATGCCAATGATCGGTAAAAATATTCCGTTTCCAAATTTATAAACTCCCACTGATGCATGCTGGGGTTTCTTCCTAACAAATTTGGATCACTTGTCTGTCTCAACCGCCATATTTTTTTGTATTTCTTATTTTGAAGTCAAAACACTACAATAATTTGACTGTATCCCTTTTGCGTGTGAACACAATTCTTACTTTGTTAACTTTTTACCTTATTACTATTGAGTTGCCTAGTTTTGAATTTTGATATTGTTTGCCTAGAATTATTTTACCTTTTTCTTTCTCCATTTCTTAATTGCAAACTTTATCAGTTTCGTTTGCTGAACATTTTCGACAAAGACACTTAGCCATAGGCAACATCACAGATTGAGCTCACAATTAAAATGCCACAAAATTCACGAACAAATGCTTTACCGTACTAGTCTATTGTCCCACGGGAGAGCTGGTGAAATATTTTAAATTCATGTAGCTGCCCGAGCCTGTAAGCACCCATTTAGAAACACTACAGTTTTCAACAGCCCCACGCACCAAACTATATTTATGTGATAGTAAACTAAATTCATGTAAATATATCTATCTTTGCTTGGCTTCTTGAACGAAGATTCAAGCTGTTTTTTTTTAAATTTATATTTTACGTCTGTCACTAATGGGTGAAAAAATTCTATACGGAATAATTTTAAAGGATACCAAATTCTCGGGTTATTCATTTTCTCAAATTCGTCTCTCTGGAAACTGGTGACCCGTTTAGAAGCTGTCTTACTTTTGCGCCACTGTCTTTATTGGAATTCACCGGATGAAACCGCTTTGATTAGTTTATTAGTCATCCAAATACAGTCGGAAAAAAGGACGGTCTAAAAAAATATATGCGCGTCGTATAACCGTGATAACAAACTTATGTATATGTATCAAAAACTAAACATAAACAAAATATTTTTGGTTTGGCTTAATTTGGCTGTTTAACGGCACATCAATTCCATATGGGTCATTTAATGGCGAAATTTTGTTTTCTTATGAACTTTGGTAATATTATTTTAACAAAAAATTTATTGCTGGTAATTTTTTTAGTATGAAAATGTATTGCTGATAATTGTTTCTAATGTATTTTTATATTTTCATGTTTTTCCTCCACTTTGGGAGATCACTATTTCCCCATAGCTGAGACCCTAACAAGTGCTACCATCCTGTATTAGGGTTGATCTGGGAACGCCAGCAATTAAGAGGTGATCCCACGTTCATCAAACCTCCCGATCAGAGGCCATGCTACCGCATGTAGTTTATCATGATTGTTTTTTTTTCTCTCTTACTGACTACCTTACATTTTGTCTTCATATAGTTCAGACAAAGCCCTTTTTCTTGCTTTCATTTACGACATTTTTTTACACTCCGAAACATGGTAATAAATTTATAGTGAAATTTAGGATTCCTTGGTTTTCTGTGAATTGATTCTGATAAAACCTTCTCCCAGTTGGTTTACGCAACATGACAAAACCATTGTTAGGTTTTCATTATTAGTAACGTCCATTATTTTTTTAAATTTCAGCTTCAACAATTTTTAAGTGGTCCACGCTAATAGCGTTTGAATGGAAATAGTCCATCTAGACATTTGTTTTTTGAGAAAATGAATAATAATAATACATATTTATTATACCTTGAGTATATATTTAACAGAAAACCAAAATAATATTTTAAGATTCATTGACATAATGAATTATTTAGCAACATGAGCGCCATTTCGACCGATAACTTCAAAAGCCCATTAGTTACGGAATGTTCTTATAGTTGTAGGTTGGACTGCCCCTGTTGCAGCTTTGGTGGTTGCCCATAAGTTATCTTTCGGTGTAAATTGATGTCCATCGGCATAAATATCTTGTTTAATGATAGACCAAAATTTTTCAAAAAGGGTTGATATCTGTCGGCCACACCATCAACCTTTCACCTTGGTATACCTTAAGAGCTTAGGAATGCTTGGGTGAACCTGGCAGAGTGGGAGTGAGCATGAATAATAGAGTTCATAGAAGTGACAGCGATATGTCATCTAGCCAGGGATCAAAGACCTCCTTCAGTAGATTGCAGTAGATAATGGCGTTTTTTTTATTTCAGATTCGATTGCATTTGACTCAACCTTTGAATGAAAATTCCCCTTCTAGACATTTTTTGAAGAAAATGAATAATAATTATACATGTTAAGCATACCTTGAGTAGATATTTAACAGAAAACCATAATAATAATATTAGATTTATTAACATAATGAATTATTTAGCAACATGATCGCCATTTTGAGAGATAACTTCAAAAACTCTATTAGTTACGGAATTTCTCAATTTTCTTATAGTCGCAGGTTGGACTGCCCCTGCCGCAGCTTTGATGGTCGCCCATAAGATTTCTTTCGGCGTACATTGACGTTCATCGGCATAAACATCTTATTTAATGATGGTCCAAAGATTTTCCATAGGGTTGAAAGCCGGAGAGGCCTGCGATCACACCATCAACCTTTCATCTTGTATCCCGTAAGAGCTTAGGAATTCTTGTGTGGCCCTCGCTGTGTGGGAGTGAGCGTTGTCATGCATGAATACTAGAATTAAGTGACATCGGTATGTCATCTAGCTAGGGATATAAGACCTCCTTCAGGAGATTGCAGTAGGCATTGGTTTATAACGGTGATGCTCATCTCCAAAAATGACCCAGCCATTTGCCCAACCGTCAGGTCTGTAAAGGGTCACCCTGGTCTGCTTAATGAACAGAACACAACTCATGTCCATCGTCATGTACTTCCGAGCCTATTTCAGCCTCAAAGTTTTGTGACCGGACATTTAAAAAGGCAGTTTTAAGGGAGCTCGCATGAAAGTCAAGGTCTTAATGATGCCATTTTTGGTGGTTTCCGGAACACGGGTAGATCCAGCAGCGGTGAAAATAGCTTCGCTTGTTTGACAGGTAATATTCCTTAAATCAGTAGCTGCCACAGTTTGGAGGTCCCACAATAAGATTGTTTCTTCCTTGGCTAAGGGTCCCTCAGGGATCGTCTAACCGTGTCCACATGACAATCTAACTTCGCAATGACATGAAGAGAGTTGCCTTTAGCACTTTCGTGGGATGATGACAGACTTCTCTTCATCGTTGAGGCCGTTTCCACGTCTTATTATTCTTAGAGTTGAGAGACGCGATTAACGTGGCACACCACAAAACTGTCGAAATTGCAATTAAAAAATAAAGGACGTGATGCAGAGGAATGAACCCCTAACAATAGTGTTGGCATATTGTGCAAACTAGAAAGTTTTATCAAAGTCAATTCACGAAAATCTAGAAATCCTAAATTTTACTACCAAGCTATTAGTTTCGTTCGGGGTGGAGAAAGTCTTGTAGTTTTCCTTCTGCGCCTGTCATCAGCAGTGTTATTTGCGTATCTTATCTAGTTTAAAACACGAAACAGCTAGATTTGAGTTTATGTAAACGCTAAGGAAAACCTAAAGCTCGGGTCTATATCACGTATCTTTTTTCTGCTACTATAATAATGATTTCTGCAAGGTCAAGTGACCGGTAAACTAATGCGGACTCCTCTTGACAGTCCTGAAAACAATTTGGTACTTGTTAGATAGCCAAGCGTTAGTGCTATCAGAAACCGGACCATTTGCTTTGTTTTGGTGGCTCGGTAAGAAACACCATCCAAAGGCTGCGAAAAATCTACATAAATGGCCCTTACCCATGCTTTCAAATTGATTTCGTGCAAAAACAATTGTGTTTTTCCAATTTTTGGCACTGTCAGAACCACCGCCGGGTAATTTTACGTAGTCCTGTGAAGTTTTGTTGAAATCGGTTGAAAAATGTAGGAAATCCGATCCCATATATAAACGAACAGACACACACACACACAACCTGGGTTTTATAATAAGTAAGATTTATTCCTTTAGCTTTTATTTAAAGCTAAACTGAAAGCTTTTGGAAAGCTTTTTCATTTTTAAAAATTCATTTTAGACATTACGTAGCGAATTCGTGGAGTTATCTACCATATTGTGTATGTGTGACTAAAAATAGGATTATCGCTTCTGCAAACAGAAGTCGCCAGACTAAATTGCGTTATCGTTGTTATTACTGACCCCCTTACCATATTGTGACACCGATGTTCCTTTTTATCGGAATCCGCTATATTACACACACGCGTTAACACACACGAGATTCTCGCATACGAGATTTTGTCATCTCTGCCTTTTAATTTAAAGGCTTGGTTAACTAAATAAAGAGCTTTTTCTCTTTCTCTTGTCAAACTTAATTGATTTGTAAAGGCGGATCAAAATCAGCATTAAATAAATCAGTGTTATTGGTGAAAATTTATTTATTTCTCAATTGAATCATGTTAGTTAAGTCATGGCAATTATGTGTTAAAAATAATATCACCCAAATGCCGTCATTTTAAAAATTTCATTTTAAATCTTACGTATAGCGAATTAGTGTAGGTACCTATTTAAATGTGTTATATTTATATATTATTTATAGTACATGTTTGCATTTTTTATTGCAACTTATTTAATAAATTTAATGTTTAAATTAATAAGTTGGAATAATAAGCAATAAAAAACATTCAAAATAACTAATAAGGCCTAATTTAAATTATTTGTCAATCCAGATTACGAATCTGTTTCTTCTTGGATATATATTTTTATGATGATGTTCACCTTGTACAAGACCCAAAAGCCACTCGAGATGCACAGAGAAAGAGGCACAGTTTATGAGGAAATATGCGGAAGATAATGGTTGAAAATGTTAAGATAGCAGTCATGTGGGAAGCATTATCTTGGGAGTCGATTCCACAAAAGAGCTGTTTGTTGGGAAAAGTTGAAGTGAAACTTGCATTTGACCAATGGAATACGAAGGTAATGATGTTGGTTCGCTACAATGTGTGTGAAATGGCGTGTCTTAGGTATGAGGGTTAGACCTGATGGAACTAAAGAATGTAGTTTGTACGAATGTGACACCATTTAGGTTGCTAGGAAGAAAGAAGAAGAAAAAGAAAAGAAAAGGCGAGAATTAAATTTAGATGACAAGAAGCCATCACGAACAGGACACTAAGCGATGTTATTTTTCTAACAAAGAAAAGTGGTAAAATTTCCTTTTCATTGTCGAGAAAGTAAGATACTGGATTTAATCTGATTTATATTACGGGGCGGAGAATAAGATATAGCCAATCTGCCTATGGCAAAGGTGAAAATTCCAGGCTGGTCAAATGGCCTGCGAGACAGAATTCTAACGAGATAAAAATTAATTGGGTCGATAAAGTTAATGTCCTTTGGACCTCCGTCAGGGTGCTAAGAGATAATACTGATTAAGCACGCAATGACCGAAACCAAAATGTCCGATTAGATCAACCGCAGAATTACAAAAAACAAAAGACTGAGCCATTGGCTATCTACGATCTTTGAAAAAGGCATCTGTTTTGTGTCAGAGCTGGCTATGATAAGAAAATTATTTTATCGGGACGAAAAATTGGCTGTTTCGCCAGATGACCACCCACTTGATAATTGGCGAAAATCTTGTTGACGAATTCCATATGAAATTCGATTGCGATTAAGGGACCACACTACGAAAGAAAAAAAGAAAAGAAAAAGAAAAGAAAAAAAGGAGATCATTTTTTTTTCTTTGAGCAAGATTTTTTAAACCGAGGCCAGTCTAGCCACACCCACGCCACTGAGTGCCCATTAGTTGGGTGGTGGCATGAGCGTTAGGCGGAGGTAATCATGTGAAGAAGGAGGGGAGGCCTGTTGCACCCCTCTGAAGGGATAGGTGTGAGATACCACTGTGAGAGAGAGGGGAAACCCGTTGACACCCTCTGAGGGTATGGTGAGACATCAATATGAGAACAGAAGAAGGTGGGAAGACGAAATACTTCTAAAAATGGAAAATAATAAATTTTCCTGACCGAAAACAAAGAAGAGGATTGTGGATTTAGAATTATCAAGGAACCTCAAACCCCCACAAGCCCACCCCGGTTTTGGTCGGTGTCCATGTAAGCAGAGTCGCAGCGAGTGAAAAGCAGTACCAGTTCGAGTTCCAGTTGAGAGGCGGTTGAGTGAAGTTCGCAGTTGGAGTTGCACCCGCCTCGCAGATAGCAGACTTGAAAGATTCCAGGCATCACGACCTCAACTTCTAGCCAAGAACAATTTATTTTTGAAGAACGACTTAGACTCATACCACCAAAACAAGTTTTACGAATATCGCCTGAAGATACACCAAGAACCAGTTTCTTAAAGAACAAACAACTTAAGATGTTAAGACTCGCCTAACAAACACAAAGTGTCACGAATCCATATAGCGGGTTTGGGAGAAAGATGCAGTCCTATATTCAGCAACCAGATATAAAATATTGTTATCCTTTTTTAACACATTTGAACTTTTCGAGTTATTATTTTCTTTTCTTTTACATATACTTGTGCGGTGTTATCCTTGATCGAACTCGGCTTGCATTACGGCCCGGCAACTGATTGATTTCGTCTGCCTAAGATCAAATCCCAACGTGGGTAGGTTAGACTGGAAATCAAAACAGTTACTTCGGTAACCAGACGTTGGAGGCGAGCTGGGAACGACAAGGCTGATACCGAATCTATCCAGATTCCCATCCGAATCACCAAAAGGTTAGAACGTCACATTTGGTGGCGCGACCAATACCAAGCCAGTTGGTCGTCACAGGACAGGATAGCAAGACGGACGCAACCAGGCAGACGTCACATTTGGGGCAGCGACACCGGGGGGGGGGGGGCGTCACACGAACACTTTCCATTGAAATAGCCATAGAGTAGCGAGTGGCTTCTGTCTTTTTTTTTTGTGGAAAATAGATTCTAGGGTGGAAAATAATTCATCATCCACAAGGAGGGGCAGACGCTTTTGAACTCTATCAAAACTGGAAAGTGAACAAACGGCTCTATTTACCACCCGTTTTCATAAATTGTATTTAAAATTCACTTACATTCTGCAACATAAATTAAAATGAACGAACGGCAACACCAGCAAATAAAATAAATATATTTTATAGGAAAGAAAGCAATAAAGTTGATTTAGCTGATGTTCTTTTTTAAATAAAAAAAAATAAAGACATAAGTAACTTTAATAAATAAGGAAATAAAATGATTCATACTCGAGTAAAAGAAAATCCATGAATTTTATTTAAATGATTAAAAGTAATAAACGAAATGCATTTCCCGACATTCTAACAACAAAGGCAAAATGCTAGGCGCGAATTCCTGGCTTGCGTAAATTTGATATAATTGCCCTTAAATTAACAGGCAGAGATGACAAAATCTCATATGCGAGAATCTCGTGTGTGTTACTTATTATAAAACCCAGGTTGTGTGTGTGTGTGTCTGTTCGTTTATATATGGGATCGGATTTCCTACATTTTTCAACCGATTTCAACAAAACTTCACAGGACTACGTAAAATTACCCGACGGTGGTTCTGACAGCGCCAAAGATTGGTAAAACACAATTGTTTTTACATAAAATCAATTTGAAAGCATGGGTAAGGGCCATTTATGTAGATTTTTCGCAGCCTTTGGACGATGTTTTATTACCGAGCCACCAAAACAAAGCAAATGGTCCGGTTTCTGATAGCACTAACGCTTGGCTATCTAACAAGTACCAAATTGTTTGCAAGACTGTCAAAGCCGCTTGACCAGGGAACCATAAACGGGGGTACCAAAGGATAAGATTTAGCCCTCTGAACACACATTCACTGGCACAGTATGTACAGTTTTGGTTTAATTCAAATGAAATTTACGACAAACTTGCGGCTTACTATCGCCTTTATGTGTCTCAAATTTCAGAAAATTTCGGCAAAAATAACCGTAGTTTCCCGTGGATCAATCTTTTTTGTAACTTCCTTACACACACACAGCTGCGCACAACCGAGTCCGCATTGGTCGCTTTCACAGAGCTTGACCTTGGGGTCTGTCCAATCATCGCGCAGGATTTCTCACACGTTATAGCTCCCGCGTGATCGCGCGTCAGCTGATGTGCAAGTGCGCTCAAGGTCAACCACCTCTGTTGCGTGACTCGGCCGTCCTTTCACACTTTTGCGTTTATTGTTGCCCGCGTGCACGCGCTTGGCTTACTTTATTCGCCTACTTCGGACAACGCAAGATGTTGACTACGTGTTCTAGTTGCTTTTTTGTTTTATAGTTCCAACCCAACCCCACGCACGTTAGCCAATTGTACTAAAACCCCATTTCCTTTTGGATTTACCCTTGGTTTGCCTTTTTAAATTTCCACTTTTAATAGTTTCGAGTTCCCCTTTAGCAACATCTGAACTCATTTTACTGGGTGTTCCCCTTTTGGTGTCTACGTTAGCACTGAACGTTTTTTTTTGTTTTGGATTTGTCAAAATCTCTTTTTAAGCTTTACTCTCTTTGAAGTTCTTACTGTTTGGATGCCACCTAAAAGGAGGAAACTTTTAGGACGGCGCACGGCAGCTGCCTCCGCTGCTAGAGCAGCGAGGGTGAGTGAAACCCCTGAACAGACTTCTTTGTGTCTTTTACGGATGGCCTCGAGCTCAGCTGCTCGCTTATCTACGGAAAGCACCGCTGCGCGGACTGAAAGGTTGGCTTCAGCGGCTCCAACCATGTCCGCACGCCGCGCCAGGCTTACAGTTGAAGAACATTCACTTCAGAATTCACAGGACGCAGTTCGCGTGGCTAGGTTGAGGGCTTTACAGTAGACAGCACAGAAAACCCTTCGTTGTTTGCGGGATGCCACCACCAAAGCTTGCTCCAGGGGTTTAGAAAGCCCCGAACAAACAACTTCACATCCTCTTAGGAATACTAGGGCTACAGCCGCCTCTAGAGCTTCGAAAGAACCCCAAGATGGTCTGCGTTCTGATGGTGACCCACGCAATCTCGGTAAACCGTGCATTTTGCCTTCCTCTTACACTGGTAGCCCTCGATACATGCATGAAAGGACACAAGACGCAATGACCTATGTCCGTCATTACGGGAGGCCTGATTTGTTCGTCACGTTCACGTGCAATCCGAAATGGGTTGAAATCACAGGCGAACTTTTTCCAGGTCAGCAGTACTCACACCGCCCTGACCTAATTGCCCGCGTTTTCCGGTTACAGCTGTGTAAGCTTATGGATTTAATCCTTAAAGGGCAAGTCTTCGGACGCATTAAGTGTCATATGTATACAATGGAATGGCAGAAACGCAGTTTGCCTCATGCCCACATTCTGCTGTGGCTCAACGATAAGGTTGACGCAAACAAAATAGACGATTTTATTTCTGCTGAAATTCCGGATCCTGCGCTGGATCATTTGCTCCACGAAATCATTAAAAACAATATGATACACGGCCCCTGTGGCGCGAATTACGCAAAAAGGTCATGTTGGTCAAGCGGCCGCACTTGCGCAAAGGGTTACCCACTGTACAGACGTAGAAGCCCCGCTGAGGGCGGCAGAACTGTGACAGTTAAGGGGCACACTCTGGACAATCGTTGGGTGGTGCCTTATTGCTCGCTGCTGTCCAAGACTTTTGGAGCCCACATAAACGTTGAATACTGCCACTCGGTTAAGTAAATAAAATACATCTGAAAGTACGTTAATAAAGGCAGCGATGCTGCCGTTTTCGGTATCCGGCGCGACAATTGCGTTGACGAGGTGGCCGATTACGTGGCTGGACGCTAACTCAGCAGTAAAGAGGCCTTTTGGCGAATTTTCGGATTCCCCATACACCAAAGGGGTCCAGCCGTTGTGCAGCTTGCTGTTCACTTAGAAAATGGATAGAGGATGTACTTCACCGAACAAAACGCCCAGCAGTTGCGGAAAACCCTAAAGACACTACCCTAACGGCGTTCTTTAAATTATGCTCAACAGATGCTTTTGCCAAAACATTGATATACCCCCAAGTCCCGTCCTACTACGTGTGGCCAAACAACCGGTGGGTTCGGCGAAAGGCTGGCGACCCTGTCGAGGGTTATCCCGATGTAAGGTCTAACCATTGCCTTGGACGCGTTTATACTGTGCACCCCCCCCCCCAGCCAGCAGGAGTGCTTTTACCTCCGCCTTCTACTTCTTGAAATTTCTGGGCAACCGAGTTTCACAGATATTAGCATTGTCAACGGCATAGAGTGCCAGTCTTATAGAGAGGCATGTTTCCGTTTGGGATTGCTTGAAGACGACTCCCAATGGGATGCAGCCATAGCGGAGGGTGAACTTCTCAGAACGCCATTACGGCTTCGAACGTGGTTCGCCATTTTGCTTTTGCGATGCGAACTAAGCGATCCTCTGCGGCTCTGGCTAAAATACAGAGAATCCATGTCAGAGGATGTGCTGTTCTCCGTTCAGCGTAACAGCCCAGGAGTTGAATGCGGTTCCACTGACTTCATATTCAACAGAGCACTGTTGGTCCTAAAAGATGTTGTTTTCGAACTGGAAGGTGCCTCTTTACCAACTTACGGTTTACCACCACCGCTTAGAGACGGTTTTGACACTGTACCAAGTTATTGCGGGAAACATCCTACTCCATCGATGGGCTGAACGCATACATTACCGAAAATGAGTCCAAACTTCTACCTGATCAGAGGGTTGCTTTCAATACATTAACAGACAGGGCAAACGGCTCCAGTGGAGGTATATACTTTTTAGATGCGCCTGGAGGAACTGGCAAAACTTTTGTTACTAAATTAGTCCTGGCAGAGGTACGGCGTCGTGGGGAGATCGCTATTGCGATCGAATCTTCCTGGGTTGCTGCAACATTGCTACCGGGAGGTAGAACCGCTCATATGGCTTTTAGGTTGCCGCTTGATCTATGCCGGTCACAAACTCTTCTCTGCAACATAAAGAATTCGCCAAAGGCTGAAGTTCTCCGGAGATGCAAACTTATAGTTTGAGTGCACGATGGCCCACAAGGGTGCCCTGGAGGCACTTGATCGATGTCTCCAAGACATACGCGACTCCTCCGACCCCATTGGTGGAATAACCTTTCTCCTCGCAGGCGCCATTAGGCAGACTCTACCTGTTATTCCTAAAGGTACACGCGCTGACGCTGTCCGCGCCTGCCTGAAGTCGTCTGTCCTTTGGCGCCACGTGGAGACTCTTAAATTGAGCACAAGCATGCGTGCCTACTTGAATGGGGACTCCAGATCCGCTGATTTCGCACGGGAATTTCTTGCTCTTGGGGAGAGGAAAATGCCATCTGACACACAGGGTTTTGTGTAGATGGATCAGCTTACCACCGCTGTTGAATCACCGTATGAATTGATGAATGCAGTCTTCTACAACCTATCCACTAATTTTGCCGATGCCGATTGCCTTGCTGGGACGGCCATATTGGCACGGAAGAACTGTACACTTGATTCCATCAACCTTAAACTGTTGGATTGCATTCCCGGGCAATGTCATGTTTATAAGTCCATTGAACTCCCTTCAGCCGTCCGGACTCCCACCTCATATTCTTCGGCTCAAAGTTGGTGCTTCGATTATGCTAATCAGGAATTTGCTCCCACCTAAACAGTGCAACAGGACTCGCCTCATTATTAAATCCCTTTCTCTGAACCTGATTGAGGCGACCATTACAACTAGCTGCAGCAAGGGGAAAGTCGTTCTGATTCCCAGGATGCATCTTCTGCCGGAAGACGCAAGCATACCAATCAACATTCGTCGCTCACAATTTCCCGTGAAGCTTTGCTTTGCTTTGCTATGTCCATTAACAAATCACAAGGACAGACGCTTAGCATCGCAGGTCTGCATTTACGTGAGCAGTGCTTCTCTCACGGCCGACTTTACGTTGGGTGCTCGCGAGTTGGGTCTAAGAACAGGGTTTTCATTTACTCTCCCAAAAACTGTGCTAGAAACATAACCTACACGGAGGTCCTGTAGACAACCCGCCCGGTAGCGTTTAAGCGCCATGCACACATATGCAGTCCGATTGCATGGCAATTTTTTTGTTTGTCATATTGGTTTTAACGTTACGTGGTCGTAGTCTCTACTTGCCATTACTAAGACATCTTTGTAAAGGTTATCCAGCTCTTTTGCTGCCTTCTGACATTCATACCTCCACCCGCCATCATCGCGTTTTTTTGTACACTATGATAACCTCACCGTATTCAGTTGCAACACAAGCTGCTAGACACATGAACACCGGCATTAGACATGATTGCTCCACTAAAGTTCCGGTTTCATTAACAGTTGATCGGAGCACCTGCAGTTTATATCAGTGCATACAAGCACATTCACACTTGAGAAGATTCGGGGTTCGTTTTATTGTCACAAAAGTCGAGTGCGTCTACGAAATTCAGGCTTCTCCTTCCATATACACTTTACGGCTGCCATGGGTGAAACATGTCAGGCATACGGCTTTATTGTTTTGTTTGTAGTCGTGTAAAAAAAAAAAAACTAAAAACACACGCCAAGTACGGCGGCCCCGGTCGGTTTTCATGAGATCTCAGCCGTGATGTTGACTACGACTGAAGAGAAGGCACTTTTTCTTTGCAATTGAGGCGCTCAGCTTACGGCTACCTCTGTTGCGGGTGTAAGGGCTCTAAGCCGCGATGTAGATAGCGACAGATCAGAATAAGGGAAGTTATATCACAGAAATTTCCTTACCATGACACCCCGTCACTGTTCGCTCTTATCTCGGTTTTACGATTCTGCTTTGTGGTCGGGGCAGCGCCGTCTTTTGGGTATAAGACGCGTCTTTTAGTTAGACAAGCGGTTTGTTTGTGATTGCGCACGGCACATACTTTATGTCTATGGCCTCCTCACGGCACATTTTCCCTTCAATCTCTATGTCTGTTGCAACGGAATCGTGGTTTCTTGACTACTTACCACAAGTGCTTCCAGTAATGCTTAACGGTCCAATTGGTTAAAGCAGTAACTGCTGCCAGCTTTTACTCACAGATGTCTTGGTAATGGCAAATGACTGACGCTACAACGGCTTTCTGTTACTTCCTTCGATACCTTCGAATACTGCATGATGTCTGCTTAAACTTTCGGTGCATTGCATTTCAACGTTTTGTAGAAACTTAGTTCCTGTCGACTTACAAAGCACATCTTTCAAAGCAACAACCGTCCCCAACTCTTACTGTTACATCCCCGGGCAACGCTGGGCTCTGCTGCTAGTTTACTATACCCGGTAAGCAAAATACTTTGGTGTCTTTCAGACAGAAATTATATTGATTAGAACAGAGTTGCATTTTTTTAGTAAAATCGATCACGTCAGCCATTTTTTTGATATTTGTAAACAAAACTTATTCTTCTGTTTAAAAATCTGGCAAAAATAAAATATTTATTTCTGAAACGTTATTATAGCAAATTTAAAGTTATGTCTGAACAATGGCTGAAACAGGGCCACCGTTTCTTTACCTAGAGCTGCTTTTTCGTCTTGCAAGCTTAGGCGATTATGGGTCTCCAGAAATCCTTAATTTTTGTTGTATTTTTTCTCTTTATCACTCCTTTTTGTTTTTGTTTAGCCACTTAAACTAGTTAAAGTGGGTTACTCGCTGCGCCCCCCTAGTTTTCTTTCCTTCAGCATGTCCTGTTATTTCCGAATTATATATTTCAGCAGTTTTAAAGGTCTGTTTCTGATTGTTAACAGCAGTTCCCTGTAGTTTCTATTCTTAAAAGATTCAGCTATGAAACGACATATTTGTCGCTTCTTCATCTGCGACAAGGCATTCCAACATTTACTAGAGATTACGTAGCAGTTCTGCACATTGTTCTATATATCAATACTTTACTTAGTTTTTGAAAGGCATCTTTCGCTATTCCTATGCAACATCGGATTTCTTTGTCCCACTTTCCTCGTCTGTCACTACACAAAATCCGATAGTTGCATTTAGACCAGTAGAAGATTTACCAAAATGTACTCGATATTCAACTAGGTAATAATATTTTAAAAACTGGCTAATTGTTTTATTACAGTTCTGATCATTGAGTGAATGCAGTTAAAAAGCGGTGTCATGGGAACCACATCCTTTTGAATGTGCATCTTATTGCGGGCACGTACGTCCGTATTTGCTGATAATTTAATGTATTTATCTTGTTGACTGACTACAGATTTGAACGTGAAAACGCTCGTCAGTGCTAGATGTTCGATAAATCTCTTCTATATAAATCTATACATGTATGGAACATCTGGTCATGACGAGCCTTTCGACGCGAATCTCTGAAGTCGGTCAAGAAGTTAAGTCTATCGAACTTTTATTTAATTATAATTTAGTAAATGTTTATAAATTTATGAATAAAAATTGTTTTCATATTTATTTCTTTATAAATTGATAATTGATAAATATTGCATTTCATTAGTTCTAATTAGTATTTAGAATGTTATTAATATTATTATTAATACTATATTATTCTTTTAAATAAGCAATAATAAATAGTGTTTAATATTTTTGTTGAAAATTATCAAAAACAAAAAATGTATAAATTCTCTTTCATCATATTTTTAGGTTTTATTACAATTCTAATCGTCACGTTTTAAAACAATAAACATTGTCGAAGAGTGAAGGCAGTTAACAAAGCGGTGTCATAGGAAAAACCGTCCTTTTGAAAGGGGTGCCTTTGTCTCTTTATCATGTCGACGCCCCCGGAAAGGAGAGCATATAAGTAAATATAAATAATAAGAGTAAAAAATAAACAGAAAACAGGTTAGTTTTATGTGTATAGAATCGTAAGATCAATTCTGGTCGACAAATGCCGACACGTTCCGAGCCTGCTGGCGTTCTTTAATGTTTAAAACAAAGAAGCGAATAGCGGCGAGCAAGGCTCTTTTATTGAAAAACAAACACGCCTTGAAAAATCGTCTTTTAACTTACAATGGATCAGCAAATAATTTTTTAAAATGCAGATTAACCACGAATGAGAAACGACAACACAAAAAAGTCGGTATATAAAATAAAATAAATGGAAGAGAAAAGAAAATAAACACACAAACACAAATAATGGTTTCATGTGTTTCGTTTATTGTCTGTTTGTAAATTCATTTGTTTGCTTGTTTGTTAGTGATTCTGCCATCTTGCTCTTCATGTTAGATGTTTGCAAATGAATCCCAACGTTTGTTTTGTTAAAGGCTGTGCATAAACATTCAGTTGAAACTCCGCTTTTCGCCGGAAATATTTGTACACGCCTATTAGTCACCATTGCTATGTATGACACAAGGCAAATAAAACCAAAGAAAAAATACGTAATTACCCAGAGGATTAAGGAGAAAAAATATGCCGACATGGCACCTATAACGTCAGGAATCTTAAACAAACATCAAAGACCAAATATAACACCTACACTATCTGTCTATATTAAGGTATTATTTACATTATTCGGACTATTGTCTTCATCTTTGTCGCCATATTTATTACAACGTTTCGGCCTTTCAGTATCTGTCTATATTTCTGAGATGACGTATTATGTACACTATTTACATTATTCGGACTATTGTCCTCATCCTTGTGGCACAGTGGATAAAGGCGTTAGTTAGATCTAGTGACAGGGCACAAAGAGTGTGAGTTCAATACCTGCTTAAGGCGGTGGAGAGGGGAATTAACAGGAGATAACTGATAACTGGCATTCATTAAACATGGCACGTGGAAATAGAACAGTTTACCTCAGTGAGCGAAATAAAGGGTTCAGTTCGACATTCCAACCACCTGAAGAAGTACAACGGCCGAAACGTTGTAATAAATATGGCAACAAAGATGAGGACAGTAGTCCGAATAGTGTAAATAGTACACCTACACACTAACAATTTATGGTCAGGTTATCGTTGAAAAACAGAAAAATGGTCCGTAGAAAAATAAAATAAAATAAATTAAATAACTTTCATTGGCCTTCAACCATACCTGCGTAAGTTAAAAATGGTTGCCTCAATGTAGGCAACCTTTATAGGTAGGGACAATGGTAGCGCCCTGTTTGGTCAAAATCCAGTCTTTTCTTGGTGAAACTGGAATGACCTCTCAAGGTCGCAGATGATGCGCTACCCATACCACATACAACAACTATGCAGCTGTACCGACAAGACACAACGGAATGCAGGGTATTAAATTTGGGCCTGACTAAATGCAGGGTATTAAAATGCAGGGTATTAAATTTGGGCCCGATTAAATTTAGCCACTCTGCAAGAGTGGCTAAATTTAATTTGTCTGTCTTGACAGCCAACCGCTTTTGCTTTGTTAATATAATACAAGACCAAAGAGTAGAGGGTTATTGAATGAGTTGAAAGAAGGTAAAAGTTGATCCGAGACTTGAGGAGGTTTTGGTAATCGAAGAAGCATTCCCTCAGGAATTTTTCCACAAAGTATTGGTTCTTGGAAAGTAGGTGTCCGAATGAAAATTCTGATATATATATATATATATATATATATATATATATATATATATATATAGGTAACTACACTCGTTTCGGAAAACCTTCGATTTCTTGATTTACTAATGATCAAATCAATTTCGAAGGAAAAAAAAAAGGTTTAAAAAAAAAGAAAGAGCTATGAACATGAGCGTCTGTTGAAAATAATCGTACAGCATACAGGTCCAAAGCCCAAAGCAAAAAAAAATCCCGATACGAGTAATCAACTAGCTAAAAAAGTGCTCAATATATGTATAAGTGAACACTGAAGTCAACACTGAGAGGCGACAGTCTGGTACATGCCCTAACGCAATCCTCACGTGGCCTAACGATTGCATCTGGCATGAAACAGCCTGTCGCCTCTGAGGCTTGATATCAATGTTCAATTCTATATTTTCATGCACTCTATTTTTGATATTGATCACCTGATCCCATTAATATAGCACACCTTAAAACTATTTTTCTTCACACACACACACACACACACACACACATATATATATATATATATATATATATTATTTTATATGCAGAGTACTTAGTGGAAAGTGCTAAATATCAGTGATAAGGCTAACATATTCAGCTTTATGGGTATCAGTTTGTGACCCTGGGTTTCACGCTTTGGCGACCATCAGACAAACTGGTTTATTTTTCAAAAAATGGATCTATTTATAATTGTTTGACTATGTTTGGCGGTGGAAGTTGGAATTTGCTTGTGTTTCTTTGGGATGATACTCTCACACGCAAAAATATCCATAAAAACAATACAATTATGTATGTATGTATGTATGCTCGAGCGTATGGATGTGTATCTGCACTTAATCTCGGATTGTTTATATGAGTGTGTTTGTGTGAACTATAATGCGTACACGCGTATGTATGTATGTCTGTGTGCATGAGAGTGTCATCCCAAATGGACACAGAGGAAACTTCCCCTCCCACGACCAAACATAATCAAGCACAAAAACGCATGAATATATTCAATTTAAAAAAATAAACCAGTTTGTCTGATGATCGCAAATGCGCGAAACACAGGGTCACAAACTCATATCCATATAACCGAATATATATATATATATATATATATATATACATATATATATATATCGAGAGAGAGAGGGTGGGAATGAGAGAGAGAGAGAGAGAGGGTGGGAATGAGAGAGAGAGAGAGAGTAGAGAGAAGAAGAGAACATGCCGTGCTGATTCCTACGCTCACATTGTCTATATTTATACAGTGATTTTCCAAGCATAGCTTAGATGTGGAACAAGGCCGAAAGTATGGGGCACCCAGTGAGGATCGAACTCACTACTTGCTAGCCATTACATCTCCTCGAGGTGCCCTCGTCTATATTTATATATATATATACTCTATCTGCTATTAGCACTCTTCTTTTCTAGATATACCGAATTGTAAGTAATTCACCCACGCAAACACAACAAAATATAACACCCACACACGTAGACACACATACATAGCAGTCCTGCTCTATATTCTATTTTGCAAGTCACAAGTCATCGTTGCCGAGGGCTTGAGCGTGCTGGCCTTGTTCAAATTGTTGATCATGCTAGAAAAACTGTAACGAAGGGGTGTTCAGCAAAGTTGCAATATAAACCACAGTTGCTCTCTGGCGGGTGTCGAACAAACACAAAATACGCCTGAGCAAGCGTCTGCATTTGGGATTAGCTAGCCGCCGTAGTTGACGGGTATCCTCCAATACGAGTGGCCAGCTATACTCTTTATGCCAATGACCTTCACACCATATGCACATATATATTTTTAACGCTTCTTACAGAGCGCATTGTTACAGTACTGATCCCAAGCCGTAATTATATATATATATATATATATATATGTAAAGGAAAAATTTAATGCATCATCATCGAAAACACGGTTATAAATTATTATTATTATTTATTTCAACGTGTAAGTTTTTAACACACGTCTCATGAAACCGAAATTACAAATCGGTTTTATGAGACTTGCTTTTTTTTCTTGATGCCATAATGATTTTGCTCTGTATTGTATGCACTGAGCTCTCTTTATGGATCCATCTTTTTAATATTTTATATTAAAAAGACCAACTAGGATTATCCTTTTCACTTGCGGATTTGATATTACCTATATATCTACCTTTCTCTCTCTTTCTCTCCCTCTCTCTCTCTCTCTCTCTATATATATATATATATATATATATATATATATATATATATATATATATAAGGTTGTGACGTTTTATCAAATAATTGATTTCCTCTATCATAATTCGATGAATTTTTGTTAAAAAATAATGAAAGATGCGTTAATTCAGTTTAATAAAAAAAAAAACACCCCCCCACCAAAAAAAAACGAAAGTTCTAAAATGCTATATAAGTATAATAGTACTAGGAGTTCCTAGAATCTTCAAGAACTTTCTGGAACATTCTATATATTTTTGTTTATTTGTAAATTTGTATGTTATGATATACCTATAACCTGTTAAATGTATTAAAATACCAAAGTCCTATCCAATTACATCATGAGCAAATTGGAGTGTTTTCACTTCATTTTGTTGAAAGTTTCGTTGGATATTCTGTGCAGTCAGTTTTATTTTTGTTTGCCAGCGTCTTTTGTATTTATTGTTGCATTTTTCGTCTAAATTCTGCGTTTTAGTTGACATTCTTTTGTATTGTGTACGACGAGGAGGGTACGCCAACATCTCCTCGCCTACTGAATTGACTCCTTCGGCATGGGCAAAGGAAAACCACAAAAATTGCCAGAGTATTATAAAAAAAAAAACGTCGAGAAATAAATTTAAACCATTTGAACCAAAGGAAACAAGTTGCTACCGGTGCCTTCTCTGCTGAATATGATGGACACACGTACTATTTCTTTTGTAACAACGGAGCCAAAAACTCGAAAACTCGTTACAGTAAATAGAGACGTAATGGAGGAGGTCCTGAAGAGGTTTCAAATATAGGTGAAAATCTTGGCAAAAAGGAGTAGATCAATGTGGGACATTTTGTCACCTACAGAAGATACAGCGAAATCGTTGGCAGGCTGCATTCTGACTACTACTACACTCAGGTTACAGACCGAATACTTGGGAACAAGAAAAGCGAAGGTAACTCTACATAGAGTCCCTCTATTCATATCCGAAGATCATCTCGGGCTTTTCTTTTCGAAATATGGGGACGTCTCCGATGTCTGCCTTTTTAAAAGTAAGGCTAGAATTACCACAGGCGATTTCCAAATTGCTATTACTTTGATCAGAAAGCAGTTCATGGAAATATCTAACACTTTAATGCGTGAAGGAAGGCTTATTTTTGTCGTTGTTGAGGGCCGTCGATCATTTTGTTGGGCTTGTGGAGCCGTAGGGCATTTATCGGAGGCTTACCCGGGACAAAATACAGAAACACAACGCAAAAAGAAAGGTGAAGAGGGATCGTCAACAGCACAGAAAACAACAAAAGTTGTAAAGAAAACTGGAGAGTGAGCGGAAGTTGTAAAGAAGGGATCCAAAATGACCACCACTTCCTTTCAGCAGCAGCAGAATGAGAAGCAGGAAGGCCAGCAAGTGGAACAAAATACAGTAGAGGTACAAATCTAGGAGATACCCCCACCTCGGTCGGAATCGCTGAAAAGTGTGAGAGAAGAAGTCGAGGAAGAAAAAGAGGAAAAAATCACGAAAAAGTATAAGCGAGCTGGCAAAAGTAAGGCTGCAGAAGCCAATAAAAAATCCCGCTTCGCCAGTGAAGAAACAAGACAAAAATTACCTCAAGAAGCCTCCCTTTTCCCCTGTGAAAGCACCACTGCCCCCATTCCCAATACCCCTCCTCCCGAAACGCCCCCTCCTAATATCACTGTAGCCGACGACATTTCCAAGCACAACGGGACAGATTTCAACGAAAGGTGGGTGAAAGTAGCGAGCTTGGTTCGTATGAAAGGGCCTATCCTTGAGTTCCTTTTATAAGTCCCCTTCGTCACAACGGGGGACGTTCCCTGTGAACCCTCCCCTGGTTATGTTAGTCTCTCTTTTGTGTACCTAGTTAATGTGAGTGAATGTCGTTCCCAGCCCGTTTCCGGCTCTTTAGTTCTGTTATGAATCAAGCTGAAATTCCCAACCGCCCCAGTCTAAATTTTTATCTCGACTGGTTCAGTCTTTGATCTTTCCACGCCCACATTTAAATTTTATCTTTCCCATTCCGATAGAGAGAGCTTGATTCTGTCTGATGACAGAATACAGCGGCAACTCTTATTTTTGTCGGGTGGACGGGTCCTACTAACATCTCTTATTTTCTGTTTTACATTTGTTATATTTTGTTAACAATTGGGATTCATACCCCACCCCCTCATTTCATATCATCTTCAGATTTTATATATATATATATATATATATATATATATATATATTACGAAATGGACAAAGTCCGACAATTTTATTTATTAGACATTTTTTATGTTTAACGTTCTTTTTATAGATACAAGTATTTAAGTAAATGCTCTGTTTATAATAAACAGTATTAAATAACATTTACCGGCCTGAATGTCCGAGAAATTTTCATTTTATCAGTCCCCTTCGTCACAACGGGGGACGTTCCCTGTGAACCCTCCCATTTTTTTAGGTTTAACGTTCTTAAAGAACGTTAAACATAAAAAATGTCTTTAATAAATAAAATTGTCGGACTTTGTCGATTTCGTAATATATGACGTCATTTGTTTACATTCGATACACCATGAGCAGTTATGAATGTGCGAGATTCATAGAAGATTGAAGTTTATAAGCAGTAAATTGGACCATGCCTACTGAACGATCCTTGGTGGCCGAGCGGTTCGGCATGTCAGCGTAAATGACGGTTCCGTATAGGATGCAGGTTCGAATCCTGTCCAAGGACGAATATTTTCTATGACAATTTCTCGGAATTTCAGGCCGGTAAATGTTATTTAATACTGTT
This sequence comes from Acanthosepion lycidas, assembly GCA_963932145.1. Lineage (NCBI taxonomy): Eukaryota > Metazoa > Mollusca > Cephalopoda > Sepiida > Sepiidae > Acanthosepion > Acanthosepion lycidas. Next base: position 14,380,876 of record OZ010573.1, read on the forward strand.
TATTATAAACAGAACATTTACTTAAATACTTGTATCTATAAAAAGAACGTTAAACATAAAAATGTCAGTAATAAATAAAATATATATATATATATTATAAATTAACTGATTAAAAATATGGTTTTTTCGCTACACAGTAATAACTATGGAAGCTAAAAAGTTTGAATTTAATTATATAATTAAATTAAAACCATTAGTTGCATTTCATCTTCAAGCGAATATTGGAAAAACGAACGAGTTTTAAACGAACATATAAATTCATAATTTACTCTTTCCAATTGGATACAGAGACATCCAATCATTCAGACAGGGGCTGTAGCGTGTTCATAATTGATACAACAATAGTTAATAAAAATGAAGACGCTACCGCCCCTTGTCTGAATGATTGGATTTCTCTGTATCCTTGGAAACAGGAAATTATGAATTTATATGAGTGTTTAAAACTCAGTAAATTTAAAAATAACTTATTCCAATATTTGCTTGAAGATGAAACAGAACTAATGTTTTTAATTTAATTATATAATTAAATTTGAAGTTTTTAGCTTCAGTTTTTGAAACATGGTTATTACTGTGTAGCAAAAAAAAACATATTTTAAATGAGTTAATTTATAATATTTATGCTCTTTAAATTTACATTGAGCACTGTTTTGTAAAAATAAAAATATCAATAAGTACACCGGATTATATATCTTACTGTTCTTTCTTTTTACTATATATATATATATATATATATATATATATATATATATATATATATATATATATATATATATATATATATTGTGGTATATGCAGGAGTAAAAGGTGAAGGATGTCTTGTTTTGGTATATATGATATTTGTATTGAATCGTGAATCGGATTAGCTAGGTATAGGATAGTTAATGATGACCAGCTTCAACTCACTCCCTAATTCTTTGGCCATGTGCCGCAATTATTGTATTTTACAATAATAAATATATACGTCATTAACAAATTGAAAAATACTGCTTCTGAAATATTTTTATCCTTATTGCGTTTATGGTAAAATCGAATTTTCATTTGGAGCGACCTTTTTCAAAAAATAAAACAATTGACTTATTCATTACTTCTCAGTTCATTGAATTATGCCACAAAAAAAAATAGGGTTAAAAAATCCTTTACATACACACACATATATATACATACATATATATATATATATATATATATATATATATATATATATATATGAAGAGAGAAAGAAATACCTTCACTCTTAAAGTATTTTTCGTTTCTGCTGTAGAAATTTTCAAGTGACATGATCATGGGTAACAAGTGTAGAGACCTTAATTTTTTCAATTTTATTTATTAATTAATGCGAAGATATTGGATAGCAAAGGACAGTTTCACTATCGCTGAAGAATCTCTAAGGACTTGAAGGAGATGATTTCTTATTCCTGATCGACTTTGACCAAACAGATAAATGTCCTTCGAACATTTTTTCCGGTTAAAGGAAACATAACAAAAATCCACCGTCCATTAGTCAGGGCAAAATACTCCTGCAATGTCTGGCATTCGAAAAATGCCCTCATTACTAAAGTAGATTTAGAAAAATCGTCTATTTAAAAGCTCAAGAATGGTATTTCCTTTTGACGTAAACTTTATCGAGAGATTCTAAACAGTAATGTTTTTTCTGTTAGAGCTTGAATTATTTTCTCTTCGCAAACGTTACTGAACGCATCAGGGATTTCTTATTTCACGGTTCTAAGATTATTTTCGTCTAGAATCGTCGAGAAATCATATTGAAGAAAACTATGCACTCTCTAGCAGAATTCGAACCTGCATCCATTTAGGAAGGTGGTGGGGGACGTCGTATATCCAACGTACTTTAACCGATTCTCCACAAAGTATCTACACCGATCAAGCAAGACAAAACAGTACCTTTAAGCGAAATTCCTCTTGTCAATATCACACACGCTCATACAGACACACGCACAAATACACATCTATCTATCTATCAATCTCAGCTATCTGTCTGTCTGTCTGTCTGTCTATCTATCTATCTCAGCATATCTATTTATCTCTCCATCAATCTCAGCATATCTATCGATCGATCTATCTCAGCCTATGTATCTATTAAATTTAGTGTGGACTCTTTGTTTTGTATAATAATAATTTCTGTTGTTATGAATCTTTGCTTGTATTGGTCGCTATATATTATTTTGGAATTATCCGCTAATATTTTCCTTATATTGATAGTTAAAACTTTATCTATAGATTCTTTGATTGGAACATTAATGAATAAACCTTTAAGATTTAACCAGGCTTAGACATAATTTACAGGATCCAAAGGAATCTGTTTCGGATTACTGTCTAATAAACTAAACAATGGCATCCTAGCCTCTCACACACACATATATATATATATATATATATATATTATGAAATGGACAAAGTCCGACAATCATTTAAAGACATTTTTATGTTTATATATTCTTTTTATAGATACAAATATTACCGGCCTGAATGTCCGAGAAATTTTCACAGAAAATGTTCGTCCTCCGACAGGAGTCGAACCTGCATCCTATACGGAACCGTCATATAGCCTGACGCGCCTTAACCGTTTCGGCCACAGAGGAGTGTTCGGTTAGCAAGATCGAATTTTACTGCCTTCAAACTTTAATCTTCCATGAATCTTTCACGTACATTCATATCTGCTCATGGCGTATCAAATGTAAACAAATGACGTCACACATTATGAAATGGAGATAGTCCAACAATTATTTTAAGACATTTTTGTGTTTATAAATTCTTTTTATAGATAAAAATATTTAAGTAAATGCTCTGTTTTATAATAAATGTTTCACATTTGATACGCCAGTCGTTGCTTTGAAATTTTTCATGCAACAAAAACAGACTATCATTAGTGTTCCGTGTATTGGTTGATATATTGAAAAGTAATTGACATCTTTGATAATGGCTTATGTAAGCCGAAAGCATTTTAAATTGGATTTAAGCATGTATCAATATGGTGATTTCCTTTCGTCCTGGAATGATAATGTTATATATTATTTATATTTTAGTCTATATTATTTAATGAAACATGCACTAATATTATCTATCTATCTATCTATCTGTTCTAAATCTTATTGAAAGCATATCTCCCAAGCCCAGTACTTGGTGAGGGCGGAGGATTGGCCGTTGATTCCCCCCACCACAAGGTCGACGCTTGGACATAAGGTAAGCCGTACATTCAGTTACCATCGAGGAAGAAACAGACAACCACTTGCTGGCCCGTGTGAGTATAGTTTCGCTCTAGCAGAAACCCATTTACGTTTTTTTTTTTTTTTTTTTCTTGGTTTTTAAATTTATCTATTTTTTTCTCTACCCCCACTCAAAGACATTTTGTCCCAACGATTCTCCCTTATTTGATAGTTTAGTAAGAAATCCCGGTTCGAAAGAAAAAAAAAACAAGAAAAATGGAAAATGAAATGTCTTTGGCTAGATGCGATAATAATCCGGGTAACCTTATTTTCAATTTCTTTTTAGAATAGACAATGGGACTTAAGTTAAAACTTAATGTGATAGGGTATAGCCAAGTGTGATCCACGACTCCTTACCTGTTATCTCCCCACCCAATCCTTCCCTCCGTTTGTGTCGTCCTTTTTTGTGTTATCTGTAATAGGTGTAGGCAGTCTCTTCTACCGCCCGGTCAACACTTCTCCCCCTTCTATTGGACATGAGTAGAGGCTTACAACTTGTTTCTTGTCTAGAAAGGGGTTCCCGGTACTCTTTCTCTCTTCGGCCTCTGTATTAGTGCAGCTCTGTTTCTCCCGTGATGTGTGCAGTCTGTGGCATCACCTCGTCATTCTGTGGGTACACGGTTGACAGTTCTCTGGTTGCTGTTTCCCACTGGTAGTTAGGAGCCCTAACTCTTGCGTAGCGTCTTGAGCGGCCGCTCTGATCAACAGTTGGATAATACCGGGGTGTCTGTAGTGCCATGTCGCGCATGGAAAGGTGTCCCTGCAGTCACCTTCGGTGGGCAGCCCTGAGGCCACATAATGATGCAGATTTTGCCAACTCCTCTCTGCTCGTGTCACGGTCGAAACTATCTGTTTCTTTTACTTCGGGCCTTCTCATCTTACAAACAAAATTCAACATGAGTTACAAAAACCGAAAGATTATCCCTAAACCAGCCTCTCAAAAACCACCTAAACCCCTCAACATTTCGTTCTCCAACATCCGGGGCATTAGGACAAACTTCTGCAGTCTGGAATCTTTTCTCACTGCAAACGGCCCGGATATACTGGCTCTCTGTGAGACAAACCTTGTCTCTTCTATCCCCTCTTCTGATCTCTCGATCCCCGGCTATCTTCCTTTCCTCAGAAAAGACTCTCTAAACCACATGCACGGTCTTGGTGTCTACGTCAAGGAACATCTGCCTCTGGCCAGAGAGTTCTCTCTCGAATCGCCAGACCAGTCATACATATGTATCCGACTCTCTCTCCTCAAAGCGGTTAGCTATCTCTTCTTCCTTTACCGCTCTCCATCCTCTCAAGACTGTGAGATACTCGATAGCATCTCTGACAGCATAGACAAGGCTCTCTCCCTCCACCCGTTTGCTCACATTTTTGTGTTTGGTGACTTTAACGCCCATCACACCTTGTGACTTAAGAATGATACTACTGACCACGCAGGCATTCAAACGCTCAATTTTTCAATCTCCCATTGCCTCACACAGATAGTTAACTTCCCCACTCGTTTTGCCTTCAACCGGGAAAGTAAAGCCTCTCTTCTCGACCTGTGCTTTACCTCCATCCCCGAATCCTGCAGCGCCTCGTAACTCTGCCCTTTTGGTAACTCTGATCATGCAGTAGTATCAGTTAACATCTCCTTCAACTCCACCGCCTATAAAGAACCTCCTACCACTAGAACTTCGTTCTACTAGCAACGAGCTGACTAGGACGCGTTCCGTGATTTCCTCCGCTATGTCCCCTGGGATGGAGTCTTTAAGCTCCCCGTCCAAGAATGTGCTTCTGAAGTCTCTTCCTGGGTTAAAGCTGGAATCGACGCTTTCATCCCATCAAGGAAATATAGGGTCAAGTCGCGCTCCTCCCCCTGGTTCTCGGCTGCTTTCTCAGTCGCCATCGCAATAGGAACCATTACTTCCACCTATTCCGTAGCGACATGTCTGACTGCAATAGACGTCTCTTTGCCTCCGTCCGTAAGCGTGTCCTCAACGATGCTAAGTCACTATTTGCGGCTGGGATGAAGGAACGTATTGCATCTCGCAAATTTGGCTCCAAGAGCGTATTGAACAATTGCAAACCCTCTATACCTCCTTTATTCAACCTGTTCGAAGTTCTGACCTCCTCTAACGACAAGGCTGAATGCTTTGCTCGGAAATTTTCATTCAACTCGACGCTCGACTCTTCCGGTGTACCTATACCCGACTTCCCTCTTAGAACTTAGGCCATATTGAGTGGGTTAAACATAACCCCATCTTTGGTACTGGGCGTTATCTCCAATTTAGACCCCAACAAGGCTAGTGGTGGAGACGGGATACCAGCCATTGTCTTGAAGAAATGCTCGCCTGAACTGGCGCCCGCCCTTTCTAAACTATACAACTACTGCCTCAAGGAAGCTTTTTTTCCTGACTGCTGGAAGTCCTCTTCGATCGTTCCTGTCTTCAAGAACTCCGGCGACCGCTCTGACCCTTCCAACTACCGTCCTATCAGTCTCCTTCCCCTCTTCGGCAAAGTCTTCGAAGCCCTAATCAATACCGGGGCGGTTAACCACCTCACATCCCATAATCTGCTCTCAGACAAGCAATATGGTTTCCGCGTTGCCCGATCTACAGCCGATGTGCTTACGGCCATCACTGAAACAGTCTACCGAGCTCTTCAAAATAACGGGGAAGCCCAAACCGTGGCAGTAGACATCTCCAAAGCATTTGATAGGGTTTGGTATGCCGACCTTCTTCGCAAGCTCCAGGGTTATGGCATTACGGGTCGATTATATAACCTAATACGATCATTCCTGTCAAACCGTAAATTGAAGGTCGTTCTCATTGGATTCTCCTCCAGTTCCTATCCCACGAACGCAGGTGTTCCCCAAGGCTCCATCCTAGGCCCCGCTCTATTCCTTATCTACATAAATGATCTCCCTGACGCAATAACTTCCCAAGTTGGCATCTACGCGGATGACACCACAATTTATTCCCGCCTCAAAAACAAATCTAGTCTCGCTGACAAAACTCGCCTGGCCGTACGTCTCGAAAAAGACCTCCAATAGATTGTGAACTGGGACATGAATTGGCTGGTCAACTTCAAGGCTTCCAAGACAAAACTGCTCTCTGTTAATCACCACAGAGATCCTTCCCTTCCCTCCATTAAAATGTCTGACGCTCAACTTCTCGAGAGCAACTCTCTGCGGCTTCTCGGTCTCACGTTGACTGCTGACCTGAGATGGAATAAATACATTGAGTCAATTGCCTCGTCCACTGCAAGGAAAGTTGTCTCCCTGAGCCGCGCTAGGAAGTTTTTCTCCCCGGAGTCGATCCTCCAGATCTAAAAATCAACAATTCGCCCTTGTATGGAGTCTTGTTGCCATATATGGTCTGGTGCCCCTTCTGTTTGACTCGGGGTTATTGATAGGCTCCAGAGGTGTTTATGCAATGTAGTTGGCCCTGCCCTGGCGTCTCGTCTACAGTCACTTTCTCACAGACGCGCCGTCGCCTCCCTCTGTCTGTTCTACAAATACTTTCATGGAAATTGCTCCGAGGAGCTGCATTCGCTGGTTCCCAGACGTCATGAGTTCCAGCGCCATACGAGGCTGGCATCCCGCTCTCACCCCTTCACTGTCGAAACTTCTAAATGTAGACGTCTCTTCTACTCTAATAGTTTTATGTCTCGCACCTCTCGCCTGTGGAACTCCCTTCCCTTTTCCTGTTTCCCTGTGAGCTATAATCTCCAGCTATTCAAGTGTAATGTCAATCGACATCTCCAGTTGCCTTGATATATCCACTACCCTCATCCTTTCTTCTATCACTCCTATCTGATCTTGCTCTAAATTTTCTGTAACCCCTTGCGTCCTAGTGGCTTCCTGCCTTGATTGGGGTGAAATGCTTAAAAAATGCTTAAAAAAATAGATTAAAAATGTTCATTTATGCCAAATCACTTTAATTTTCTTTTTTCTTTTTTTTTGTAGGAGGGGGGGATATTCTTTCTTTTTATTTTATTTATTTATCTTGATTTACTTGTTTGTTTGTTTTTATTCATGTATTTGCTCAGGGTTTCTTTCTTCTTCTTTTTTTTTAATCACGGAAACCATTTTAACAGGATTGAAAACAGAGAAAAACATGAGTATGAAGATTGTGCAGCATTCCTGCGCCATGTTAAAGTCTATCAGACGAGGGGATAGACGAGACAAGATTTGTCTCACAGCGAGCCAGTATATCCGGGCCGTTGGCAGTGAGGAAAGATTCCAGACTGCAGAAGTTTGTCCTAATGCCCCGGATGTTGAAGAACGAAACGTTGAGGGGTTTAGGTGGTTTTTGAGAGGCTGGTTTAGGGTTAATCTTTCGATTTTGTAACTCATGTTGAATTTTGTTTGTAAGATGAGAAGTCCCGAAGTAAAAGAAACAGACAGTTTCGACCGTGACTGGGGCAGAAAGGAGTTGGCAAAATCTGCATCATTATGTGCCCTCAGGGCTGCCCACCGAAGTTGACTGCAGGGACACCTTTCCATGCGCGACATGGCACTACAAACACCCCGGTATTATCCAACTGTTGATCAGAGCGGCCGCTCAAGACCCTACGCATGAGTTAGGGCTCCTAACTACCAGTGAGAAACAGCAACCAGAGAACTGTCAACTGTGTACCCTCAGAATGAAGGGGTGATGCAACAGACTGCACACATCACGGGAGAAACAGAGCTTCACTAATACAGAGGCCGGAGAGTGAAAGAGTACTGGGAACCCCTTCCTAGACAAGAAACAAGGTGTAAGCCTCTACTCATGTCCAATAGAAGGGGGAGGAGTGTTGACCGGGCGGTAGAAGAGACTACCTACTCCTATTACAGATAACACAAAAAAGGACGACACAAACAGAGGGAAGTATTGGTGGGAGATAACAGGTAAGGAGTCGTAGATCACACTTGGCTATACCCTATCACATTAAGTTTTAACTTAGTATAAGTCCCATTGTCTATTCTAAAAAGAAATTGAAAATAAGGATTCTTTCAATGCTGGTCAACGAGTTATCGCCTAAAATTGTTAGTTGAATCGAATTAATTCAAGCCTTGTCGAACGCAACTTTGGAAGGAATTTCATTACGTACATCTTATGCTTGATTGAATCTTGCGAAATCTACGCATAAAAGACATTTACCGAATATATGCCCCTTCTTAAGTCTTCATTGATGCATGTCTCCCCTAAGAACATTGGCAAACGCTTGAATAGGAAGAAACGACTGAAGATTTGAGGACGTTATTATTCAATTCCCAACAATAACCACTAGACATGTTTTAATCTATTTACCCCCAAGGAAGGCGTCAATGCCCTCTCACACGTAAGGGCGGGGTGTCTACTGGGAGTGAAAGAGAATAAACAAAACTTTAGAAGGAACCGGAAACACAATCCTAAACAAGAAACAAAAGATAAAAATCTGCCCCTGTTCAGAAGACCTCGGAGGAAGGTAAATCTATTTACTCCTGAATCTGCAAATGCTTGAAAAGATAATTATGCCTAATTGAGTACTAGTCTCATTACTGATGATTAAATTGACTCTTACGACTTCTGATGGCTGGTAATGTTAATCGTAATATTAACCTTTTCCTTATAAGGAAACATTCGGCATTTATTGACCTAGCAGTCAGTGCATCTCGTTACGCTTTTCTTCTATCTCTGGCCATCGGGTTGGGATCAAAGTGTAGTATCTGTTCTCCCCATCTCTAATTTTAATGGTAATATTTGCGGCTTCCTTTATAAGGAAACATTCGGCATTCATTGACCGAACAGCCAGTGCATCTCGTTACGTTTTTCTTCTTTCTCTGGCCATCGGGTTGGGATCAAAGTGTAGTATCTGATCTCCTCATCTTTTAATGGTAATATTAGCCGTTTCCTTATAAGGAAACATTCGACATTCATTGACCGAGGAGCCGGTCGGTTGAAATTTATAAAATCATTGTATTAAATTATTCTATTTTCAGTCAAACAGAATTCTCAAGTCCAGTAACTGTTATTGCTCTTTTCACTACTGATAGGGGATTCCTTTTTATTCCTTTATTTGAAGTAGTGTGGAGTACCGACATCTTGATTACACCATTATTTTCAGTTCCAAGTGATATCCATTTTAGCGGTTTCTGCTTTTGAAAGTTCTCAAGTGATGTGGTGTCTGTTATTTGGTATTGTTCTTTTTGATTCTATCGTGTGCCAGTCCACGTTGTTCGGAGAAATAATGTCCACGCTATCACCTTCATCCGCTCGAAGCCATTTTTAATCATTGATCTCAGAAAGCGGTTGTATAGAGCTGAGAATTTTCTATATTTCTTAACGGCTTTTCGTGCCATGCAAGATAGCCACATGAAAGTCTCAATTTGACAGGGTTTTTAAGAACATGACTCGAATTATTAGGTCAATGTTTTGGTGTTTTTAATAATTAACGTTGGGTAAAAATATCACTAGTACAACGTTTTTTTCATGTTTAGTTTCCTTTTCTCCTATAATAAAATTTGTTCTAACTGATTTATATACCGAGGTATTTGAAGTGTTTAGCATTTAGTAATTCCACATTCTGAATTTTAACGAGGTTATTTAAAACATTACTTGAGTCTTTACATTTATTCCTTTACTTTTGTAGCATCTTGTTGTATTGGATAAAACTACTAGCAAAGCCTATTCTATGTTCAGTATCCTTATCTCCTCTACAAAATTTCTTATCATCGATCCATACACCGGGGTATTTAAATTTTTTGAAGTGTTTAGTATTTATTAATTTCCCATTCTGAATTTTTATGATAGATTCTGAGTATATGTCTTACTTGCTTTCATTCCAATTCGAGATAATACTTTCTGTTTTGAAAAAGTCCTGCCTTACGATGTCTAATTGGAAATCCTACCTTGATTCAGCATTGGCGATCTCAATCTTAACAACACTTGATACACAGATGACACAGTACTGATTGCAGAGACGGAAAAAAAATTACAAATCTTCTTACAGAAGAATAGCGAAGGAGAACGAGAAGAAGGGACTAAGCATAAACTACATCAAAACAGAATGCATGGTCATCAGTAAAAGGATTTGCAGGCTGGGGACACTAAAATCAAGCAGGTAATATCATGGGAAGTGTTCTGACAGAGGACGGCAAGTACGACACTGAGATCCAAAGTCGTATTGGGGTGGCCAAGGACGCATTCCAAAAGCTGGGCAGAGTATTGTGACACAGGAGGATCTCTTTGGTAATAAAAAGGAGTACTGAGCTATTACATAACATCTGTCCTCCTTTACAACAGCAAATGTTCGACGGTCTCCTCAGAGATAACGAAGAGACTCGAAGCAACGGAGATGTGGTTCTACAGAAGGATGCTGAGGATATCATGGACCGAGCGTGTGAGCAACGATGAAGCCTTAGATAAGATGCTAACAAGGAGGAGGCTTATAGTTAACATCAGGAAGAGGCACCTGAAGTTTCTGGGACACGTAATGAGAAAGGAGGGCCTGGAAAATCTGATACTCACAGGTTGAACAGAGGAAAAGGGAGAAGGGAAAGCAACGTATGACGGGCTTAAGCAAGTGGATAACAGAACGTGGTCTGGGGGAAGTGGCAGAGAGATCGAAGGGATAGGGGGAAGTGGTGAGCCATGATCGTCTACGTCCTGAAAGGACACAGCACATAAAAAGAAAGAAATGTCAGGGGAGGAGAAGGAAAGACGGGCCCGTAGAAAGCAAAGTGACAGCTCCAACAGACCAGAGACAGAAAACACATGCAACCTCTGCAACAGAGATTGTCACTCCCGCATCGGAGTCACAGATAACGATGTTCCAGCCAGGCAGACAACTAGTCAACCCTGACCGACGGAGGCCGACAAAGGAGAATGAGATAAGTTTATGGGGATATGTGGTGGTGGGGGGAAGATAAAGGCTAGCTCTAGACTTAAAGAAGTGAAGATTTTAGTGATGGAGGAAGCAGCCTCTTGGGAGTAAGTTCCGCAAAGTAGCGGTTCGTGCGGAGGTCGATTGAAATGTACACCTTACCAATGGAATGCAAATGGGATGAGGGTGGTTCGTTACAATGAGCGTTGTACGACAGGTCTAAGCTGTGTAGGTTAGAACTGGTGGGACTAAGGAATGGAGTTGGTTTGAACACTTTCCACGAAAATAGCGATACAATAACGAAAGGTTTGCAACAATTTGTCAGTGGAAAGGAGCTGTAATGTGGAAATTCATCATCCAGAAAACACTTTTCTTTTGGACTCTATCGAGGCCGTGTAGACACTTTGGACAGTATCGAGTCCAGCTCATCACCCAAATGGCCGTGTAGAGAGTTTTGGACTCTGCCGAGACTGGATCATCATACACTAGGCCACGTAGACAATTTTACACTCTATCGTGAGTGGATCATCACCCAAAAGGCCGTGTAGTGAGTTTTGAACTCTGTCGAGAATGGGTCATCATCCACAAGGCCATGGATCATCATCCACAAGGCCACGTAGACAATTTTACACTCTATCGTGATTGGATCATCACCCAAAAATCCGTGTAGAGACTTTTGGACTCTGTCGAGACTGGATCATCATCGACAAGGCCATGGATCATCATCCACAAGGGCACGTAGACAATTTTACACTCTATCGTGATTGGATCACCACACAAAAGGCCGTGTAGAGACTTTTGGACACTGTCGAGACTGGATCCTCCTGGACAAGGCGATGGATCATCATCCACAAGGCCACGTAGACAATTTTACACTCTATCGTGAGTGGATCATCACCCAAAAGGCCGTGTAGAGACTTTTTGACTCTGTCGAGTGTGGATCATCATCGACAAGGCCATGGATCATCATCAACAAGGACACGTAGACAATTTTACACTATATCGTGAGTGGATCATCACCCAAAAGGCCGTGTAGACAATTTTGGATTCTGTCGTGACTGGATCATCATCATCGACAAGGCCATGGATCATCATCCACTAGGCCACGTAGAAAATTTTACACTCTATCGTGAGTGGATCATCACCCAAAAGGCCGTGTAGAGATTTTGGACTCTGTCGCGAGTGGATCATCATCGACAAGGCCATGGATCATCATCAACAAGGCCACGTAGACAATTTTACACTCTATCGTGATTGGTTCATCACCCAAAAGGCTGTGTAGAAGCTTTTGGACTCTGTCGCGACTGGATCATCATCGACAAGGCCATGGATCATCATGCACAAGGCCACGTAGACAATTTTACACTCTATCGTCAGTGGATCATCACCCAAATGGCTGTGTAGAGAATTTTGGACTCTGTCGAGACTGGATCATCATCGACAAGGCCATGGATCATCATGCACAAAGCCACGTAGACAATTTTACACTCTATCGTGATTGGATCATCACCTAAAAGGCCGTGTAGAGATTTTGAACTTTGTCGAGACTGGATCATCATCGATAAGGCGATGGATCATTATCCACAAGGCCACGTTGACAATTTTGCACTGTATCGTGATTGGATCATCCACCAAAAATCCATGTAGACTTTTGGACTCTATCGAGACTGGATCATCATCGATAAGTCCATAGATCATCATCCACAAGGCCACGTAGACAATTTTGCACTCTATCGTGATTGGATCATCACCCAAAAGGCCGTGTAGAGACTTTTGGACTCTGTCGTGACTGGATCATCATCGACAAGGCCATGGATCATCATCCACAAAGCCACGTAGACAATTTTACACTCTATCGTGATTGGGTCATCACCCAAAAGGCCGTGTAGAGACTTTTGGACTCTGTCGAGATAGGATCATCATCGACAAGGCCATGGATCATCATCCACAATGCGACGTAGACAATTTTACACTCTATCGTGATTGGATCATCACCTCAATGGCCGCGTAGAGACTTTTGAACTCTGTCGAAACTGGAACATCATCGACAAGGCGATGGATCATCATCCCCAAGGCCACGTACTCAATTTTGCACTCAATCGTGATTGGATCATCCCCCAAAAGGCCTTCTAGAGTCTTTTGGACTCTGTCGAGACTGGATTATCATCGATAAGACCATAGATCATCATTCACAATGCCGTGTAGATAATGTTGCACTCTGTCGTGATTGGGAAATGAGCTCTGTGCATCTCCTGCCTATATATGACTGTATTATTCCATGTAAGATAACAGACACTTACTGGAACGGTATAACTATCCTTTTCCCCCGCATCTTTAGCGATGGACTTATATGTAAGAGTTCCACTTGAGATCTGGGGTGAGCTTATGTCCTAATTGGCGTTCAAATCATTGCGTCCTCGTTGAGAGAGCATCCATTAATTGGGATGGTTGAAAATTCATTTCGCTCTCAGTGAATGTAAATTGTACTCAACCAGAATTATCAAGCACCTAGTTAGTATCGAACTCACTACTCACTAATGTCAACCAGACTAGCTCGCTTAACCAATAGGCGCTACTGAGGAGCCTTCAACTAATCAGAAATTATTTGTTAGTACTTAATAATTAGATGCCCATTACTCGCCGAGAACAGATCATTACAACCTCCTCCTTATTATAACAACCAATGGCTAGAAGAAAAGAAGTTAGCGTATATAATAATATAGGCTAATCTTTGATTTGATATTCTTTATTCTGTCATGTACCGTGTCTTTTGAGAACGTAGGTAATCATGACTATCTGCAACTTCCTATCAGTTCTAGCTCTAAGTAATTTTTTTTCCCTATACTATCCCGCCTGGATCCTGTTCCCCTATACATTTACATCTAGCTTTTTAGGTAAATTATCCGATGTTTTCCTTTTCCTTTTTCTTATCTTCATTTCAATATGTTCTGTAAGTGTCAAATTCTCTAAGCTTTCGTTCCTCATTATGGGTTCCAGAAATTTCAACTGTCTGTAAGTACAGGTGTCCTTTTAGTTTTCATTGACTTATAATAACCTCATTGACAACATCTTCCTCACATGGTATTCTCAGCATCCTTTTGGAAAACCAGATCATTGAATCAACATTCACTGGTCTATAAGAAGATGGATATTACATAGCAGTTCAGCATTCATTTCCTTGATTCTGACGAAATTTTTCTGTCTCTTAATAATTTGCTTAGATTTTGGAAGGCATCTTTCACTGTTCTAAATCGCCTTTAGATTTCTGTGCCACATTTTCTGCTGTTTGCTATGAAACTGCCAAGAGAGTTTAATTTCCACACTTGCTTGATTGTGTCGTCTTCTAAATAAGAAGCTAAAATATAAAAAAAATACACTGTCCTTAAATTTTGGAAAACACAAAACAATAGCTGAAAGAATATAGTTTCACAGAGGACAGTTGATAAGAGAAACTGACTTCTTCCTACTAGCAGTTCAGAAAACTTCTATAAAAAACCAAGTATATGATAATAGCAAATTCAAATTACGTGGAAATAAAGATGGAATAGTCATAAATTAATTAAATGTAGAAATTTGGGCCAGAAAGCAAAAGAGAGTGTATAATATTGACGTAACTAGGTAGGAAAGGTGATCTCTTGGGAAGTGTGCAAATGAATACAATGTCAACATATGTTACGTTTCCTGTCATCAAAGACTTATATAAATACGCTCTCTTTTTATCCCCTTCAATATATATGAGGGACAGTAGTAGTAGTATCGTTTCTAGGAGGAAGTGAAAGGGAGAGAGATAGAGATGACCGAAAGTACACATGGCAAATTCTTGATTAGAATTTCATCGCCACGTGCTGGTTTGCTGCCCTTTTAATTCTTACATCCCTCTGAGGACCTCACGCATTTTCAGAACAAAAAACTAAACAAATGCAATGCATCACAATCAGAATTCCACACTCACGAGGTTCAAATCGTTCCCACAAAGTTCACATCGTTAGCAGTTCTAACCAGTAGTTTGCCAACCTGGCTCAGCCTATGCATCCTGTAAAATATACAAATCTGAATCACATTACTTCCATTATTCGGACTATTGTCCTCATCTTTGTCGCCATATTTATTACAACGTTTCGGCCCTTCAGTATCTGTCTATATTTCTGAGATGAGGTATTATGTACATTATTTACATTATTCGGACGATAGTCCTCATCTTAGTCGCCATATTTATTATAAAGTTTCGGCCTTTCAGTATCTGTCTATATTTCTGAGATGAGGTATTATGTACACTATTTATATTATTCGGACTATTGTCTTCATCTTGGACGCCCTATTTTTTTACAAAGTTTCGGCCGTTCAGTATCTGTCTATATTTCTGAGATGAGGTATTATGTACACTATTTACATTATTCAGACGATAGTCCTCATCTTTTTCGCCATATTTATTACAAAGTTTCGGCCCTTCAGTATCTGTCTATATTTCTGAGATGAGGTATTATGTACACTATTTACATTATTCGGACGATAGTCCTCATCTTTGTCCCCATATTTATTATAAAGTTTCGGCCTTTCAGTATCTGTCTATATTTCTGAGATGAGGTATTATGTACACTATTTACATTATTCGGACTATTGCCTTCATCTCTGACGCCCTATTTTTTACAAAGTTTCGGCCGTTCAGTATCTGCCTATATTTCTGAGATGAGGTATTATGTACACTATTTACATTATTCAGACTATTGTCCTCATCTTTGTCGCCCTATTTATTACAACGTTTCGGTCGTTTTACGCTCCGGCCTTCTTCAGGTGGTTGGAATGTCGAACTGTACCCTTTATTTCGCTCACTGGTGGAGACTGTTCTAGTTCCACGTACCATGTTTTAATGGATGCCATTCGACATTCCAACCACCTGAAGAAGGCCGGAGCGTATAACGGCCGAAACGTTGTAATAAATATGGCGACAAAGATGAGGACAATAGTCCGAATAATGTAAGTAATGTACATAACACCTCATCTCAGAAATATAGACAAATCTGAATCAGTCTTAGAGAATATAAAATAAAATCTTTTCGGTAAATGTGATACTCAAACAAATCGCCCCTTCAAACTAGAAGATCAAATCTTCTAATCTTTAAAAAAAGATCGGGAATAAATTGTAGTTATTACCATTGTCGTGTAAAATCCTTTTCATTAGAGTTCTAATTTTCGAACGATTATTTCATCGCTTATAAGCTCTAGGATCAAGAACAATGTTTTAAGGCGAAAGGAAATTACTGGCAGTAATTATCGATAGGCCTTCTTCATCTTGAAACTATTTTCAAAAGTGTCTTCCTTTACTCTTCCACCCGACGGTACCTCAATGCATAAACGTGATTCACGTTCATGTGAATTTCAACTCTCGCCAACTCTTGTGTCAAAGACGTAATTAGAATTTTTATTGCGAGTAAAAAGTAATTTTCCGTTTTTGTTGATTCTGCTTTCATTCCAAAGTTTCTTGTTATTCTTACGTTTTTACCTACCTTACACAGGATTTAAGTGATTCAATTAAGATTTATTTAAAGAGCCATAGGTGTATACCACGTGTCGGAGTGGTCGGGTTTTTCTTCTTTTAAAGTTATTGCTCTCTTTCCTTTGTATTTAATGATTAGGACAAACGGAAAAAAATGGGATGTTAGGCTTTTCTTTAATGTGAAGAGAGGCTGGTTTTCACTGAGTCCTTTTTTCATGAATGCATTTAGCCGTCCTTTTTTTATTAAATGAAAATAGTGTGTCGGTTTTTTTTTATGGCAGGCCACGTCAGATTATTCAAAAACTGCCGTAAACATTCACTATTTATCCTACACACAGCTCAATTCATCTTTGTCGGAAAACATTAACTTTTTGGATTTTGGTTTGAGATCCTTAATTCATGATGTAACTCGTGTATAAGTCGACGTGTGCTTTTGGTCAAGAGATTTTTAATTCATGATATACTGCATCTATAAATCGACTAATGATTTTAGTCAAGAACTCCCATTTTTTGATACGCTTCCAGTAAAGATATTAATTTTTGATATGCCTTGTGTATAGGTCTGTCCTTGAATTTCTAATGTGTCTCGTGTAGAAGTCAAATTTGGCTAAGAGATCTTAACTTCATAATATGCCTCGTGTATAGTTTGCCTTTTGAATTCGTATGTGCCTCATGTATAAGTCGCCCCTTAAAATTTACTTAGAGATCATTAATTCATGATATTCCATGTGTATAGGTTGCTCCTTGAATCACTGATGTCCCTCGTGAATAAATCGCCACTTAAAATTGGCTAAGAGTTCCTTAATTTATGACATTCCTTTTGTATAGGCTATCCCATATGCCTTGTGTATAAATCGCCCCTTAAAATTAACTAGCATATCCTTAATTCATGATATTCCTTATGTATAGGTTGCTCCTTAAATTCCTGAGATGCCTCGCGTAAAAGTCGCCCCTTAAAATTTACTAAAAGTTCATTAATTCATGACATTCTTCGTGTATAGGTTGCCCCATGAATTCCTGATGTTCCTCGTGTATAAGTCGCCCCTTAAAATTTACTAAGATATCATTAATTCATGATATTCCTCGTGTATACGTCGCTCCTTAAAATTTACTAAGAGATCATTAACTCATGACATTCCTCGTGTATACGTCGCCCCTTAAAATTTACTAAGATAATATTAATTCATAACATTCCTCGTGTATATGTCATTCCTTAAAATTTACTAAGATATCATTAATCATGATATTTCTTGTGTATACGTCGCCCCTTAAAATTTACTAAGAGATCATTAATTCATGACATTGCTCGCGTATACGTCGCCCCTTAAAATTGATTAAGATATTCCTAGTGTATATATGGTTGTGTTCATTTTTTGTGCTAATGGAGGTGAAGATAATTTAAATACATACAAAAACACGTTTTTTTTACATACTTGCCTGCTGTTTCTCCTGCAAATTATTAAATAGTTTACATTTCAGTTTGATGAAGTTGTGTAGGGCGTCATTTATAGCTGTAGTGACAAACTCTTATAGCAATAGCGCCAGGGTTTTTGTTGTAGCAAAAATGCCAACAATTGTTGGGCCATCGCGTATTGGTCAAATAATAACATATTTCATATGGATGTAGGTTTGACTATTAAGTGCGAAAATATTGATACAATTCTATCATGTATGTGTATATGTTTCTTCCAGTTAACTTCGATGGAGAAGGTTGAAATTACGATGTCTCACATATAGGAACACTTTAAATTAATGTTTCAATTGTTTAAGACAATGGATAACATTTATTTAGTATACACAGCCGACAAGCGATTCTTTTTATGTGCCGTGTCCTTTCAGGACGTAGGCGATCATAGTTCTCCCCTTCCCCCTATCAATTGTAGCTCCCAATAAGTTTCGTTTCTCTGCCACCTCTCCCAGACCATTTCTATCTTGATTAAGCCCGCCAGGTATGTCATGCATTGCTTTCCCTTGACTTTCTCTTTTTCCATTCGACCGGCGAGTATCAGATTCTCCAGGTCGTTCTTTCTCATTACGTGTCCCAGAAACTTCAGGTGCCTCTTTCTGATGTTAACTATAAGCCTCCTCCTTGTTTTCATCCTCTCCAAGACCTCATCGTTGCTCACACACTCGGTCCATGATATCCTGCATCCTTCATTAGAACCATATTTCCGTTGCCTTTAGTCTCTTTTTAATCTTTGAGGAGACCATTCAACATTCGCTGCCATAAAGGAGGACAGATATCACGTAACGACTTAGTACTCTTTTCTTTGTTACCAACGAAATCCTCCTGTCTCGCAATACTCTGCCCAGCTTTTGGAATGTGTCCTTGGCCATCCCAATACGTTTACGGATCTCAGCGTCGCACTTTTCGTCTTTTGTCAAAACACTACCCAGATACTTAAACTTCCGCACCTGCTTATTTTTACTGTCCCCAGCCTGCAAATCGCATTTCGGGCTCATCCTTTTACTGATGACCATGCATTCTGTCTTCTTGTAGTTTATGCTTAGTCCCTTCTTCTCACTCTCCGTCGTTAACTTCTGTAGCAAGTTCTGTAGTTTCTTTTCCGTTTCTGCTATCAGTACGGTGTCATCTGCGTATCTTATGTTGGTAAGATTATGGCCGACAATACTGAATTCCGGTAGGATTTCTAATTCTCTCAGAAGAATTACCTTACTGTATAGGTTAAATAAGTCAAGTGAGAGGACACATCCTTGCCATACGCCCCTTTCTAGCGAATGCTAATCGTATTTGCTCAAGTCAGTTAAGCGAATATATTTATTGTATTGTAAGAGATATTAAAGAATCCTTAGTTATACCGGTTCTAATTCGACATACCAGGCCCATTGTAACAAATCACCTTTATTTCATCCGTATTTCATTGGTAAAATGCAAGTTATACTTGGGTAGTTTTCCCACTAGCCTCTGCTTTGTGGAATCGATTCTAAAGAGGATGCTTACTAATCATTACAATCGTAACCTGTTTAAATTCAGAGTTGACCGTTATTTTCCATATTCCCAACATATCTCCATAAACTCTGCCTGTTAGCCTGCAACACTCTACATCAAATGTCTCTTGAACCTAGTACAGGATGAACATTATTGTAAAAAATAATTTAATCTTACAAATTAGACTAATCGAGTATATACGATACAAATTCGCTTCCTGACACAAGCAATACACGTTTTTCTTCATTTTTCTTAGATTGTCCTCTGTTTTGACCGACTATTGTCCTTTCATTTACGTCAAATTATATATATATATATATATATATATATATATATATATATATATATATGTAGGACGCAATTTTTCATTAATGCATGTTTCATTAAATAATTAAGTATTAAGTATGGGAAGCCGTTGGTATAAACCAATGGCTTCTGTTATCAATTATAGGCACTTAAGAATATTTGTGGAGATTTCGTAGTTTACTTTGTTCAGGTTAGGTTAGTCGTTGCTTCGAAATTTTTCATGCAACAAAAACAGACTATCATTATATATATATATATATATATATATATATATATATATATATATATATATATATATATTTAGATTTTAATGAAACATGCATACCGTGCCGTGGCACTAGACATCTCAAACCATTTGATAGGGTTCGGCATACCGGCCTTCTTCGCAAGCTCCAGGGTTATGGCATTACGGGTCGATTGTATAACCTAATACAATCATTCCTGTCAAACCGTGAATTGAAGGTCGTTCTCAACGGATTCTCCTCCAGTTACTATCCCACGAACTCAGGTGTTCCTCAAGGCTCCATCCTAGGCCCCTCCATTCCTTATCTACATACGTGGCATCTACGCGGATGACACCACAATTTATTCCTGCCTCAAAAAAAATCTAGTGTCACTGACAAAACTAACCTGACCGTGCATCTCAAAAAGGACCTCCAATCGGTGTGAACTGGGGCAAGAATTGGCTAGTCAACTTCAACGCTTCTAAAACAAAACTGCTCTCTATTAATCACCACAGAGATCCTTCCCTGCCCTCCATTAGAATGTCTGACGCTCAACTACGAGAGCAACTCTCTGCGGCTGCTCGGTCTCACGTTGACTGCTGACCTGAGATGGAATAAATACATTGAGTGAATTGTTTCGTCCACCGCAAGGAAAGTTGGCTCCCTGTGCCGCGCCAAGAAAATTTTCTCCCCGTAATCGATCCTCCAGATCTACAAATCAACAATTCGAACTTGCATGGAGTATTGCTGCCATATATGGTCTGGTGCCCCTTCTGTTTGCCTCGGGGTTCTTGATAGGCCCCAGAGGCGGATATGCAATGTAGTTGGCCCTGCTCTGGCATCTCGTCTACAGTCACTTTCTGACAGACGCTCCGTCACCTCCCTCTGTATGTTCTACAAATACTTTCATGGAAATTGCTCCGAGGAGCTGCATTCGCTGGTTCCCAGACGTCATGAGTTCAAGCGCCCTATGAGGCTGCCATCCCGCTCTCACCCATTCACTGTCAAAACTCCTAAATGTAGCCGTCTCTTCTACTTCAATAGCTTCATATCTCGCACCTCTCGCCTGTGGAACTCCCTTCCCTATTCCAGTTTCCCTGAGAGCTATAATCTCCAGTTATTCAAGTGTAATGTCAATCGACATCTCCAGTTGCCTTGATCTATCCACTACCCTCCTTCTCATCCTTTCTTCTATCAGTCCTATCTGATCTTGCTCTAAATTTTCTGCAACCCCTTGCGTCCTAGTGGCTTCCCGTCTTGCTTGGGGTGAAATGCTTTAAAATATATATATATATATATATATTTAGGTATTATATTATATATATATATATATACACACACGAACGCATACACACACACGCACACATACACACGCACACACACACACATATATATATATATATATATGTACAGTATATATTTATTGTAATGCAGGTTAAACTATATTTTCAACATACAATCTTGATTTTTATATGAGTATATATGATAGCAGTTCGCTTTTTAACCGAAGGAATACACATCTTTGTTTATTTTCCTTATATTACCTTCTTTTTTATTTTCCTTTAATTAATATAACTTAAGAAAAAGTAGTTATTGTAATACAATATATACATTTATTGTTAGGATATCGGCTCGGATTCAAGAATCGGAGAGTAGAGTTCGAATTCCAATCGAATCCATTACATTCACTTGCGTGCTGATACTTTTGGGGAAGGTATGAATCTTTTACTTCTCCCCACCCCAGCTTGGATGGCAACTGGTCTAGGAGAATGACAAGGGTCGTTTGTGGACCTTGTGGCACTTAGAAAAGAGTGGTTGGTTCTGCACAAAGCCTTCACCACGATAATAAAATCATATGTGCAGGTGTCTGGCTGCGGTTACCAGTAACCAAAAATCCAGCATATATATATATATATATATATATATATATATATATATATATATATATATATATATATATATATGTCATTCAATAAATAAGGTGAATTTTTCGGTATAAGGACTTCTAATACAGATAGAAGCTTACTTTATTTATTTTTTTTTTGTTTTACTTCTTTTTCCCATGGATTTAATTTATCAAGTTTTTGGTTGCTGAAGGGTGCAAACCAGTTGTAATTCATAGGAGAATGTCAACTGTATATGGTGCCACATGTTTCAGCCAAAAAAATGTCTACAAGAGGTCTAAATTGTTTAAAGAAGAACGGAGCAGTGTTGAGGATGAAGACAGGCCTGGGAGGCCTACAGAAGTGAGATCTCCTGGGGTGATCGAATCAGTCAATGACCTCATTCAGTCTGACAGAAGGGTGACAGTGGATGACATTGCAAGGACTTTGAGCTTATCTGTTGGGACAGCTCACAATATTGTCCATGATGACATTGGCTACTTGAAGGTCAGCTGCCGGTGGGTGCCAAAGATGCTTACTGCAGAGCAGAAACAGAGGAGGGTCGAGTTGTCCCAGCAGCGTCTCTCCCGCTATGAGAAGGATGGTGATGAGTTTCTAAAGAAGGTGGTCACATGTGACGAGACATGGGTTTGGCACTATGAGCCTGAGTCCAAATGGCAGTCCATGGAGTGGAAGCACGTAGGCTCTCCAGCGAAGAAGAACAAGTCACTGTGGTCCACGAGGAAGGTGATGCTCACCGTTTTTGGGGATATGCAAGGCCCAATCACCATTTCATTCCTTGAGAAAGGAAGCACTGTGAACAGTGCCAACTACTGTGAACTGCTGAGGCAGGTCAAGAAAGACATGAAGAACAAACGCAGGGGTCATCAGTCAGAAGGAGACACCTTGCATCATGACAACAGCAGACCATCAACGATGCAGACCATCAATGAGCTGGGCTGGGAACTGCTCCCTCATCCCCCTTACAGCCCAGACCTTGCCCCTTCAGACTTTCAGCGTTCACGAGAGGCACGAAGTGACGATGAAGTCAAAAGTGTTGTTAGCGACTGGCTGAGACATCAGTCCAAAGATTTTTACGCTGAGGGAATATGGAAGCTTGTGCACAGATGGGAAAGTGTGTGACAGTGCTGGGAGACTACGTTGAAAAAAAAAGTAAGCTTCTATCTGCATTAGAAGTCCTTATACCGAAAAATTCCCCTTATTTATTGAATGACCCTCGTATATATATATATATATATATATATATATATATATATATATATATATATATATATATATATGCTTAGCAGTTCGACCTATCCACGAGTATCAACCATAGTAATTCTCTCTACTTAACCTACGCATATCTTTTGCATTTTTCTACCTTCAATTTTTTCATCGATCTTTCTTTTATTTTAACTGATTTTGCTTCATTTCACGCGTTAACCTTTCAGTCTTGTTTTAATAAAAAGAAATTACTATTGATCACAACATGAATTGACACTGAATCACGAAAAGATCCGAGAAGAATATTTGATATTTGCCTTCAAGTAATTATTTAAATAAAAGAGTTGTGCAGAGAATTACATTCTAAGAAGAGATAACTGAGAGAGCCGAATAAAGT
This sequence comes from Acanthosepion lycidas, assembly GCA_963932145.1. Taxonomy (NCBI): domain Eukaryota; kingdom Metazoa; phylum Mollusca; class Cephalopoda; order Sepiida; family Sepiidae; genus Acanthosepion; species Acanthosepion lycidas. The sequence continues at coordinate 14,404,408 of OZ010573.1, forward strand.
GAAGAGTGAGGGTAACATAGAATGTAGAGATGACAAAGAACTTTTAGAGAGTAGAGAAAGAAATTTCAGAGAGGAGAGGAAAGAAAGAAGCCACAGAGAGGAGAAGATTGGAAGAAATCTCAAGGCCTCTGTAGAAGACGTAATCTTACAGAGTGAAATAAAAGATGAACTCTTAGGGAGCAGGAGAGAGAAGGAAATCGTAGAGAGAGATGAAAGAGAATCTTAGAAAACGACAAATATAACGAAATCTAAGACAGTTGACAAAGAAATGGCAAAATATAGAGAGGAGGAAGGAATCTGTAAGACAAAAGGAAAATCTAGAGCTGACGAGAAACAAGAATCTCATAGAACGGTGAAGAGAGTAGAATAGAGAAAGAAATCTCGAAGTATAGAGGGAATGAAGAAATCTTTGAGAGAAAAAAAGTCATCTTAAAACTGACGAGAAACAAGGATTTCATCGGACAAGGAAGCGAATGAAATCTAAGGGTAGAGAAAGAAACCTCGAAGTATAGAAGATGGGGAAGAAATCTCTGAAAGAAAATGCAATCTCAGAAGTGACGAGAAACGAGACTATCACAAAACGTTGAAAAGAGCGAAATGTCAGAGTAAACAAGAACTCTTGGATGCCTAAGATGCGAAAAAGCTGACTGGGGTAGCAGAATGTAGGAAGACATCTCAGAATATTGAGATGAGTTGATAGGAGTAAAGAAACCTCAGAGGGCATAGTAAAGAATGAAAAATAGCAGGGGAGATGAAAATAAATCTCACAGGGAAGAGAAGTGAAAAAAGAAACAATAAATACATCCACAAGCGATAAATGTTTATATATAACGGGTGTAACTTACTATATATATATATATATATATATATATATATATATATATATATATATATATATATATATATATTTAAAAATATGATTCCAACACGCTACATAAGAGGTCTCATGTTTCAAAAACAAGAGCCGAAAAATTCAATATAATTATTAGAATTAAATTGAGTTAAAGTGAGCTCTGTTTCATCTTCAAGCGAAATGTTTTTGGAGGAATAAAAAATTATATATATATATATATATATATATATATATATATATATATATATATAAGTGAACATTGAAGTCAACACTCAGAGACGACAGGTTGTTTCAGGCGGTCTGACGATTGCGTCCAGCATAAAACAGCTTGTCACCACTGAGTGTTGACTTCAATGTTGACTTTTATACTTCTATTTACATACGCTCTATCTCTGATATTAATCTAATTTATGAATAGATTCAAACTGATAAAGATGTTACCTTAAGATACCTTGACAATATTAAAAGATTACTATCGGTTAACTGTTATATTTTTAAGAAAATTTTTTAATGTGTTCTCTATGAATGTGTTAATAAGTACAGTATTTAACTTATATTAAATCCGTAAACTATTTGTAAAAGAGTTAAATATTTAAATTGCTAGCAAGAATCAAATTAATTTCTTCGTAGATTTTTTAGATATTTAAATTACTATCAAACGTTAAATCTATTGTTTTACGTAAATTGCTAAAACTATACCACCTCTCTACTTCCTACGTGAAACCTATTTACAACCTCTTTCTCGTTACTTCCCCTTCTTTCTCTTTTCTTTTTCTTTTCTCTCTTCTCCCCTCCCTTTTCAATATATCACTTCCGTTAAGTTAACCGATTAAATAGGTCATGGTCTGGTCCCTCCTCCTCCAATACTAAGTATGACTGAGAGAAATATTAAATAAACCCTCTCTAACCTCGACTATGTCTCTCAAACCATTCCTCATTACTCCCTCTGTTAAATTACAAAAACTTACACCACCCATCAAAAGTATGAATTTTCATTTCATTTCATTTCGTTTCATCTTTTGGAAGTGCTATCTGATGATCCGGCGTCCTTTAAAAAAGCTCTGGTGAAATAAATTATTATAATGGAACTTTAAAGTGGTCTGTTTTTCTTTAAAATATTAGCAGTGGATTTACATTGAGCTCTCAGGATTTCATCTTCCTTAGGACTACCCATACGGATTACCAAGTTTTTCAAAACATATATATATATATATATATATATATATATATATATATATATATATATATATACAAACCGGGTGTAACAGCAAAATTGTCCAATTGTTAGATTAAGCTCTGACGTGTGGTATCTTAGAAATGATTAAAGATATCTTACTGGAATTCACCGAGATTTTTATAACACTATTGGACTCCACTTTGAGCAATAAGTATGTATAATTACTCTCCATGTTTAACAGAAAAATCGTGATGAAATCGTTCATAGACAAAAATAGCTATATATATATATATATTTATTTCAGGATCACTTTTCAACTTATTTAAGATGATCTTTTCCCTCTCTAACCTTCTAACCTTCTCTCCTGTAGTATCAAGGTGGCTCACACGTTTCACGAACGATTTCATTTTTAAGTCTTTTTTCACTGCTCTTTTGACTATGATAGTTGAAACTCCTTTCTCACGTGCCAAACGTCTTATGAATTAAGTTGAAATGATGACCCCTATTCCTGTTGTAACACCTGATCCAGTTTTCTTCCCTACCGTTCCCTCTTCTTTTAAACTTATTCACCGTTCTCTTGATGGTTCTTGAATGAACTTTGAAGATAGAAGACAGAGTATGAATGTTGGTACCATTACTGCCGGCCTGAATAATCTTTTTCCTCTCACCATTGTTTAGTTGGGAAGACAGCGGAGCTGACACAAAACGATTTTAACCTGTTCTCTTTAAAGCTGAATAACTCAAAAGGTTTTTTAGTGATTCTTACGACAAATGATATCAAGATGACTAAACGTCTTCTGTGAAAACCTGAAAAAAGAAACTTAGTTTAGTGTTTTTTTTTCAGATATTAAACATTTGGTGAAATGGAGAGTGCTGCTGTAACATGATTTGGACAATTTTAATGTTACACCCGGAATACATGTTAAGAATATGAAGAACAAATAAGGAAAAGAAAAAAACATCGAAACGAAAAAATAATAAAACCAAGAAAAAGGATATTAATAAAACTATTTAAAATTAATGAAAGAATGAAAAAGTCTTTAGAAATATAAATATTCATTACAGATAGAAAACCTATTAGTTAAATACGTCGTTAGAGAAGACGGTAATACCCACCCCACAAAAACAAAGAAACAAAACAAGAAATACGTATTCTTGCATATATATATATATATATATATATATATATATATATATATATATATATATATATATATATATATATATATTAGGTTGGTGCAAAAATAATTTCGTTTTCTCACATAGTAACATATGTTAGAAAACGAAATTATTTTTGCACCAACCTAATATATATATATATATATATGTGAAAATATATAGAAAATAGGAAAGAACTGGTTAGGTAAATAATTCAAAGTTCTTTAATATTTTTGTTATTGTTTTTAAAAAATAGTGCTCGATACAAAAGTAGAGCATAAATATAATTATTTTTTGGAATCATATTTTTAAATAAATAATTATATATATATATATATATATATATATATATATATATATATATATATATATATATATATAAATATAAATTGACTCTAGAAATCTAAGAGAACTGTTCCCGACCAAGAAAACCTTTCAAAAGAAAATATATTTTAACATTTGGTCACCTTTTGCGTAGTAGTTTAGCCCGAGGAATTTTCAGCACTTTCTAACTTAACAGAGCTGAAATAGAAATAAATTTCTCTTAGAAGCGGAAGATTTATGCAAAACTAAAACTTGGCAGGAGTTTTCTAATCCTTCTGACGTGGACTTTTTTTTCTTTTTCCTTTTTACAAAATAAATAAATAAAAAGGTTAACGTTTTATTTACAGAAAGCAAAACATTACAAAAAACTATCTATGCGTTAATCATTAATGTTTATCTGGTAAACGTTTGAACCTGTAAACGTCACTAGAAATTATCATTAATCAATTGAAGGCATCTAGAAACTCAGATGTTTGTATTTATTTGCCTCCTCACTCCCCGCGACGGCAAACGTGGCACTGGCTCAGGCGTCGATTTAGGTAGAAGGAAAAATTTGCTAATTTTTCTTAGGCCTTTGCTATGACTGCGAACTACCACTGTGTAAGTTGTGCCCTGGAGCTGGAATCGCCTGGGACGACGCACAACTATCCTAACTTGGTTTTGTTTTATTTTACGGATTATCAACCTTAATGGGTTATTTAATAACGAAAAGATTTTTATTTTTTTCAAAAAGTATTTCTTGTAAACGTTGGTCATTTTTTTTATATAAACATATATTGCTGGTATGTCATTATTAAACATGTACCTTTATACTTTCATAGAGTTTTGTTTAGGGGTTCGCTATTTGGCCATAGATAGGACCCTAAGTGGTGCTATTACCCCGGTTCAGGGTGGACTTGGGAACAACAACATTTAAGGAGTGGTTTCACGCTCCTCAAAATTTCCAATCTCCTGATCGCATGTAGTTTATCGTAATACCCAGGACTACTGATACCATAGAGAGATATCTACTAATGAAGACCGCTGATAGTAGGGTTTCGAATTTGGGGAAGGGGAGATAGCTACGAATCCGTATCCCTGGCAAAAAGTTGTTCTGACAGGAATCGACATAGTAGAAGAGAAATGTAGTCGGATTGCAAGTAAAGTAGCAAACACTGTTCCGCAGCCACCTATCTTCATGTACAGCGGCTATGGAAGAATTGTTACTTAAAAAATAGGTTTGTTCAGCTAGAGTTATTCAGAATGAAATTGATTCACAAAAGGGAACATTCACTGTCTAACTAGACAGACTGGCCTATGAAAGAGTACTGCACAAGTGCTGTCTGAAAAAGGATCTCCGGCGCGCACATGAACTGATCGCGTGTTCTTTTTTAAAATGCCAGGTCTCTTGATCTAAGATTATTCAAGTAGAAATTATTGTAATGAGGATGAAGTTCCCAGATTAGAGGAATTATAGCAGTGTGGATAAAGATCCGAGATAATCCATGTAGAAATGACAGAAATGTAGATAAAGTTCCTACATTATGAATATAGAAAAAAAAAAAAAAAAAGAAATAGAAAAAACCCCAAAACAATACAATCACAAAATTCATGAAATACAGCTGTCATTTTTTGATTAAAAAATATTTTGTTTTTGGAGGTTTTCTCGTTTGAGATGCTGTCGTGTGTTGAAGAAAAAAGCATGAAAAAATGCAATAGAAATTTTATTCTATCGGGGACGTTTAGTATATGGAATGTTCTAGTATATTTCCCGAAAGAGTGTATAAAATAAAGTTCTTATAGTAGTCCCTGGGAAAATAAAGAATGAACATGGCTGAACTTAATCTGTTGGTGAGTGAAGGAATGAGAGCGTGTAAAGAAAAGGAATCTTCTTTTTTTTAGGCGAGGTGTTTTGATCGTTGTATGATTCTTCAGGCAAATTTCCCTCTTGTTTTTACTATTTATTTCAAACATTTTGGGTGCACACCCTCAGGTTTTCTGGAAGTGTCTGTTGTGTTCTAAAATATTGAATCGTCTCGTGTGGGTAGGTTGGCGAATGGCCTCTGTTAGCAAGTTTCAATATTCCATAGCATAATAAACATCGAAGGCCAAAAAGTATCTGTCCAAATCGTCATGATAAATACTGAAACAGTAAATTACAGTAGTCACCTGATATCCGTGGTGTTTAACTTTCAAGATTACGTTGAATGATTGAAAACGCGGATAGTACAGAACCAGATATATACCAAGCGTGTGACAAAGTGTTCAGGGGTAAAAAAAAAAAAATTACAAAAACAATTTTCTATGCGAGTTTTCCCCAAAAAATGACGCCGGATTTACGCAGATTTATAATAAAGAATCATTATAACATAATGTATAATAAAGATTTATTGTAATATATAGTATACATAATGTAATAATAATATATAAATAATATATAATGTACCAAATATATATTATATATAGTATATATTAATAAATATATATATAATATAATATATAATATATAGGTAATATATATATAATATATAATATATATAATACATAGTATGTATTATATGCAATGTATATAATATAATATAATATATATATATAATATATAATCTATATATGTAATACATATAATATATATTATAATATATATTAAATATAATATATATAAGATATATATATATATATAATATATATTATATACTATACATTATAAATACGATATATATTATATACTCTATATAATATATAATATAATATATATATATACATATATATATATATATATAAATATATATATATATATATATATATATATATATATATACTATATATCATATAATATATAATATATAGTAAAAATATATATTATATATAGTATGTAATATATATAATATATATAATACATAATATATATATATAGAGTAAATATTACTTATAATTTATATAATATATATATATATATATATATATATATAATATAATAATATATATATATATAAAACGTAATATATATAATATATAATAGTATATATATTATTCATAATATATAATATAATTATATATATAATATATATAATATAAAATATATATCATATATATGAAGAAAAATATACGGAAAAAACGGTGAATACTAGACCTGCCTTCTTTAGTATTTCTCTTTTCTAGCGAGATTAATGCTCGACAAGCGTACATATAAATTTTAGATCAAAATAGAATTCTTTTCATTTTTCATTTTTCATTCAAAATACTCAAATTTTAGGAATACGTTTTCACAGCGTTGCCCACGTGACGACAACGTGACCATGTTTAAACGGAACGCTGATCATATAAAACTTTCAGTTATCTGTTTGGATAAGTCTTGTTCTTATGTCCATCGTCTTTGTCATGTTGAATTGATAATGTTAATTATATTTTATGAATATGTCCTGAAGATGGTTTATTAGACCGAAACGTCCGAAGTTGACATTATATTAACATTAAAACAGCATAATTGCATATAAGGATTTTTGTTTCTTTTTTCCGTATATTTTTTTTCATACTGTCGGATCTATATCCATATATTTGCTTACATATCATATATATATATCGTATATATAATATATAATATATATAATATAATAAAAATATATATGAAATATATATAATGTAAAATAAGTTATATATTATAGATAATCTATATAATATATATATATAATATAATATATATATATATAATCAATATAATATAATAATATATATAAACAATATAAGATGATATATATTATATATAGCATATATTATATATAATATATATAATATACATAATATATATATAACATATATATATAATATATATATAATATATATATATATCATATATATATAATATATATAATATATATTAGATATAGTATATATTAGGTTGGTGCAAAAATAATGACGTAATAATGTCGTTTTTTGACGTATTTTTAACGTCAAAAACGACATTATTATTGCACCAACCCAATATTATATATAATCTATATAATCTATATAACTATAATCTATAATCTATATAATATATATATAATGTAAAAACATATATATATATAATATAATATATAATATATATAATATATATTATAATATATAATATACATAATCTATATTATATATATAATATATTAATATATATATATATAATATATAATATATATAAAATATATAATAAGCATAATATATATTATATATAGTATATATTATATATAATATATATAATATAAATTATATGTAGTATATATTATATATAATATATATAATATGTATGTATAGTATATATTATATATAATATATATTATATATAGTATTTAATCTAAATATAATTCATATATAATATGATAATATATATATAATATATGTAATATATAATATATATATAATATATACTATATATAGTATATATTATACATCATCTATAAAATATATATAAAAAATATATAATATATATAATATATATTACATATAGGATATATTATATATAATCTATATAATATATATATATATATAATATAATAATATATATAATAAAAATAATCTATAATCTATATAATATATAAATAACATGATAACATATATATAAATAATATTATATATATTATATAAAATGTACATTACATATGTGACTTCCCCGTGGTGTCACTGCGCCAAATGTGACGTCTGCCTAGCCGCGTCCGTCGTGCTATCCTGTCCTGTGACGACCAACTGGCTTAGTATTGGTCGCGGCACCAAATGTAACGTTCTAACCTTGTGGTGATTCGGATGGGAATCTGGTTAGATTCGGTATCAGCCTTGTCATTTCCAGCTCGCCTCCAACGTCTGGTTACCGAAGTAACTGTTTTGATTTCCAGTCTAACCTACCCAGGTTCTGAATTGATCTTAGGCAGACGAAATCAATCAGTCGCCGGGCCGTATTGCAAGCCGAGTTCGATCAAAGGTAATACCGCACAAGTATATGTAAAAGAAAAGAAAATAATAACTCGAAAAGTTCAAATGTGTTAAAAAAAACGACAACAATATTTTATATCTGGTTTCTGAATACAGGACTGCGTCTTCTTCCCAACCCGCTATATAGATTCGTGACCCTTTGTGTTTGTTAGGCGAATCTTAACATCTTAAGTTGTTTGTTCTTTAAGAAACTGGTTCTTGGTGTATCTTCAGGTGATATTCGTAAAACTTGTTTTGGTGGTGTGTGTCTAAGTTGTTCTTCAAAAATAAATTGTTCCTGGTTAGAAATTGAGTTGGGATTTGCGTGGAATCTTTCAAGTCAGCTATCTGCGAGGCGGGTGCAACTCCAACTGCGAACTTCACTCGAACTCGAACTGAACTGGTTTTCACTCGTTGCGACTCTGCTTATATGGATGGGCTTGTCGGGGTTTGAGGTTCCTTGATATTTCTAAACCCACAATCCACTTCTTTGTTTTCGGTCAGGAAATTTTATTATTTTCCATTTTTGGAAGTCTTTCGTCTTCCCACCTTCTTCTGTTCTCATATTGGTATCTCACCATGCCCTCAGAGGCTGTCAACGGGTTTCCCCTCTCTCTCACAGTGGCATCTCACACCTATCCCTTCAGGGGTGCGCAACAGGCCTCCCCTCCTTCTTCACATGATTACCTCCGCCTAACGCTGATGCCACCATCCAGCCAATTATCTTCCCTTTTTTTCTCTTCTTTTCTTTCTTTTCTTCGAGGAGACCTCATACCCTAGACTCTTATCTTAACCGAATCACCTGGAATTCGTCAATCACATTTTTGCCAGCATCCAGTGGGTGGCCATTTGGACGTATTTGCATTCTTGGTGCCAATTACTGATCCGATAAAATAGTTTCGCTATCATAGCCAGCCCTGACGATAAACAGATGCTCCTCTCAATGATATTCTGCATATAGACAAAGGGATCACCTTTCCTTAATGGTGGTCAGCGGACACTTTTGTTTTTCTCGGACAGTGCGTGCTTAATTAATTTTTATTTTTATCTTTTTAGAATTCTGCGGGAGGTAACTTGTCCAACTTGAAAATTCCTTTTACCATTGCCTTGGGCAGATTGGACATATATTACTCTCCGCCCCGTAACGTAAATCAGATTAAATTCTGTGTTTTACTTTCTCGACAATGGAAATAAAAATCTTACCACTTTTCCTTGTCAGAAAAATAACACCGCTTAGTGTTCTTTTCGTGATGGGTTCTTATCACCTAAATTTAATTCTCGCCTTCTTTTTTTTCTTCTTTCTTTCTAGGGACGAAAATAGTGTCACACATATAGTATATAATATCTATAATGTATATAATATATATATAATAAAATAATATATATATATAATATGTATGTATGATATATATAATATATACAGTATATAATATATTTATATAATATAATAGTATTTATATAATATATATAAATATATATATATAATATATACAATATATAATATATATATAGTATATATTATATAATATCTATACAATATCTATAATATAATATGTATATATTATATGTAATATATAATGTATATAATAAAACACTTTTTCATATATATTATATATAAAAATATAACATATCTATAATAGATTAATATATATATAATATCAAATGTATATATAATATATATAATATATATTATATATGGTATGTATTATATATAATCTATATAAAATATATGATATAATATATAATCTATATACTATATATTATATATTGTACATATATATAATACAAATATTATAATAATATTATATATATAAAACATAATATATATAATATTTATAATGTATAATATATATATTATATGTTACATATGGTATATATTATATATAATATATATAATATATATATAATATATATATAATATAATATATATAATATATATAGTATATATTATATATAATATATATATAATATATATATATATAATACATAATATATATTATATATAATATATATTATATATATCTAATATCTAATATATATTAAATATAATATGTATTATATATAATCTATACAATATATTTTTAATATAATATATTAAATAAGATTCGTTGTAAAGATTCGTTATAATATAATACATAAACTAAACACTCGTAATGATTCACAATATAATAAAGTTTCATATAATACACTATTACGAATAAAAATTATTAATAACAATTATCATAAAAATAACAATAATTATAATATAATAATATAATATTACAATAATATATATAATGTCATATAATTATAAAAATTATTTTAATAATCAAGAATAATATTAATAATATTAAAATAATAATAACAATAATAATAATAAGATCCTGTAATAAATATTCATTGATAAACTGAGCGACCTGATAGCAGATTAAAACAATGACAAAAAATAAATTAAACTAAATTAAAACAATTATAGCAATATACTCTAGTTACCTCCACGAACAGTATACGTAAGTTTTAAAATGAATTTTTGAAAATGATCCCTCTTTCCTGAAACTTTCAATTTATCTTTATATAAAAGTTAAAGGATCAAATTTACTGTACCCAGTAAACACAGCACTTTGGTGTATTCCAGACAGAAATTATATTGACCGGAACAGATTTGCATTTTTTTCAGTAAAATCCATAACGTCATTCATTTTTAAGACATTTGTAAACAACACTTTATTTTCCGTTTTAAAAATCTTGCAAGAATGAAATATATTTCCGAAACATTATTTTGGAAAAAGTATCAAATTTAAAGTTAAGTTAATCCGTTTTGAACCAAATATTACTCACTTATAGCACAAAAAATTGTAAAGAAGCATTTCCTAACCACGGAGTCTTGTTTTTCTGACGTGATAATCGATTTATTGAAGACGAATTAACCGCCGAATATGTTCACGGTTAAGTATGACGATAAATTTCATTAGGTTTCTCGTTTTATCCTCGTAAGTGGAAACAGCCCTTAAAAGAAATGACCTTTTATGTATAGAATTATCGGTTTGTACTTCCATATTCAGAAATGCTGCATCTATATGCACGTATAAAACAAGTTAAAATTCTTTTACAAATTGACTGGGTCTTCAGATTCTAATTTAGATTTAAAATATATGATTAGTAAATATAAAATTAATAAAACTAATCCCTAAGAATTATTTAATCGAAATCCAAATTTAAAAGATTAAAAAAAATTATAAATTATTTAATTTTAAATTGTAAAAATTGTAAATAACGAAAACAAATATTGTAAAGATTTCATTTTTCTTCGAAAATTTTTTCATCATACAATATTGTCTTTAATATATATTATTCATAAAAACAATTATTTTCTTATTAAATAATGCCTTCATGTTACTGCGTTTATTGGTTTTTGATTTAGAAGTAGTTTTCGGTAAGAAACGGTCTGATTTCGCAAAAAAAAAAAAAAACCCAAAACAACATAAACAGCAAAAAAAACAAAAAAACAAAAAAACATGGTGGCTTAAATTCTTCAGAAAATGCTGCTTTTGACTAATATAGTCACTAAAAATTATCTCAATGGATTTCTCAAGTCTTCATAAAATTACATAAGACGGTAGAAAGATGTAAAATAAAAAAAATATTTTTACCATAATTTTCTATTGAAAAATTATAAAATAATTTTATTGATTTGCGAATAATTCCCGAAAATTTTATTCCATAACAATTATTTGATTTTTGAAATAATATATAAATTAATGTGTCTGTCACCTCAAAAAAAGAGGCGAAAATTTGCTATGCTTATTAAAAAAAAACATGTTTTTTAATCAAAATTTCGAATCTTCTAAGAAAGATTTAATTAAACAATCAAAAAATTGTTTTATACTTCCTCATAATAATAACAACTATTATAACGATAAAACTATTTTCCTAATGTTTAGAGAATGTTTCAAAATGGGATGCTGATTTTTAGCGTTATCGTAGAGGCTCCAAATATACTTGAATAAAAGTTATGTGACGGATAGAAGACGGATAGAAGATTCGTTCTTACCGTAGATCTTATTAGGCACAATAAGAGAATAAAAACAATAACTAATAATAAAATAGAACAATAATAACAATAGACCCTCATATGACATGGTGAGAAGATTCGTTCTTAGCGTAGATCTTATTAGCTTCATTAAGAGGTTAAAAACAATAACTAATAATAAAATAGAACAATAATAACAATAGACCCTAATATGACATGGCAAGAAGATTCGTTCTTAGCGTAGATCTTATTACCTTCATTAAGAGAATAGAAAAAATATCTAATAATAAAATAGAACAATAATAACAATAGAACCTAATATATCATGGTGAGAAGATTCGTTCCTAGCGTAGATCTTATTAGCTTCATTAAGAGATTAAAAACAATAACTAATAATAAAATAGAACAATAACTACAATAGACCCTAATATATCATGGTGAGAAGATTCTTTCTAAGCGTAGATCTTATTAGCTTCATTAAGAGATTAAAAACAATAACTAATAATAAAATAGAACAATAATATCAATAGACCCTAATATATCATGGTGAGAAGATTAGTTCTTTAGCGTAGATCTATCTTATTAGCTTCATTAAGAGATTAAAAACAATAACTAATAATAAAATAGAACAATAATAACAATAGACCCTCATATAACATGGTGAGAAGATTCGTTCTTAGCGTAGATCTTATTAGCTTCATTAAGAGGTTAAAAACAATAACTAATAATAAAATAGAACAATAATAACAATAGACCCTAATATGACATTGCAAGAAGATTCGTTCTTAGCGTAGATCTTATTAGCTTATTAAGAGATTAAAAACAATAACTAATAATAAAATAGAACAATAATAACAATAGACCCTAATATATCATGGTGAGAAGATTCTTTCTTAGCGTAGATCCTATAAGCTTCATTAAGACATTAAAAACAATAACTAATAATAAAATAGAACAATAATAACAATAGACCCTAATATATCATTGGGAGAAGATTCGTTCTTAGCGTAGATCTTATTAGATTCTTTAAGAGATTAAAAACCATAACTAATAATAAAATAGAACAATAATAACAATAGACCCTAATATGACATGGTGAGAAGATTCCTTCATGGCGTAGATCTTATTAGCTTCATTAAGAGAATAAAAACAATAACTAATAATAAAATAGAACAATAATAACAATAGACCATAATATATCACGGTGAGAAGATTCGTTCTTAGCGTAGACATTATTAACATCATTAAGAGAATAAAAACAATAACTAATAATAAAATAGAAGAATAATAACAATAGACCCTAATATATCATGGTGAGAAGATTAGTTCTTTAGTGTAGATCTTATTAGCTTCATTAAGAGATTAAAAACAATAACTAATAAAAAAAAAGAACAATAATAACAATAGACCCTAATATATCATGGTGAGAAAATTAGTTCTTAAGCGTAGATCTTATTAGCTTTATTAAGAGAATAAAAACAATAACATAATAAAATAGAACAATAATAACAATAGACCCTAATATATCATGGTGAGAAGATTAGTTCTTTAGTGTAGATCTTATTAGCTTCATTAAGAGATTAAAAACAATAACTAATAATAAAATAGAACAATAATAACAATAGAACCAAATATATCATGGCGAGAAAATTAGTTCTTAAGCGTAGATCTTTTTAGCTTCATTAAGAGATTAAAAACAATAACTAATAATAAAATAGAACAATAACAAGAATAGACCCTAATATATCAAGGTGAGAAGATTCGTTCTTAGTGTAGATCTTATTAGCTTCATTAAGAGTTTAAAAAAAATAACTAATAATAAAATAGAACAATAATAACAATAGACCCTAATATATCATGGTGAGAATATTCGTTCTTTAGCGTAGATCTTATTAGCTCCATTAAGAGATTAAAAACAATAACTAATAATAAAATAGACCAATAATAACAATAGACCCTAATATATCATGGTGAGAATATTCGTTCTTTAGCGTAGATCTTATTAGCTTCATTAAGAGATTAAAAACAATAACTAATAATAAAATAGACCAATAATAACAATAGACCCTAATATATTATGGTGAGAAGATTCGTTCTTAGCGTAGATCTTATTAGCTCCATTAAGAGATTAAAAACAATAACTAATAATAAAATAGAACAATAATAACAATAGACCCTAATATATCATGGTGAGAATATTCGTTCTTTAGCGTAGATCTTATTAGCTCCATTAAGAGATTAAAAACAATAACTAATAATAAAATAGACCAATAATAACAATAGACCCTAATATATCATTGTGAGAAGATTCGTTCTTTAGCGTAGATCTTATTAGCTTCATTAAGAGATTAAAAACAATAACTAATAATAAAATAGAACAATAATAACAATAGACCCTACTATATCATGGTGAGAAAATTAGTTCTTAAGCGTAGATCTTATTAGCTCCATTAAGAGATTAAAAACAATAACTAATAATAAAATAGAACAATAATAACAATAGACCCTAATATATCAAGGTGAGAAGATTCGTTCTTAGCGTAGATCTTATTAGCTTCATTAAGAGATTAAAAAAAATAACTAATAATAAAATAGAGCAATAACAACAATAGACCCTAATATATTATGGTGAGAAGATTCGTTCTTAGCGTAGATCTTATTAGCTCCATTAAGAGATTAAAAACAATAACTAATAATAAAATAGAACAATAATAACAATAGACCCTAATATATCATGGTGAGAAGATTAGTTCTTTAGCGTAGATCTTAATAGCTTCATTAAGATATTAAAAACAATAACTAATAATAAAATAGAACAATATTAAAAATAGACCCTAATATATCATGGTGAGAAGATTCTTTCTTAGCGTAGATCTTATTAGCTTCATTAAGAGAATAAAAACAATAACTAATAATAAAATAGAACAATAATAACAATAGACCCTAATATATCATGGTGAGAAGATTAGTTCTTTAGTGTAGATCTTATTAGCTTCATTAAGAGATTAAAAACAATAACTAATAATAAAATAGAACAATAATAACAATAGACCCTAATATATCAAGGTGAGAAGATTCGTTCTTAGCGTAGATCTTATTAGCTTCATTAAGAGATTAAAAAAAATAACTAATAATAAAATAGAACAATAATAACAATAGACCCTAATATATTATGGTGTGAAGATTCGTTCTTAGCGTAGATCTTATTAGCTCCATTAAGAGATTAAAAACAATAACTAATAATAAAATAGAACAATAATAACAATAGACCCTAATATATCATGGTGAGAACATTCGTTCTTTAGCGTAGATCTTATTAGCTTCATTAAGAGATTAAAAACAATAACTAGTAATAAAATAGAACAATAATAACAATAGACCATAATATATCATGGTGAGAAGATTCCTTCTTACCGTAGACATTATTAACATCATTAAGAGAATAAAAACAATAACTAATAATAAAAAAAAACAATAATAACAATAGACCCTTATATATCATGGTGAGAAGAATAGTTCTTTAGCGTAGATCTTATTAGCTTCATTAAGAGATTAAAAACAATAACTAATAATAAAATAGAACAATAATAACAACAGACCCTAATATATCATGGTGAGAAAATTAGTTCTTAAGCGTAGATCTTATTAGCTTTATTAAGAGATTAAAACAATAACTAATAAAAAAATAGAACAATAATAACAATAGACCCTAATATATCATGGTGAAAAGATTCGTTCTTTAGCGTAGATCTTATTAGCTCCATTAAGAGATTAAAAACAATAACTAATAATAAAATAGAACAATAATAACAATAAACCCTAATATATCATGGTGAGAATATTCGTTCTTTAGCGTAGATCTTATTAGCTTCATTAAGAGATTAAAGCCAATAACTAATAATAAAATAGAACAATAATAACAATAGACCCTAATATATCATGGTGAGAAGATTCGTTCTTTGCGTAGATCTTATTAGCTTTATTAAGAGATTAAAAACAATAACTAATAATAAAATAGAAAAATAATAACAATAGACCCTAATATATCATGCTGAGAATATTCGTTCTTAGCGTAGATCTTATTAGCTCCATTAAGAGATTAAAAACAAAAACTAATAATAAAATAGACCAATAATAACAATAGACCCTAATATACCATTGTGAGAAGATTCGTTCTTTAGCGTAGATCTTATTAGCTCCATTAAGAGATTAAAAACAATAACTAATAATAAAATAGAACAATAATAACAATAGACACTAGTATATCATGGTGTGAATAATCTTTCTTTAGCGTAGATCTTATTAGCTTATTAAGAGATTAAAAACAATAACTAATAATAAAATAGAAATATAATAACAATAGACCCTAATATATCATGGTGAGAATATTCGTTCTTAGCGTAGATCTTATTAGAATCATTAAGAGAATAAAAACAATAACTAATAATAAAATAGAACAATAATAACAATAGACACTAATATATCATGCTGAGAATATTCGTTCTTAGCGTAGATCTTATTAGCTTCATTAAGAGATTAAAAACAATAACTAAAAAAAAAATAAAACAACAATAACAATAGACCCTAATATATCATGGTGAGAAGATTCGTTCTTACCGTAGATCTTATTAGCTTCATTAAGAGATTAAAGACAATAACTAATAATGAAAAAGAACAATAATAACAATAGACCCTAATATATCATGGTGAGAATATTCGTTCTTAGCGTAGATCTTATTAGCTTCATTAAGTGATTAAAAAAATTAAGTAAAAATAAAATAAAACAATAATAACAATAGACCCTAATATATCATGGTGAGAAGTTTCGTTCTTACCGTAGATCTTATTAGCTTCATTAAGAGATTAAAAACAATAACTAATAATATAATCGAACAATAATAACAATAGACCCTAATATATCATGGTGAAAAGATTCGTTCTTAGCGTAGATCTTATTAGCTTCATTAAGAGATTAAAAACAATAACTAATAATTAAATAGAACAATAATCACAATAGACCCTAATATATCATGGTGAGAAGTTTCGTTCTTACCGTAGATCTTATTAGCTTCATTAAGAGATTAAAAACAATAACTAATAATAAATTAGAATAATAATAACAATAGACCCTAATATATCATGGTGAGAATATTCTTTCTTAGCGTAGATCTTATTAGCTTCATTAAGAGATTAAAAACAATAACTAATAATAAAATAGAACAATAATAATAATAGACCCTAATATGTCATGGTGAGAAGTTTCGTTCTTAGCGTAGATCTTATTAGCTTCATTAAGAGAATAAAAACAGTAACTAATAATAAAATAGAACAATAATAACAATAGACCCTAATATATCATGGTGAGAAGATTCGTTCTTAGCGTAGATCTTATTAGCTTCATTAAGAGATTAAAGACAATAACTTATAATAAAATAGAACAATAATAACAATAGACCCTAATATATCATGGTGAGAATATTTGTTCTTAGCGTAGATTTTATTAGCTTTATTAAGAGATTAAAAACAATAACTAATAATAAAATAGAACAATAAAAACAATAGACACTAATATATCATGGTGTGAATATTCGTTCTTTAGCGTAGATCTTATTAGCTTTATTAAGAGATTAAAAACAATAACTAATAAAAAAACAGAACAATAATAACAATAGACCCTAATATATCATGGTGAAAAGATTCGTTCTTTAGCGTAGATCTTATTAGCTCCATTAAGAGATTAAAAACAATAACTAATAATAAAATAGAACAATAATAACAATAAACCCTAATATATCATGGTGAGAATATTCGTTCTTTAGCGTAGATCTTATTAGCTTCATTAAGAGATTTAAGCCAATAACTAATAATAAAATAGAACAATAATAACAATAGACCCTAATATATCATGGTGAGAATATTCGTTCTTTAGCGTAGATCTTATTAGCTTTATTAAGAGATTAAAAACAATAACTAATAATAAAATAGAACAATAATAACAATAGACCCTAATATATCATGGTGAGAAGATTCGTTCTTTAGCGTAGATCTTATTAGCTTCATTGAGAGATTAAACCCAATAACTAATAATAAAATAGAACAATAATAACAATAGACCCTAATATATCATGGTGAGAAGATTCATTCTTTGCGTAGATCTTATTAGCTTCATTAATAGTTTAAAAACAATAACTAATAATAAAATAGAAAAATAATAACAATAGACCCTAATATATCATGGTGAGAAGATTCATTCTATAGCGTAGATCTTATTAGCTTCATTAAGAGATTAAAGCCAATAACTAATAATAAAATAGAACAATAATAACAATAGACCCTAATAAATCATGGTGAGAAGATTCGTTCTTAGCGTAGATCTTATTAGCTTTATTAAGAGATTAAACACAATAACTAATAATAAAATAGAACAATAATAACAATACACCCTAATATATCATGGTGAGAAGTTTCGTTCTTACCGTAGATCTTATTAGCTTCATTAAGAGATTAAAGACAATAACTAATAATAAAATAGAACAATAATAACAATAGACCCTAATATATCGTGGTGAGAAGATTCGTTCTTAGCGTAGATCTTATTAGCTTCATTAAGAGATTAAAAACAATAACTAATAATAAAATAGAACAATAATAACAATAGACCCTAATATATCATGGTGAGAAGTTTCGTTCTTACCGTAGATCTTATTAGCTTCATTAAGAGATTAAAAACAATAACTAATAATAAAATAGAACAATAATAACAATAGACCCTAATATATCATGGTGAGAAGTTTCGTTCTTACCGTAGATCTTATTAGCTTCATTAAGAGATGAAAAACAATAACTAATAATAAAATAGAACAATAATAAAAATAGTCCCTAATATATCATGGTGAGAAGTTTCGTTCTTACCGTAGATCTTATTAACTTCATTAAGAAGAGATTAAAAACAATAACTAATAATAAAATAGCACAATAATAACAATAGACCCTAATATATCATGGTGAGAACTTTTGTTCTTACTGTAGATCTTATTCGCTTCATTAAGAGATGAAAGTCAATAACTAATAATAAAATAGAACAATAATAACAATAGACCCTAATATATCTCGGTGAGAATATTCGTTCTTAGCGTAGATCTTATTAGCTTCATTAAGAGATTAAAAACAATAACTAATAATAAAATAGAAATATAATAACAATAGACCCTAATATATCATGGTGAGAAGATTCGTTCTTAGCGTAGATTTTTTAGCTTCATTAAGAGAATAAAAACAATAACTAATAATAAAATAGAACAATAATAACAATAGACACTAATATATCATGGTGAGAAGATTCGTTCTTTAGTGTAGATCTTATTAGCTTCATTAAGAGATTAAAAACAATAACGAATAATAAAATAGAACAATAATAACAATAGACCCTAATATATCATGGTGAGAAGTTTCGTTCTTACCGTAGATCTTATTAGCTTCATTAAGAGATTAAAAACCATAACTAATAATAAAATAGAACAATAATAAAAATAGACCCTAATATATCATGGTGAGAAGTTTCGTTCTTACCGTAGATCTTATTAGCTTCATTAAGAGATTAAAAACAATAAGTAATAATAAAATAGAAAAATAATAACAATAGACCCTAATATATCATGGTGAGAATATTCGTTCTTAGCGTAGATCTTATTAGCTTCATTAAGAGATTAAAAACAATAACTAATAATATAATAGAACAATAATAACAGTAGACCCTAATATATCATGGTGAGAAGTTTCGTTCTTACCGTAGATCTTATTAGCTTCATTAAGAGATTAAAGACAATAACTAATAATAAAATAGAACAATAATAACAATAGACCCTAATATATCATGGTGAGAATATTCGTTCTTAGCGTAGATCTTATTAGCTTCATTAAGAGATTAAAAACAATAACTAAAAATTAAATAAAACAATAATAATAATAGACCCTAATATGTCATGGTGAGAAGATTCGTTCTTAGCGTAGATCTTATTAGCTTCATTAAGAGATTAAAAACAATAACTAATAATATATTATAACAATAATCACAATAGACCCTAATATGTCATGTTGAGAAGTTTCGTTCTTAGCTTAGATCTTATTAGCTTCATTAAGAGATTAAAGACAATAACTAATAATAAAATAGAACAATAATAACAATAGACCCTAATATATCATGGTGAGAAGTTTCGTTCTTACCGTAGATCTTATTAGCTTCATTAAGAGATTAAAAACAATAACTAATAATAAAATAGAAAAATAATAACAATAGACCCTAATATATCATGGTGAGAATATTCGTTCTTAGCGGAGATCTTATTAGCTTCATAAAGAGTTTAAAAACAATAACTAATAATAAAATAGAACAATAATAACAGTGGACCCTAATATATCATGGTGAGAAGTTTTGTTCTTACCGTAGATCTTATTCGCTTCATTAAGAGATTAAGGCAATAACTAATAATAAAATAGAACAATAATAACAATAGACCCTAATATATCTCGGTGAGAATATTCGTTCTTAGCGTAGATCTTATTAGCTTCATTAAGAGATTAAAAACAATAACTAATAATAAAATAGAAATATAATAACAATAGACCCTAATATATCATGGTGAGAAGATTCGTTCTTAGCGTAGATCTTATTAGCTTCATTAAGAGAATAAAAACAATAACTAATAATAAAATAGAACAATAATAACAATAGACACTAATATATCATGGTGAGAAGATTCGTTCTTTTGCGTAGATCTTATTAGCTTCATTAAGAGATTAAAAACAATAACGAATAATAAAATAGAACAATAATAACAATAGACCCTAATATATCATGGTGAGAAGTTTCGTTCTTACCGTAGATCTTATTAGCTTCATTAAGAGATTAAAAACAATAAGTAATAATAAAATAGAAAAATAATAACAATAGACCCTAATATATCATGGTGAGAATATTCGTTCTTAGCGTAGATCTTATTAGCTTCATTAAGAGATTAAAAACAATAACTAATAATAAAATAGAAATATAATAACAATAGACCCTAATATATCATGGTGAGAAGATTCGTTCTTAGCGTAGATCTTATTAGCTTCATTAAGAGAATAAAAACAATTACTAATAATAAAATAGAACAATAATAACAATAGACACTAATATATCATGGTGAGAAGATTCTTTCTTTAGCGTAGATCTTATTAGCTTCATTAAGAGATTAAAAACAATAACGAATAATAAAATAGAACAATAATAACAATAGACCCTAATATATCATGGTGAGAATATTCGTTCTTAGCGTAGATCTTATTAGCTTTATTAAGAGAATAAAAACAATAACTAATAATAAAATAGAAATATAATAACAAAAGACCCTAATATATCATGGTGAGAAGATTCGTTCTTTTGCGTAGATCTTATTAGCTTCATTAAGAGATTAAAAACAATAACGAATAATAAAATAGAACAATAATAACAATAGACCCTAATATATCATGGTGAGAATATTCGTTCTTAGCGTAGATCTTATTAGCTTCATTAAGAGATTAAAAACCATAACTAATAATAAAATAGAACAATAATAAAAATAGACCCTAATATATCATGGTGAGAAGTTTCGTTCTTACCGTAGATCTTATTAGCTTCATTAAGAGATTAAAAACAATAAGTAATAATAAAATAGAAAAATAATAACAATAGACCCTAATATATCATGGTGAGAATATTCGTTCTTAGCGTAGATCTTATTAGCTTCATTAAGAGATTAAAAACAATAACTAATAATAAAATAGAACAACAAAAACAATAGACACTAATATATCATGGTGAGAAGTTTCGTTCTTAGCGTAGATCTTATTAGCTTCATTAAGAGATTAAAAACAATAACTAATAATAAAATAGAACAATAATAACAATAGACCCTAATATGACATGGTGAGAAGATTCCTTCTTAGCGTAGATCTTATTAGCTTCATTAAGAGATTAAAAACAATAACTAATAATAAAATATAACAATAATCACAATAGACCCTAATATGTCATGTTGAGAAGTTTCGTTCTTAGCGTAGATCTTATTAGCTTCATTAAGAGATTAAAAACAATAACTAATAATAAAATAGAACAATAATAACAATAGACACTAAATATCATGGTGAGAAGATTCGTTCATAGCGTAGATCTTATTAGCTTCATTAAGAGATTAAAGACAATAACTTATAATAAAATAGAACTATAATAACAATAGACCCTAATATATCATGGTGAGAATATTTGTTCTTAGCGTAGATCTTATTAGCTTCATTAAGAGATTAAAAACAATAACTAATAATAAAATAGAAATATAATAACAATAGACCCTAATATATCATGGTGAGAAGATTCGTTCTTAGCGTAGATCTTATTAGCTTCATTAAGAGAATAAAAACAATAACTAATAATAAAATAGAACAATAATAACAATATACACTAATATATCATGGTGAGAAGATTCGTTCTTTAGCGTAGATCTTATTAGCTTCATTAATAGATTAAAAACAATAACGAATAATAAAATCGAACAATAATAACAATAGACCCTAATATATCATGGTGAGAAGTTTCGATCTTACCGTAGATCTTATTAGCTTCATTAAGAGATTAAAAACAATAACTAATAATAAAATAGAACAATAATAAAAATAGTCCCTAATATATCATGGTGAGAAGTTTCGTTCTTACCGTAGATCTTATTAGCTTCATTAGGAGATTAAAAACAATAAGTAATAATAAAAAAGAAAAATAATAACAATAGACCCTAATATATCATGGTGAGAATATTCGTTCTTAGCGTAGATCTTATTAGCTTCATTAAGAGATTAAAAACAATAACTAATAAAAAAATAGAACAATAATAACAATAGACCCTAATATATCATGGTGAGAAGATTTGTTCTTTAGCGTAGATCTTATTAGCTCCATTAAGAGATTAAAAACAATAACTAATAATAAAATAGAACAATAATAACAATGGACCCTAATATATCGTGGTGAGAATATTCGTTCTTTAGCGTAGATCTTATTACCTTCATTAAGAGATTAAAGCCAATAACTAATAATAAAATAGAAAAATAATAACAATAGACCCTAATATATCATGGTGAGAAGATTCGTTCTTTAGCGTAGATCTTATTAGCTTCATTAAGAGATTAAAGCCAACAACTAATAATAAAATAGAACAATAATAACAATAGACCCTAATAAATCATGGTGAGAAGATTCGTTCTTAGCGTAGATCTTATTATCTTTATTAAGAGATTAAAAACAATAACTAATAATAAAATAGAACAAGAATAACAATAGACCCTAATATATCATGGTGAGAAGTTTCGTTCTTACCGTAGATCATATTAGATTCATTAAGAGATTAAAGACAATAACTAATAATAAAATAGAACAATAATAACAATAGACCCTAATATATCATGGTGAGAATATTCGTTCTTACCGTAGATCTTATTAGCTTCATTAAGAGATGAAAAACAATAACTAATAATAAAATAGAACAATAATAACAATAGACCCTAATATATCATGGTGAGAAGTTTCGTTCTTACCGTAGATCTTATTAGCTTCATTAAGAGATTAAAAACAATAACTAATAATAAAATAGAACAATAATAACAATAGACACTAATATATCATGGTGAGAAGTTTCGTTCTCACCGTAGATCTTATTAGCTTCATTAAGAGATGAAAAAAATAACTAATAATAAAATAGAACAATAATAAAAATAGACCCTAATATATCATGGTGAGAAGTTTCGTTCTTACCGTAGATCTTATTCGCTTCATTAAGAGATTAAAGACAATAACTAATAATAAAATAGAACATTAATAACAATAGACCCTAATATATCTCGGTGAGAATATTCGTTCTTAGCGTAGATCTTATTAGCTTCATTAAGAGATTAAAAACAATAACTAATAATAAAATAGAAATATAATAACAATAGACCCTAATATATCATGGCGAGAAGATTCGTTCTTAGCGTAGATCTTATTAGCTTCATTATGAGAATAAAAACAATAACTAATAATAAAATAGAACAATAATAACAATAGACTCTAATATATCATGGTGAGAAGATTCGTTCTTTAGCGTAGATCTTATTAGCTTCATTAAGAGATTAAAAACAATAACGAATAATAAAATAGAACAATAATAACAATAGACCCTAATATATCATGGTGAGAAGTTTCGTTCTTACCGTAGATCTTATTAGCTTCATTTAGAGATTAAAAACAATAACTAATAATAAAATAGAACAATAATAACAATAGACCCTAATATATCATGGTGAGAAGTTTCGTTCTTACCGTAGATCTTATTAGCTTCATTAAGAGATTAAAAACAATAAGTAATTATAAAATAGAAAAATAATAACAATAGACCCTAATATATCATGGTGAGAATATTCGTTCTTAGCGTAGATCTTATTAGCTTCATTAAGAGATTAAAAACAATAACTAATAATATAATAGAACAATAATAACAATAGAGCCTAATATATCATGGTGAGAAGTTTCGTTCTTACCGTAGATCTCATTAGCTTCATTAAGAGATTAAAGACAATAACTAATAATAAAATAGAACAATAATAACAATAGACCCTAATATATCATGGTGAGAATATTCGTTCTTAGCGTAGATCTTATTTGCTTCATTAAGAGATTAAAAACAATAACTAATAATAAAATAGAACAATAATAACAATAGACCCTAATATATCATGGTGAGAAGATTCGTTATTAGTGTAGATCTTATTAGCTTCATTAAGAGTTTAAAAACAATAACTAATAATAAAATAGAACCATAATAACAACAGACCCTAATATATCATGGTAAAAATATTCGTTCTTAGCGTAGATCTTATTAGCTTCATTAAGAGATTAAAAACAATAACGAATAATATAATAGAACAATAATAACAATAGTCCCTAACATATGATGGTGAGAAGATTCGTTCTTAGCGTAGATCTTATTAGCTTCATTAAGAGATTAAAAAAAATAACTAATAATAAAATAGAACAATAATAACAATAGACCCTAATATATCATGGTGAGAAGATTCGTTCTTAGCGTATATCTTATTAGCTTCATTAAGAGATTAAAAACAATAACTAATAATAAAATAGAACAATAATAATAATAGACCCTAATATATCATGGTGAGAAGATTCGTTCTTAGCGTAGATCTTATTAGCTTCATTAAGAGATTAAAGACAATAACTTATAATAAAATAGAACAATAATTACAATAGACCCTAATATATCATGGTGAGAATATTTATTCTTAGCGTAGATCTTATTAGCTTCATTAAGAGATTAAAAACAATAACTAATAATAAAATAGAACAATAATAACAATAGACCCTAATATATCATGGTGAGATGATTCGTTCTTAGCGTAAATCTTATTAGCTTCATTAAGAGATTAAAAAAAATAACTAATAATAAAATAGAACAATAATAACAATAGACCCTAATATATCATGGTGAGAAGATTCGTTCTTAGCGTAGATCTTATTAGCTTCATTAAGCGATTAAAAACAATAACTAATAATAAAATAGAACAATAATAACAATAGACCCTAATATATCATGGTGAGAAGTTTCGTTCTTACCGTAGATCTTATTAGCTTCATTAAGAGATTAAAGACAATAACTAATAATAAAATAGAACAATAATAACAATAGACCCTAATATATCATGGTGAGAATATTCGTTCTTACCGTAGATCTTATTAGCTTCATTAAGAGATTAAAAACAATAACTAATAATAAAATAGAACAATAATAACAATAGACCCTAATATATCATGGTGAGAAGTTTCGTTCTTACCGTAGAAATTATTAGCTTCATTAAGAGATTAAAAACAATAACTAATAATAAAATAGAACAATAATAACAATAGACCCTAATATATCATGGTGAGAAGTTTCGTTCTTACCGTAGATCTTATTAGCTTCATTAAGAGATGAAAAACAATAACTAATAATAAAATAGAACAATAATAACAATAGACCCTAATATATCATGGTGAGAAGTTTCGTTCCTACCGTAGATCTTATTAGCTTCATTAAGAGAATAAAAACAATAACTAATAATAAAATAGAACAATAATAACAATAGACCCTAATATATCATGGTGAGAACATTCGTTCTTAGCGTAGATCTTATTAGCTTCATTAAGAGATTAAAAACAATAACTAATAATAAAATAGAAAAATAATAACAATAGACCCTAATATATCATGGTGAGAACATTCGTTCTTAGCGTAGATCTTATTAGCTTCATTAAGAGATTAAAAACAATAACTAATACTAAAATAGAACAAAAATAACAATAGACCCTAATATATCATGGTGAGAAATTTTGTTCTTACCGTAGATCTTATTCGCTTCATTAAGAGATTAAAGACAATAACTAATAATAAAATAGAAAAATAATAACAATAGACCCCTAATATATCTCGGTGAGAATATTCGTTCTTAGCGTAGATCTTATTAGCTTCATTAAGAGATTAAAAACAATAACTAATAATAAAATAGAAATATAATAACAATAGACCCTAATATATCATGGCGAGAAGATTCGTTCTTAGCGTAGATCTTATTAGCTTCATTATGAGAATAAAAACAATAACTAATAATAAAATAGAACAATAATAACAATAGACTCTAATATATCATGGTGAGAAGATTCGTTCTTTAGCGTAGATCTTATTAGCTTCATTAAGAGATTAAAAACAATAACGAATAATAAAATAGAACATTAATAACAATAGACCCTAATATATCATGGTGAGAAGTTTCGTTCTTACCGTAGATCTTATTAGCTTCATTAAGAGATTAAAAACAATAACTAATAATAAAATAGAATAATAATAACAATAGACCCTAATATATCATGGTGAGAATATTCTTTCTTAGCGTAGATCTTATTAGCTTCATTAAGAGATTAAAAACAATAACTAATAATAAAATAGAACAATAATAATAATAGACCCTAATATATCATGGTGAGAAGATTCGTTCTTAGCGTAGATCTTATTAGCTTCATTAAGAGATTAAAAACAATAACTAATAATAAAATAGAACAATAATAACAATAGACCCTAATATATCATGGTGAGAAGATTCGTTCTTAGCGTAGATCTTATTAGCTTCATTAAGAGATTAAAGACAATAACTTATAATAAAATAGAACAATAATAACAATAGACCCTAATATATCATGGTGAGAATATTTGTTCTTAGTGTAGATCTTATTAGCTTCATTAAGATATTAAAAACAATAACTAATAATAAAATAGAACAATAATAACAATAGACCCTAATATATCATGGTGAGAATATTTGTTCTTAGCGTAGATCTTATTAGCTTCATTAAGAGATTAAAAACAATAACTAATAATAAAACGGAACAATAATAACAATAGACCCTAATATATCATGGTGAGAAGATTCGTTTTTAGTGTAGATCTTATTAGCTTCATTAAGTGTTTAAAAACAAAAACTAATAATAAAATAGAACAATAATAACAATAGACCCTAATATATCATGGTGAGAAGATTCGTTCTTAGTGTAGATCTTATTAGCTTCATTAAGAGATTAAAGACAATAACTAATAATAAAAAGAACAATAATAACAATAGACCCTAATATATCATGGTGAGAATATTTGTTCTTAGTGTAGATCTTATTAGCTTCATTAAGAGATTAAAAACAATAACTAATAATAAAACAGAACAATAATAACAATAGACCCTAATATATCATGGTGAGAAGATTCGTTTTTAGTGTAGATCTTATTAGCTTCATTAAGTGTTTAAAAACAAAAACTAATAATAAAATAGAACAATAATAACAATAGACCCTAATATATCATGGTGAGAAGATTCGTTCTTAGCGTAGATCTTATTAGCTTCATTAAGAGATTAAAAAAAATAACTAATAATAAAATAGAACAATAATAACAATAGACCCTAATATATCATGTTGAGAAGATTCGTTCTTAGCGTAGATCTTATTATCTTCATTAAGAGATTAAAAACAATAACTAATAATAAAATAGGACAATAATAACAATAGACCCTAATATATCATGGTGAGAATATTCGTTCTTAGCGTAGATCTTATTAGTTTCATTAAGAGATTAAAGACAATAACTAATAATAAAATAGAACAATAATAACAATAGACCCTAATATATCATGGTGAGAATATTTGTTCTTAGCGTAGATCTTATTAGCTTCATTAAGAGATTAAAAACAATAACTAATAATAAAACAGAACAATAATAACAATAGACCCTAATATATCATGGTGAGAAGATTCGTTTTTAGTGTAGATCTTATTAGCTTCATTAAGTGTTTAAAAACAATAACTAATAATAAAATAGAACAATAATAACAATAGACCCTAATATATCATGGTGAGAAGATTCGTTCTTAGCGTAGATCTTATTAGCTTCATTAAGAGATTAAAAACAATAACTAATAATAAAATAGAACAATAATAACAATAGACCCTAATATATCATGGTGAGAAGATTCGTTCTTAGCGTAGATCTTATTAGCTTCATTAAGAGAATAAAAACAATAACTAATAATAAAATAGTACAATAATAACAATAGACCCTAATATATCATGGTGAGAAAATTCGTTCTTTAGCGTAGATCTTATTATCTTCATTAAGAGATTAAAAACAATAACTAATTATTAAATAGAACAATAAAAACAATAGACCCTAATATAACATGGTGAGAAGTTTCGTTCTTACCGTAGATCTTATTAGCTTCATTAAGAGATTAAAGACAATAACTAATAATAAAATAGAGCAATAATAACAATAGACCCTAATATATCATGGTGAGAATATTCTTTCTTCGCGTAGATCTTATTAGCTTCATTAAGAGATTAAAAACAATAACTAATAATAAAATAGAACAATAATAACAATAGACCCTAATATATCATGTTGAGAAGATTCGTTCTTAGCGTAGATCTTATTATCTTCATTAAGAGATTAAAAACAATAACTAATAATAAAATAGGACAATAATAACAATAGACCCTAATATATCATGGTGAGAATATTCGTTCTTAGCGTAGATCTTATTAGTTTCATTAAGAGATTAAAGACAATAACTAATAATAAAATAGAACAATAATAACAATAGACCCTAATATATCATGGTGAGAATATTTGTTCTTAGCGTAGATCTTATTAGCTTCATTAAGAGATTAAAAACAATAACTAATAATAAAACAGAACAATAATAACAATAGACCCTAATATATCATGGTGAGAAGATTCGTTTTTAGTGTAGATCTTATTAGCTTCATTAAGTGTTTAAAAACAATAACTAATAATAAAATAGAACAATAATAACAATAGACCCTAATATATCATGGTGATAAGATTCGTTCTTAGCGTAGATCTTATTAGCTTCATTAAGAGATTAAAAACAATAACTAATAATAAAATAGAACAATAATAACAATAGACCCTAATATATCATGTTGAGAATATTCGTTCTTAGCGTAGATCTTATTATCTTCATTAAGAGATTAAAAACAATAACTAATAATAAAATAGGACAATAATAACAATAGACCCTAATATATCATGGTGAGAATATTCGTTCTTAGCGTAGATCTTATTAGTTTCATTAAGAGATTAAAGACAATAACTAATAATAAAATAGAACAATAATAACAATAGACCCTAATATATCATGGTGAGAATATTTGTTCTTAGCGTAGATCTTATTAGCTTCATTAAGAGATTAAAAACAATAACTAATAATAAAACAGAACAATAATAACAATAGACCCTAATATATCATGGTGAGAAGATTCGTTTTTAGTGTAGATCTTATTAGCTTCATTAAGTGTTTAAAAACAATAACTAATAATAAAATAGAACAATAATAACAATAGACCCTAATATATCATGGTGAGAAGATTCGTTCTTAGCGTAGATCTTATTAGCTTCATTAAGAGATTAAAAACAATAACTAATAATAAAATAGAACAATAATAACAATAGACCCTAATATATCATGGTGAGAAGATTCGTTCTTAGCGTAGATCTTATTAGCTTCATTAAGAGAATAAAAACAATAACTAATAATAAAATAGTACAATAATAACAATAGACCCTAATATATCATGGTGAGAAAATTCGTTCTTTAGCGTAGAACTTATTATCTTCATTAAGAGATTAAAAACAATAACTAATTATTAAATAGAACAATAAAAACAATAGACCCTAATATAACATGGTGAGAAGTTTCGTTCTTACCGTAGATCTTATTAGCTTCATTAAGAGATTAAAGACAATAACTAATAATAAAATAGAGCAATAATAACAATAGACCCTAATATATCATGGTGAGAATATTCTTTCTTCGCGTAGATCTTATTAGCTTCATTAAGAGATTAAAAACAATAACTAATAATAAAATAGAACAATAATAACAATAGACCCTAATATATCATGTTGAGAAGATTCGTTCTTAGCGTAGATCTTATTATCTTCATTAAGAGATTAAAAACAATAACTAATAATAAAATAGGACAATAATAACAATAGACCCTAATATATCATGGTGAGAATATTCGTTCTTAGCGTAGATCTTATTAGTTTCATTAAGAGATTAAAGACAATAACTAATAATAAAATAGAACAATAATAACAATAGACCCTAATATATCATGGTGAGAATATTTGTTCTTAGCGTAGATCTTATTAGCTTCATTAAGAGATTAAAAACAATAACTAATAATAAAACAGAACAATAATAACAATAGACCCTAATATATCATGGTGAGAAGATTCGTTTTTAGTGTAGATCTTATTAGCTTCATTAAGTGTTTAAAAACAATAACTAATAATAAAATAGAACAATAATAACAATAGACCCTAATATATCATGGTGATAAGATTCGTTCTTAGCGTAGATCTTATTAGCTTCATTAAGAGATTAAAAACAATAACTAATAATAAAATAGAACAATAATAACAATAGACCCTAATATATCATGGTGAGAAGATTCGTTCTTAGCGTAGATCTTATTAGCTTCATTAAGAGAATAAAAACAATAACTAATAATAAAATAGTACAATAATAACAATAGACCCTAATATATCATGGTGAGAAAATTCGTTCTTTAGCGTAGATCTTATTATCTTCATTAAGAGATTAAAAACAATAACTAATTATTAAATAGAACAATAAAAACAATAGACCCTAATATAACATGGTGAGAAGTTTCGTTCTTACCGTAGATCTTATTAGCTTCATTAAGAGATTAAAGACAATAACTAATAATAAAATAGAGCAATAATAACAATAGACCCTAATATATCATGGTGAGAATATTCTTTCTTCGCGTAGATCTTATTAGCTTCATTAAGAGATTAAAAACAATAACTAATAATAAAATAGAACAATAATAACAATAGACCCTAATATATCATGTTGAGAAGATTCGTTCTTAGCGTAGATCTTATTATCTTCATTAAGAGATTAAAAACAATAACTAATAATAAAATAGGACAATAATAACAATAGACCCTAATATATCATGGTGAGAATATTCGTTCTTAGCGTAGATCTTATTAGTTTCATTAAGAGATTAAAGACAATAACTAATAATAAAATAGAACAATAATAACAATAGACCCTAATATATCATGGTGAGAAGATTCGTTTTTAGTGTAGATCTTATTAGCTTCATTACGTGTTTAAAAACAATAACTAATAATAAAATAGAACAATAATAACAATAGACCCTAATATATCATGGTGAGAAGATTCGTTCTTAGCGTAGATCTTATTAGCTTCATTAAGAGATTAAAAACAATAACTAATAATAAAATAGAACAATAATAACAATAGACCCTAATATATCATGGTGAGAAGATTCGTTCTTAGCGTAGATCTTATTAGCTTCATTAAGAGAATAAAAACAATAACTAATAATAAAATAGTACAATAATAACAATAGACCCTAATATATCATGGTGAGAAAATTCGTTCTTTAGCGTAGATCTTATTATCTTCATTAAGAGATTAAAAACAATAACTAATTATTAAATAGAAAAATAAAAACAATAGACCCTAATATAACATGGTGAGAAGTTTCGTTCTTAGCGTAGATCTTATTAGCTTCATTAAGAGATTAAAGACAATAACTTATAATAAAATAGAACAATAATAAAAATAGACCCTAATATATCATGGTGAGAATATTTGTTCTTAGTGTAGATCTTATTAGCTTCATTAAGATAATAAATACAATAACTAATAATAAAATAGAACAATAATAACAATAGACCCTAATATATCATGGTGAGAAGATTCGTTCTTAGCGTAGATCTTATTAGCTTCATTAAGAGATTAAAAAAAATAACTAATAATAAAATAGAACACTAATAACAATAGACCCTAATATATCATGGTGAGAAGATTCGTTCTTAGCGTAGATCTTATTATCTTCATTAAGAGATTAAAAACAATGACTAATAATATAATAGAACAATAATAACAATAGACCCTAACATATGATGGTGAGACGATTCGTTCTTAGCGTAGACCTTATTAGCTTCATTAAGAGAATAAAAAAAATAACTAATAATAAAATAGAACAATAATAACAATAGACCCTAATATATCATGGTGAGAAGATTCGTTCTTAGCGTAGATCTTATTAGCTTCATTAAGAGAATAAAAACAATAACTAATAATAAAATAGAACAATAGTAACAATAGACCCTAATATATTATGGTGAGAATATTTGTTCTTAGTGTAGATCTTATTAGCTTCATTAAGATATTAAAAACAGTAACTAATAATAAAATAGAACAATAATAACAATAGACCCTAATATATCATGGTGAGAAGATTCGTTCTTAGCGTAGATCTTATTAGCTTCATTAAGAGATTAAAAAAAATAACTAATAATAAAATAGAACAATAATAACAATAGACCCTAATATATCATGGTGAGAAGATTCGTTCTTAGCGTAGATCTTATTATCTTCATTAAGAGATTAAAAACAATAACTAATAATAAAATAGGACAATAATAACAACAGACCCTAATATATCATGGTGAGTATATTCGTTCTTAGCGTAGATCTTATTAGCTTCATTAAGAGATTAAAGACAATAACTAATAATATAATAGAACAATAATAACAATAGACCCTAATATATCATGGTGAGAATATTTGTTCTTAGCGTAGATCTTATTAGCTTCATTAAGAGATTAAAAACAATAACTAATAATAAAATAGAACAATAATAACAATAGACCCTAATATATCATGGTGAGAAAATTCGTTCTTTAGCGTAGATCTTATTATTTTCATTAAGAGATTAAAAACAATAACTAATAATTAAATAGAACAATAATAACAATAGACCCTAATATATCATGGTGAGAAGTTTCGTTCTTACCGTAGATCTTATTAGCTTCATTAAGAGTTTAAAGACAATAACTAATAATAAAATAGAGCAATAATAACAATAGACCCTAATATATCATGGTGAGAATATTCTTTCTTAGCGTAGATCTTATTAGCTTCATTAAGAGATTAAAAACAATAACTAATAATAAAATAGAACAATAATAATAATAGACCCTAATATATCATGGTGAGAAGATTCGTTCTTAGCGTAGATCTTATTAGCTTCATTAAGAGATTAAAGACAATAACTTATAATAAAATAGAACAATAATAACAATAGACCCTAATATATCATGGTGAGAATATTTGTTCTTAGCGTAGATCTTATTAGCTTCATTAAGAGATTAAAAACAATAACTAATAATAAAATAGAACAATAATAACAATAGACCCTAATATATCATGGTGAGATGATTCGTTCTTAGCGTAAATCTTATTAGCTTCATTAAGAGATTAAAAACAATAACTAATAATAAAATAGAACAATAATAACAATAGACCCTAATATATCATGGTGAGAAAATTCGTTATTAGTGTAGATCTTATTAGCTTCATTAAGAGTTTAAAAACAATAACTAATAATAAAATAAAACAATAATAACAATAGACCCTAATATATCATGGTGAGAATATTCTTTCTTAGCGTAGATCTTATTAGCTTCATTAAGAGATTAAAAACAATAACTAATAATAAAATAGAACAATAATAATAATAGACCCTAATATATCATGGTGAGAAGATTCGTTCTTAGCGTAGATCTTATTAGCTTCATTAAGAGATTAAAGACAATAACTTATAATAAAATAGAACAATAATAACAATAGACCCTAATATATCATGGTGAGAATATTTGTTCTTAGTGTAGATCTTATTAGCTTCATTAAGATATTAAAAACAATAACTAATAATAAAATAGAACAATAATAACAATAGACCCTAATATATCATGGTGAGAATATTCGTTCTTAGCGTAGATCTTATTAGCTTCATTAAGAGATTAAAGACAATAACTAATAATAAAATAGAACAATAATAACAATAGACCCTAATATATCATGGTGAGAATATTTGTTCTTAGCGTAGATCTTATTAGCTTCATTAAGAGATTAAAAACAATAACTAATAATAAAATAGAACAATAATAACAATAGACCCTAATATATCATGGTGAGAAGATTCGTTATTAGTGTAGATCTTATTAGCTTCATTAAGAGTTTAAAAACAATAACTAATAATAAAATAGAACAATAATAACAATAGACCCTAATATATCATGGTGAAAATATTCGTTCTTAGCCTAGATCTTATTAGCTTCATTAAGAGATTAAAAACAATAACGAATAATATAATAGAACAATAATAACAATAGACCCTAACATATGATGGTGAGAAGATTCGTTCTTAGCCTAGATCTTATTAGCTTCATTAAGAGAATAAAAACAATAACTAATAATAAAATAGAACAATAATAACAATAGACCCTAATATATCATGGTGAGAAGATTCGTTCTTAGCGTAGATCTTATTAGCTTCATTAAGAGATTAAAAACAATAACTAATAATAAAATACAACAATAATAACAATAGACCCTAATATATCATGGTGAGAAGATTCGTTCTTAGCGTAGATCTTATTAGCTTCATTAAGAGAATAAAAACAATAACTAATAATAAAATAGAACAATAATAACAATAGACCCTAATATATCATGGTGAGAAAATTCGTTCTTTAGCGTAGATCTTATTATCTTCATTAAGAGATTAAAAACAATAACTAATAATTAAATAGAACAATAATAACAATAGACCCTAATATATCATGGTGAGAAGTTTCGTTCTTACCGTAGATCTTATTAGCTTCATTAAGAGTTTAAAGACAATAACTAATAATAAAATAGAGCAATAATAACAATAGACCCTAATATATCATGGTGAGAATATTCTTTCTTAGCGTAGATCTTATTAGCTTCATTAAGAGATTAAAAACAATAACTAATAATAAAATAGAACAATAATAATAATAGACCCTAATATATCATGGTGAGAAGATTCGTTCTTAGCGTACATCTTATTAGCTTCATTAAGAGATTAAAGACAATAACTTATAATAAAATAGAACAATAATAACAATAGACCCTAATATATCATGGTGAGAATATTTGTTCTTAGCGTAGATCTTATTAGCTTCATTAAGACATTAAAAACAATAACTAATAATAAAATAGAACAATAATAACAATAGACCCTAATATATCATGGTGAGATGATTCGTTCTTAGCGTAAATCTTATTAGCTTCATTAAGAGATTAAAAAAAATAACTAATAATAAAATAGAACAATAATAACAATAGACCCTAATATATCATGGTGAGAAGATTCGTTCTTAGCGTAGATCTTATTAGCTTCATTAAGAGATTAAAAACAATAACTAATAATAAAATAGAACAATAATAACAATAGACCCTAATATATCATGGTGAGAAGATTCGTTCTTAGCGTAGATCTTATTAGCTTCATTAAGAGAATAAAAACAATAACTAATAATAAAATAGAACAATAATAACAATAGACCCTAATATATCATGGTGAGAAAATTCGTTCTTTAGCGTAGATCTTATTATCTTCATTAAGAGATTAAAAACAATAACTAATAATAAAATAGAACAATAATAACAATAGACCCTAATATATCATGGTGAGAAGATTTGTTCTTAGCGTAGATCTTATTAGCTTCATTAAGAGATTAAAAACAATAACTAATAATAAAATAGAACAATAATAACAATAGACCCTAATATATCATGGTGAGAAGATTCGTTCTTAGCGTAGATCTTATTAGCTTCATTAAGAGATTAAAGACAATAACTAATAATAAAATAGAACAATAATAACAATAGAGCCTAATATATCATGGTGAGAATATTCGTTCTTAGCGCAGATCTTATTAGCTTCATTAAGAGATTAAAAACAATAACTAATAATAAAATAGAACAATAATAACAATAGACCCTAATATATCATGGTGAGAATATTCGTTCTTAGCGTAGATCTTATTAGCTTCATTAAGAGAATGAAAACAATAACTAATAATAAAATAGAACAATAATAACAATAGACCCTAATATATCATGGTGAGAATATTCGTTCTTAGCGTAGATCTTATTAGCTTCATTAAGAGATTAAAAACAATAACTAATAATAAAATAGAACAATAATAACAATAGACCCTAATATATCATGGTGAGAATATTCGTTCTTAGCGTAGATCTTATTAGCTTCATTAAGAGAATGAAAACAATAACTAATAATAAAATAGAACAATAATAACAATAGAGCCTAATATATCATGGTGAGAAGATTCGTTCTTATCGTAGATCTTATTAGCTTCATTAAGAGATTAAAAACAATAACTAATAATAAAATAGAACAATAATAACAATAGACCCTAATATATCATGGTGAGAAGATTCGTTCTTAGCGTAGATCTTATTAGCTTCATTAAGAGATTAAAGACAATAACTAATAATAAAATAGAACAATAATAACAATAGACCCTAATATATCATGGTGAGAATATTCGTTCGTAGCGTAGATCTTATTAGCTTCATTAAGAGAATGAAAACAATAACTGATAATAAAATAGAACAATAATAACAATAGACCCTAATATATCATGGTGAGAAGATTCGTTCTTAGCGTAGATCTTATTAGCTTCATTAAGAGATTAAAAACAATAACTAATAATAAAATAGAACAATAATAACAATAGACCCTAACATATCATGGTGAGAAGATTCGTTCTTAGCGTAGATCTTATTAGCTTCATTAAGAGATTAAAGACAATAACTAATATTAAAATAGAACAATAATAACAATAGACCCTAATATATCATGGTGAGAAGATTCGTTCTTAGCGTAGATCTTATTAGCTTCATTAAGAGATTAAAAACAATAACTAATAATAAAATAGAACAATAATAACAATAGACCCTAATATATCATGGTGAGAATATTCGTTCTTAGCGTAGATCTTATTAGCTTCATTAAGAGATTAAAAACAATAACTAATAATAAAATAGAACAATAATAACAATAGACCCTAATATATCATGGTGAGAAGATTCGTTCTTAGCGTAGATCTTATTAGCTTCATTAAGAGAATAAAAACAATAACTAATAATAAAATAGAACAATAATAACAATAGACCCTAATATATCATGGTGAGAAAATTCGTTCTTTAGCGTAGATCTTATTATCTTCATTAAGAGATTAAAAACAATAACTAATAATAAAATAGAACAATAATAACAATAGACCCTAATATATCATGGTGAGAAGATTTGTTCTTAGCGTAGATCTTATTAGCTTCATTAAGAGATTAAAAACAATAACTAATAATAAAATAGAACAATAATAACAATAGACCCTAATATATCATGGTGAGAAGATTCGTTCTTAGCGTAGATCTTATTAGCTTTATTAAGAGATTAAAGACAATAACTAATAATAAAATAGAACAATAATAACAATAGAGCCTAATATATCATGGTGAGAATATTCGTTCTTAGCGCAGATCTTATTAGCTTCATTAAGAGATTAAAAACAATAACTAATAATAAAATAGAACAATAATAACAATAGACCCTAATATATCATGGTGAGAATATTCGTTCTTAGCGTAGATCTTATTAGCTTCATTAAGAGAATGAAAACAATAACTAATAATAAAATAGAACAATAATAACAATAGACCCTAATATATCATGGTGAGAATATTCGTTCTTAGCGTAGATCTTATTAGCTTCATTAAGAGATTAAAAACAATAACTAATAATAAAATAGAACAATAATAACAATAGACCCTAATATATCATGGTGAGAATATTCGTTCTTAGCGTAGATCTTATTAGCTTCATTAAGAGAATGAAAACAATAACTAATAATAAAATAGAACAATAATAACAATAGAGCCTAATATATCATGGTGAGAAGATTCGTTCTTATCGTAGATCTTATTAGCTTCATTAAGAGATTAAAAACAATAACTAATAATAAAATAGAACAATAATAACAATAGACCCTAATATATCATGGTGAGAAGATTCGTTCTTAGCGTAGATCTTATTAGCTTCATTAAGAGATTAAAGACAATAACTAATAATAAAATAGAACAATAATAACAATAGACCCTAATATATCATGGTGAGAATATTCGTTCGTAGCGTAGATCTTATTAGCTTCATTAAGAGAATGAAAACAATAACTAATAATAAAATAGAACAATAATAACAATAGACCCTAATATATCATGGTGAGAAGATTCGTTCTTAGCGTAGATCTTATTAGCTTCATTAAGAGATTAAAAACAATAACTAATAATAAAATAGAACAATAATAACAATAGACCCTAATATATCATGGTGAGAAGATTCGTTCTTAGCGTAGATCTTATTAGCTTCATTAAGAGATTAAAGACAATAACTAATATTAAAATAGAACAATAATAACAATAGACCCTAATATATCATGGTGAGAAGATTCGTTCTTAGCGTAGATCTTATTAGCTTCATTAAGAGATTAAAAACAATAACTAATAATAAAATAGAACAATAATAACAATAGACACTAATATATCATGGTGAGAATATTCGTTCTTAGCGTAGATCTTATTTGCTTCATTAAGAGAATGAAAACAATAACTAATAATAAAATAGAACAATAATAACAATAGACCCTAATATATCACGGTGAGAAGATTCGTTCTTAGCGTAGATCTTATTAGCTTCATTAAGAGATTAAAAACAATAACTAATAATAAAATAGAACAATAATAACAATAGACCCTAATATATCATGGTGAGAAGATTCGTTCTTAGCGTAGATCTTATTAGCTTCATTAAGAGATTAAAGACAATAACTAATATTAAAATAGAACAATAATAACAATAGACCCTAATATATCATGGTGAGAATATTCGTTCTTAGCGTAGATCTTATTAGCTTCATTAAGAGTTTAAATACAATAACTAATAATAAAATAGAACAATAATAACAATAGACCCTAATATATCATGGTGAGAATATTCGTTCTTAGCGTAGATCTTATTAGCTTCATTAAGAGAATGAAAACAATAACTAATAATAAAATAGAACAATAACAATAGACCCTAATATATCATGGTGAGAAGATTCATTCTTAGCGTTGATCTTATTAGCTTCATTAAGAGAATAAAAACAATAACTAATAAGAAAATAGAACAATAATAACAATAGACCCTAATATATCATGGTGAGAATATTCGTTCTTAGCGTAGATCTTATTAGCTTCATTAAGAGATTAAAAACAATAACTAATAATAAAATAGAACAATAATAACAATAGACCCTAATATATCATGGTGAGAAGCTTCGTTCTTAGCGTAGATCTTAATAGCTTCATTAAGAGATTAAAAACAATAACTAATTATAAAATAGAACAATAATAACAATAGACCCTAATATATCATGGTGAGAAGTTTCGTTCTTAGCGTAGATCTTATTAGCTTCATTAAGAGATTAAAAACAATAACTAATAATAAAATAGAACAATAATAACAATAGACCCTAATATATCATGGTGAGAAGCTTCGTTCTTAGCGTAGATCTTATTAGCTTCATTAAGAGATTAAAAACAATAACTAATAATAAAATAGAACAATAATAACAATAGACCCTAATATATCATGGTGAGATGATTCGTTCTTTAGCGTAGATCTTATTAGCTTCATTAAGAGATTAAAGACAATAACTAATAATAAAATAGAACAATAATAACAATAGACCCTAATATATCATGGTGAAAATATTCGTTCTTAGCGTAGATCTTATTAGCTTCATTAAGAGATTAAAAACAATAACGAATAATATAATAGAACAATAATAACAATAGACCCTAACATATGATGGTGAGAAGATTCGTTCTTAGCCTAGATCTTATTAGCTTCATTAAGAGAATAAAAACAATAACTAATAATAAAATAGAACAATAATAACAATAGACCCTAATATATCATGGTGAGAAGATTCGTTCTTAGCGTAGATCTTATTAGCTTCATTAAGAGATTAAAAACAATAACTAATAATAAAATAGAACAATAATAACAATAGACCCTAATATATCATGGTGAGAAGATTCGTTCTTAGCGTAGATCTTATTAGCTTCATTAAGAGAATAAAAACAATAACTAATAATAAAATAGAACAATAATAACAATAGACCCTAATATATCATGGTGAGAAAATTCGTTCTTTAGCGTAGATCTTATTATCTTCATTAAGAGATTAAAAACAATAACTAATAATTAAATAGAACAATAATAACAATAGACCCTAATATATCATGGTGAGAAGTTTCGTTCTTACCGTAGATCTTATTAGCTTCATTAAGAGTTTAAAGGCAATAACTAATAATAAAATAGAGCAATAATAACAATAGACCCTAATATATCATGGTGAGAATATTCTTTCTTAGCGTAGATCTTATTAGCTTCATTAAGAGATTAAAAACAATAACTAATAATAAAATAGAACAATAATAATAATAGACACTAATATATCATGGTGAGAAGATTCGTTCTTAGCGTAGATCTTATTAGCTTCATTAAGAGATTAAAGACAATAACTTATAATAAAATAGAACAATAATAACAATAGACCCTAATATATCATGGTGAGAATATTTGTTCTTAGCGTAGATCTTATTAGCTTCATTAAGAGATTAAAAACAATAACTAATAATAAAATAGAACAATAATAACAATAGACCCTAATATATCATGGTGAGATGATTCGTTCTTAGCGTAAATCTTATTAGCTTCATTAAGAGATTAAAAAAAATAACTAATAATAAAATAGAACAATAATAACAATAGACCCTAATATATCATGGTGAGAAGATTCGTTCTTAGCGTAGATCTTATTAGCTTCATTAAGAGATTAAAAACAATAACTAATAATAAAATAGAACAATAATAACAATAGACCCTAATATATCATGGTGAGAAGATTCGTTCTTAGCGTAGATCTTATTAGCTTCATTAAAAGAATAAAAACAATAACTAATAATAAAATAGAACAATAATAAAAATAGACCCTAATATATCATGGTGAGAAAATTCGTTCTTTAGCGTAGATCTTATTATCTTCATTAAGAGATTAAAAACAATAACTAATAATTAAATAGAACAATAATAACAATAGACCCTAATATATCATGGTGAGAAGTTTCGTTCTTACCGTAGATCTTATTAGCTTCATTAAGAGTTTAAAGACAATAACTAATAAGAAAATAGAGCAATAATAACAATAGACCCTAATATATCATGGTGAGAATATTCTTTCTTAGCGTAGATCTTATTAGCTTCATTAAGTGATTAAAAAGAATAACTAATAATAAAATAGAACAATAATAATAATAGACCCTAATATATCATGGTGAGAAGATTCGTTCTTAGCGTAGATCTTATTAGCTTCATTAAGAGATTAAAGACAATAACTTATAATAAAATAGAACAATAATAACAATAGACCCTAATATATCATGGTGAGAATATTTATTCTTAGCGTAGATCTTATTAGCTTCATTAAGAGATTAAAAACAATAACTAATAATAAAATAGAACAATAATAACAATAGACCCTAATATATCATGGTGAGATGATTCGTTCTTAGCGTAAATCTTATTAGCTTCATTAAGAGATTAAAAAAAATAACTAATAATAAAATAGAACAATAATATCAATAGACCCTAATATATCATGGTGAGAAGATTCGTTCTTAGCGTAGATCTTATTAGCTTCATTAAGCGATTAAAAACAATAACTAATAATAAAATAGAACAATAATAACAATAGACCCTAATATATCATGGTGAGAAGTTTCGTTCTTACCGTAGATCTTATTAGCTTCATTAAGAGATTAAAGACAATAACTAATAATAAAATAGAACAATAATAACAATAGACCCTAATATATCATGGTGAGAATATTCGTTCTTACCGTAGATCTTATTAGCTTCATTCAGAGATTAAAAACAATAACTAATAATAAAATAGAACAATAATAACAATAGACTCTAATATATCATGGTGAGAAGTTTCGTTCTTACCGTAGAAATTATTAGCTTCATTAAGAGATTAAAAACAATAACTAATCATAAAATAGAACAATAATAACAATAGACCCTAATATATCATGGTGAGAAGTTTCGTTCTTAGCGTAGATCTTATTAGGTTCATTAAGAGATTAAAAACAATAACTAATACTAAAATAGAACAAAAATAACAATAGACCCTAATATATCATGGTGAGAAGTTTTGTTCTTACCGTAGATCTTATTCGCTTCATTAAGAGATTAAAAACAATAACTAATAATAAAATAGAAAAATAATAACAATAGACCCTAATATATCTCGGTGAGAATATTCGTTCTTAGCGTAGATCTTATTAGCTTCATTAAGAGATTAAAAACAATAACTAATAATAAAATAGAAATATAATAACAATAGACCCTAATATATCATGGTGAGAATATTTGTTCTTAGCGTAGATCTTATTAGCTTCATTAAGAGATTAAAAACAATAACTAATAATAAAATAGAACAATAATAACAATAGACCCTAATATATCATGGTGAGATGATTCGTTCTTAGCGTAAATCTTATTAGCTTCATTAAGAGATTAAAAAAAATAACTAATAATAAAAT
Organism: Acanthosepion lycidas; assembly: GCA_963932145.1. NCBI lineage: Eukaryota > Metazoa > Mollusca > Cephalopoda > Sepiida > Sepiidae > Acanthosepion > Acanthosepion lycidas. Next base: position 14,448,133 of record OZ010573.1, read on the forward strand.
AGAACAATAATAACAATAGACCCTAATATATCATGGTGAGAAGATTCGTTCTTAGCGTAGATCTTATTAGCTTCATTAAGAGATTAAAAACAATAACTAATAATAAAATAGAACAATAATAACAATAGACCCTAATATATCATGGTGAGAAGATTCGTTCTTAGCGTAGATCTTATTAGCTTCATTAAAAGAATAAAAACAATAACTAATAATAAAATAGAACAATAATAAAAATAGACCCTAATATATCATGGTGAGAAAATTCGTTCTTTAGCGTAGATCTTATTATCTTCATTAAGAGATTAAAAACAATAACTAATAATTAAATAGAACAATAATAACAATAGACCCTAATATATCATGGTGAGAAGTTTCGTTCTTACCGTAGATCTTATTAGCTTCATTAAGAGTTTAAAGACAATAACTAATAAGAAAATAGAGCAATAATAACAATAGACCCTAATATATCATGGTGAGAATATTCTTTCTTAGCGTAGATCTTATTAGCTTCATTAAGTGATTAAAAACAATAACTAATAATAAAATAGAACAATAATAATAATAGACCCTAATATATCATGGTGAGAAGATTCGTTCTTAGCGTAGATCTTATTAGCTTCATTAAGAGATTAAAGACAATAACTTATAATAAAATAGAACAATAATAACAATAGACCCTAATATATCATGGTGAGAATATTTATTCTTAGCGTAGATCTTATTAGCTTCATTAAGAGATTAAAAACAATAACTAATAATAAAATAGAACAATAATAACAATAGACCCTAATATATCATGGTGAGATGATTCGTTCTTAGCGTAAATCTTATTAGCTTCATTAAGAGATTAAAAAAAATAACTAATAATAAAATAGAACAATAATATCAATAGACCCTAATATATCATGGTGAGAAGATTCGTTCTTAGCGTAGATCTTATTAGCTTCATTAAGCGATTAAAAACAATAACTAATAATAAAATAGAACAATAATAACAATAGACCCTAATATATCATGGTGAGAAGTTTCGTTCTTACCGTAGATCTTATTAGCTTCATTAAGAGATTAAAGACAATAACTAATAATAAAATAGAACAATAATAACAATAGACCCTAATATATCATGGTGAGAATATTCGTTCTTACCGTAGATCTTATTAGCTTCATTCAGAGATTAAAAACAATAACTAATAATAAAATAGAACAATAATAACAATAGACTCTAATATATCATGGTGAGAAGTTTCGTTCTTACCGTAGAAATTATTAGCTTCATTAAGAGATTAAAAACAATAACTAATCATAAAATAGAACAATAATAACAATAGACCCTAATATATCATGGTGAGAAATTTCGTTCTTAGCGTAGATCTTATTAGGTTCATTAAGAGATTAAAAACAATAACTAATACTAAAATAGAACAAAAATAACAATAGACCCTAATATATCATGGTGAGAAGTTTTGTTCTTACCGTAGATCTTATTCGCTTCATTAAGAGATTAAAAACAATAACTAATAATAAAATAGAAAAATAATAACAATAGACCCTAATATATCTCGGTGAGAATATTCGTTCTTAGCGTAGATCTTATTAGCTTCATTAAGAGATTAAAAACAATAACTAATAATAAAATAGAAATATAATAACAATAGACCCTAATATATCATGGCGAGAATATTCGTTCTTAGCGTAGATCTTATTAGCTTCATTATGAGAATAAAAACAATAACTAATAATAAAATAGAAATATAATAACAATAGACCCTAATATATCATGGCGAGAAGATTCGTTCTTAGCGTAGATCTTATTAGCTTCATTATGAGAATAAAAACAATAACTAATAATAAAATAGAACAATAATAACAATAGACTCTAATATATCATGGTGAGAACATTCGTTCTTTAGCGTAGATCTTATTAGCTTCATTAAGAGATTAAAAACAATAACGAATAATAAAATAGAACAATAATAACAATAGACCCTAATATATCATAGTGAGAAGTTTCGTTCTTACCGTAGATCTTATTAGCTTCATTAAGAGATTAAAAACAATAACTAATAATAAAATAGAACAATAATATTAATAGACCCTAATATATCATGGTGAGAAGTTTCGTTCTTGCCGTAGATCTTATTAGCTTCATTAAGAGATTAAAAACAATAACTAATAATAAAATAGAATAATAATAACAATAGACCCTAATATATCATGGTGAGAATATTCTTTCTTAGCGTAGATCTTATTAGCTTCATTAAGAGATTAAAAACAATAACTAATAATAAAATAGAACAATAATAATAATAGACCCTAATATATCATGGTGAGAAGATTCGTTCTTAGCGTAGATCTTATTAGCTTCATTAAGAGATTAAAAACAATAACTAATAATAAAATAGAACAATAATAACAATAGACCCTAATATATCATGGTGAGAAGATTCGTTCTTAGCGTAGATCTTATTAGCTTCATTAAGAGATTAAAGACAATAACTTATAATAAAATAGAACAATAATAACAATAGACCCTAATATATCATGGTGAGAATATTTGTTCTTAGTGTAGATCTTATTAGCTTCATTAAGATATTAAAAACAATAACTAATAATAAAATAGAACAATAATAACAATAGACCCTAATATATCATGGTGAGAAGATTCGTTCTTAGCGTAGATCTTATTAGCTTCATTAAGAGATTAAAAAAAATAACTAATAATAAAATAGAACAATAATAACAATAGACCCTAATATATCATGTTAAGAAGATTCGTTCTTAGCGTAGATCTTATTATCTTCATTAAGAGATTAAAAACAATAACTAATAATAAAATAGGACAATAATAACAATAGACCCTAATATATCATGGTGAGAATATTCGTTCTTAGCGTAGATCTTATTAGCTTCATTAAGAGATTAAAGACAATAACTAATAATAAAATAGAACAATAATAACAATAGACCCTAATATATCATGGTGAGAATATTTGTTCTTAGCGTAGATCTCATTAGCTTCATTAAGAGATTAAAAACAATAACTAATAATAAAACAGAACAATAATAACAATAGACCCTAATATATCATGGTGAGAAGATTCGTTTTTAGTGTAGATCTTATTAGCTTCATTAAGTGTTTAAAAACAAAAAACTAATAATAAAATAGAACAATAATAACAATAGACCCTAATATATCATGGTGAGAAGATTCGTTCTTAGCGTAGATCTTATTAGCTTCATTAAGAGATTAAAAAAAATAACTAATAATAAAATAGAACAATAATAACAATAGACCCTAATATATCATGTTGAGAAGATTCGTTCTTAGCGTAGATCTTATTATCTTCATTAAGAGATTAAAAACAATAACTAATAATAAAATAGGACAATAATAACAATAGACCCTAATATATCATGGTGAGAATATTCGTTCTTAGCGTAGATCTTATTAGTTTCATTAAGAGATTAAAGACAATAACTAATAATAAAATAGAACAATAATAACAATAGACCCTAATATATCATGGTGAGAATATTTGTTCTTAGCGTAGATCTTATAAGCTTCATTAAGAGATTAAAAACAATAACTAATAATAAAACAGAACAATAATAACAATAGACCCTAATATATCATGGTGAGAAGATTCGTTTTTAGTGTAGATCTTATTAGCTTCATTAAGTGTTTAAAAACAATAACTAATAATAAAATAGAACAATAATAACAATAGACCCTAATATATCATGGTGAGAAGATTCGTTCTTAGCGTAGATCTTATTAGCTTCATTAAGAGATTAAAAACAATAACTAATAATAAAATAGAACAATAAAAACAATAGACCCTAATATATCATGGTGAGAAAATTCGTTCTTTAGCGTAGATCTTATTATCTTCATTAAGAGATTAAAAACAATAACTAATAATTAAATAGAACAATAAAAACAATAGACCCTAATATAACATGGTGAGAAGTTTCGTTCTTACCGTAGATCTTATTAGCTTCATTAAGAGATTAAAGACAATAAGTAATAATAAAATAGAGCAATAATAACAATAGACCCTAATATATCATGGTGAGAATATTCTTTCTTCGCGTAGATCTTATTAGCTTCATTAAGAGATTAAAAACAATAACTAATAATAAAATAGAACAATAATAATAATAGACCCTAATATATCATGGTGAGAAGATTCGTTCTTAGCGTAGATCTTATTAGCTTCATTAAGAGATTAAAGACAATAACTTATAATAAAATAGAGCAATAATAACAATAGACCCTAATATATCATGGTGAGAATATTTGTTCTTAGTGGAGATCTTATTAGCTTCATTAAGATAATAAATAAAATAACTAATAATAAAATAGAACAATAATAACAATAGACCCTAATATATCATGGTGAGAAGATTCGTTCTTAGCGTAGATCTTATTAGCTTCATTAAGAGATTAAAAAAAATAACTAATAATAAAATAGAACAATAATAACAATAGACCCTAATATATCATGGTGAGAAGATTCGTTCTTAGCGTAGATCTTATTATCTTCATTAAGAGATTAAAAACAATAACTAATAATAAAATAGGACAATAATAACAATAGACCCTAATATATCATGGTGAGAATATTCGTTCTTAGCGTAGATCTTATTAGCTTCATTAAGAGATTAAAGACAATAACTAATAATAAAATAGAACAATAATAACAATAGACCCTAATATATCATGGTGAGAATATTTGTTCTTAGCGTAGATCTTATTAGCTTCATTAAGAGATTAAAAACAATAACTAATAATAAAATAGAACAATAATAACAATAGACCATAATATATCATGGTGAGAAGATTCGTTATTAGTGTAGATCTTATTAGCTTCATTAAGAGTTTAAAAACAATAACTAATAATAAAATAGAACAATAATAACAATAGACCCTAATATATCATGGTGAAAATATTCGTTCTTAGCGTAGATCTTATTAGCTTCATTAAGAGATTAAAAACAATAACGAATAATATAATAGAACAATAATAACAATAGACCCTAACATATGATGGTGAGAAGATTCGTTCTTAGCGTAGATCTTATTAGCTTCATTAAGAGAATAAAAACAATAACTAATAATAAAATAGAACAATAATAACAATAGACCCTAATATATCATGGTGAGAAGATTCGTTCTTAGCGTAGATCTTATTAGCTTCATTAAGAGAATAAAAACAATAACTAATAATAAAATAGAACAATAATAACAATAGACCCTAATATATCATGGTGAGAAAATTCGTTCTTTAGCGTAGATCTTATTATCTTCATTAAGAGATTAAAAACAATAACTAATAATTAAATAGAACAATAATAACAATAGACCCTAATATATCATGGTGAGAAGTTTCGTTCTTACCGTAGATCTTATTAGCTTCATTAAGAGATTAAAGACAATAACTAATAATAAAATAGAGCAATAATAACAATAGACCCTAATATATCATGGTGAGAATATTCTTTCTTAGTGTAGATCTTATTAGCTTCATTAAGATATTAAAAACAATAACTAATAATAAAATAGAACAATAATAACAATAGACCCTAATATATCATGGTGAGAAGTTTCGTTCTTACCGTAGATCTTATTAGCTTCATTAAGAGAATAAAAACAATAACTAATAATAAAATAGAACAATAATAACAATAGACCCTAATATATCATGGTGAGAAAATTCTTTATTAGTGTAGATCTTATTAGCTTCATTAAGAGTTTAAAAACAATAACTAATAATAAAATAGGACAATAATAACAATAGACCCTAATATATCATGGTGAGAAAATTCGTTCTTTAGCGTAGATCTTATTATCTTCATTAAGAGATTAAAAACAATAACTAATAATTAAATAGAACAATAATAACAATAGACCCTAATATATCATGGTGAGAAGTTTCGTTCTTACCGTAGATCTTATTAGCTTCATTAAGAGATTAAAGACAATAACTAATAATAAAATAGAGCAATAATAACAATAGACCCTAATATATCATGGTGAGAATATTCTTTCTTAGCGTAGATCTTATTAGCTTCATTAAGAGATTAAAAACAATAACTAATAATAAAATAGTACAATAATAATAATAGACCCTAATATATCATGGTGAGAAGATTCGTTCTTAGCGTAGATCTTATTAGCGTCATTAAGAGATTAAAGACAATAACTTATAATAAAATAGAACAATAGTAACAATAGACCCTAATATATTATGGTGAGAATATTTGTTCTTAGTGTAGATCTTATTAGCTTCATTAAGATATTAAAAACAATAACTAATAATAAAATAGAACAATAATAACAATAGACCCTAATATATCATGGTGAGAAGATTCGTTCTTAGCGTAGATCTTATTAGCTTCATTAAGAGATTAAAAAAAATAACTAATAATAAAATAGAACAATAATAACAATAGACCCTAATATATCATGGTGAGAAGATTCGTTCTTAGCGTAGATCTTATTATCTTCATTAAGAGATTAAAAACAATAACTAATAATAAAATAGGACAATAATAACAATAGACCCTAATATATCATGGTGAGAATATTCGTTCTTAGCGTAGATCTTATTAGCTTCATTAAGAGATTAAAGACAATAACTAATAATAAAATAGAACAATAATAACAATAGACCCTAATATATCATGGTGAGAATATTTGTTCTTAGCGTAGATCTTATTAGCTTCATTAAGAGATTAAAAACAATAACTAATAATAAAATAGAACAATAATAACAATAGACCCTAATATATCATGGTGAGAAGATTTGTTATTAGTGTAGATCTTATTAGCTTCATTAAGAGTTTAAAAACAATAACTAATAATAAAATAGAACAATAATAACAATAGACCCTAATATATCATGGTGAAAATATTCGTTCTTAGCGTAGATCTTATTAGCTTCATTAAGAGATTAAAAACAATAACGAATAATATACTAGAACAATAATAACAATAGACCCTAACATATGATGGTGAGAAGATTCGTTCTTAGCCTAGATCTTATTAGCTTCATTAAGAGAATAAAAACAATAACTAATAATAAAATAGAACAATAATAACAATAGACCCTAATATATCATGGTGAGAAGATTCGTTCTTAGCGTAGATCTTATTAGCTTCATTAAGAGATTAAAAACAATAACTAATAATAAAATAGAACAATAATAACAATAGACCCTAATATATCATGGTGAGAAGATTCGTTCTTAGCGTAGATCTTATTAGCTTCATTAAGAGAATAAAAACAATAACTAATAATAAAATAGAACAATAATAACAATAGACCCTAATATATCATGGTGAGAAAATTCTTTATTAGTGTAGATCTTATTAGCTTCATTAAGAGTTTAAAAACAATAACTAATAATAAAATAGAACAATAATAACAATAGACCCTAATATATCATGGTGAGAATATTCTTTCTTAGCGTAGATCTTATTAGCTTCATTAAGAGATTAAAAACAATAACTAATAATAAAATAGAACAATAATAACAATAGACCCTAATATATCATGGTGAGAATATTAGTTCTTAGCGTAGATCTTATTAGCTTCATTAAGAGATTAAAGACAATAACTAATAATAAAATAGAACAATAATAACAATAGACCTTAATATATCATGGTGAGAATATTTGTTCTTAGCGTAGATCTTATTAGCTTCATTAAGAGATTAAAAACAATAACTAATAATAAAATAGAACAATAATAACAATAGACCCTAATATATCATGGTGAGAAGATTCGTTATTAGTGTAGATCTTATTAGCTTCATTAAGAGTTTAAAAACAATAACTAATAATAAAATAGAACAATAATAACAATAGACCCTAATATATCATGGTGAAAATATTCGTTCTTAGCGTAGATCTTATTAGCTTAATTAAGAGATTAAAAACAATAACGAATAATATAATAGAACAATAATAACAATAGACCCTAACATATGACGGTGAGAAGATTCGTTCTTAGCCTAGATCTTATTAGCTTCATTAAGAGAATAAAAACCATAACTAATAATAAAATAGAACAATAATAACAATAGACCCTAATATATCATGGTGAGAAGATTCGTTCTTAGCGTAGATCTTATTAGCTTCATTAAGAGATTAAAAACAATAACTAATAATAAAATAGAACAATAATAACAATAGACCCTAATATATCATGGTGAGAAGATTCGTTCTTAGCGTAGTTATTATTAGCTTCATTAAGAGAATAAAAACAATAACTAATAATAAAATAGAACAATAATAACAATAGACCCTAATATATCATGGTGAGAAAATTCGTTCTTTAGCGTAGATCTTATTATCTTCATTAAGAGATTAAAAACAATAACTAATAATTAAATAGAACAATAATAACAATAGACCCTAATATATCATGGTGAGAAGTTTCGTTCTTACCGTAGATCTTATTAGCTTCATTAAGAGTTTAAAGACAATAACTAATAATAAAATAGAGCAATAATAACAACAGACCCTAATATATCATGGTGAGAATATTCTTTCTTAGCGTAGATCTTATTAGCTTCATTAAGAGATTAAAAACAATAATTAATAATAAAATAGAACAATAATAATAATAGACCCTAATATATCATGGTGAGAATATTCGTTCTTAGCGTAGATCTTATTAGCTTCATTAAGAGATTAAAGACAATAACTAATAATAAAATAGAACAATAATAACAATAGACCCTAACATATGATGGTGAGAAGATTCGTTCTTAGCCTAGATCTTATTAGCTTCATTAAGAGAATAAAAACAATAACTAATAATAAAATAGAACAATAATAACAATAGACCCTAATATATCATGGTGAGAAGATTCGTTCTTAGCGTAGATCTTATTAGCTTCATTAAGAGATTAAAAACAATAACTAATAATAAAATAGAACAATAATAACAATAGACCCTAATATATCATGGTGAGAAGATTCGTTCTTAGCGTAGATCTTATTAGCTTCATTAAGAGAATAAAAACAATAACTAATAATAAAATAGAACAATAATAACAATAGACCCTAATATATCATGGTGAGAAAATTCTATATTAGTGTAGATCTTATTAGCTTCATTAAGAGTTTAAAAACAATAACTAATAATAAAATAGAACAATAATAACAATAGACCCTAATATATCATGGTGAGAATATTCTTTCTTAGCGTAGATCTTATTAGCTTCATTAAGAGATTAAAAACAATAACTAATAATAAAATAGAACAATAATAATAATAGACCCTAATATATCATGGTGAGAAGATTCGTTCTTAGCGTAGATCTTATTAGCTTCATTAAGAGATTAAAGACAATAACTTATAATAAAATAGAACAATAATAACAATAGACCCTAATATATCATGGTGAGAATATTTGTTCTTAGTGTAGATCTTATTAGCTTCATTAAGATATTAAAAACAATAACTAATAATAAAATAGAACAATAATAACAATAGACCCTAATATATCATGGTGAGAATATTCGTTCTTAGCGTAGATCTTATTAGCTTCATTAAGAGATTAAAGACAATAACTAATAATAAAATAGAACAATAATAACAATAGACCCTAATATATCATGGTGAGAATATTTGTTCTTAGCGTAGATCTTATTAGCTTCATTAAGAGATTAAAAACAATAACTAATAATAAAATAGAACAATAATAACAATAGACCCTAATATATCATGGTGAGAAGATTCGTTATTAGTGTAGATCTTATTAGCTTCATTAAGAGTTTAAAAACAATAACTAATAATAAAATAGAACAATAATAACAATAGACCCTAATATATCATGGTGAAAATATTCGTTCTTAGCGTAGATCTTATTAGCTTCATTAAGAGATTAAAAACAATAACGAATAATATAATAGAACAATAATAACAATAGACCCTAACATATGATGGTGAGAAGATTCGTTCTTAGCCTAGATCTTATTAGCTTCATTAAGAGAATAAAAACAATAACTAATAATAAAATAGAACAATAATAACAATAGACCCTAATATATCATGGTGAGAAGATTCGTTCTTAGCGTAGATCTTATTAGCTTCATTAAGAGATTAAAAACAATAACTAATAATAAAATAGAACAATAATAACAATAGACCCTAATATATCATGGTGAGAAGATTCGTTCTTAGCGTAGATATTATTAGCTTCATTAAGAGAATAAAAACAATAACTAATAATAAAATAGAACAATAATAACAATAGACCCTAATATATCATGGTGAGAAAATTCGTTCTTTAGCGTAGATCTTATTATCTTCATTAAGAGATTAAAAACAATAACTAATAATTAAATATAACAATAATAACAATAGACCCTAATATATCATGGTGAGAAGTTTCGTTCTTACCGTAGATCTTATTAGCTTCATTAAGAGTTTAAAGACAATAACTAATAATAAAATAGAACAATAATAACAATAGACCCTAATATATCATGGTGAGAAGATTCGTTATTAGTGTAGATCTTATTAGCTTCATTAAGAGTTTAAAAACAATAACTAATAATAAAATAGAACAATAATAACAATAGACCCTAATATATCATGGTGAAAATATTCGTTCTTAGCGTAGATCCTATTAGCTTCATTAAGAGATTAAAAACAATAACGAATAATATAATAGAACAATAATAACAATAGACCCTAACATATGATGGTGAGAAGATTCGTTCTTAGCCTAGATCTTATTAGCTTCATTAAGAGAATAAAAACAATAACTAATAATAAAATAGAACAATAATAACAATAGACCCTAATATATCATGGTGAGAAGATTCGTTCTTAGCGTAGATCTTATTAGCTTCATTAAGAGATTAAAAACAATAACTAATAATAAAATAGAACAATAATAACAATAGACCCTAATATATCATGGTGAGAAGATTCGTTCTTAGCGTAGATATTATTAGCTTCATTAAGAGAATAAAAACAATAACTAATAATAAAATAGAACAATAATAACAATAGACCCTAATATATCATGGTGAGAAAATTCGTTCTTTAGCGTAGATCTTATTATCTTCATTAAGAGATTAAAAACAATAACTAATAATTAAATAGAACAATAATAACAATAGACCCTAATATATCATGGTGAGAAGTTTCGTTCTTACCGTAGATCTTATTAGCTTCATTAAGAGTTTAAAGACAATAACTAATAATAAAATAGAGCAATAATAACAACAGATCCTAATATATCATGGTGAGAATATTCTTTCTTAGCGTAGATCTTATTAGCTTCATTAAGAGATTAAAAACAATAATTGATAATAAAATAGAACAATAATAATAATAGACCCTAATATATCATGGTGAGAATATTCGTTCTTAGCGTAGATCTTATTAGCTTCATTAAGAGATTAAAAACAATAACTAATAATAAAATAGAACAATAATAACAATAGACCCTAATATATCATGTTGAGAATATTAGTTCTTAGCGTAGATCTTATTAGCTTCATTAAGAGATTAAAAACAATAACTAATAATAAAATAGAACAATAATAACAATAGACCCTAATATATCATGGTGAGAAGATTTGTTATTAGTGTAGATCTTATTAGCTTCATTAAGAGTTTAAAAACAATAACTAATAATAAAATAGAACAATAATAACAATAGACCCTAATATATCATGGTGAGAATATTCGTTCTTAGCGTAGATCTTATTAGCTTCATTAAGAGATTAAAAACAATAACGAATAATATAATAGAACAATAATAACAATAGACCCTAACATATGATGGTGAGAAGATTCGTTCTTAGCCTAGATCTTACTAGCTTCATTAAGAGAATAAAAACAATAACTAATAATAAAATAGAACAATAATAACAATAGACCCTAATATATCATGGTGAGAAGATTCGTTCTTAGCGTAGATCTTATTAGCTTCATTAAGAGATTAAAAACAATAACTAATAATAAAATAGAACAATAATAACAATAGACCCTAATATATCATGGTGAGAAGATTCGTTCTTAGCGTAGATCTTATTAGCTTCATTAAGAGAATAAAAACAATAACTAATAATAAAATAGAACAATAATAACAATAGACCCTAATATATCATGGTGAGAAAATTCTTTATTAGTGTAGATCTTATTAGCTTCATTAAGAGTTTAAAAACAATAACTAATAATAAAATAGAACAATAATAACAATAGACCCTAATATATCATGGTGAGAATATTCTTTCTTAGCCTAGATCTTATTAGCTTCTTTAAGAGATTAAAAACAATAACTAATAATAAAATAGAACAATAATAATAATAGACCCTAATATATCATGGTGAGAAGATTCGTTCTTAGCGTAGATCTTATTAGCTTCATTAAGAGATTAAAGACAATAACTTATAATAAAATAGAACAATAATAACAATAGACCCTAATATATCATGGTGAGAATATTTGTTCTTAGTGTAGATCTTATTAGCTTCATTAAGATATTAAAAACAATAACTAATAATAAAATAGAACAATAATAACAATAGACCCTAATATATCATGGTGAGAAAATTCGTTCTTAGCGTAGATCTTATTAGCTTCATTAAGAGATTAAAGACAATAACTAATAATAAAATAGAACAATAATAACAATAGACCCTAATATATCATGGTGAGAATATTTGTTCTTAGCGTAGATCTTATTAGCTTCATTAAGAGATTAAAAACAATAACTAATAATAAAATAGAACAATGATAACAATAGATCCTAATATATCATGGTGAGAAGATTCGTTATTAGTGTAGATCTTATTAGCTTCATTAAGAGTTTAAAAACAATAACTAATAATAAAATAGAACAATAATAACAATAGACCCTAATATATCATGGTGAAAATATTCGTTCTTAGCGTAGATCTTATTAGCTTCATTAAGAGATTAAAAACAATAACGAATAATATAATAGAACAATAATAACAATAGACCCTAACATATGATGGTGAGAAGATTCGTTCTTAGCCTAGATCTTATTAGCTTCTTTAAGAGATTAAAAACAATAACTAATAATAAAATAGAACAATAATAACAATAGACCCTAATATATCATGGTGAGAATATTCTTTCTTAGCGTAGATCTTATTAGCTTCATTAAGAGATTAAAAACAATAATTAATAATAAAATAGAACAATAATAATAATAGACCCTAATATATCATGGTGAGAATATTCGTTCTTAGCGTAGATCTTATTAGCTTCATTAAGAGATTAAAGACAATAACTAATAATAAAATAGAACAATAATAACAATAGACCCTAATATATCATGGTGAGAATATTTGTTCTTAGCGTAGATCTTATTAGCTTCATTAAGAGATTAAAAACAATAACGAATAATATAATAGAACAATAATAACAATAGACCCTAACATATGATGGTGAGAAGATTCGTTCTTAGCCTAGATCTTATTAGCTTCATTAAGAGAATAAAAACAATAACTAATAATAAAATAGAACAATAATAACAATAGACACTAATATATCATGGTGAGAAGATTCGTTCTTAGCGTAGATCTTATTAGCTTCATTAAGAGATTAAAAACAATAACTAATAATAAAATAGAACAATAATAACAATAGACCCTAATATATCATGGTGAGAAGATTCGTTCTTAGCGTAGATCTTATTAGCTTCATTAAGAGAATAAAAACAATAACTAATAATAAAATAGAACAATAATAACAATAGACCCTAATATATCATGGTGAGAAAATTCGTTCTTTAGCGTAGATCTTATTATCTTCATTAAGAGATTAAAAACAATAACTAATAATTAAATAGAACAATAATAACAATAGACCCTAATATATCATGGTGAGAAGTTTCGTTCTTACCGTAGATCTTATTAGCTTCATTAAGAGTTTAAAGACAATAACTAATAGTAAAATAGAGCAATAATAACAACAGACCCTAATATATCATGGTGAGAATATTCTTTCTTAGTGTAGATCTTATTAGCTTCATTAAGAGATTAAAAACAATAATTACTAATAAAATAGAACAATAATAATAATAGACCCTAATATATCATGGTGAGAAGATTCGTTCTTAGCGTAGATCTTATTAGCTTCATTAAGAGATTAAAGACAATAACTTATAATAAAATAGAACAATAATAACAATAGACCCTAATATATCATGGTGAGAATATTTGTTCTTAGCGTAGATCTTATTAGCTTCATTAAGAGATTAAAAACAATAACTAATAATAAAATAGAACAATAATAACAATAGACCCTAATATATCATGGTGAGATGATTCGTTCTTAGCGTAAATCTTATTAGCTTCATTAAGAGATTAAAAAAAATAACTAATAATAAAATAGAACAATAATAACAATAGACCCTAATATATCATGGTGAGAAGATTCGTTCTTAGCGTAGATCTTATTAGCTTCATTAAGAGATTAAAAACAATAACTAATAATAAAATAGAACAATAATAACAATAGACCCTAATATATCATGGTGAGAAGATTCGTTCTTAGCGTAGATCTTATTAGCTTCATTAAGAGATTAAAGACAATAACTAATAATAAAATAGAACAATAATAACAATAGAGCCTAATATATCATGGTGAGAATATTCGTTCTTAGCGCAGATCTTATTAGCTTCATTAAGAGATTAAAAACAATAACTAATAATAAAATAGAACAATAATAACAATAGACCCTAATATATCATGGTGAGAATATTCGTTCTTAGCGTAGATCTTATTAGCTTCATTAAGAGAATGAAAACAATAACTAATAATAAAATAGAACAATAATAACAATAGACCCTAATATATCATGGTGAGAATATTCGTTCTTAGCGTAGATCTTATTAGCTTCATTAAGAGATTAAAAACAATAACTAATAATAAAATAGAACAATAATAACAATAGACCCTAATATATCATGGTGAGAATATTCGTTCTTAGCGTAGATCTTATTAGCTTCATTAAGAGAATGAAAACAATAACTAATAATAAAATAGAACAATAATAACAATAGACCCTAATATATCATGGTGAGAAGATTCGTTCTTAGCGTAGATCTTATTAGCTTCATTAAGAGATTAAAAACAATAACTAATAATAAAATAGAACAATAATAACAATAGACCCTAATATATCATGTGAGAAGATTCGTTCTTAGCGTAGATCTTATTAGCTTCATTAAGAGATTAAAGACAATAACTAATAATAAAATAGAACAATAATAACAATAGACCCTAATATATCATGGTGAGAATATTCGTTCTTAGCGTAGATCTTATTAGCTTCATTAAGATAAAAACAATAACTAATAATAAATTAGAACAATAATAACAATAGACCATAATATATCATGGTGAGAAGATTCGTTCTTAGCGTAGATCTTATTAGCTTCATTAAGAGATTAAAAACAATAACTAATAATAAAATAGAACAATAATAACAATAGACCCTAATATATCATGGTGAGAATATTCGTTCTTAGCGTAGATCTTATTAGCTTCATTAAGAGAATGAAAACAATAACTAATAATAAAATAGAACAATAATAACAATAGACCCTAATATATCATGGTGAGAAAATTCGTTCTTAGCGTAGATCTTATTAGCTTCATTAAGAGATTAAAAACAATAACTAATAATAAAATAGAACAATAATAACAATAGACCCTAATATATCATGGTGAGAAGATTCGTTCTTAGCGTAGATCTTATTAGCTTCATTAAGAGATTAAAGACAATAACTAATATTAAAATAGAACAATAATAACAATAGACCCTAATATATCATGGTGAGAATATTCGTTCTTAGCGTAGATCTTATTAGCTTCATTAAGAGTTTAAAAACAATAACTAATAATAAAATAGAACAATAATAACAATAGACCCTAATATATCATGGTGAGAATATTCGTTCTTAGCGTAGATCTTATTAGCTTCATTAAGAGAATGAAAACAATAACTAATAATAAAATAGAACAATAACAATAGACCCTAATATATCATGGTGAGAAGATTCGTTCTTAGCGTTGATCTTATTAGCTTCATTAAGAGAATAAAAACAATAACTAATAATAAAATAGAACAATAATAACAATAGACCCTAATATATCATGGTGAGAATATTCGTTCTTAGCGTAGATCTTATTAGCTTCATTAAGAGATTAAAAACAATAACTAATAATAAAATAGAACAATAATAACAATAGACCCTAATATATCATGGTGAGAAGCTTTGTTCTTAGCGTAGATCTTAATAGCTTCATTAAGAGATTAAAAACAATAACTAATTATAAAATGGAACAATAATAACAATAGACCCTAATATATCATGGTGAGAAGTTTCGTTCTTAGCGTAGATCTTACTAGCTTCATTAAGAGATTAAAAACAATGACTAATAATAAAATAGAACAATAATAACAATAGACCCTAATATATCATGGTGAGAAGCTTCGTTCTTAGCGTAGATCTTATTAGCTTCATTAAGAGATTAAAAACAATAACTAATAATAAAATAGAACAATAATAACAATAGACCCTAATATATCATGGTGAGAAGATTCGTTCTTAGCGTAGATCTTATTAGCTTCATTAAGAGAATAAAAACAATAACTAATAATAAAATAGAACAATAATAACAATAGACCCTAATATATCATGGTGAGAAAATTCGTTATTAGTGTAGATCTTATTAGCTTCATTAAGAGTTTAAAAACAATAACTAATAATAAAATAGAACAATAATAACAATAGACCCTAATATATCATGGTGAGAATATTCTTTCTTAGCGTAGATCTTATTAGCTTCATTAAGAGATTAAAAACAATAACTAATAATAAAATAGAACAATAATAATAATAGACCCTAATATATCATGGTGAGAAGATTCGTTCTTAGCGTAGATCTTATTAGCTTCATTAAGAGATTAAAGACAATAACTTATAATAAAATAGAACAAGAATAACAATAGACCCTAATATATCATGGTGAGAATATTTGTTCTTAGTGTAGATCTTATTAGCTTCATTAAGATATTAAAAACAATAACTAATAATAAAATAGAACAATAATAACAATAGACCCTAATATATCATGGTGAGAACATTCGTTCTTAGCGTAGATCTTATTAGCTTCATTAAGAGATTAAAGACAATAACTAATAATAAAATAGAACAATAATAACAATAGACCCTAATATATCATGGTGAGAATATTTGTTCTTAGCGTAGATCTTATTAGCTTCATTAAGAGATTAAAAACAATAACTAATAATAAAATAGAACAATAATAACAATAGACCCTAATATATCATGGTGAGAAGATTCGTTATTAGTGTAGATCTTATTAGCTTCATTAAGAGTTTAAAAACAATAACTAATAATAAAATAGAACAATAATAACAATAGACCCTAATATATCATGGTGAAAATATTCGTTCTTAGCGTAGATCTTATTAGCTTCATTAAGAGATTGAAAACAATAACGAATAATATAATAGAACAATAATAACAATAGACCCTAACATATGATGGTGAGAAGATTCGTTCTTAGCCTAGATCTTATTAGCTTCATTAAGAGAATAAAAACAATAACTAATAATAAAATAGAACAATAATAACAATAGACCCTAATATATCATGGTGAGAAGATTCGTTCTTAGCGTAGATCTTATTAGCTTCATTAAGAGATTAAAAACAATAACTAATAATAAAATAGAACAATAATAACAATAGACCCTAATATATCATGGTGAGAAGATTCGTTCTTAGCGTAGATCTTATTAGCTTCATTAAGAGAATAAAAACAATAACTAATAATAAAATAGAACAATAATAACAATAGACCCTAATATATCATGGTGAGAAAATTCGTTCTTTAGCGTAGATCTTATTATCTTCATTAAGAGATTAAAAACAATAACTAATAATTAAATAGAACAATAATAACAATAGACCCTAATATATCATGGTGAGAAGTTTCGTTCTTACCGTAGATCTTATTAGCTTCATTAAGAGTTTAAAGACAATAACTAATAATAAAATAGAGCAATAATAACAACAGACCCTAATATATCATGGTGAGAATATTCTTTCTTAGCGTAGATCTTATTAGCTTCATTAAGAGATTAAAAACAATAATTACTAATAAAATAGAACAATAATAATAATAGACCCTAATATATCATGGTGAGAAGATTCGTTCTTAGCGTAGATCTTATTAGCTTCATTAAGAGATTAAAGACAATAACTTATAATAAAATAGAACAATAATAACAATAGACCCTAATATATCATGGTGAGAATATTTGTTCTTAGCGTAGATCTTATTAGCTTCATTAAGAGATTAAAAACAATAACTAATAATAAAATAGAACAATAATAACAATAGACCCTAATATATCATGGTGAGATGATTCGTTCTTAGCGTAAATCTTATTAGCTTCATTAAGAGATTAAAAAAAATAACTAATCATAAAATAGAACAATAATAACAATAGACCCTAATATATCATGGTGAGAAGATTCGTTCTTAGCGTAGATCTTATTAGCTTCATTAAGAGATTAAAAACAATAACTAATAATAAAATAGAACAATAATAACAATAGACCCTAATATATCATGCTGAGAAGATTCGTTCTTAGCGTAGATCTTATTAGCTTCATTAAGAGATTAAAGACAATAACTAATAATAAAATAGAACAATAATAACAATAGAGCCTAATATATCATGGTGAGAATATTCGTTCTTAGCGCAGATCTTATTAGCTTCATTAAGAGATTAAAAACAATAACTAATAATAAAATAGAACAATAATAACAATAGACCCTAATATATCATGGTGAGAATATTCGTTCTTAGCGTAGATCTTATTAGCTTCATTAAGAGAATGAAAACAATAACTAATAATAAAATAGAACAATAATAACAATAGACCCTAATATATCATGGTGAGAATATTCGTTCTTAGCGTAGATCTTATTAGCTTCATTAAGAGATTAAAAACAATAACTAATAATAAAATAGAACAATAATAACAATAGACCATAATATATCATGGTGAGAAGATTCGTTCTTAGCGTAGATCTTATTAGCTTCATTAAGAGAATGAAAACAATAACTAATAATAAAATAGAACAATAATAACAATAGACCCTAATATATCATGGTGAGAAGATTCGTTCTTAGCGTAGATCTTATTAGCTTCATTAAGAGATTAAAAACAATAACTAATAATAAAATAGAACAATAATAACAATAGACCCTAATATATCATGTGAGAAGATTCGTTCTTAGCGTAGATCTTATTAGCTTCATTAAGAGATTAAAGACAATAACTAATAATAAAATAGAACAATAATAACAATAGACCCTAATATATCATGGTGAGAATATTCGTTCTTAGCGTAGATCTTATTAGCTTCATTAAGATAAAAACAATAACTAATAATAAATTAGAACAATAATAACAATAGACCCTAATATATCATGGTGAGAAGATTCGTTCTTAGCGTAGATCTTATTAGCTTCATTAAGAGATTAAAAACAATAACTAATAATAAAATAGAACAATAATAACAATAGACCCTAATATATCATGGTGAGAATATTCGTTCTTAGCGTAGATCTTATTAGCTTCATTAAGAGAATGAAAACAATAACTAATAATAAAATAGAACAATAATAACAATAGACCCTAATATATCATGGTGAGAAGATTCGTTCTTAGCGTAGATCTTATTAGCTTCATTAAGAGATTAAAAACAATAACTAATAATAAAATAGAACAATAATAACAATAGACCCTAATATATCATGGTGAGAAGATTCGTTCTTAGCGTAGATCTTATTAGCTTCATTAAGAGATTAAAGACAATAACTAATATTAAAATAGAACAATAATAACAACAGACCCTAATATATCATGGTGAGAATATTCGTTCTTAGCGTAGATCTTATTAGCTTCATTAAGAGTTTAAAAACAATAACTAATAATAAAATAGAACAATAATAACAATAGACCCTAATATATCATGGTGAGAATATTCGTTCTTAGCGTAGATCTTATTAGCTTCATTAAGAGAATGAAAACAATAACTAATAATAAAATAGAACAATAAGAATAGACCCTAATATATCATGGTGAGAAGATTCGTTCTTAGCGTTGATCTTATTAGCTTCATTAAGAGAATAAAAACAATAACTAATAATAAAATAGAACAATAATAACAATAGACCCTAATATATCATGGTGAGAATATTCGTTCTTAGCGTAGATCTTATTAGCTTCATTAAGA
Organism: Acanthosepion lycidas; assembly: GCA_963932145.1. Lineage (NCBI taxonomy): Eukaryota > Metazoa > Mollusca > Cephalopoda > Sepiida > Sepiidae > Acanthosepion > Acanthosepion lycidas. The sequence goes on from OZ010573.1 coordinate 14,468,485, forward strand.
GATTAAAAACAATAACTAATAATAAAATAGAACAATAATAACAATAGACCCTAATATATCATGGTGAGAAGCTTTGTTCTTAGCGTAGATCTTAATAGCTTCATTAAGAGATTAAAAACAATAACTAATTATAAAATAGAACAATAATAACAATAGACCCTTATATATCATGGTGAGAAGTTTCGTTCTTAGCGTAGATCTTACTAGCTTCATTAAGAGATTAAAAACAATAACTAATAATAAAATAGAACAATAATAACAATAGACCCTAATATATCATGGTGAGAAGCTTCGTTCTTAGCGTAGATCTTATTAGCTTCATTAAGAGATTAAAAACAATAACTAATAATAAAATAGAACAATAATAACAATAGACCCTAATATATCATGGTGAGATGATTCGTTCTTTAGCGTAGATCTTATTAGCTTCATTAAGAGATTAAAGACAATAACTAATAATAAAACAGAACAATAATAACAATAGACCCTAATATATCATGGTGAGAAGATTCGTTCTTAGCGTAGATTTTATTAGCTTCATTAGGAGATTAAAAACAATAACTAATAATAAAATAGAACAATAATAACAATAGACCCTAATATATCATGGTGAGAATATTCGTTCTTAGTGTAGATCTTATTAGCTTCATTAAGAGATTAAAAACAATAACTAATAATAAAATAGAACAATAATAACAATAGACCCTAATATATCATGGTGAAAATATTCGTTCTTAGCGTAGATCTTATTAGCTTCATTAAGAGATTAAAAACAATAACGAATAATATAATAGAACAATAATAACAATAGACCCTAACATATGATGGTGAGAAGATTCGTTCTTAGCCTAGATCTTATTAGCTTCATTAAGAGAATAAAAACAATAACTAATAATAAAATAGAACAATAATAACAATAGACCCTAATATATCATGGTGAGAAGATTCGTTCTTAGCGTAGATCTTATTAGCTTCATTAAGATATTAAAAACAATAACTAATAATAAAATAGAACAATAATAACAATAGACCTTAATATATCATGGTGAGAAGATTCGTTCTTAGCGTAGATCTTATTAGCTTCATTAAGAGAATAAAAACAATAACTAATAATAAAATAGAACAATAATAACAATAGACCCTAATATATCATGGTGAGAAAATTCGTTCTTTAGCGTAGATCTTATTATCTTCATTAAGAGTTTAAAAACAATAACTAATAATTAAATAGAACAATAATAACAATAGACCCTAATATATCATGGTGAGAAGTTTCGTTCTTACCGTAGATCTTATTAGCTTCATTAAGAGTTTAAAGACAATAACTAATAATAAAATAGAGCAATAATAACAATAGACCCTAATATATCATGGTGAGAATATTCTTTCTTAGCGTAGATCTTATTAGCTTCATTAAGAGATTAAAAACAATAACTAATAATAAAATAGAACAATAATAATAATAGACCCTAATATATCATGGTGAGAAGATTCGTTCTTAGCGTAGATCTTATTAGCTTCATTAAGAGATTAAAGACAATAACTTATAATAAAATAGAAAAATAATAACAATAGACCCTAATATATCATGGTGAGAATATTTGTTCTTAGCGTAGATCTTATTAGCTTCATTAAGAGATTAAAAACAATAACTAATAATAAAATAGAACAATAATAACAATAGACCCTAATATATCATGGTGAGATGATTCGTTCTTAGCGTAAATCTTATTAGCTTCATTAAGAGATTAAAAAAATAACTAATAATAAAATAGAACAATAATAACAATAGACCCTAATATATCATGGTGAGAAGATTCGTTCTTAGCGTAGATCTTATTAGCTTCATTAAGAGATTAAAAACAATAACTAATAATAAAATAGAACAATAATAACAATAGACCCTAATATATCATGGTGAGAAGATTCGTTCTTAGCGTAGATCTTATTAGCTTCATTAAGAGAATAAAAACAATAACTAATAATAAAATAGAACAATAATAACAATAGACCCTAATATATCATGGTGAGAAAATTCGTACTTTAGCGTAGATCTTATTATTTTCATTAAGAGATTAAAAACAATAACTAATAATTAAATAGAACAATAATAACAATAGACCCTAATATATCATGGTGAGAAGTTTCGTTCTTACCGTAGATCTTATTAGCTTCATTAAGAGTTTAAAGACAATAACTAATAATAAAATAGAGCAATAATAACAATAGACCCTAATATATCATGGTGAGAATATTCTTTCTTAGCGTAGATCTTATTAGCTTCATTAAGAGAATGAAAACAATAACTAATAATAAAATAGAACAATAATAACAATAGACCCTAATATATCATGGTGAGAAGATTCGTTCTTAGCGTAGATCTTATTAGCTTCATTAAGAGATTAAAAACAATAACTAATAATAAAATAGAACAATAATAACAATAGACCCTAATATATCATGTGAGAAGATTCGTTCTTAGCGTAGATCTTATTAGCTTCATTAAGAGATTAAAGACAATAACTAATAATAAAATAGAACAATAATAACAATAGACCCTAATATATCATGGTGAGAATATTCGTTCTTAGCGTAGATCTTATTAGCTTCATTAAGATAAAAACAATAACTAATAATAAATTAGAACAATAATAACAATAGACCCTAATATATCATGGTGAGAAGATTCGTTCTTAGCGTAGATCTTATTAGCTTCATTAAGAGATTAAAAACAATAACTAATAATAAAATAGAACAATAATAACAATAGACCCTAATATATCATGGTGAGAATATTCGTTCTTAGCGTAGATCTTATTAGCTTCATTAAGAGAATGAAAACAATAACTAATAATAAAATAGAACAATAATAACAATAGACCCTAATATATCATGGTGAGAAGATTCGTTCTTAGCGTAGATCTTATTAGCTTCATTAAGAGATTAAAAACAATAACTAATAATAAAATAGAACAATAATAACAATAGACCCTAATATATCATGGTGAGAAGATTCGTTCTTAGCGTAGATCTTATTAGCTTCATTAAGAGATTAAAGACAATAACTAATATTAAAATAGAACAATAATAACAATAGACCCTAATATATCATGGTGAGAATATTCGTTCTTAGCGTAGATCTTATTAGCTTCATTAAGAGTTTAAAAACAATAACTAATAATAAAATAGAACAATAATAACAATAGACCCTAATATATCATGGTGAGAATATTCGTTCTTAGCGTAGATCTTATTAGCTTCATTAAGAGAATGAAAACAATAACTAATAATAAAATAGAACAATAACAATAGACCCTAATATATCATGGTGAGAAGATTCGTTCTTAGCGTTGATCTTATTAGCTTCATTAAGAGAATAAAAACAATAACTAATAATAAAATAGAACAATAATAACAATAGACCCTAATATATCATGGTGAGAATATTCGTTCTTAGCGTAGATCTTATTAGCTTCATTAAGAGATTAAAAACAATAACTAATAATAAAATAGAACAATAATAACAATAGACCCTAATATATCATGGTGAGAAGCTTCGTTCTTAGCGTAGATCTTATTAGCTTCATTAAGAGATTAAAAACTATAACTAATTATAAAATAGAACAATAATAACAATAGACCCTAATATATCATGGTGAGAAGATTCGTTCTTAGCGTAGATCTTATTAGCTTCATTAAGAGATTAAAAACAATAACTAATAATAAAATAGAACAATAATAACAATAGACCCTAATATATCATGTGAGAAGATTCGTTCTTAGCGTAGATCTTATTAGCTTCATTAAGAGATTAAAGACAATAACTAATAATAAAATAGAACAATAATAACAATAGACCCTAATATATCATGGTGAGAATATTCGTTCTTAGCGTAGATCTTATTAGCTTCATTAAGATAAAAACAATAACTAATAATAAATTAGAACAATAATAACAATAGACCCTAATATATCATGGTGAGAAGATTCGTTCTTAGCGTAGATCTTATTAGCTTCATTAAGAGATTAAAAACAATAACTAATAATAAAATAGAACAATAATAACAATAGACCCTAATATATCATGGTGAGAATATTCGTTCTTAGCGTAGATCTTATTAGCTTCATTAAGAGAATGAAAACAATAACTAATAATAAAATAGAACAATAATAACAATAGACCCTAATATATCATGGTGAGAAGATTCGTTCTTAGCGTAGATTTTATTAGCTTCATTAAGAGATTAAAAACAATAACTAATAATAAAATAGAACAATAATAACAATAGACCCTAATATATCATGGTGAGAAGATTCGTTCTTAGCGTAGATCTTATTAGCTTCATTAAGAGATTAAAGACAATAACTAATATTAAAATAGAACAATAATAACAATAGACCCTAATATATCATGGTGAGAATATTCGTTCTTAGCGTAGATCTTATTAGCTTCATTAAGAGTTTAAAAACAATAACTAATAATAAAATAGAACAATAATAACAATAGACCCTAATATATCATGGTGAGAATATTCGTTCTTAGCGTAGATCTTATTAGCTTCATTAAGAGAATGAAAACAATAACTAATAATAAAATAGAACAATAACAATAGACCCTAATATATCATGGTGAGAAGATTCGTTCTTAGCGTTGATCTTATTAGCTTCATTAAGAGAATAAAAACAATAACTAATAATAAAATAGAACAATAATAACAATAGACCCTAATATATCATGGTGAGAATATTCGTTCTTAGCGTAGATCTTATTAGCTTCATTAAGAGATTAAAAACAATAACTAATAATAAAATAGAACAATAATAACAATAGACCCTAATATATCATGGTGAGAAGCTTCGTTCTTAGCGTAGATCTTATTAGCTTCATTAAGAGATTAAAAACTATAACTAATTATAAAATAGAACAATAATAACAATAGACCCTAATATATCATGGTGAGAAGATTCGTTCTTAGCGTAGATCTTATTAGCTTCATTAAGAGATTAAAAACAATAACTAATAATAAAATAGAACAATAATAACAATAGACCCTAATATATCATGTGAGAAGATTCGTTCTTAGCGTAGATCTTATTAGCTTCATTAAGAGATTAAAGACAATAACTAATAATAAAATAGAACAATAATAACAATAGACCCTAATATATCATGGTGAGAATATTCGTTCTTAGCGTAGATCTTATTAGCTTCATTAAGATAAAAACAATAACTAATAATAAATTAGAACAATAATAACAATAGACCCTAATATATCATGGTGAGAAGATTCGTTCTTAGCGTAGATCTTATTAGCTTCATTAAGAGATTAAAAACAATAACTAATAATAAAATAGAACAATAATAACAATAGACCCTAATATATCATGGTGAGAATATTCGTTCTTAGCGTAGATCTTATTAGCTTCATTAAGAGAATGAAAACAATAACTAATAATAAAATAGAACAATAATAACAATAGACCCTAATATATCATGGTGAGAAGATTCGTTCTTAGCGTAGATCTTATTAGCTTCATTAAGAGATTAAAAACAATAACTAATAATAAAATAGAACAATAATAACAATAGACCCTAATATATCATGGTGAGAAGATTCGTTCTTAGCGTAGATCTTATTAGCTTCATTAAGAGATTAAAGACAATAACTAATATTAAAATAGAACAATAATAACAATAGACCCTAATATATCATGGTGAGAATATTCGTTCTTAGCGTAGATCTTATTAGCTTCATTAAGAGTTTAAAAACAATAACTAATAATAAAATAGAACAATAATAACAATAGACCCTAATATATCATGGTGAGAATATTCGTTCTTAGCGTAGATCTTATTAGCTTCATTAAGAGAATGAAAACAATAACTAATAATAAAATAGAACAATAACAATAGACCCTAATATATCATGGTGAGAAGATTCGTTCTTAGCGTTGATCTTATTAGCTTCATTAAGAGAATAAAAACAATAACTAATAATAAAATAGAACAATAATAACAATAGACCCTAATATATCATGGTGAGAATATTCGTTCTTAGCGTAGATCTTATTAGCTTCATTAAGAGATTAAAAACAATAACTAATAATAAAATAGAACAATAATAACAATAGACCCTAATATATCATGGTGAGAAGCTTCGTTCTTAGCGTAGATCTTATTAGCTTCATTAAGAGATTAAAAACTATAACTAATTATAAAATAGAACAATAATAACAATAGACCCTAATATATCATGGTGAGAAGTTTCGTTCTTAGCGTAGATCTTACTAGCTTCATTAAGAGATTAAAAACAATAACTAATAATAAAATAGAACAATAATAACAATAGACCCTAATATATCATGGTGAGAAGCTTCGTTCTTAGCGTAGATCTTATTAGCTTCATTAAGAGATTAAAAACAATAACTAATAATAAAATAGAACAATAATAACAATAGACCCTAATATATCATGGTGAGATGATTCGTTCTTTAGCGTAGATCTTATTAGCTTCATTAAGAGATTAAAGACAATAACTAATAATAAAATAGAACAATAATAACAATAGACCCTAATATATCATGGTGAGAAGATTCGTTCTTAGCGTAGATTTTATTAGCTTCATTAAGAGATTAAAAACAATAACTAATAATAAAATAGAACAATAATAACAATAGACCCTAATATATCATGGTGAGAATATTCGTTCTTAGTGTAGATCTTATTAGCTTCATTAAGAGATTAAAAACAATAACTAATAATAAAATAGAACAATAATAACGATAGACCCTAATATATCATGGTGAAAATATTCGTTCTTAGCGTAGATCTTATTAGCTTCATTAAGAGATTAAAAACAATAACGAATAATATAATAGAACAATAATAACAATAGACCCTAACATATGATGGTGAGAAGATTCGTTCTTAGCCTAGATCTTATTAGCTTTATTAAGAGAATAAAAACAATAACTAATAATAAAATAGAACAATAATAACAATAGACCCTAATATATCATGGTGAGAAAATTCGTTCTTAGCGTAGATCTTATTAGCTTCATTAAGAGATTAAAAACAATAACTAATAATAAAATAGAACAATAATAACAATATACCCTAATATATCATGGTGAGAAGATTCGTTCTTAGCGTAGATCTTATTAGCTTCATTAAGAGAATAAAAACAATAACTAATAATAAAATAGAACAATAATAACAATAGACCCTAATATATCATGGTGAGAAAATTCGTTCTTTAGCGTAGATCTTATTATCTTCATTAAGAGATTAAAAACAATAACTAATAATTAAATAGAACAATAATAACAATAGACCCTAATATATCATGGTGAGAAGTTTCGTTCTTACCGTAGATCTTATTAGCTTCATTAAGAGTTTAAAGACAATAACTAATAATAAAATAGAGCAATAATAACAATAGACCCTAATATATCATGGTGAGAATATTCTTTCTTAGCGTAGATCTTATTAGCTTCATTAAGAGATTAAAAACAATAACTAATAATAAAATAGAACAATAATAATAATAGACCCTAATATATCATGGTGAGAAGATTCGTTCTTAGCGTAGATCTTATTAGCTTCATTAAGAGATTAAAGACAATAACTTATAATAAAATAGAACAATAATAACAATAGACCCTAATATATCATGGTGAGAATATTTGTTCTTAGCGTAGATCTTATTAGCTTCATTAAGAGATTAAAAACAATAACTAATAATAAAATAGAACAATAATAACAATAGACCCTAATATATCATGGTGAGATGATTCGTTCTTAGCGTAAATCTTATTAGCTTCATTAAGAGATTAAAAAAAATAACTAATAATAAAATAGAACAATAATAACAATAGACCCTAATATATCATGGTGAGAAGATTCGTTCTTAGCGTAGATCTTATTAGCTTCATTAAGAGATTAAAAACAATAACTAATAATAAAATAGAACAATAATAACAATAGACCCTAATATATCATGGTGAGAAGATTCGTTCTTAGCGTAGATCTTATTAGCTTCATTAAGAGATTAAAGACAATAACTAATAATAAAATAGAACAATAATAACAATAGAGCCTAATATATCATGGTGAGAATATTCGTTCTTAGCGCAGATCTTATTAGCTTCATTAAGAGTTTAAAAACAATAACTAATAATAAAATAGAACAATAATAACAATAGACCCTAATATATCATGGTGAGAATATTCGTTCTTAGCGTAGATCTTATTAGCTTCATTAAGAGAATGAAAACAATAACTAATAATAAAATAGAACAATAATAACAATAGACCCTAATATATCATGGTGAGAATATTCGTTCTTAGCGTAGATTTTATTAGCTTCATTAAGAGATTAAAAACAATAACTAATAATAAAATAGAACAATAATGACAATAGACCCTAATATATCATGGTGAGAATATTCGTTCTTAGCGTAGATCTTATTAGCTTCATTAAGAGAATGAAAACAATAACTAATAATAAAATAGAACAATAATAACAATAGACCCTAATATATCATGGTGAGAATATTCGTTCTTAGCGTAGATCTTATTAGCTTCATTAAGAGATTAAAAACAATAACTAATAATAAAATAGAACAATAATAACAATAGACCCTAATATATCATGGTGAGAAGATTCGTTCTTAGCGTAGATCTTATTAGCTTCATTAAGAGATTAAAGACAATAACTAATAATAAAATAGAACAATAATAACAATAGACCCTAATATATCATGGTGAGAATATTCGTTCTTAGCGTAGATCTTATTAGCTTCATTAAGAGAATGAAAACAATAACTAATAATAAAATAGAACAATAACAATAGACCCTAATATATCATGGTGAGAAGATTCATTCTTAGCGTTGATCTTATTAGCTTCATTAAGAGAATAAAAACAATAACTAATAATAAAATAGAACAATAATAACAATAGACCCTAATATATCATGGTGAGAATATTCGTTCTTAGCGTAGATCTTATTAGCTTCATTAAGAGATTAAAAACAATAACTAATAATAAAATAGAACAATAATAACAATAGACCCTAATATATCATGGTGAGAAGCTTCGTTCTTAGCGTAGATCTTAATAGCTTCATTAAGAGATTAAAAACAATAACTAATTATAAAATAGAACAATAATAACAATAGACCCTAATATATCATGGTGAGAAGTTTCGTTCATAGCGTAGATCTTATTAGCTTCATTAAGAGATTAAATACAATAACTAATAATAAAATAGAACAATAATAACAATAGACCCTAATATATCATGGTGAGAAGTTTCGTTCTTAGCGTAGATCTTATTAGCTTCATTAAGAGATTAAAGACAATAACTAATAATAAAATAGAACAATAATAACAATAGACCCTAATATATCATGGTGAGAATATTCGTTCTTAGCGTAGATCTTATTAGCTTCATTAAGATAATAAAAACAATAACTAATAATAAAATAGAACAATAATAACAATAGACCCTAATATATCATGGTGAGAAGATTCGTTCTTAGCGTAGATCTTATTAGCTTCATTAAGAGATTAAAAACAATAACTAATAATAAAATAGAACAATAATAACAATAGACCCTAATATATCATGGTGAGAATATTCGTTCTTAGCGTAGATCTTATTAGCTTCATTAAGAGAATGAAAACAATAACTAATAATAAAATAGAACAATAATAACAATAGACCCTAATATATCATGGTGAGAAGATTCGTTCTTAGCGTAGATCTTATTAGCTTCATTAAGAGATTAAAAACAATAACTAATAATAAAATAGAACAATAATAACAATAGACCCTAATATATCATGGTGAGAAGATTCGTTCTTAGCGTAGATCTTATTAGCTTCATTAAGAGATTAAAGACAATAACTAATATTAAAATAGAACAATAATAACAATAGACCCTAATATATCATGGTGAGAATATTCGTTCTTAGCGTAGATCTTATTAGCTTCATTAAGAGAATGAAAACAATAACTAATAATAAAATAGAACAATAATAACAATAGACCCTAATATATCATGGTGAGAATATTCGTTCTTAGCGTAGATCTTATTAGCTTCATTAAGAGAATGAAAACAATAACTAATAATAAAATAGAACAATAACAATAGACCCTAATATATCATGGTGAGAAGATTCATTCTTAGCGTTGATCTTATTAGCTTCATTAAGAGAATAAAAACAATAACTAATAATAAAATAGAACAATAATAACAATAGACCCTAATATATCATGGTGAGAATATTCGTTCTTAGCGTAGATCTTATTAGCTTCATTAAGAGATTAAAAACAATAACTAATAATAAAATAGAACAATAATAACAATAGACCCTAATATATCATGGTGAGAAGCTTCGTTCTTAGCGTAGATCTTAATAGCTTCATTAAGAGATTAAAAACAATAACTAATTATAAAATAGAACAATAATAACAATAGACCCTAATATATCATGGTGAGAAGTTTCGTTCATAGCGTAGATCTTATTAGCTTCATTAAGAGATTAAATACAATAACTAATAATAAAATAGAACAATAATAACAATAGACCCTAATATATCATGGTGAGAAGTTTCGTTCTTAGCGTAGATCTTATTAGCTTCATTAAGAGATTAAAGACAATAACTAATAATAAAATAGAACAATAATAACAATAGACCCTAATATATCATGGTGAGAATATTCGTTCTTAGCGTAGATCTTATTAGCTTCATTAAGATAATAAAAACAATAACTAATAATAAAATAGAACAATAATAACAATAGACCCTAATATATCATGGTGAGAAGATTCGTTCTTAGCGTAGATCTTATTAGCTTCATTAAGAGATTAAAAACAATAACTAATAATAAAATAGAACAATAATAACAATAGACCCTAATATATCATGGTGAGAATATTCGTTCTTAGCGTAGATCTTATTAGCTTCATTAAGAGAATGAAAACAATAACTAATAATAAAATAGAACAATAATAACAATAGACCCTAATATATCATGGTGAGAAGATTCGTTCTTAGCGTAGATCTTATTAGCTTCATTAAGAGATTAAAAACAATAACTAATAATAAAATAGAACAATAATAACAATAGACCCTAATATATCATGGTGAGAAGATTCGTTCTTAGCGTAGATCTTATTAGCTTCATTAAGAGATTAAAGACAATAACTAATATTAAAATAGAACAATAATAACAATAGACCCTAATATATCATGGTGAGAATATTCGTTCTTAGCGTAGATCTTATTAGCTTCATTAAGAGTTTAAAAACAATAACTAATAATAAAATAGAACAATAATAACAATAGACCCTAATATATCATGGTGAGAATATTCGTTCTTAGCGTAGATCTTATTAGCTTCATTAAGAGATTAAAAACAATAACTAATAATAAAATAGAACAATAATAACAATAGACCCTAATATATCATGGTGAGAAGCTTCGTTCTTAGCGTAGATCTTAATAGCTTCATTAAGAGATTAAAAACAATAACTAATTATAAAATAGAACAATAATAACAATAGACCCTAATATATCATGGTGAGAAGTTTCGTTCTTAGCGTAGATCTTATTAGCTTCATTAAGAGATTAAAAACAATAACTAATAATAAAATAGAACAATAATAACAATAGACCCTAATATATCATGGTGAGAAGCTTCGTTCTTAGCGTAGATCTTATTAGCTTCATTAAGAGATTAAAAACAATAACTAATAATAAAATAGAACAATAATAACAATAGACCCTAATATATCATGGTGAGATGATTCGTTCTTTAGCGTAGATCTTATTAGCTTCATCAAGAGATTAAAGACAATAACTCATAATAAAATAGAACAATAATAACAATAGACCCTAATATATCATGGTGAGAAGATTCGTTCTTAGCGTAGATTTTATTAGCTTCATTAAGAGATTAAAAACAATAACTAATAATAAAATAGAACAATAATAACAATAGACCCTAATATATCATGGTGAGAATATTCGTTCTTAGTGTAGATCTTATTAGCTTCATTAAGAGATTAAAAACAATAACTAATAATAAAATAGAACAATAATAACAATAGACCCTAATATATCATGGTGAGAAGATTCGTTCTTAGCGTAGATCTTATTAGGTGCAATTACTAATGATTATATAAAAAAATTATAACAATATAGCTATCTATTCAATACTAAAACTCTAATCTTGTATGTATCTATGTTTGTTCACCAGATACACCTTAAACGAAACATAATATCCCAACCAGTATGAGTATATTGGACCATGAACCCCTCTGAGTGCAGTACTAATTTCATTAAATTTAGACAAGGGTTGCATGAGGTGGGGTGGTTTTTATGTTTGCTCTCCATTTTTAATAGGAAATTCAGTGTTTGTTTTCGATACACATTCTTATATAAACCCGCGTATATAAACAAACACTTGCATATTATATTTCAACTATTATGTGTCTGAGACATAATAAACATTCTTAAATAAATTTACACATACATAACACAACATATACAATTCATTACACTATATTAGAACATTTTTAAAAACAAATATCTTGGCTGTTTGGCAACTACTTTATAGGTGAGGAGGCTGTCTGTGTGTTATTGTCCCAAGTAATCTGTATGGCTGGAAAATCGTGTAACATGACCTGATGGTAAATAAATATATAGATGAATAATGGTTTGCTGCCCTTAAGTATTTAAAATAATTGAGAAGGTGAAACAAGTATGTCTAATAAAAAGTAAGATTATTATTTTGAAAGAAATACCTAGATATAAATGAAACTAAGTGCACAAAAAGCCGAAACCTCGTGAATATGGCAACCAAGATGAGGGCAACAGGCAAAAAGTGTAAATAATTACAATATCTCATCTCAGAAATATAGACAAATAAATAGTAAACGTTGCAAATTATATTGTAGATCTTATTATGCTATTATGTTATCTTATCATCTTATTGTTATTATGTCATATATTATGTTATTATTATCTCATGTTATTACATTATTATGTTATTATTATATTATATATATTGTTATATATTATTATGTTATTATATTATTGTTATTATATTATGTTATTATTGCATTATTATGTTATATATTGTTATATATTATATATTATGTTATATATTATTTTGTTATATTGTGTTATTATATTATTGTGTTATTATCTTATGTTATCAAATATTATGTTATTATATTATGTTATTATAATTGTTATCTATTATGCTATATATTATATATATTGTATTATATATTATTATGTTATTATTATATTATGTTATTATGTTATTATGTTATATTATTATATTATCCTATTATCCTATTGTGTTATGTTATTATATTGTAGATATTATTATTATGACAATTTGTAGATCTTATGAGGTTAAAACAATCATAAAATTGATCAATTATAACGATATACTGTAATAAATGTTATGTGATGGATAAACGATTTCTTAATATCGTATGTCTAAGTAACCCTAGTTACTTCTTTCTTTATGCTAAGAACCTTTATCTTTGCATGAACGTTACGAATTGTCAGTCGCCTTGCACATTGATAGAATAATTAAGTAAAATATATGAATTATTACCATATTTTTTGGCTTACAAGGTGTACTTTTTTCCCAAAATATACATTGAAAAATACGTATGCATCTTCCAAGACGAATGTAAGGCAACACCCAGGCTCAAGTAAGCTTGGACGGTCACCTAATTCACTTGACTGCAAGGGGCGTGAATTTGTATGAGTCATTACACTATAATGTTAGCTGTTTATCTAATTCAGCCTTTTATATGATGTAACCTCCGTACTTAGCTGTTACAAGTGTTTCCAAGGCTATAAAACCTTCCTGGAGCCGAGTCACATGCTCTGTTTTCTAGCAGGGGCGGGAGCTATTCTGCTCTTGACTAGTATGTCATTGTTATACAAACAAAATCGGACGAAACAATACGTGCTATCAGTATGTGAAGGATGCGTGATGAATGTGTTATTGTATGTAAATGACTTTTTTTTCTTAGAAATGTATTTCCAATATTAGGGTGCGTCTTCCAAGCCGCAGCGTCTTATATACCGAAAAATACGGTAATTTCATTTTGTTGGTCGCAGATAACTGAAGTCACAGAAAAGGAAACCACAGATAAGAAGAACTTTTGTCGTTACAATAGACGACTACTTAAAAACATTCAAATAAGAATTGTATCTACATTTTAGTGATTAAAACATGTTACTTATTTTTTCATACTACAGTACGAGATCGTTCAGAGAAAACACAACGTCTTTGTTTTTTTTCGGGAGTGCGGACATTTTCTGCTTTTCATATCACGCCATATTCTTTTTTAACATTTTTTTTTTTGCTGAGTAAGCTGTTTGAAAAACGCAGAGCCAGAAACGATATAAATTGAAGGCAGAATTTCTTTCTTTCTTCGTTTAGATCTAGGAAAAAAAAGGGCAGATGACGTTTACGCAACATAATTTATCCGCCAAATGGATGATGGGTAAATAAGAATTCTGTTTGATACGAAAACGTCAAGGGCATTCCTAGAATTGTACGTGTTTTTCATTAGCGATTTTGTGTCTGTTATGACGATAAATGATGGCGCTAGAGAGAAAGATAGGCAGAGAGCCAGACCGAGATAAAGAGAAGTTAAAGAAAAGATAGATATTGAGATAGAGAGAAAGACAGAGTTGGAATGAGGGAAGTAGTTACAGATAGATTGGTTGATATAAATAAAATTACCTAAAGAAAGAAAAAGAGAAAGACAAATATATAGAGAAAGTGTGAAAGATTGAGAGAGAAAGTGAGGGAGAAAGATAAAGAAACAGTGAGTGAGTGAGTGAGTGAGTGAGTGAGTGAGAGTGAGATAAAGAGAGAGCGAAATAAAATAGAGGAAGAAAGAGATAGAAAGAGTGAGTGAGAGAGAAAGAAATTGAGTGAAAGATATAAAGAAAGAGGGCGAAGGAGAGAGCGACGAAAAGAGAGAGAGAAAGAGAAAGAATATGAGAGAGAGAGAGAGAGAGAGAGAGAGAGAGAGAGAGAGATGCACAGGGTGACAAAGATGTGAATAGAGCGAGTTACATATTTTGTAATAAAAAATTAAATTTTAGTCAGAATAGAAATGTATGATGGCGCATTCATTATTCATACACACACACGCATATATATATATATATATATATATATATATATATATATATATATATATATATATATATATATATGTTACTGACACATAACGTGCGTTCTGTTGCATTAGATTTAACTTTCAAACAAAAATAAAGACAATTTTTTTCTACATCTGTGCTGCTGAAAATACACTTGTCTTATTTTCTTTGTCTTTTCTTACTCATATCCCTGATGATGACTCATGGGTGTCGAAAGCTTGGACAAAATACAAAATTTGGCTATTTTATAGATCAACGACAGCATCATTTTCGTAATGATATTGGTATGCTAAAAACGACTTATAAACACATAAAATATTTATTATTTTTAATAACTGCTGAATGTATAGGTAACTTCAAATAAAAGTGATGCCGAATGTTTAAAATTAATTTTAAAAAATGAAAAATTATTTTTCAAGCTTTTAGTTAGGTACTCGGACATTTGGGCGAAAATGTAGTGCCGTACTTACATTATTTACATTATTTGGACTATTGTCCTCAACTTTTTCGCCATATTTATTACAACGTTTCGGCCGTTGTATGCTCCGGCCTTCGTCAGATAGTTGGAATGTCAAACTGGGGTAGACTGTTCTAGTTACACGTTTTAATGGATGTCAGTTATCTTCTGTTAATTCTCCACTGCCTTAACCGGGTATTGAACTCACACTATTTGGGTCCTATCACTGAATCTAACTAACGCCTTTATCCACTGTGCCATGTGTCCTTAAGGACACCTGTGTATGAATTTCTGGGTATTATAAACTTAATGTCTTCAGCATTTTTTATCAGTGCTCATATTGCAATTTTTGTTTTTATCGCTTTTCTCTGGCATTCCTTATTACTGGGTCCCATATTGTATTCATTTCTATGTTTGGTCGGCTCAGGAGATTTTGTAGCCTAGCATATGTGCTGATTCCTTAAGTTTACGAATTTTCCAATGGTGTTCTTTGTCTAAGATCTCAACCTGATCCCATAGAGGGCAGTGATCTCTCTTTTCTCTCCATATGTGGTCAGACATACCTGATTTTTCCACTTTCCCTTGTGTTACAGCTTTCTGGTGCTCTTGAAGCCTTACCTTAAGGGGGTGGCGTGTCTCCTCTTCATATTTCTTTCCGCAGCTGCACGGCATAGCGTACACACAGTCTTTAGTCATGTTCTCCTTTATGGGGGGGGGTTACTTGGGAGAGATATCTGCGAAGTGTCGTCAAGCTTTTGAAGGTTGTCCTGATGTTATATGGACCGCAGATCCTTTGTATTTTCTCTGATAACCCCTTCACATAAGGCAGGCAGACTGTTTTCTGAGTGTTGTTGTCCTTCTCTTGTGCACGCCTATACCAGTTTTTTGGGGTTGCTGCCTTGTACCCAGGGTAGTTGTTACGTTGTAGGTTACTACTTATACTGACCAATTCTGTGTCTAATATCTCTGGGTCGCCACTTATGACATTTGCTCGGTGTTGTAAGCAGCGGACGTTGTAATACATATGGCGACAAAGATGAGGACAATAATTCGAATAATGTAAATAGTGTACATAATACCTCATCTCAGAAATATAGACAGCGTACTGACATGTATGTCACACTTTATCGTAATGTTCTACATATATTTATATTTATTGACTGCATTAAATTATAATTTTTCGTTCTTTTTTGACAGGCTTTTTTTAAAATCTATTCTGTATATATTATATTTTACTTTAACTATTACTGTAAGATGATAAGTATTTTGACAAAAAGCACATTTTACTAGAGCAAAAATCTTAATCTTTTACGATATGAAAGATCTTTCAATTTCGCTTTTAATGATCATTATCTTAAAGGGATGAACTAGCTTTTATCTTACTGTTAAATACGAATTTAAATAATTAGGTGCTACTTTTTACCCAAATACACTCAAGTATTTTTTAAAATACTAATTTCAATAAACAAATATTGAAATAAGAAAACTTTTAACTTTAAATTTAGATTTAGTAATTTAGTCACTTGAAATTCCATGGTAATTATTAGTCCTATTTTACCTTATAATAATACTAATTAAAATACTTGCTTGGTACTATTTTACTTGTATTTTTTCGGTGAAATGCCATCGGCCACGTTCAGTTAAGTTTTAATTTCAAGCTAATAGAATAAATTTAACAGTTCATAAATTTAAAATTTAATAAATTAAATTTAAATATAAATTTAATAAATTAAACTTTTAATAGATTAAATTTAACATGAAATTAAATTGATTAGAATTATTTTTTAAATAGCTAAAAATCACTGATTTTAGCTGTTTTAGCGAATTTGTCAGCACAACATTATTTTCTTTATTAAAAAAATATTTCAAGAATAAAATATACTTTCAGGAACTTTATTTGAGGAAGATTAGCCGATTTAAAGTTTAATTAATCGGATTTGAAACCAAATATTACTTTTATTTAAAATATCATCGAAAATATTTTTTTTAATACTCGGGTCTGTGTTTTTATGAGGTTTTGACAAATTTATTATCCTAATGAGACAACTCCCCTTTCGTCAGTTTTCCAGGAAGGTTGGTTTTGATTTTCTTCCCGAACTTACAAGGGCCATATTACATTCTCCATTGATGATGTAGCCATTTTGAAGATAGTCAACAGACACAATGCTTTTTGCATAGCTCGAAGCAATTTGAAATCATTGATCTGAAAAAGCGGTTGTATACTGCTGACACTTTAGTTATTTTTGAATGAGTTTAACGCCGTGCCTTACACCAAATATGAGTTTCACATTGAGGAAAATATTTAAGAATACGATTCCAGCTGTTATGATAATATTTTGGTTTTGTAGCCGCTTGTGGTGTTGGGAGAAACTACTGCCAGCGAAGTCTATTTTATGTTAAATTTCCTTTTTTTCTATACTAAATTCATTATAACTGATCAATACACAAAGGTATTTCAAGTGTTTTCTATGTTTTAATTCCACATCCTGAATTTCTATGATGGGTTCAGGGTAGATACTGTTACACCTTTCATTCCAATACCAGATCATAGACTTATGGAATAACAAAAATAACGCTTTTCATATGAATAACAGTTGACAATTATGATTAAGAAAACAACAGAGATGACAAAGACACAAACGTAAATAGTATTACGAAAGGAAAATGCTTTCATTTCAATTCCATATTACAGGCATCGACTTCGAAATTTTAAGCAGTCATGAAAATTTTTGATGAGAAAATAGAAATGCCTCATGTGAATTGCTTCATGAAGTCTAAACACATTGCATCATCAAGCTTGCCACTGATGATGAGCTGTCCAGGCGTGATAATAAAAAATTGAACATTAAAAATAATTCAAGAACAGAAACATATATACATTTTACCTTCATATATCTGAATACTAAAAAGTAGATTAATGATGGAACTGATCAACAACACTTGGCGGGTGATTGACATTAAGGCAACTCCAAGGCAAAGAAATCTCTTTCAGTTAAAAGTCATCTAGTGCTTTATTATAAGTCTAGCGGCGTGAGGTTTTTAGTCATCTAAGTTTCGACAATATATCAGACAGACTAGTTTGGATAATAATCAAATTATGCAGAAGATACTTTCTAAATTTTATTTAATTATAAGCATCAACTTCGAAAATTTAAGCAGTCATGAAAATTTTTGATGAGAAAATAGAAAAGATTTACGACCAGCCAAAACATAATAATAGCTTACTCAGTGAAATTCGACTTTAAAATTGAGATAAAACAAAACGATAATTTATTTTGAAAAACATTCTAATAAGATTAGAATGAATATTCCCGAACTCCGCGTAGAAATGATAAACGAATTCCAATCTTGTGGAATAATAAAAAAAAATAACACATTTAATATGAATAACGGTTGATAATGATAATTAAGGAGGCCACTAAGATGACATGGAAAACAAACATAAATATCGTTACAAAAGGAACAAACAGAACGAACTAATAGGAAGAGAAACACATTCATAAATATTAAGAAAGATAGATATGAAAATACAGAATTAAACTGATGTGGGTGCCAAAGTTGGGCCCACAGAAGTAAAACACGGAACAAGGATTAGATGTAAGAAATATATATTAACAACAGGTTACAGAGATAGTGTAAGCAGAGCTTACTATAAGTTAGTGTCCAACACTGGTAGGCGTACGAGACTCTCACTATCTCTCTGTGTCACTCTCTATCACTCCCTTTAGAGTGCTATGTCGCCTACTTAATATAGGCCTGGAAGAGTCTATTGTGTAGGTAGTTTCCGGTCTCACAATACCCCCGCTTCCAAAGAGTTTTCTTTTTGAAAAGGAGTGAAAAAATAAAACTCTTAATACTTTTTCCTCTTGGGATTTATTGCTTCACAGGTGGAAGTAGAGATCTTGATGCGTGAGCCACAGCTTTTCGCGAACCATCTGGCAGTTTATGGAATATGCAAGCGCCTATGCCGTACGAGCTTGCATCACTTGCGACTATGATGTCGAAACTAGGGTCGAAATTTGTAAGGGAGAGCTCTGAAGTAAGAGTTTTTTTGATCTTCTCGAATGCGTCTTGGCATTCCGGGGTCCATGACCATGGTTTGTCCTTTTTTAAAAGTTGGTTGAGAAGCCCTCTCAAATTTTGCATGTTCTTAATGAACTCTTGGTAAAATTTAGCTAGGCCTAGGAAGCTTTGTAACGCTTGAACGTTATCTGGGGCCGGCGTGTTTCTGATCACGTTGGCTCTTTCTGGATCCGGCCGACGACCATCTTTATTTACAATGTGTCCTAATTATTTAATCTCTGGTAAGAAAAAGTCACATTTTTCCTACTTAACCGTAAATCCGTATTCTTGTATCTTTTCGAATTCGTTTATTATATGGTTCCGGTGCGCTGCCGTAGTTTTACTAGCAACTAGTATATCATCCAAATAGGCTGTTGCGTAGTCAACATCGCCGAGCATGGCGTCCATGACCTGCTGGAAAATTGCAGGCGCAACCTTTACTCCCAAAGCCAGCCTGTTGTATTTGCACAACCCTCTATGGGTGTTTATGCAGAGAAATTTGGAACTTTGTTCTTCCACCTCTATCTGAAGGTATGCGTCCAAGAGGTCGATTTTAGAAAAAATTTTTCCACCATTGCGTTTATTGAAAATTTCTTCAGGGCTTGGGAGAGGATAGTGGTGATCTTGCAAGGCATCGTTCAACCCTGTGGAAAAATCTGCGCATACTCGTATTTGATTGGACTTCTATTTTACGTAGACCGTAGGTGCTGCCCACTCACTGAAATCTGTTTTTGACAGAATACCTGCTTGTTCTATCTAACTCTTTATTGATTTGCTCTAGAGCATCGAAAGGGACATTCCGTTTCTTTTTGAATACCGGTTGTGCACCGTCCTTCACCTTGAACTTAGCTTTCATTTTAGTACATTTCCCAAGGCCGCCAGAAAAAACCTGGGGAATTTGTTGTTTGAGTTCCTTTTTTAGATTTACCAAATTGGACGTTGTACTTTGTATCTTGCGACAAAAAGTACTCATTGAGCAATCCCAAAGATTGAATTTTTCTATCCAATCAGTTCCAAATAAGTTGTTTGAAGTTTTTAATACGTAGTCTTTGAGCTTTTTGGTAGCTCCATTTAGTGTTACTGTAAGTATTACCTCGCCTAAAATGTTAATATTTTTGCCAGTTACGGAATTTGATGATTTATCCGTTTTTAATAAGGTCGGCTTGTTTAATTTTCGCCAAGTACGCCAGTTAATGGTTGAAATATCAGAACCCCAATCAAGCTGGAATTTAATGGACTTATTGAAAATATCCACTGTTACATATTTTCTTAAATTCCTATCAACAATATTGTCAGATTGAGCTTGCCTGATTTTATTTTTGGGTTTTCTCGTTCTGTTGGCGTACCAGAACGAAGTTAAAGTATGCCCACTTTTATTGCAATTTTTGCAATATTTTTTTTTCTTAACTGGACAGAATTTCATCGAATGCCATTTACCACAATGGTAACATGGTCCGGGCGGTTGCTTTAACCTATTTGAGTTTTGGTCACTGCGTAATTTAGGACATGAGATTTGCCTTTTGTCTTTTTGAGGAGAATAGGAGGTAGACTTACTTCTGATTTTATTAATCTGAGTCACACCTGATTCCTCGATAATGTTTGAGTCACGCTTTACAGATATTACTCTTTGACAGTCCTCTGCCAGTTTTTGGAGAGTCAATCCTTGTTCGTTCTCAAGCTTGGTCAGTACCCGTCGTCTGACTTCGGCATCTTCTGCAGATACTAGACCTTGTGCGAAAATTAAGCACTTAAAATCATCGGCAGTCAGTTCGGCTAGTTTAAAATCATTACATAGCTTGTTCACCGATGCTGCAAACGTTAGAAAATCTTGCTTGTTGTCTTTGACTGTGTTCAGGCATTTCCAACGTTTGTGGAACAAGGTTTCGTTAGGCCCGAATAATTCCGATAGGAGCTTAATCGTCTCTGAAAAATCCAAGTCAGTGGTTTTCTTGGGTAGTATGAAGTCTACGAACCTACTAAGTTCTGTAGTTCCCAGTTTTCTCAATAGAAGACGTACCTTTTTTTTTACTGGGCCATTGTTCACAGTCTACGTTGAAAATATCTTCGTAGCGCCTGTAAAAAGCCTGGAACGTTTTGTCTTCCTCTGGTACGTATTCAAAGGTTTCCATTGAATTGTCGATTATACTCTGGGAGAATATTGTATCTTTTTCAGAGTTTG
This sequence comes from Acanthosepion lycidas, assembly GCA_963932145.1. NCBI lineage: Eukaryota > Metazoa > Mollusca > Cephalopoda > Sepiida > Sepiidae > Acanthosepion > Acanthosepion lycidas. The sequence goes on from OZ010573.1 coordinate 14,490,401, forward strand.
AGCCTTTTAATGCATTTACGAGTAATTCTTTAAGTTGTTTCTGTTGTAGTTCAGCATTCTGAAGCGTAATTTTTTGGAATTCCATTTGCTGTTTATGTAAATCCCAAAATAGTTGTTGTTGTCTTTCTTCTGATTTTTGTTGCTCGTCCAAATTTAGTTTTAACATTTGGGCAACTACTTTTTGCAAATCTTCCATATTTAAAAATGACAGCGCTTTTTTTTTGCTTTGAAACACGTGTACTAAGAGGAGGTACACAAAAAAATCTTGATAGATTTTTGTTCCTTTTTTTTTCTTTTACAGAAAAAAATATATGGACAGACAATAGTTAAACTAAACTAATTATGTGTGTTTAGTTTTTTTTTCCGTGGTTCCGTTAATTTTAATGTAATTGAATAATTTTTCACCACACTTTTTTATAGAGGTACAAAAAGAAGAAAACTCACCTCAGTGAATTTGAGGGGAGAATAATTTTATGCCCGAGTTCATCTCAGTTACATAAAACATTTTTACGATAGTTTTTTCCGAAACTTGAGTATAATGGTAGTACTTGATCTTGTGTTGTTAGTTTTTACGAAGAACTGTTTTCTTTCTGTGTGTGTGGGTGTGTAGAAATCGTTCTCGTATTGGACAGACTTTAATATTCCGTAGATGTCGAATCGCTAGTTTGTCAATGGCGTTTGGTATTGGAATATATATAGACGCTGGGTGTTTAGCTTTTAAATCGCTAATGTATTAATACCAGCTTAATTTCACGTTCAACACTTCTGTCGGAACGCGTGGAGTTTGTATATTTTTCGAGTACTGTCGCTGTTGATACGGTGAGAACGAAATTCTCGAATCTTCTCTGTCGCCACTGTTGTGGAACTGGCTAGGTATTGCGGTTTTTCGACGTGAATGCGTTTCTAGAATTCTTCGACGACCCAGATGTGGGATTGGTAAGATATTTAGGTTTCGCCGTGAGTGCATTTCTAGAATCCTCGTCGCCACTGATGTGGGTGCCAAAGTTGGGCCCACAGAAGTAAAACACGGAACACGGATTAGATGTAAGAAAGATATATCAACAACATGTTACAGAGATAGTGTAAGCAGAGCTTACTATAAGTTAGTGTCCAACACTGGTAGTCGTTCTAGACTCTCACTGTCTCTCTGTGTCACTCTCTGTCACTCTCTTTAGAGTGCTATGTCGCCTACTTGATATAGGCCTGGAAGAGTCTATTGTGTAGGTAGTTTCCGGTCTCACACTATAAACAAAGTAATCAACACAAATATAAGAAAAAAAAAAGGAATGATGAATTTGAAAAGAGAATAATAATGGTAAAGGAAATAATAACCGTTTCCGTATAAGGAAACATTCGACATTTATTGACCGAATAGCTAGTGCTACCGTCTCTTGAAAGTTATAAAACATTTCTATTAAAACAATCTTTCAACATAATTGATTTCTCAAATTCAATATATGTTATTGCTCTTTTCAGCATTCATGAGGGTTTCCTTCCTAACCTTTTGTTTGAATAAGTACGGAAGATCAACATCTTGATTATGTCACTAGTTTCTCTTCGAATTACATGTGATATCCATTTTAGATGTTGTTGTTGAAAGTCCTCAAGTGATGTGGTTGCTGTTATTTGGTACAGTTCTGTCGTTCTCGAGAGAGTTTCGAAGAAGTATAGACGTCGCTAAGATCTACATGTTTCATTCTCTAGAAAACATTTTTAATTATTGATCATAAAAATTACGGTTGTATACAGCTGAACGAGTTTGTTGCCATTCATGACATCCGTATGAAAGTTTCGATCTGACGAGTCTAGTTAAGAACATGACTCGAGATTTTAGGTTAATGATTTGGTTTTGTAGAAATTGGCGGTATTGGGCGAAACTACTTTTAGCGCAGTTATGTTAAATTTCTTTTCCTCTTATAATAAATTTGTTATAATACGTCGTGGTGTCTGAAGAGTTTAATTAATTCCACATCTTGAATTTTTATGAAGGATTAACTGGACGTATAATCCCTGCTTTCCTAGTTTCTGAAAAGGTTTGTCTTTTATCCTATATCATTGAACACTTGGTAGAAGATTTTGATCACGATCATTCTATGAATGCCTCTGCCATCGGCATAGCCAACCTCATTGTTACTATATTGGTCTCTGGGATATGTTATGAAATGCTTAGATGATCAGTGCCCATCTCTTCACATCTGTGCTTGTGTATGATCAGAACATAGTCTAGGAAAACTTTTTTTTTTATTGCGAGGTTCACCCATTACAAGGCCTGGGAGCTACTCTAGGTAGAGTGTTACGTTTGTGAGCCTTTTGTGCGTATAGGACTAGAAGATAACGATTAAACCTGGCCTTGAACAAGTTACGATTGTAGTGATCAGGAAATCGATTCTACAGAGTAGTGGTTGCGGGAAGATTATAAGTTTCATTTCGTCCTGGTCGTACCCGTGATGAGGATTGAAACGTTTCGGTATTCGGGTCCTTATCCGACATGTACGACTTTGTGGACCGATGCAGTTCTTCTATCAGATCTACAGATTCAGCGGATTGAGAGCTTCGAAGGCGGTTCCTCATGGATGAAAAGCGGAAGTCTCTGTTGAGGCTGTCGTAAGCTGCTTTTAGGTCAACATAGAAAGTATGCAATTTTCTATTGGAGAGATACGTATTATATACAGTGGGAGGAAACAAATATTCGTACACATACAAAGTTTTAATAATCGATTTCTCAAATTCAATATATGTTATTGCTCTTTCCAGCATTCATGAGGGTTTCCTTCTTAACCTTTTGTTTGAATAAGTACGGAAGATCAACATCTTGATTATGTCACTAGTTTCTCTTCGAATTACATGTGATATCCATTTTAGATGTTGTTGTTGAAAATCCTCAAGTGATGTGGTTGCTGTTATTTGGTACAGTTCTGTCATTTACAAGTAATGAATAAACATACCTTTCGTATAATCAACTGTACACAGATGCATAATAACTAAATATGCAGAAAAACAGAAAAAAGTATTCGTACAATGCAAATTTCAGATTTTAAAACCATAAATTGCTTTAATACTTTAAATTATTCAAATTGAATATTCTAGAAGGTTCCAATAATGTTATCAGTAGATATGTTTAGTTTAAAAATACAAACAGAGCATTCTCTAATTAATATTCGTGCAAGAAGGTTTTCAACATGTCAAGAGGTAAAGAATTGACAAATTCGCAAAAAAAAAAATGATTGTCAAGCTCTGGAAAGAAGTTAAACATTACAGAACAATCTCAGACAAACTGAATATTCTATTTACTACCATTAGTTCACTCATTGCAAGGTATAAACAATTCAAAACTGTTAAAATCCAAAGAAGAATATGTACTCCACAGAAGATTTCTTCAAGATCTTCGAGGAAATTAATGCGTCAAATTAAACAAAATCCAATGGCTACTCGTCAAGAGTTACAGGATGACTTGCTTTCATAGGAACAATCTAAAGTCACACTCCCCTCGGAAAACTCCACTGCTATTGAAAAGACACAGAGATGCTAGGTTGAATTTCGTTCATGAACACCAGGACAAAGACAATTCGTATTGGAAAACAGTATTATGGACTGACAAAACCAGAGTTGAGTCGTTTGGACGTAACTATAGAAATCATGTATGGAGCAAAGATGGCGATGCTTTCAAGCGAAGGAACACAGTTCCAACAGTGAAATTTGATGGTGGCAGCATCATGGCTTGGGGATGTTTTTCTTCAAAAGGTACTGGCAACATATGAGTAATAGATGGCAGAATGAATGCCGTAGTATATCAAAATATTTTGGAAGCAAATTTAATGATTTCTGTTGAAAATCTTGAACTTTCTCCTGATTGATTCTTCCAACGAGATAATCATCCTAAGCACACTACAAAATCTTCGAAGAAATGGCTTGCTAAAAATAATGTAAATATCCTGGATTGGTCAAGTCAGTGCCCAGATCCCAATCGAGAATTTGTGGCGTTATTTGAAAATTCAAATCCAATCGAGATCTCCAACAAACATCCTGGATCTGAAGATCAGATACGAATATGAATGAAACAAATACCAACTAAAATTTGAGAATCACTGAGAACTACAAAAAGAGTTTGGTTGCTATAGAAATGAATACTAGCTATTCTACAAAGTATTACATGAAGATTATGTATTCTTTTTTGTATTGAATGAATATTTTGTTCAGCCATTAAAATGGATCAATGGGATTTATTTCTGTTAAATGAATTTTTCCTGTTTTCTATGCCTATTTAGTTAATTATATGAAAAGTATGTTTATTCATTAGTTGGAAATACAATAAATTAAACATTTGTATGTGTACGAATATTTATTCTCCCCCCCGAGTGTGTGTGTGTGTGTGTATATATATATATATATATATATATATATATATATATATATATATATATATATATATATATATATATATATATATATATATTGAGTGCTAGTGTTAATAAAATAGGGCTTGATGTAGAAAAACAAATGAAATTTATACATCGATATAAATAAATGCGAATGTTTGGGTATCACACTTTTTCAACTTTACCCTTAGAGGCCCAACATATCATACCATTTTTGAAATCAGGCCTACTCTGTGAGCAAATTAAAAACATTTCGGGGCGGATCCAGACCCGCAATCCTGAAATTTAGGATTCCCAAGTTTTCATTATTGCATTTATTTTCGGTGATTTTTTTTTTTTTTGAGACGAATTATTTTTACGATAACAATTTTTATAAATTGGAAATAAATTTGGGAATATTTGAAATTAATTGCGAAATCCAGCGAAAGTCTTACATTAAATGAAAATAATTGTTTGTACGGAAAGTAAGGACCTACGTACATCAAATTGTCTTTAAATTAAGTGGCGGCAGAAGAATTATCGTTGAACCTTTTAAAAGGTAAGCATAAATTAGAATTTAACTTAATTTTTTTCATGAGTGAGAAAAGGAGAGAAGTAAGAACGGGAGGTAGAGTGAACTTTGAGTGAGAGAGTAGATAGCAATGGAGTAGAGGATATGAAAAGACAGAGATAGCGATACGACATTTACCCAACAGTGTATGTACCTCGAAAATCAGCATTCGAACTTTTATACCCGTTCGAACACCGATCTCGGTCACTGTTCCAAAAATGTAACTATTTCAGAAAAATTCAACGCACATGATCCCACATGCGCATGTGCATGCGCACACACATATAACAGCCTATTTCTCCTTTCTCTCTTCTGTTTCTTTCTCGTTATATAAAGAGAGAGAGACAGTTTGTAAATTACACACACACACACATATATATATATATATATATATATATATATATATATACAAAGAAGTAAATATTGGTGAGGGAGTGATTTAAAACTATTTCTAAAAAGTCTGTTAAAGCTTACACCAATGTGTTCCATGTGATGTTATTGAGTGCCTCTTTGTGCGTCGTGTAACCAAAAGGGAAGCAGAAAGGCTGGTGTGGAACTTAATGAGATGATACCAAAAGAACACATGCAAACCTCGTACACAAATGTAACCACATGTAACTGGTTGGAAACGCGTGATTTATTTGAATATCAACAGTTTTTTACCCTCATTAGAAAATATTTGCCTTCTTGTGGTAAACACGTGGAAAGGACTTGGTTCCTTGCTGGTTGAGGCAGTTGTGCTTTTCATACTGGCTTCAGGGATCGAACCCTAGTAAAGATTTTATCCGTGCTTTTAAAAAAACAGACATTTTAAAAGTATATATAAATATATGAAAACTATATCAAGACGAAGCAAGAATAAAATTTTCCCCACAAAAAAAACCCAAAAACAACAAAAAAACAAAACAAAAAACAAACTAAAAGCCAAACAAAATGGTGTGTGTCAAAAGGACGGCTTTTCCCATGACACCGCTACTATTTTAACTACCTTTGCTCCTCGGCAATGTTTATTGTTTTAAAAAGCGACGATTACAGTTTTAAGAAAACCTCAATATATGAAAGTGAATTTATATATTTTCTTTGATTTTAAGAATTAACAATAAAAATAATAAACAGTATTTATTTATTAGATTGTTTATTTACTGTTGTTTCGTCCAGGTGAATGATACACAGAGAAGACTGAGTGCTTAATATATTTATTTAACACCAGTATCCGGAAACATAAAACAATAAGTCACAAAACAATTAACAAGACAACTTACAAGGAATAGAGGAGGGTCAAATATTGTATAGCTAATCGATGTAAGATTAGACTGAATATTAATCAGCTTAGTATCATACTTATTAATCACCTATTGAAGTCCTTAGTCGTAGACTATTTAAGACTATGAGCCAGGCCATCTGAAGGGTTGCTCGCTATTCTACAACATTTAAACAATTTATTATATTATTTATTGGACTGGTTGGCAAAACAGCGATGAATTGCCAATCGATTTAAAGTTTATAATATAGTAAATAATAAGGATTTCCTTGGACTTGGTTCACATATTTCAATAATTTAGTAAATGTTTATAAATTTATGGATAAAAAATTGTTTTCTAATTTATTTCTTTATAAAACAGTAAATGATAAATATTGCATTGCATTTGTTTTAATTAGTTAGAATGTTGTCAATATTAAAATATTCTTGTAAATAAACTTGTAAATAATCTTGTAATTAAATTATTCCTGCAAATAAGCAATCTAATAGTATTTAATATATTTGTTGTAAATTCTCAAGAACCAAAAATATATAAATTCACTTTCATATGTTTAGGTTTTATTAATCTTCTAATCATCGCTTTTTAAAGCAATAAACATTAATGAGGAGTGACGGTAGTTATAATAATAGCGGTGTCAAGGGAAAAACTGTCTTTTTGACACAGCCTTTTGTGCGGGTATGAAATTTAAACATTACCATTTACTTCTTAAATGCAAGATTATTAGTAGATGGCCTGAATGTGAAGGTCAATTATTGAATAATTAGAAGCATTTTCAATATCCTGATAGGAATGGAACATATCAGTATTCGGCGCGGAAAAGAAAATCGGTGGCAAACAGGTTCAAATTTCGGGTCATCATTTAATATTCGCAACAATACCTGCAGGAAATAAATGAATCCATGTCTTTTCTCCTCATTATGAGTTAAATAGTATGGAAGCCTTGGTTGGAAACCAGCCTATGAGAAGGACTACTTTGAATTCGAAACCTTTTAGTTTTGAATATAAGCTCTTTAGCGCTGGGTGGGGGCGTCAGTGATGTTCTGAATTGAGTCATTGGGCAGTTTCGGGTCTTTCAAACATCATACTCCCCCTCACCAAGTCGACCCCATCAGAGCTGATCAGTCTCAGATGCCCCCCTCTAAATTAACAGCCTGCAAACACTGACTTATATTAGAAAAACCCTACACCTCTGTCACGCATTTGATTGGAAGTTGACCAACAGCCAATCGCAATTATTATTATGTCCATTGGAAAGCTTGATAAATCATCAGCCAGAATTGCCAATCGATTCCGACTTTATAAACTGGTAAATGATAAATATTGCATTGCATTTGTTTTAATTTTATTAGTTTTTAATTTTGAATATACATTCTTTAGCGCTAGGCGGGGCGTCGTCAGTGATGTTCTGAATTAGGTCATTGGACAGTTTCGGGTCTTTCAAACATCATACTCCCCTCAACAAATCGACCTCATCAGAGCTGATCAGTCTCTGATGCGCCCTCCCTATCTAAATTAATTAGAATGTTGTAAATATAAAATTATTCTTGTAAATAAACAGTCGAATAGTGTTCAATATATTTGCTGTAAATTCTCAAGAACAAAAAATGTATAAATTCTCTTTAATATATTTAGGGCTTTATTAATCTTCCAATCATCGCTTTTTAAAGCAATAAACATTTGTTAGGGGTGAAAGTAGTTAAAATAATAGCGGGTATCAAGGGAAAAAGCGTTCTTTTGACACACCCTTTTGTTCGGGTATGAAAATTAAACATTACCATTTACTTCTTAAATGCAAGCTTATAAGCAGATGGCTTGAATGTGAAGATCAGAGAGAGTTATTTCAATATCGAGATATGAAGGGAGCATAACAATTATTTGTGCGGAAAATGAAATTGGCGGGAACCAGGTCCAATTTTTGGGTCATCATTTACATTCGTGCTAATACACGCGGGAAATAAATTAATGTATGTCTTTCCTCCTTATGAATTAAATAGTATGGAAGCATTTGTTTTAATCGTAGTTTTTAGAATGTTGTAAATATGAAATTATGAATAATGTTTAATATTTTGTTGAAAAATTCTTAAGAGAAAAAAATGTATATATTCACTTTCGTTACAATTCTAATTAACCCTTTCTAAAGCAATAAACCTTGCCGATGAGTAAATTAAATGAATACTTGTACTTTTCATATTCCGTTTTACTTTTTCGGGAACGAAAGTTAAGGATTGTCTGGCTATCGTTCCTCTCTCTTCTTAGCCAATCGAAGACAAAACGTACAAATATAAAAATTCCATCAGAGAAACAATAACAGAAATCACAGACAAATTACAAAGTATTTTCTTTTCTGGACACAGAGTTTGTAGAAGCTATCTAAATATTCTGTAATTCCGAGCGCTTTCGGCTATACTTTCAGTCATTATCAAGGATGATTTTATTTTTGCTTTTTGGGGATATAGGAGTTGAAGGTATATTTCTAGAGTTATAGGGATTGTTTTATTTTCCGAACACGGTTAGCACGTTATGGCCGTGTTCGTAGTTAATTCTGAGTGTTGGATTTTTCTTTTTTTTTTTTTTTTTATTAAGGCAACCATTATTTTTAATCTTAATATATGTAGAGGAGCTTATTATATTTGTATTTTCTAGTATTATTCGTCGGATGGAGTCTGGTAAGTTTGTGTGTGTTTAAATGGGTTCTAATAGAGCTGTGGTCCGATAGGTTTAACGTAAGTCGTCTGCATAGGAATGTAGTAGTGTGACCAATGTAATTATTTATGAATCCGATTTGATCAGGAACACAGTTCCTTAAGGGGAATTTGAACTCATAAATGAAATATAATAATAAATATTAAAATAAAATAAAAAGCTTAATCGCAGTACCTTGTCTGTCATCTTTAATGAAACATGCATAAATGAAGGATTGCTGCCTAAATACACAATATATATATATATATATATATATATATATATATATATATATATTATAATTGTTGTTTATTAAATATATTACCATCGAGACACAGAAAATCCCATGTTTCAAAAGTGAAACTTCAGTTCAAATTTAATCATAAAAATTAAACTTAAAATGTAAAGTCCAGTTCAATTTTTATGATTAAATTTGAATTGAGGTTTCTGTTTTAAAACATGGGATTTTCTGTGCCGTGATGGTAATGTATTTTTAAAAAATCACTTATAATATTATGCTCTACTGTTTGTATCGAGCACTGTTTTTCTAAAATTAAAAATAAATGCTAAGAACTCTGAATTATAAATCTCATTGTTCCTTCCTATTATATATATATATATATATATATATATATATATATATATATAGTTTATGAAAAACTAGGTAATTGAAATATATTACCCTTTATAATCATTATTGATGATAAAATATTTAAATTGAAAAGATTTTTGATATTTAGGTAGGTGTTAATACATGAAATTACCTGTGTATATCAGTACATGGGTACCTGTATGAGTGATTGCACATGTAAAGGAACGTATTTATATGTGAGATTTGCATGGGTGTGTATACAGTATATGACAGAGCAAGATCTTTAATATTACCTTCAAATATTACCCCATAATAACTTAACTAAAATTTAAGTAAAAGACATTACTTATCTAGAAACAGTCACGAGTTAAATTCATTTACAAAATTCAAACGGATAGAGATGTCAACTTAATAATCAATAATAAAAATAAAAAAATTAAAAAAGATTACTAGAAGTAAACTTATATTTTAAAATAAAATTTTTATTCTTTTAATGTATTTTCTATAAATATTTTTCTAATCGACTATTTCATAGAAAATCCCCAAAATTAAAAAAAATTTTTTTAAATCACTAACAAACATGAAATTAAATTCTTTGTAGACAGTTTAGACATTCAAATTTATATCCAACATTATAATCTTTATGAACCCCCAAAATAACACTTTCAAAGTCAAACAAAATGACAGCGTCTTTTTCGAGCCTGTTTTTTTTTTCCAAAGAAAATTAGTGACACCTTCTCTCATGAATTCCTTCTCTCTTTTTCATTTTATGTGTTTTTTCCCCTCTACCTCTTTTATATCAATATATAACTTCCGTTAAGTTAACCGTTTAAATGTGTCAATGTCTGGACCTCCTCAAATAATTTTACGTATGAAAGAATAGAAATATTAAATTATATCTAACTCACTCTTGTCTTCTCTCTGCCCCCTCATTTCGTCACTTCGTTAATTTACATATGCTTAATACGGCCCGTCAAAAATGTGTAAATTTCTTTTCATTTTTTGATTCAACCTTTTGAAGTAAAGTCTGATGATCCACAGTTCTTTAAAAGGGCTGTGGTGGAATAATTTATTACATGGAACCTTAAAGTGGTCTGTTTTTATTTAAATCATATATATATATATATATATATATATATATATATATATATATATATATATATATATAATGTTGTGAACCTCGATTCATATTTAATCTCCATTCAATAATTTTGAGAATCTTTCTATTTCCAAAATTTGAAATGAAAGAAAAGAGAAATACGAAAAAAGAAAATTATAATATATATAAAACTCAAAACCTGTGTCTGTCCAATGGAAACCCAGTTTTTTTTTGTTCGGGTGTCTGCAAATATGTAAAACTAACATCAGACAGATTGGGGATTTATCCGTGCGCCCATCCCAGCGTAAAATGGCACAAGCTAAAGTTAATAAGGGATTCCCGTCCGTACATGAACCTAGGAGCAAAATTTGATGAAATTCCCCCGATATTTCTCTTTCTGGGTATGCCCCAGACATCAGGAATTAACCACAGCCCTTTTCTTTCGAAGAAATCCAGCTTAGCTAAATATTAGAGATCGCATAAGAAATACAGTAAATTTATTAATATGCAAGGTCGAATTTAAAGAGGGCTTACATTGTAGTCCTCCACTATCGAAAAAGTATTACTGGTCGTGGAGACCGTCTCGGACTGAAAGGAATGACCGCATAAGAAATGCTGTGTTTGTCATTTATGTGTACCGATACAGGGTTTATATATTGTCTTAGTTGTTTTTATTTAATGGTTATGACTGCTTTATATATTTAGCTTTGAAATTCAATTAAAAAAAAAACAGCTGTATTTTTTCTATTCAGTTCGAGCCTATTTTATGTGGTCATTATAAGGAGATTATTTGGTGAGAGCTTGCAGAGTTAAATTGATTAGCTCTTTAAAGAAAGCCAATTTCTATCTTCAAATTACAACCCGCTTAGCATTTAGATCACAGCTTACGTATAATAGGTAGAAAGCAATGTATAAAGAAACTTTATTATTATATTTCTAAAATGTAACAGTTTAAATTTCTGAATTTAAAAATGTTTTGTCGATCAAAATATAAAATAATGATTGTTTCGTCTAATAATTGATTGATATTTATTGTGTATATTAAGAGAAACGAAAAGCAAACCTTTTATTATTAAAAACGAAAGAGCGACCATTCGATTACTACACTGTGTTGTATATAAAATTAGCGATCATCTAAATATTTAACCCTGTTAAGTTGCTTTAATTACGAGAATTTTTCTAATTGCACCTTAGGAATAAAGAAAGAATTGCTTAGCGCAACGGAACAAAAGAAATAAACTCCAGATTTCATTGCTCATCGGCCGTCCGTCGTATTCGACGAAGACAACATTTTTCCACCGGTCGTTGTCTGCACTGGACTATAGTGCCAAGCTCTCGTCGCACACCACCAGCAGCTCTCCCTGGTTGGACAAACACCTGACCTCATAGAAAGCCGAAGCAGTATAATG
>OZ010573.1:14507370-14509870 GCA_963932145.1 Acanthosepion lycidas
AGAAAAAAAATGTGTATCATACATGGAGAATTACGGTATATATATATATATGAGAAATGGCTAAAATGCTAGCCTACCTTGCAACCCGAGTTTCGATCACAAGGACTCCTCAGGCAAGACGAGACTTTGTCTGAGAAGACCTTGCGGTTAGCAAGGTCGAATTACTGCTTTTAGACTACAAATTTCCCATAATTTCTCTAGAACGCTTATATCTGTTCGAAGAGTATCTTAACGTAAACAAATGACATCAGATATTATGAAATGGACCGAAAATTAAGTCCGAAAGTGCGAAAATTATTTTACCTCATTTATTGTTTATATGTTATTTTTTATAGATACAAATATTTAAGTAAATACACTGTTTATATATATATATATATATATATATATATATATATATATATATATATATATATATATATATATATATATATATAATATCATTTATTAACGTCAATTCTTTTTGCAAATTGTTCATTTTTTTATATCTTGCTATGATGGAAACATTCTTGCATGAATATCAATTACAGGATATTCTGCTTGTCATTTTTAGTCTAAAAATAACTACTGATAACATTATTGGAACATTCTAGAATATTCCACTTCAATAATCTAGAGTATTAAAGCAATTTAAAGGTTTTAACATCTAAAATTTACATTGTCCGAATACTTTTCTTACCCATTAAAATGGATAAATTGGATTTATTTGCATTAAATCAATTTTTTCTGTTTTCTATGCATATTTAGTCATTATGTGTCTGTTTACTGTTAATTATATGAAAAGTAAGTTTATTCATTATTTGGAAATACAATAAATTAAAAATTTGTATTTGTATGAATATCTGTTTCACGCCACTGTATATATAAAATGAACAAGGCTTCTAAAGCAACTACACCCCTTCACAAATGCGCTATATATATATATATATATATATATATATATATATATATATATATATATATATATATATACACAAACAGAAATTTGTACCCAAAGAACTGATAGATAACCTTAAACAAAATGGACGTCATACCTAAGGTACCTTTCGACCAAAACTTCTTCAAAGTTATTCGTTGGCAATATAAATGAATATAAAGAAACACTTAATATAATAAATGAGGAGGGGAAGGTGGAACGCGACTAAAAGACAAATTTTGATTATGCAAAATTAAAATTGAACAAGTGGGGTATAAAAATAAATAGTTCCCCAAGAGTTTAAAATAGAAAAAGGGGAACTCACAAACCCTCCAAAAGACGTAAGGAACATAAAAAATGTTCCTTTTTTTCTACACAGGCTAGGCTGTTGACACTTAATAGAGATTTTCCAAGCGTTGCTTAGATGTGGCACAAGACCGAAAGTAGGGGCACCCAGTGAGGATCGAACTCACTACTCATTCGTAATTGTTCTAGCGAGACAAGCTTGCTAACCATTACAACACCTCGAGGTCCCCCTGTTGACACTTAATAACAGCTTCTGAGACTCGAAGATGGTGTATTGAGCAAGCAGTGTGTAAAACTGAAAACCACGTGTCTTCGTATTCAGAGGCACATATACATACACACACGCACACACACACACATATATATATATATATACATATATATATATATATGAGGAAATGGATTAAACACGACAATTATTTAAAATATTTTCTATTTATACGTTATTTTTAAAGATATACTTTTTTTTTTTAAAGTAAATGCACTTTTTAAAAAAAATAAACACTATCAATTACATATACCGGCCTGAATGTTCGAGAAATTTCGTAGAAAACATGTGATCTCTAACAGGAATCGTACTTGTAACCCTGATGGGAACAGTAAATTGATCTGACGTGCTGTTAACCATTCAGCCACAGAGAAGCGTCTGGTTAACAGATTTAAATCTGTTAACCAGATGGAGCATTTACTTAAAGAAATTAAACTTGACTTATGAACACCCTCACTTATGAAAAACTCTCCATACAAACAAAAATTTGTCAGAAAATTCGTTTCCATTTACAAAATGAAGTATGGGCTTCCCGCCACTACATTTCAAACAAGATATTTGATATAAATGTACCGTAAATATATTTTTTAATCTTATCTAAATATATTGTATTTTATATTTTTATGTTTATATTATATTATTATATATTTTATGTATAATAATATAATACTGTAGTATTACAGGGTATTACAATAGCTTTTATACTGCATTTTATACTGTACTCTATTCAGCTATTATACAGTATTTTTTATTGTTATATTTTTATGTTTTATATACAAGAGACATTATATTATAATATATTTTATATACAGTACTGTATTATATTATTATACAATACATATTTCTATACAGTTTCATCACACTAGACGTAATGTGAAGCTATGAGCTTAGGATCATCCTGCTCAGTCCTCTTAGTTTATTTTGTTGCATGAAAAATTTCAAAGCAACGAAAATCTCCTGTATACGAGACGCGGAAGCGAAAATAGCATCGTAGCTCATGACGTCACACA
>OZ010573.1:14514870-14537370 GCA_963932145.1 Acanthosepion lycidas
GAGTATGGATGAGGTCATTATATGAACAAAAGAGGAGTTAAGAAGTGCTGATTATGAGAATATGTAGGAAAGATAGCGGTTGACCTTAGACTTGAAGAGGTCAAGATTGTAGCGATCAGGGAAGCATCCTCTCGGGAGTATGGATGAGGTGATATGAACTAAAGAGGAGTTAAGAAGTCCTGATTATGAGGATATGTAGGAAAGATAGCGGTTGACCTTAGACTTGAAGAGGTCAAGATTGTAGAGATCAGGGAAGCATCCTCCCGGGAGTATGGATGAGGTCATATGAGGTGATATGAACAAAAGAGGAGTTAAGAAGTGCTTATTATGAGAATATGTAGGAAAGATAGCGGTTGGCCATAGACTTGAAGAGGTCAAGATTTTAGCGATCAGGGAAGCATAATCACAGGAGTGTAGATGAGGTCATTTGCCCCTAATTTGCATCCTAACAGGTGCTTCCACCCGGATCAGGGTCGACCTGAGAAAGCCAACAATTAAGAGATGGTTCCACGCTCTTCAAAAGCCCCTGATCAGATGCCTTTCTGTTTGATGTAGTTTAGTTGTAGTTTATGGTCATACCCAACACGAGTATCATCTACCATGTATTAAGTTGTGAAAGCAGAATAATAATATACCATATTTTATTACTTCAAACCCATAAGGAGTTGATACGCTGGTAAACAGAAAAAATTCAAATCATTTTCAAACCATAGGAAGAATTTATATGTTGGAATGAGTTCGACTTGCCTTTTACGGAAACACTTGACACTTCAACCGCTTTTCTTTCGACAGAGATACAAATATTTTTGATAAGAAGGGAAGAAATGATTTATTACGAGAAATAAAAACGTAGTAATTCGTGACTAAATACAGAAAAACGTACCATACTCGAAAAGAATCTACCGAACAAAAAGTTGTTATCTGTTTTTGCTGGGATTTATTTTATGACTTGCAAATAAACAAATCGTTACTCCAGCAGGCCTACTTAAAAATAACGTGTAGTATTTTATACTATTGTTCATTCAGTGCCCTTATCGAGAGCCACTCAAGGTAGAATGTTACTAAATGAGGTTAATTTACGGACATAAGAGTAAGAAATGGAGATTATGAGGATATATTGGAAAGATAACGGTTGACTCTAGACTTGAAGAAGTTAGGATTGTAGCGATCAGGGAAGCATCATCTCGGGAGTATGAATGAGGTTGTTATATGAACGTAAGAGGAGGAGGTAAGAAGTACTGGTTATGTGGATATATAGGAAAGATAACAGTTGACCCTAGACTTGAAGAGGTTAAGATTGTAGCGATCAGGGAAGCATCATCTCAGGAGTATGAATGAGCTCATTATATGAACTCAAGAGCAGAAGGTAAGGAGTGCTGATTATGAGTATGCAAAGGAAAGATAACGGTTGACTCTAGACTTGAAGAGGTCAAGATTGTAGCCATCAGGGAAGCAACCTCCGGGGAGTATGAATGATGTTGTTATATGAACATAAGAGGAGGAGGTAATAAGTGCTGATTATGAGGATATGTAGGAAAGATAACGTTTGACCCTAGACTTGAGCAGGTTGAGATTATAGTGATCGGGGTAGCATGCACTTAGCCGTTGGTTTTCAAAAAGTTACTGCTTTTTTTTTTTTAAATCAGCGCACCGCAAGTAATGTGATAATTTTAATATGATGCAAGGGGCTACTATGAGTGAAAGAGAATGAAAAAGACTTTGGAAAGAACCGGAGACCCAATCCTAAACGTGAAATAAATGGGAAGAAGCTGTCTGAGTGGAACTTCTTCCTTACCAATGGAATACGAATGGAATGAGAATGGCTTGACTATGTGTACATCGCAAAACGGATCCTTGATGTGAAGATTTGAACTGGCTCTGCTATGGAATGTAACTCGTCTGAGCGTTTGCCATGGAAATAGCGATAATGTAGTCTCGCTACTCTACTCGCTATATTTCGTCTATGTGTAAGTGTATGTAAAGTGTAAAATTATCACCCATAATGCCTCAAAATCGCTTTTGAACTCAACGTTGGACAGTGAGAACAGGGTGAATTCAGTCTAGATATCGCAAGTTATACCATTTTTTGTTTGATATGTCGCTTGAAAAACAACATGGCCGTTGCCAAAACCTCAATATCTGAATCTGCCATTATAACATTTGAAACAAAAGAGAGGACTAAAAGCATTAATAATAATAATAGCCGAATACAATTGACCACGTAATATCTGGGTGTAGCCGACTGGCGCCAACAGTATACTTTAAACGGCGATAAGCCTCCTCAATTGGTACAGAATGAAGAGATTACAGCTCTCTGGAATTTCCGCGTTCAGACTGATAAAGAATTGCTGACAAATCGGTCACATATAATTGGGAAAATCATGTTGAAAACACCCGTCTTCTGACAGGTGTTGCAGTCGACAAAAAACATATCCTTGTAAACATTTGAGAAACTGTGTAAAAGATGAACCTCGCAATAGAAATCAGTCGAATCTGGCTTCTGAAGACAACAAAATTACGTGTGGTTAATGAGGCTTTCAAATCTATCTATCTATAACCGAATAAAAACAATTTATTAAGAGTTAAAAACCTTAATTAGTGAATATCTTTTAATTATTTTTAATAAAGTAAAAATATTCACTAATTAAGGTTTTAATCATTAATAAATTACTTTTATTCGGTTATAAAAAAAAAGTTTTTATAAAAGCTTTTAAAAGTTTTTCTGGTGCTGAGTTGTCGCGGTTCTGAGTTGCCACAGTTCTGAGTTGACCCGACACTCAGTCCGCGGTGTTCAGTCGTCTCGCACCCGAATAAACTATCTTTATGAAAAGGGTTTTTTCGGTGATGTAGAAGAACTGCCAATAGGGGACCGGAATATTGTTTTTTTTAATAACCAACATCTCTGTCTCTCTCTTACTTTTACTCTCAATCTATCTATCTATCTATCTATCTATCTATCTATCTATCTATCTATCTATCTATCTATCTATCTATATCTGTCTATATATATATATATATATAGATAGATAGATATGAATATATATATATATATATATATCTGTCTATATATATATATATATATATATATATATATATATAGATAGATAGATTGATAGATATGAACAGACAGATATATATATATATATATATATATATATATATATATATATATATATATATATATATATATAACTGTCGAATGCGGCATCTGACAACATAATTACCTGTTGTTAATGAGGCTTTCAAATCTCTCATAGTCTGTTCCTTATCTATCTATCTATGTATTTTATTAAAGGTTATTACATTCGGACATATTAGTGCTACAAAAATGCATTATTGTTTAGATGCATAACGTCATCTCATCAGGCAGTTGTAAATGATGGTTTTAACATTTATTTAAAACACTACTTACACAAGATCTCATCTTTTTTAAAGGAAGATGTAAGAAATAATTTTCATAAAAAGAAAAGGAAGAAATACACAAGTTATAGCAGAAAAAAAGAAAAGTGGGAGACAAGATATTATCAGTAAAAAAGGAAAAAGGAGAAAGAGAAATAATAAGAGATGGAAGTCAAAAATACATAAGATATTCTTTCTCCGGAAAAAAAGGTATGAAAAAAACCCTTTTTCGAAGAAGAGGAAAAGAAAAAGAAAGAAGAAGGGAAACAAGATATGTTTTTTTTTTTTTTTTTTTTTTTTTTAAAGTTTAGCCAATGAATGCGTCTACGTTAAGAAGGCTGTTATAGAAAAAGGGTTCAAATTTACCGGATAGAAAATCTTTGATATAATTTAACCGTACGTGAGCAGTTAGCGTTTTGAAGATGGAACGTATATTTACAAAAATTATACATAGTATGTAAATAAAAGAAAATTTAAGAATTAAAAGAAAGAAAGAAAACAAAAACAAAAACAGCCGCAGTAAATACATCGAATTACAACAGAAAAATTAGAAAGAATTAAAATATAGACATGGTATGGAAGAAAATACAGTTATTGGAAAGTATGCCAATATTATAACCTTCGCCAAAGAAAAAATGCTATGAACACAAGATATAACCTCGTGCTAAAAGGTGAAAATGTTACAGTGACCTGGGACTTCACCATATATACCGACGCACTATACAAACCGAGAAGATATAATAAGAAAATATATTACAAAGGTTTTATATATATATATATAATTATTTATTTAAAAATATGATTCCAACTCGCTACATAAGAGGTCTCATGTTTCAAAACAAGAGCCGAAAATTTCAAAATAATATTTGAATTAACTTGAGTTAAAGTAGGCTCTGTTCCATCTTCAAGCGAATTTTTTTTGAGAATTTAAAAATAATAACAAAAATACTAAGGAACTTTGGATTATTTACCAAACCAGTTTCTTTCCTATTTTCTACAATATTTTCACACACACACACACACACACACACACACACACACACACACATATATATATATATATATATATACACTAATTTAAAAATATGGTTCCATCGCTACACAGAAATTACCATGTTTCAAAAACAAAAACTAAAACTTGTTCTGTTTCATTTTCAAGCGAATTTTGGAATAACTTATTTTGAAATTTACTGAGTTTTAAAAGCACATACATTCATGATATTAGTTTCTAAGGATATGGGGGAATTGAATAATTTTGACAAGGGGTGGTAGGGTATTCATTTTCACTGACAACTATTGTATCAAAATATGAGTTAATTTCAAAAAGAGGTTAGTTAAGGTAGGGTAGGGGTGTCTTTTTAAACAAATGATGACATCCGTTCAACGCATGTGTCTGGTCTTTATCAACGACAAAATATTTCGGCAAATTTGTTTCGCTGTTAAATTTGTAATTGTATACATAAAGATTTTTTCTAAAAGGGTTATTTGTATATAATTACGTCGTATTGAACTACAATTTTAAAATATTTTTCCTAATTCTAATTACTAATAGACTATACATCTTTTAAAACAAATAAATGTAATAGAATTTAGTTTCTGTTTTTGAAACATAGTAATTCCTGTGTAGCGATGTAACCAAATTTTTAAATTAGAAATTTTATAATATTTATTCTCTGTAGATTTGCATTGAGCACTATTTTGTAAAAACAAAAATAATTAATAACACCGTATTATATATCTTACTGTTCTTTATCTTTATTATAATATATATATATATATATATATATATATATATATATATATATATATATATCACGAAATGACAGAAAGAACAGATAGAGTAAAATTCCACCGTTCGTAGCCTTTACTTTTAAAAAAGTTCTCAATACAATTAGAGCAATATATTATTATTATTATTATTATTATTATTATTATTATTATTATTATTATTATAAGAGATTATGATAAAACATTTTTAAATCGCTATACAAAAGCATTCATGTTTCAATACGTTGTATTTCTGTCGTTGGTAGGTAACTGGTGATTAAAATGATATTTAAGGAAATTTGAAATCAAACTTTTACCTCTTTTTTGTAGCCATTTCCTCATTTTTTTTATTATAATCTTTTATAATTAAAGCAATAATTTATATATATATATGGGTGTGTATGTGTGTGTGTATTGTTAGAGGCGACAGACAAGCTTGACTTCGTACAAGTTTTTTCTTTTCTGAACATAGTCTGTAAAAACTGTCCAAATACTTTTAGCCATTATAAAGGATGATTTTTTTCTTTATTTTTAACTGAATGTATGGGTTGTGCTATGAATGTATCTAGAGTTATAGAGATGTTTTATTTTCCAAACACGGTCAGCACATTGTGGTCGTTTTCATAGTTAATGTTATTGAGAGTTGGCATCTTTCTTTTTCATTATTAGGGGCTTCAACTATTTTTAATCATTTTTACATGTGGATGAGGTTATTATGCTAGTGTTTTTACTCGTACAAGGATAATAAAATAACCTCATCTACATATGATAAAATTTTCCATGTCTGTCGCATTCAATGAAACATGTATAAAAGAATTTTAAAAAGAACATTCGGACAGTTTTTATATAATTTATCATCCCAAAAGGAAAAAAATATTAGATCGCATGAAAAATTGTATAAATGCACTTTGTCTGTCGTATTCAATGAAATGTGCATATATATATATATATATATATATATATATATATATATATATATATTATAAATTAATTGATTTAAAATATTGTTTTTCCGGTACACAGTTCTAACCATGTTTCAAAAATTGAAGGTCAGAATTAATGCTCTGTAAATTCACATTGAGCACTATTTTGTAAAAATAAATAAATAAATAAATAAATAAATATATATATATATATATATATATATATATATATATATATATATATATATATATAAATTAATTGATTTAAAATGTTTTTCCGGTACACAGTTCTAACCATGTTTCAAAAATTGAAGGTCAGAATAAATGCTCTGTAAATTCACATTGAGCACTATTTTGTAAAAATAAAAATATCTATAAGAACACTGGATTATGTATCTTACTGTTCTTTCTTTTTATTTATACACACACACACACACACACATATATATATATATATATATATATAGTTTATGAAAAACTAGGTAATCGTATGGGTAAACTTAGGGAGGATACAATCCAGAGAGGTCAATGTAAATCCAGAGCAAATAATTAAAATATTACATAGAACCTTAAAGTGGTCTCTTTTTTTTTTAAATTATATACATATGTATATTTATGCTAGTCGCAACCGTCAGGGCTGACGATTGCGTCTAGTATGAAACAGACTGTCGCCTCTAAGTGTTCACTCCAATATTCACTTTTATATTTACACACACTCTATCTCTGATATTGAGCACTTTATCCCATAAATATAGTACACCTTAACAATATATTTCTTCATATATATATATATATATATATATATATATATATATATATATTATAGTAGAAAAGGAACAATAGTAAGATATGTAATCCGGTGTTCTTATTGATATTTTTATTTTCACAAAACAGTGTTCAATGTAAATATACAGAGCATAAATATAAATTAACTGATTTAAACATATCGTTTCTTCGCTACACAGTAATTACCATGTTTCAAAAGCAGAAAACACTTCAAATTCAATTGTATTAAATTAAAAGCATGGATCGAAAATTCGCTTGAAGATGAAACAGAACTGATGCTTTTAATTTAATATAATTGAACTGGAAGTTTTTGATTTCTGTTTTTGAAACATGGTAATTCCTGTGTAGCGATGAAACTATGTTTTTTAAATCAGTTATATATATATATATATATATATATATATATATATATATAATTAACTAACTGTCGCTCCATGGTAGGCATGCAATAGAAAGCGTTAATATTGTGACCTTGTCGTCTTCCTCTTTTTGGAATCTGAGTATGTGAATCACGTGATATTTGAAAGACTCCAGTTCTGAGGAATGTGTCAAGTAAGGCTCCTTGGGGACGAGAAAATGTTAGACGAAGAGGGTAGGAAATTGGAGTGGCCCGATCCATGTGCATCGGAATGGGACACACAGCCGTCGACAGAAGTGCAGAACGGGAAAAGACTGAACAATATGATGTCTATGTTCACAAGAAGAGAACTTCAAGTAGTCGTTTGAAAAATTCACAAACAAAATCTCCTCAAAATTTGTCTAGTATGGCACAAGGCCGCATGACACATTGAGCTTTAGATGTTTTTTAAGGGTTCATAAATTTAAGTACATTTTAATAGCTAAATTTTGTATAGGTTTCATATCACAGAGCTCTTGATGTTTCTTAGTGGTTACACATCAAAGTACAGTTTATTTACTAAATTTTGTGTAGTCTGGCATAAGGCCTTATATCACAAGAGCTCTTGATGCTTCTAAGAGGTTACGCATCTAAGGACAGAATATTTACTAATTTTTTCTAGTCTGGCATAAGGCCTTATATCCCTAGAGCTTTTCATGTTTCTAAGAGGTTACACATCTAAGTAGTATTTATTTACTAAGTTTTGTCTAGTCTGGCATAAGGCCTTATATCACCAAAGCTCTTGATGTTTCTTAGTGGTTACAGATCTAAGTAGAATTTATTTACTAATTTTTGTCTAGTCTGGCATAAGGCCTTATATCACAAGAGCTCTTGATGCTTCTAAGAGGTTACGCATCTAAGTACAGTGTATTTACTAATTTTCGTCTAGTCTGGCATAAGGCTTTATGTCACTAGAGTTCTTGATGCTTCTAAGAGGTTAAACATCTAACTACAATGTATTTACTAAGTTTTTCTAGTCTGGCATAAGGCCTTATATCACTAGAGTTCTTGATGCTTCTAAGAGGTTACACATCAAACTACAATGTATTTGCTAAGTTTTTCTAGTCTGGCATAAGGCCTTATATTACTAGAGCTCTTGATGCTTCTAAGAGGTTACACGTCTAAGTACAGTGTATTTACTAAGTTTTGTATAGTCAGGCATTAAGGTTTATGAATTCTTGATGTTTCTAACGAAGTACATGTCTAAATACAGTTGATTCCTAATTTTCTTCCGGCCTGATACAGGATCACGTGTTTTAAATGGGTCAGATTAACATGGATGCCGCCTCTACGCAAATTTGGCTGCGCTGAGCCTTCAAAGGTTTCTGAGCAAATCAGTTGAGACGTCAGTCCATGTCGGATGTACTACCAGGATATGGGACGCGACTAAAAGCTCTCTCAGACGGTGTTTGTTTATTTTCGATTATTTCTGTTTGTATTAAAGCTCGGGGGATGTAACGACTTTATCATTGTGATAAATAACAACATCAAAAATAAAAAGGAAAATGAAGATATGACGGTAAAGTTTAACAAATGTACACGCGAAAAAAATAGCTGTGAAATGGAGTTTTTTTCTCTTCACACCACAGGACTTGCACACACACACACACACACACACACACACACACACACACACATATATATATATATATATATATATATATATATCCATTGGTATATAATCCAGGTGGATCTTAGTAATATCAAATATTAAAACTGATCTACAAAGAGAGCTCAGTGTATTTATTATAACAAAGCATATACATTACACAGCATAAAATCGAAAATTACCTCACGTGGGTATAGTTTATTTCATCCAGCGCAACTTTGCACCAGTCTTCATCAACCCTGGACTGGACTCGTCTCGGAATAAGGGATTTAGAATTTAGTTTAGATAGCAACCAGCGAAAAGATATATATATATATATTATATATATATATATATATATATATATATATAATGGACTCTTCCAAGGTTTTCGACGTATATTGTCTTTCAGTTCACTTTTTTTTACGTTTATGTCTCGTATGAGACAACAGTATTGAACGCAGAATTGAACTGTAGACTACCCACATAGAAGATTTGTTTAGAGTGGTGAAGCCTTGTGCAGATCCACCCACCTTTTTTGAAGGGCCGAATACAGAGACCTGGTGCAGTACGTGCCACAAGGTCCCCAAACGACCCTCCGCAGGTTTTGAATTCAGAGTTGTCGTTCTCCTAGACCAGTTGCCATCAAAGGCTATAGAACCCAGTCTCTCTTGCGATTTAACCGTAGCTGAAGTGACAAGATAAGGATTAATACCAAACTAGAAATCGAACTCGGCTCTCCAATTCCTCAATATATATATATATATATATATATATATATATATATGGTGGACTCTCCTGTCGTATTCGACGTATGAGGGTCAAGCAGCTCAGTTCCTATGAACCGACAGCCAGACACCAGCACATGAAGTTTGATTATAGTGGTGAAGGCCTTGTGAAGAACCAACCACACCTTTTGAAGGGGCGAATACAGAGACCTGATGCATTACGTGCCACAAGGTCCCAAAACGACGCTCCGCAGGCTTCGAATTCAGAGTTGTCCTTATTCTAGACCAGCTGTCATGCAAGGCTATAGAACCCAGTCTATTCTGCTATTTACTCATACTTGGGGAGAAGAAGAGGATACATACCTTTCCGAAGGGTATTAGAACGTAAGCGCGTAAATGAATGTAATGGATTCGACTGGAAATTCGACTCTGATTCCTGAGTCTAGCTTTTGACATAATTGTTGGGTCTCCACTTCTTTATTTGATGTCCAGAATTGAGCAATTTTATTTGTGCTTTTTTTATGCGTGGCCTCCTTACAGCAGATTTGAAAAATTTATTTATTTATTTACTTGCAAATTTCTACATCTTTTAGGCGTGGCTGATTTGAAGCCCACTTTTAAGAAGCTTTTATTTTATATGATATATATAGTAGAATCTATCTATCTATCTATATATATATATATATATTAAGCAGTATATTTTCATCTACCAGTTAGAATATTCAAGGAATCTTATTATAGACATACATGCACACATACATGCACACACCTATATATATATATATATATATATATATATATATATATATATATATATATATATATATATAAATACGTCTGCGTGCGTATGTATTATAATTTGATTGTCTATATATTGTCTTTTGCAAGATGTCATCCTCCCCTAACTATATTTAGAATTCAGCCGTATTTGTTGTCATGAAGATCTGATAAACATTTCATCTTAACGTTTATTGCAACTTAATTCCAATAAAAACAAAATAAATAGAATGACATGTATTTTTCTTTTTTCCTCAGTAATTTTATAATTTTAAAATTAATAGTGATCAAATTTAAATTTTAAAATGGGTAATTTTTAACTTTAAATTTCAAATTTTATCGTATAATTTAATATTTATTAGAATGGATTCTATTTTTGCCTAACCTTAACATTAAAGCATTAAATAATTATTATAACCTAATTCCGTTGTCAAGTTTTTTGAATTCTCACATACTTGTATTTTGATTGGTCATTCCAGCTTATGTAACAGCGTTTCCCCTAGCGAGGGATGTTTGATTGATTTGAACCTTTTAAAACCCTTTATTCTACATTCAACACCATCACTTGATAAGACACCAGAAATGTTGAAACAAAATGGATATTTTTGTAGTGATTTATAACATATTTATGTTATAATTTCCGAATAAATAATTATATTTGCTCTACTCTGTATTGAGCACTCTTTTAAGAATAGTATTTGTTAGTTATTGGAATTTATTCCGTATACACCAGTCCAGGTCTATATATATATATCTTTTAACAGAGATATTTACCAAAATTACACAAAGATTTTTTGAAACACTACAGAGTAAATTTATTCAATAAAATCGTCACTGGCTTTAACCTCAGCCTCTAAGCGGTTTCGGAATCTCTTGCAACTCTTCTCGACGGTTTCCTTTCTTTAAGTTGGTGAATGCTAACATAATCCTTGCCTTCAGTTGATCTTTGGTGTTACAATAAATTTTGTTGGTCTCTCGCTTAACTGCGTCCAGCACATAATAATCAAGTGGGGCGTAGTCTGGGGAGTTAGATGGCCAGATGTAAGTGATGATGTGGTCGCAGAAATTGTCTGACTGCTATGATTGTACGCCTGCTTGTGTACTATGGTGCAGAATCCGGTAGCCTGAAACAGGGTCTTCCAAGAGCCACCATCTTAACCAAGAGCAGCACTATCTCGTCAAGCCACTTGCTGTAGGCTTCCGTATTGATTCTGAAGTCCTATAGACAAATGAATAAATGCATAACCTAGCCATCATTAGTGAATACTCCAACCACCTTCCTAATCACCATTAGACTCATTACACTCCTTCCTAATCAAGCACAATGAAATGTTGGTATTAGAGCTTCCGGTGCGAGTGCCAAGCAGTATAGCATGCCGTTTCCAGATTTATGGCGGAGTGAACTGCGTCATTGTTCTCCTTTTCTCACAGACAGTGCCCAACTGACCCTACTGCTGTGCCGTCGATAAAATTAAAATCAAATAACATGGCGACAATTTACCCATCGCATCTTGTATATATATATATATATATATATATATATATATATATATATATATATATGTATTATGGAAAATAAAGCATAATATTTTTTTTTTAAATCCACATTACAACCAAAAACGTTTGCGGTTTCTCTTTTGAATATACACACTTTTCTCTCGTTGGAACTACTATAATCTTATAATCTCTTCCTTTCATTCATATATATATATATATATATATATATATATATATATATAGCGAGAGAGAGAGAGAGAGAGAGACTAAGTGAGAGAGAGAGAGAGAGAGAGGGGGAAAAAGATAGAAATATGAGACAGAAAAAAATAGAGTGATAGATCTATTAGAAAAAAGGAAAACAGGGAAAGAAACAAATAAAAAAGAAGAAAAAAGAGATAGATAGATAGATAGATAGATAATAACTGATTTAGATAGATACATAAATTGGGAGAGATTGAGATAGATAGATAGATAGATAGATAGATATGAACAAAATGAAATAGATAGATATAGAGAGATAGAAAATGAACAGAATAAGATAGATAGATAGATAGATATGAACAAAATTAGATAGATATAGATTGATTGATAATGAACAGCATGAGATAGATAATGAACAGACTGGGATAGATAGATAGATAGATAGATAGATAGATAGATAGATAGATAGATAGAAATAATGAGAGTGAAAGTAAGAGAGAGACAGATAGAAATACAAAAAAGATAGATGTCGGTTATTTAGATATAAAAAAAAATCAATATTCCGGTCACCTATTAGCAAATAGCATACTATTCTCTATTGAATAATAACAGAAAAAAAACCAGCAAAAAAACCCTTTTCATAAAGATAGTTTATTCGGGTGCAAGACAACTCAACACCAGAGAAAACTCAGGACTGAGGCAACTCAGAACCGCGACAACTCAGCACCAGAGAAACCTAACTTTTTTATAACCGAATAAAAGTAATTTATTAAGGATAAAACCTTAATTAGTCAATGTTTCTACTTTATTAAAAAAAATAGATTATATATCATGAATAAAACAACATCAACGCGAACTGACATGACTCTCAAAGACGCGATATTTAAAAAAAAAAAAAGGCCGTAAATGATATAACACAAATACAAAACAACAACAACAACAAAAAACAAAAACAAAAAACGAAACAAAATCTCTTTGATTATGGCTTATGAAACCTAATAATGCTCACAGATTGGACAATTTATATTTAAATTTTCTCCGGGAACTAAAAAAAATGGTTCGAAATTTAAAAAAAAATGACCATAGCGTTGTTCCTGATGATAACGTTCTCAGCTGACATGAAGTCCAATCACTGACTCACACACTGATTGAGTCAAGAGATTACTGTTACTGTCGAATATACAGGCATGTGTTGTCCATTCCGAGTCTCCAACCGCAAGTTGACTGGACAAAGGTCGAAAAAACATATAAATATATATTACTTCTCGGGCTAACGTCCTCAGCTAACATGAAGTGGAAAGACTATATTGAATCCATTGCTAGGCCAGCTGTTAAGAAAGTCGTTTCACTGTGTCGTACGAGACGTTTTTTCTCTCTCAATAATCTATTTCACATACAGTGAAGTTGAATAGGTGATCGTACACATGAAAATATTTCATATTTTTATTTGTAACATTAAATTAACAAAACGGGAATATATCTGCTGTATCAGATTGCATACTAAAAATGCATGCATATAAAACTAAATAATATTCCATGGTTAAGAAAATATAGCAATATTTAAATTTATATGGGTTTAAAAAATGATTGTACAGATGAAGAAAAACATGTTTTCTCCATTTAATATTTTGTAGCAAAGCCCTTATTAAGTTCAACAACAACCAATATCTTCCTGTAGTTTTTAATTAAAATTTCGCATAATTTAGTAGGTATTTTGTCCCATTCTTCCTGAGTAATTGTCTTCAGGTTTTTGATGTTTGTTGGACTTCTATCATGGATCATATTTTTCAAAAACCGCCATAAATTCTCTATTGGATTCAAATCCGGCGACCGACTGGGCCATTGTAAGATGTTAACGTTGTTATTAGCAAGCTAATTCTTCCTACTCTTAGCAGTATTCTTGTGATCATTGTCCTGCTGGAAGATCCAATCAGGTGCAAGCCCAAGATTCTCAACAGAAAGCGATAAATTTTCGCTTAGGATTTGTTGATATTTTTCTGCGTTCATTCTACCGTCTATAATTTCTAGTTTTCCAACACCTTGCATCGAAAAGCCCCAAACCATGATACTACCCCCACCAAATTTGACAGTTGGTATGGTGTTCTTGGGTGCGTATGCTTCGCCGTCTTTCCTCCATATATGATTCAGGGAATTGCGACCGAACAACTCAATTTTATTCTCATCTGTCCAAAGAACTCTTTCCCAATAAGAATTTTCCTTATTTTTTGCTCTGTTGTAAATTTCAACCTGGCATCTCTATACCGTTTCAGAAGGAGTGGTGTCTTTCTTGGGGAGCGCGACTATATACCGTCTCTGCGTAGTTCATTACTAATCGTTTGCTTAGTTACATTAACTCCTAACAAACTCAGATCATTCTGAAGGTCTTGTCTGATGGCCATTGGGTTATTTTGGACCTGTCGCATCAACTTGCTTCGTAATCTGGGAGAGATCTTCCTGAGATCACCGGGTCTGCCTTTGTTCTCAACAATATTACGTCTTTTAAATCTGGCAATAAATGAACCAATTGTTGACAAAAGTATGTTCGTGTCACTGGAGATGTTTCTGTAACTTTTTCCATTGTTCCATAGCTTAATAATTCGCTCTTTTTGAGCACAAGTCATTTCCTTACGTCTATCCATTATTAGAACCGTTATCAGTGAACAGTGATTGCAGAATGATCCAATTTTGAACTGAATGTTGCAATAGAGTTACTGAGAATATTCTAGAACAGTTTAGAATCTTCTACATTGAAATACAACCAAAATCTACCGTATGCCAAAATTGATACTGTACGAACACTTTTTCCACAATTCGAAATATAAAAATTTGCATAACTATCACTTATCGATGAATTTCTAATTTTAAATTGCAGATTCTGATTCTATGCTCCAAAATACATATATAACATTTTTATTCGAGGTTTTCATTCGCTATAAGTGAGAATAACAAGCATTTGTTTACTGTACGATCACTTATTCAACCCCACTGTATCTATAAGTCTACTATTCGTCCATGCTAAGACTATTACTGCCACATATGGTCCACTGCACCTGCTATTTACCTTGAGCTCCTTAATAAGATACAAAGAAGAATCAGCAATATTATAGGTCCTGATATGGCGGCTCGGCTTCAGTCAGTTTCCCACAGCTATCCAGATTCCTCTCTATGACTTTTCTAAAAAATAATTTAAATTGTCCGGATGTGCATTTTACCATGGCACCCAGACTTTTTTAAAGTTCAGTTCTAGATTTGTATTGAGATCTCAGTTGAGCTGTCTAGATGTAACTGTATGTTCTATGCTAACAGTTTTTCTCACACTTGTAGAACTCGCTTCTAACTCCATCCTTTCCAGCCAATTTTGATCTGCAAAAATTTAAATGCTACATCAATCGCTATCTATTATCCTCCCGATTATCCTTTCTTTTTCCCGCTCATTATTAATGTGTCTGTCCCTAATTCTTCCGCACCTTGTCACCCCCTTGTGTCTTGGTGGATTTATTACCTTTCATAGGGTTAAACCCATTATAAAGAAGGAGAAAGAACCTTGATATACCTATATCCCATCACTTAAATTTTCTTTCAAGTTTAATAAGCTCTGCAATAAAGACTTAATGAATTTACATATATACACGAGCACACCGGGTTCCTCACAAGCAATCATTCGCAAAGTCAGCCAATTTAACGTTTGCTAACTGGAATGAATGCTCTTCCAAGTAGACAGACTTTTATACGCCCACTCAGAAAATCCTTCCCAGTTGAATTTTTGGATTATTTAGTGAAATATCACTCAGTCAAGCGGAAAATCTTCTTATTTCCAGGCACAGTTTTTGCTTTTAGGTTCGTTTGCATATGGCCTGGACCCCACGGCTTCGAACCTCAGCCACTCCCAAATTCACCTGACACCTTGCAATACCCTTTTTCGTTTCTTTTCCTTTATTTCTGTTCTTTTCGTCCGCTATGACCACAATTTCACGCCGGGAGATGAAGATAAAAAAAAAAAGGTTTGGTGAAGGTTGGGGACGAAGGCGGGATTTTTTGGTTACCTTCTTTAAGAAGGCGTTTGGAGTCTCATGTCGAACAAGCAAATCACGTCGTGAGATGAGAATTCATTAAATAGAAACTTAATAGGTTGCTCAAGGGAATACGAATTATATCACGGGTGGGGGAGGGGAATTTCGAAGGATACTGAAGAGAAACGGGAGGGAAGACGGAAAAAAAGAACTGGATTGAATAAAAAGACAAGTCGTTTCAGTAAAATATAAATAAATACATTTCTGGAGAGAAAACACCAATACAAATACATTTCACACACACACACACACATATATATATATAATAAAAATATAGTTTTAACGTATGTTGAATTTATTTGTAAATGTTATCAATATTAGAGATAGAGCATATGTAAAAATAGTGATTTTCTAAGCGTAGCTTCGATGTGGCACAAAGCCGAAAGAAACGGGCACCCAGTGAGGATCGAACTCATTACTCAGTCGTAATTGTTCTAACGAGATAAGCTTGCTAAACTTTACACCGCTTCGTAAGCGTCTGTAATGATAAGAGGCTAAACTGCGCTTACAGACATGTGTCCCCAGTGTCCGCTTTTATATATATATATATATATATATATATATATATATATATATATATATATATATATATATATATATATATATATATATATATATATATATATATATATATATATATAAAAATTGGCGTTGCGTTTTTGCACGTTCCGAAAATTGTTCCTAACCGTCATTAAGAGCAGATATTCAAAAAACATCTTTCGGTCGACAAACAAGTATTTCGTCTTGAAGTTTTTGATTTTATAAGGAAAAAAAAACACATGCCTGATGATGAATAGAGGACTATTCGTAAGTACTAGCATTTTAACATCAAATAAACTGAAAACGACCGACATCTATGGTTTCGACGAGGATCACTTCACTCTATGGATTAACAGTATTTTAATGCATATATTATGTCTCTAGTGACGGATGTCACCATTAATGGCATTAATATTTCTGATTGATTCTATGTGTGATTATTTCTTTATATTTATATATATATATATATATATATATATATATATATATATATATATATATATATATGTATTAATGCATGTTTCATTAAGCAATATAGACAAGTTTTGTCTATTTTAAGTAAGTTCTTTTTATATTGTCTGATAAGCTTAATGACATTATCATTGAAAGACGAAAGGAAATCACCATATTGATACATGTTTAAATCCAATCTAAGCTTTCGGCTTACATAAGCTATTATCAAAGATGACAATTTCAATAAATCAAACAACACACGGACGAAACAACAATGATAGTTCGCCTTTGCTGCATGAGAAATGGAACACCAGCAATTAAGAGGTGGTTCCACACTCCTCAAAAGCTTCTGATCAGAGCACTATGTAAGCTTCTGGTCAAAGCACTATGTAAGTGTATAAATAGGTTTTAATACCCGCAATTCATTTTGTAAAAAAATATTACCAGGAAGGAATTCTGAAAAAAAAAATGATTACCAGAAATACATTTTTGGAAAAACTATTATCAGCAATAAAAATGTTGCCGGCATTGATATGCCGTAAAACAAACCAAACCAAGTTCTTTTCGGAAAGATGTATTCTTCCCTAAAAATAAGCCTTAACCAATCACCACTTCTGTTATCCTTGCATGTATATCTATTGTATATATAAAAATCTCTTTGTTGTTGGATCTCTAACCACTGTGTTTTTAGTAATTTCTTGCAATGCAAATTGTCCTTATATTCTTTATTTGATCTACGTGTTGTGGGATAATGCATAATAAGCACGCATAATCTTTGTTTTACATAAATTACCTTCTGATACATTTTCACTCAGCTATAACCCGCAAGACTATCAACTACTCTTTTATTATGTGATAATACCAGTCAACAAACAAGTGATAATAGTTGATATGTACTTGTTGTGGTAAGTTTGGTGGTTACTATTTATTTAATGGTATTTACGGCCCAAATCAATCCATACAATGTTTAACTGTACAAATATGTTAAGCAAAATGCAAAACCAGCAAAAGAAAACAAGAAACATTTGTGATAAAAGACAAAAAGAAAATATTTCAATAACAAATAATTTTCAATATATTTTTGTAATGAAAATATTTCACAAAAATGTAGTGGATTTTTTTTTAGGTGAAATCTTGTTAGTTTAATTTATGTTGAACTCAATCTTGGTGAAAGATTAAATTTTGTTAATGAGTTCTGATTTGAAAGGATGTTTGTTAGAATCTGTTATTGAAGATTCTGTAAATAAATTGAAAGAAAAAAAAATTACATTTAAAAATTTACTGTTCATATAAGTAGTAAATGTTTGTAAAGTTGAATGCAATTTTGTGATCAAAGAAGTTATCTACCTTTGATTGTTTTTTGTATTACAATGTTCTCGAATGTTGAGAAATAAAGTTGATTTGTTAGCAGGAATTTGTTTAACTTCTGCATAAGGAATTTGGTGAGTGAATGGGAATAGAATTCACTGGTGAGTATTGGTGAGTGAGTGTGAATATCGTTAATTTTGTATAATGTTCGTATGGACGAAGAACTTAAGATTGTGTGACGTGAAGTTTACTTGCAGTTCGTTTGATATCACAATGCTCACCGGCGAGTGTGAATAAGTTTCTGTTTTTATTTGCTTCGGTTAGCTCACATAGACTTAGCGCGAACTTGTATTTCAATCACGAGCTTTAAAAATTAGTTAAGCGTGGATGGATAGTTATGCCTACTTGTATTAACCAATGAGGGCTCGAGATTTTTTTGAAAGTGTATGAAGTTGAAAGTGTTCTGTGATCTAATTTTTGCACAGATTTGACCAAAGCTATTGGAATAATATAGAATTTGGGTTCTACAAACTCATACAACAATAAAAATAACAAAATTCACGTCTTACACAAAAATAAAAAGAACAATTAATGCAGCTGTTTGGTAAATGTAACAAACTTGTTCATAAGAAAAGTTTATATGTTTTGATCTTGGAATTGCAAGCTTTTCTTGTCGGGAAAGACACCACAAAATGAAATGGCTTAATAATATCCTGGTGTCAAATTTTTTTTTGAATATCTGTGTAACTACATGTCTCAGACAAAATGAATTAAATAGGCTCCATGTTGAACAATAAATGATTTATTTATTAAAATTCGAACAAGATATTCAAAGTGATGTAAATTTTATAACCGATTTCACAAAGCTTCCCAAATGTTCAATATGCGCTCCACCTGTGATACGAGACACATCAAGTTAGTAGTCTAGCTCCTGCCAAACACGCTGTAGCATGTCTTGCGTAACAATCTCCATCGCCTCTGTGATTCTCTGCTTAAGTTTCTCTAGGCTTATAAAAAGAATGAGATATAGACCTATCCTTTCACATATCTTCATAGAAAAATCCACAAGGTGTCAAGCCAGGTGAACGTCGTGGCCATTGTCAACAGCACGTTGTCATTATTGCTGGCACGTCCGATCCATCTTTCTGGTAAATTCTCAATTAGATAGATCCATACAGTGAACTTAGTTTTTACTCATTTTGTTAACATTTGAGATCATTTGAGCGAGAATTGGTCATGTTATTAGTCTGCATAATGATATCAATATTTAGGGCCTTCATTATCTGTTTATATTTCTAAGATGAGGTATTATGTACACTATTTACATTATTCAGACTATATATACTTACCAGAGGACTGAAACAATTGAAATTTGTACCCATTATTATTGGAAAACTCGGAACAGTACCGAAAGCTATTTTAATAATTGCAATTCCTTGGAATATGGCTATATAAGTAATTTCAGTAAAAAAAAATTACCAAAGAGATTTTATTGTGCTATTAAAAAGAATTGTTGTTATTTAATTTTATGCAAAAGCCACCAGTTAAAGTTGAAAATGATTCTAAATAATAACAATAATAATAAAAAGAAATATTTGTGAAAATTTTAGAGTTTTCCTATCTGAATTTCCTGAGATATAACGATGAACTGCATCCGGCAGCAAGGTCTCTGATCAGGAGGTTTTGAGGAGCGTGTAACCACCTTTTAATTACTCTTGTTCCTAGTACACCCTAACCCGGAGTGGTAGCGCCTGTTAGGGTCCCTGCAAACGATAAATAGTGAACCCACAAATTGGTGTTAAAACACTACGAAAGTGTAGAAGTATATTTATAGTGAAGGTGCCAGCAATACATTTTCACCGTAAAAAAAAAAAAAAAAAAAAAAAAATTATCAACATTACGTTTTTATATTAAAAAAATGTTACCAGCAATACATTTTTACAAGAAAAATATATAGTACCAGTAATATGTTTTCAGAAAATAAATTACTAATGCTCCCAAAGGAAATTAAATTCCGGCATTAAATGGCCCATACGAAGTTGATATGCCGTTAAACAAACAAGCAAACATGAATTTCTGATGAGTATTAATTAAGTTAATGATTGAATAATCTTATTGGGTGTTCCACGTTTATAAAATCCCCAATCCCCCGATTGCCTCGTTAAATATTTCAGCTTATTAGTTTTAGCAAAATGTGAATGCAACTCAATATTTGAAGAACTAAGTGGCTACTAAGTGGGTACAAATAAAAAGATTCAACATTGAAAAGTTTTTCACTTCATTGAAGCAGACGTTAAACGCATGGGAGTTTTATCCTTATCTTTGTTTCTTTCTTCCTTTCCTTTCTTTTTCTTTCCCTAAAATTAAACAGGGCCTTTGATATATCTTTTTCTTCCGTCTCTCTTTGCAATCAAACAGAAATGGCACATTGTTTATATGAAATAACAGCCCTAAGGAACAACAACAACAATAATAATAATAATAATAATAATAATAAGGACCTTGAAATCGAAATCTCAAAAATGTGGCACATGAAAAGATCAACAATCCTTGTGGTTGCAAAAGATTCCCATAGACTTATTGAAGGGATTCCTGGAAGCCCATGCCTTAAAGAAATACAAATTTTTTTTTCTCATGAATACAGCCCACACCTTACGAATGGCTTTATCTATGTAAAATATATATTTTTTAATTGCTCAGTAGAAAATGTCATCAAGGACACATAACACAGTAGATAAAGGCATTGGTTAAATGCAGTGACAGGAGCCAAAGATTGTGAGTTCAATACCCGGTTAAGGCAGTGGAGAACTTTCAGAGGGAAAATTAACAGGAGATAACTGATAACTGACATCCATTGAACATGGCACGTGGAACTAGAACAGTCTACCCTAGTGAGCGAAATAAAGGGTTCAGTTCGACATTCCAACCACCTGAAGAAGGCCGGAACGTACAACGGCCAAACATTGTAATAAATATGGCGACAATGATGAGGACAATAGTCAGAATAATATAAATAATGTAGAAAATGTCATGATGCTAACTCTGACCTTAGGTCTCTGGGCGGGACCCGGAAAGAAATGACTGCACGCCAAAAATCAAAGGAAATAATAATAATAATAATAATAATAATAATAACCGAGACATAGTATGAGCAGTACCCAGACACATTTACCCAAAATAACGATGTAACTATCCTCTGGGACATACCAATTCAAACTGACAACGAAATAAAAGCCAATTGATCTGGTATTATCATAAAAGACAAGAAATTCAGGAAGTGTATTCTTATTGACATAGCAGTACGATCTGAGAGCAATGGCGCCATGAAAATTATCGAGAATTTGCCATATACAAGTACCTGGAGATCGAGATGAACAGGATGTGGGGAAGACTAAAACTGTACCTTTAGAAATCAGAGCTCACGGCCTCGTGAGAAAAGGAATGGACAATTTTGCTAACAGTGTCCCAGGTAACTTCAACATAAAAGTTGCTCAGAAAACAGGAACACCCCATATACTATCAATTAAATAACAATTCTCCTATAGGACCTAAGGACCATAGTTTGAACCCGGCTCTAAAGGATACAAAGCAGGTGAACATAACATTCACAAATAATAATAATAATAATAATAATAATAATAATAATAATAATCAAGTCAACATATCGTGGGATTAAAACTCAGATATTAACGTGCAAATAATTAAGTCTGAGTATGCACAGTGGAGTAATGGATAGCGGCTCGGATTGAGGAATCAGAGAGCCGACTTCGCATTCCAGTCAAATCCATTACATTCACTTACGTGATAATTGTTACGGTTTTTTGGGTATATATGTATATGACTAGTGAGACAATCCAGATGACTTAACTTCCTTTATAGTCTACCAATAGAAGTTTAACCAATCAGAAGCCGCAGAACATTGTATTCGTCGTGTATAAAGGCGGCCATCTTTGTTTAACCTACCGGAAGGACCAGTGCTAACTTGACAGGCGAAGAGGATAGAAGGAAGAACTACGCTCTGCTAAGATATCCACTGCGAACCTGAACTACGCTTTCCTACTGTCTC
>OZ010573.1:14542370-14544870 GCA_963932145.1 Acanthosepion lycidas
GAAACGTTGTGAATATGGGAATGGAGATGAGGATAACAGTCTGAATATCTTAAATAATGCAAGTAATTATAATAACTCATCTCAAAGATATACACAGATATAAAGTGTTCAGTTTGAAATGCAAATCACCTGAAGAAGGCAGAAGCGTACAACGGCCGAAACGTCGAGATTATGGTAATGGAGATGAGGATAACAGTCTGAATAATTTAAATAATGCAATTAATTATAATAACTCATCTCAGAGATATAGATAGATATAAAGTGTCCAGTTTGAAATGCAAATCACCTGAAGAAGGCTGGAGCGTACTGGTCCGAAACATTGTGAATATGGCAATGAAGATGAGGATAACAGTCCGAATAATATAAATAATACAAACGATAATTGATCCATGTTATAAGCAAAAGGAAATCTATGTGTAAATAAATCAAAGGAAAAGACAATTAAACTATAAGAATGTGATTGTGTATGTGTGAAACAAATGTCAATGATCCACGTGTGTGGATGTATTTCTGTGCGAGAGTTCAGTAGTCAGTGAACAAAGAGAGTGAACGCGCCCTGGGGGCGCCATTATTTATCTACGTTCAACCACACTTAGATATAAGAGTAAAAAAGAGAAAGAGAAGGAAATATTTACCTTTTCATAGACTTAAATTGGTGTTTTGGGCAAAGCCAAGTGGAGTAATCCAAAAAGTTTAAAAGCATTTTTATCCAATATACTACTACAATAGAAGTTTTTCTATACGATGTTCGCATTTTACTAAAACGAGATTATTGCTATCAGTTTGGTTTATTTCTGAAAAATTAGAGCTAATAAAATCTGAATTTCAGTATTTGCAATTTCTGGGGCTAATTTTGGCTGCGAGTGTGAAGTTCAATTCAAAATTTAGTGGAGGTGCGCTTTTCAAATGGAGTCAAATTTACGACCTTCTATGCGGATGATACAACAAATTATAGGTTCACCTTCAAAAATCTGAATGGACCGAACGTAGCAGATGATCTCTTCTCTGATCGAGCCCAGATGGCTCAATAGGAGAAAATTCAATGCATCTAAATCCAAACGAGTAAAATTCAACCACCACCGAGCAGACCCCAATTTTTTACCGATCAAGATGGATAGGTTTTCTCTCAATGAAGCTCCTTACCTTAAACGACTATTCGGACTCAAGCTCACGCCAACTCACATATACGATCCATTGCTAAAGATTCTGGTAAAAGGGTTGGTTTATATTGCTGCTTCAATAAGTATCTGACACCTGCTATGCATTATCATTAAAAGAGCCAGATCAGACCATCTGTCCAGTTCTCACTCACCTGTCTTGATAGAGTTATTAAGCGTCTACACGGCCTTATAGGTGATGGATTTTCTCACATCCTACAATCTCTTTCCCATAGACAGATCATCACAAACCTCTCGCTTCTCTCTCGATAGTTTCATGGCATGTGTTTTGACGAGCAATGTTTCTTGGTTCCATCAGCAATAATTTTTGCAACTGGGACCCGTGTCGTGTATACAGGCATAAATCATAGCCTTTCTCTTCGGATTCCTTTAGTAAGAAAGAATTTCCATTCGGACTGCTTCTTTCCAAGAACTGCTGCTTTGCGGAGGTTTTCCCGATTAGTAAATACTGAATTCTTAAAGTCTAGGGTTAAAGGTTATCTTTCCTACATTTAAATCATAGTCAGCACTTCTTACCTCCTCTTCTTACGTTCATACAACATTCTGTTTCATACTCCTGAGAGGATGCTTCCTTGATGGCTGCAATCTTAACTTCTTCAAGTCTAGGGTTAACCGTTATGTTTCGCACATATCCTCCTAATCAGTACTTCTTACTTCTTTCTTTTATGCTTATACAAAAACCTCATTCGTACTCCCGAGAGAATGCTTTCCTGGTGGCTACAATCTTAACCTCTTCAAGTCTAGGGTTAACCGTTATGTTTTGCACATATCCTCATAATCAGCACTTCTTACTTCTTCCTCTTATGCTCATACAACAACCTCATTCGTACTCCCGAGAGGATGCTTTCCTGATGGCTACAATCTTAACATCTTCAAATCTAGGGCTAACCATTTTTTTTCCTTCATATCCCCATGAACTACAATTCTAGCCTTTTATTACGCTCATAAAACACCACTTAATTTTCCTCTACTTTGAGTGGCTCTTTGGCATAGTGTTGAGTGAACAGGATAGATGGTTACTGAATGTGCTGCTTGATACGAATAAATGAAAATTATAAGAATAAGGAGGATAGATTGTCCCTTGATTCATTTTAAGTTCACTAAGAATGATGGGTACCGTCTTGTGGTTCAATTTACAAACATTATTTTTCATTTCTTTTAAAAGGTTCAAATAATTTATCAGCCTTTTACACGGCTCCACTTTCTCTTCTGGGAGAATTGGTAATCCGTGTTTTCGTTGAAGACCATCCTGACAACAACAAAGCAACCATCTGCAAGAGAATGTTGGAGCAATGATCACGCTTGCCGTCACTTGATCTGTA
>OZ010573.1:14549870-14577370 GCA_963932145.1 Acanthosepion lycidas
CGAATAGTTCCATCTAAATAATTTCACTTACAATCTATCTATCTATCTATCTATCTATCTATCTATCTATTGATTTAAAAATGACTATTGGAAAATTTTTTAGTTCTTACCGACGAATTTCGTCTTCCGACATTATCAAGACAAGCAATGAAAGCGAAATCCATTTATCCATTTTCAAGGATGCAGTTAAAATATTTCATCCTTGAAAATGGTTAAATGTATAGCCGAGAGCGCAGGAAAAAAGAACAATCGGACAGTTTTTATATAATTAATCATCTGAAAAGAAAAAAGTTATTAGATCGTATGAGAAATTGTATAAAAACTAAATCAAAGCATATATATATATATATATATATATATATATATATATATATATATATAACAGCAAAATTGCCCAAATAGTGTAAAGGCATGAGATAATTGCCCATCCCACAAAATCTAAAAGAAAAAAAAACCTAAATGGGTTGCTTTTTAACAAGTTTTCAGATATGACGTTTAGCAATCTTGACGCCATTTGTCGTAAGAATCACTGAAAAACCCTATGAGTTATTCAGCTAGAAAGAGAACAGGTTAAAATAATTTCGTGTCAATCCAACTATGCCTTCCCAAATGAGCAATGGTGAGAGGAAAAACATCATCCAGGCCTTCATTAATGATACAAACATTCATACACTGGCTTCCATCTTGAAAGTCCATTCAAAAACCATCAAGAGAACGGCGAATAACTTAAAAATGGTAACAATTTAGAGTAAAACTGGATCAGGAAGTCACAACAGGAAGAGGGATCATCATTTCAACTTAGGGCTAAATAAATTTTTATTGTTAAAAGTAGAGTCCAATAGTGTTATAAAAAATTCGGAGAATTTCAGTAAGTTATCTTTAATCATTTCTAAGATACAATGGTTCAAACATGTTTCCTTGAAGAATATATAATTATATCTATTTATTTTTATACTGATCCTTTCAAGTTTTCTAATTTGTTTCTTGATGTTAAGATGAAATTCATCAAGGAAGGCGCTGTATTTTTTTCGTACCCCAGTACTTTCGAGTTCCGCTACGATCATCCTAATATATATATATATATATATATATATATATATATATATATATATATATGCAGCACTTATTGGAAAGTGTGCTGAATATCGGTGACCTGATGATCGCAAAAGCATGAAACTCAGGGTCACAAACTAATATCCATACAACTGAATATATATATATATATATATATATATATATATATATATATATATATATATATATATATATATATATATATATATACCAAGTAGGGTAATATTATTTATTTTAAGATATTACAGCGAAAACATGTCAAAAACCATTGTAGACATGTTTCGGTTTGTATCAATGCATCTCATCAGGCGAGTGAACGATTTATTTAGATTTAAAAGCAAAATGAAACCTCTTTTTACGAAAAAGAAGTGGGGTATAAGGTTTGTGGACTTTACTCTGATCAACCAACCAAATATGACCTACGTTAAATTTAAACTAAGCGAAGAAGCAAAATTAAAAATTATTATGGCCTGTAGATTTGCAGCTAGATATAAACTAAAATCGATGTAAATGGTTGCGTAAATTATACAAACTAGACAATGTCATTTCCTAAGAAATAAAAATGGGGCGTAGAGATAATTTAACAAAATTCTTTGTGAATTTCCTACATAAGTTATATATTTTATGAATTTCCTACATAAAATATTTTTTGTAGTTGATAAATAAATAACTTCTTTATGAAACTAGTAAATAATTTAAACGTATAGAATTATTTGGTAAATTAATATGCAACTGTTGAATAAAGATTATTCATATAAGATGTTAATAACACTAACCAATCAATGTAAAAATGTCAAAACTACCAACTAAATACCAATACACCCGTACAAGATATTATTAATACTACCAGGAGATTAATACAAAATTATATTAAATCGAAATTAATCTTACAAATACAAAGATATGCCATATATGGTGCAACGCAAACAACTAAAATATAAGAAAAAGCATAAACGAATTCCAAAGTTTAAAAAATAGTAACGTAAAAGTTAAAATATGTTGAATATTTACTGTTAATTCATTTCTTTGATTTAATAAGGGATCTTTACTGAATTTGATAATTTCCTGTAAGCACAGAAAACAGGTTTCATATTAATATCTACATGCCCTTGCGGTTTTAGAATTTTCCATTTCACCTTAGGAGTCCTATCAACTTTTAAACTCTAAAATTATTTAGAAAGTGATGTATTATTTCTGTAAGTACTATTGGTGAAGAACAAGATATGTTGATACCACCTAGCTTTGAAAGAATTCTTAGTACTACCAATATAGAATTTTTCAACTGCCAGATTCTCTATTTTAGAGATCGTACAAAGATAAACAAGAAATTTAGTTAAACATTTGTTTGGCAATGGGCATTGGTCAGAACTCTTACAATTACATTGGCCATTATTATTAATAATATTTTTCTTGAACGTGTATTATAATCCAGATTATTAAATTGGTTTAAAATTTTATTATTGTGTAACTTTATAAGCTACTCAAGACTATTAGTGCAGCTATAACTTAGTTTTAACGTGTTTCTGTTAAATATTTTACTAAGAGGGTTACATTTAGGAAAATGTTTATCAATCAATTGGTGGAATGTATGGCCTAACTTAGTACTGACTAATTGATGACATAGGGTGGCTACCAAACGTTTTCTATTTGTTGCTAATTAGATTTTTTCTTATAATTGAACATGGACACAATATGTTCACCGTATTTTAAAAATAAACATTCTATAACACTGAATATATACATACATACAACAATAAATTTCCTGTTAACACTTAATATATTCCATCCATGAAAATGGATAAATGTATAGCCGAAAGCTCTTGGAAAAATAAAATATTATCTACTGAAAATTAAAATATTATCTACTGAAAAAAAAAGATCATATTAAAAATTATATAAAAACTTAATCAAACCACCTTGTCTGTCATATTTAATGAAGTTTGCATTAAAGAATTTTGGTGCCTAAATGCACAATATATATTGCATTATCCAATTACACTATATATATATACATGTATATACATATAAATATATACATACATACATACATATATATATATATATATATATATATATATATATATATATATATATATATATATATAATATTAGTGGTAAATATACACATACCTATGCAAAATATATAAATATATATATACATACAAGCATACACATACTTATATATTTTGTATAAAAAAAAATCCAAGAGGATAGAATACAGATAGAACTCAATGTCCAGGACAGAAATATTTCTCTCACTTAAACTGTCTTTGACTCCCCTCTCTAAAACTTCACTCTGTTAAATTTTAATCCCCCACCTTCTCTCGTCTGTTGCCCCTTCGTGTGCGTGTATATATATTAGGTTGGTGCAAAAATAATGTCGTTTTCTCACATAGTAAAATATGTGAGAAAACGACATTATTATATATATATATATATATATATATATATATATATATATATAGTTTTAAGCTATTTTATATTTAAGATAGGAAATTACTCATTATTAGTAATAGCGCATATATGAAATGTAAACAGTAATGGCATAGGTATTAACATTGCATTGCAACGGTCTGTTTCATGTTTAAACGCAA
The DNA here is from genome assembly GCA_963932145.1 of Acanthosepion lycidas. Taxonomy (NCBI): domain Eukaryota; kingdom Metazoa; phylum Mollusca; class Cephalopoda; order Sepiida; family Sepiidae; genus Acanthosepion; species Acanthosepion lycidas. The sequence continues at coordinate 14,553,539 of OZ010573.1, forward strand.
TCGTCAGTCCATTAGCATGAAACAGTCACCATCAGCTCTAGATCAAAACATAAACAGTCAAAGATCTAGGTATCATCTTGATATCAGGCTACGAACTTTAGATTCAACTTTGTTCCAGTGTACGTTTTCTATTCGTTGAGAACGCTAACCTTAACCCTGTTATCTAAGTTGTTTAGACACGTCTTCTAAAAAGCTGAATAATAAGGAATCTCAATGACGTAGCACTTGAAAAGAGATCATGACACTCCACTAACTTCAGTCATACTTATAGATATTTATGAAGCACAGATTAATCCGATACAAGTAAGGATTGGAAGAAATAAGGCTAGAAAGATTGTTTTGCGCTAATCTCCTAAGTGGACAAGGCTTGCTTGGTTAGAAAATCTTTGTTGAATGAGATATCATGAAACAATGCCGACGAGCCAATGTTTGTTCAGAAAGTAGCGAAAACAGAGATTTGTAACTTGATGTTGCAACGAAATGAGAGAATTTCGGCAGTGGAAGATATTTGGCGCCAAGAATCAAGTCAACGAGGCGTCATTAAATAAGAAAAAAACGCATGCGCAAATAAACTTCTCTTCAAAGACTTTCCTTAAGTGTTGTCAAAATAGTTGTAACTGTATCCAGTCTAATACATAAGCGCAGGCCCCCCATAAATAAAGAATTTCACATAAACTCATTAGAAAACCGATAAATGCCAACATTGGAACCGTATCTATGAAGTTGCTTGGCTTTGTATCACTTTCGAGTTGTACGTAGCCATAAATGTCTGTAATGTTACTTAAATCTGGGTTCTCACGGTTTTTGATCTTGTGCCATACTTGGTTAATTTTACGAATTATTTAGGTTGTTTTGAAATGTAGTAATGGATAACAAGTTAAATTTCTTCTTTTATGTGCCGTCTCACTTCAGGACGTGGGAGATCATAGCTCTTCACAACTTCCTTTGTCACCTTATTTCCACTTTCATTCCTTCTCAATCTGTTTACACAGGCAGGCTATTCATTGATTCATTCAGTATGTCCTGTGAGTGTCAAATTCTCCAAGCTCTCTTTTCTCATTATGTGTCCCAGAAATTTTAACTGTCTTTTTCTGATTCTAAGTATTAAGTAACTTTTTGGTACACGTATTACTTAAAATGCCTGTTGCTTGGGTGCTCACATGGTATTATAAGAATTCTTCTGGTAGGACGGCAACTGTGTTGTCTTGAGTCTCTTCTTCATCTGCGCAGAAAATTGTCCACCGCTGAACGGGGATTGATATTACGTAGAAGTTCAGCACTCTTTATTTTTATAAAGAAATTTTACTGTCTTTTAAAAATCTATTTAGATTTTTGAGTGCTTTGGGGGTTTGCGTCAGAGTTTTCATCTACTTCTCAGACAGTTAAATACTTGATTTGATTCAGGCGTTTTTACACTGATGGAAGGAAAGATGGAATACACACACACACACACACACACATATATATGTATATTAGGATATAAAAAAAAAAACGTGTACAAATCGCTACACAATTTCAGTCGTGTTTCAACGCATACCAATGCGTCTCCTCAGACAATTGTAAATTAAGTTGCTTGAAGTCTTTAATTCATAGCTTTCATCTTGTACGGTTTTTTGTGCTAATGATCTTAAATTCTGTGTCCTTTGATAGTCCTTTGTTGCATTTCTTTAATCATTAGTTCCAAAATTTTACGACATAATTTATGTTGGATTTTCATAATATATTATTAAAAACGTTATTATTCTGTCTATATCTCTGAGATGAGGTATTATGATTACTTGCATTAAGTACATTATTCGAACTATTATCCACATCTTCATTGCCACATTCACAACGCTTAGAACTGAACCCTGTGTAGATAGTTCTAGTTCCACGCGCCATGCCTCCCCTGGATGTCTCAGCTATTTACCTTTAACTCAACTTTCCAAGCTTTTTGAATCACCACTTCTGTCGCCTGGTATTGAACTCACAACTATTAGGGTCTAGTCACTGGATCTAACCAATGTCTTTATCAACTGGGCCATTTGTATTTCAGGATATATATATGAATTTTGGGGGCTTATATTCCTAATGTTGCACCAACCTATGAAAAGCCGGTTTCTAATATAGGAAAAGAGGAAGTTTTGTGGTCGTATTCTGCTATGAGGTCTACATAGCAGGTATACAATTTTCTATTGGAAAGGTAAGCGATTTCTTGAAGTTGTTTGACGACATATATGCACCTTTACCAGTACGAAAACTAAACTGTGCCTTTGGTTGATTTTCATAGAACAGTGAAAGCCTAGTCAAGACAATGTGTATTGGTACCTTTACCAAATACCAAAATACACCCTTGTGCAAATTAATTAAAACAACTGCTTTAGTTTCCTTTCTTTCACCATACGGTCAGTTTTAGACCCCCACTAAAGTGACAAGGTGTAAATTGATTTTTATTTTTTCCTCAGATTAGGTCATTTGCAGTGGTGTGCAGCAATATGAATTTATTTTCGGGGTGGATGATGAAATTTGTTTGGCCTTGAAAAATATTGCGTCATCTGTGACTGCATCAGATTTTTATCACGCCCAGACACTATTGTCTCGACTGTCGATTCGTTGTCCTACGGCAATTGTCTGCGATGGACGTTACTCCAAGGAAACGTACAAAAATTGTAATGCTGCATGATCACACTAGCAAGCCTTAACAGTGATCAAATCAAAGTATTAGACTGGCCCGGGAATTCTCCAGATTTAAATTCAGTCGAGGATGCGTGGTCAATCTGCAAGAAAAGAATTCGTGGAATGGACATACGAAGTACTAACATGTGTACTGCGTCATGTTTTACTGGAAAAAAAATATGAAAAACAGTAAATAACAACAGTCCTGTCACTGGATCTAACCAACGCCTTTATCCACAGTTCCATGTATCTTTGAGCACACATGGCACAGCAAGAGAACCCAAAGAGTGTGAGTTCAACACCCGGTTAAGGCAGTGGAGAACTTTCAGAGGGAAAATTAACAGGAGGTAACTGATAACTGACATCCATTAAACATGGCACGTGGAACTTGAACAGTCTACTCCAGTGAGCGAAATAAATGGTTCAGTTCAACATTCCAACCACCTGAAGAATGCCGGAGCGTACAACGGCCGAAACGTTGTAATAAATATGGCGACAAAGATGAGAACAATATTCCGAGTAATGTAAATAATGTACATAAAACCTCATCTTAGAAACATAGGCAAACACAGCATATGCATAAAACTATTTGCATATATATTATTTGCAATTTTCGTCTGCTTCACTGCTGTCTGTGTCAAAGGTCGGCATACTGAAAGTTCCATCTTTGTTGAGTGCATAGCAGATGACTTCTCTAATTAAAATCTTCTTGTTAATTACTTTTTAAATTAAGAATATGCTAATAAATTTTAGGAGAGGAAATCATAAAATTAATTTTCTTGCCAACGGTCCTCAGGTATTAACTGTATGTAAGAGTTTATACAATTCAGTTTTAAGGATGTCTCACAAAATTTTTTCTTGAACATTAACAGCTTTGATTATTATCTGAAAATTAAATGAACATTTTTAAGATAAACAATTAATGTTATCATAAACTTTAAATATGTTTTAATGTTTATGTTTTGAATCTTTATTCAAATTAATTTATGTGTACGTAATATTCGAAGAAACAATACGTTACAATTAGAGAAATAGATAGATAATGAATGTAATTCCATAGATAGATAGCTATCTATCTAGCTAGATAGATAATGAATGCAATTAGATAGACAGACAGATAAATAGATAGATAATGAACGTATTAGATCAATAGATAGATAATGAATGTAATTACTTAAATAGATAGATAGATAATGAAGGCGATTAGATAGATAGATGGTGAATGTAATTACATAGATAGATAGATAGATAGATAGATAGATAGATAGATAGATAGATAATGCAATTAGATAGATAATGACTGCAATTAGATAGATAGATAGATAGATAGATAGATAATGAATACAATTAGATAGATAGATAGATGGATAGATAGATAGATAATGAATGCAATTAGATAGATAGATAGATAGATAGATAGATAATGAACGCGATTAGATAGACAGACAGACAGATAGATAGATCCTCGGACACGATGACTTGTAACGTCGTGCGATCGACAGTTTCCGAACAGCTTTACATTTTCCTTTTTGCATTTTTTGTCTGCTTCACTGCTGTCCGTGTCAAAGATTGGTATCTTGAAAGTTCCGTGTTTGTCGACAGTGTAGGAGATATCTTCGCCATTTATGCCATCTCTAATTAAAAGTTTTGCGTTAATTACTTCCTAAATGAGCTAATAAATTTCAGGAGAAGAAATCATGAAATTAACTTTGTGGCCAAGTGTCCTCACGTAAACTGCGACATTTTATACAATTCAGTTTCAATTCTCTCTCACAAAATTTGTTTTCTTTAACATTAACAGTTTTAATAAACTGAAAATTAAACGAACATTTTTATAATAAACAATTAATCTTATTATAAACTTTAAATATGTTTTTATGTTTATTGGCAGTTTGTGCAATAAACCATCGGTAAAAGTTCTCCCGTGGTGAGTGATTAGAAGGCGAAAGAGCCTGCGCCCGTTTGAAATGAAGCGGATGCAGGAGCTGCTCTTGAAGTACGCTCCATGTGATACTATCAGACTTACGGCATACTAGGCCAGTTGATGTGTGTTGATACCTGAAACGACTCCGACAACCTGTATTATGTGTTCGTGGTTAGGCGTATGAGCGGATCTCGGATTCTGCGATCCATAATTTGTGATGCCACGGATCCTGTCTCAGAAACACGACGATGAACAGCAGCAAAGGTTGGATGACTCGGCAGCCTTCGGCCTGGAAACGCAATCCGATACAGCCGTGAAGCCTCGAGTTCATTACCATTCGGGCGGCCGTATGTAAAAAAGCATATCTACGATAACAGTTATCACTCTTCCTAATATTAATGGGAGTATTGGACACACACACACACACACACGCACACACACACACACACACACACACACACACACACACATATATATATATATATATATATATATATATATATATATGTGAAAATATTGTAGAAAATAGGAAAGAAACTGGTTTGGTAAATAATCCAAAGTTCCTAAGTATTTTTGTAATTATTTTTAAAAAATAGTGCTCGATACGAAAATAGAGCATAAATATAATTATTTATTTAATAAATAATGGCGTGTGAGAATCATATTTTTAAATAAATAATTATATATATATATGAAGAAATATGGTCTTAAGATGTGCTATATTTTTGGGATAAAGTGCTCAATATCAGAGATAGAGCGTGTGTAAATATAAAAGTGAATAAAAGTCTGTTTCATGCTAGATGCAATCGTGCCCTGACGATTGCTTCTAGCATGAAAACAGACTGTCGCCTCTAAGTGTTGACTTCTATATTCACTTATATATATATATATATATATATATATATATATATATATATATATATATATATATATATATATATATAAATAAGTGGTAGAAATTATTAGTTGTTGATAACGTAACTGTCTGGGTTTCAATTCTCGGTAGTGGATGCGCACTGCTGATGAGTCCCAAATATAGGACGAAACGGCCGTCCAGTGCATTCTGCATTCTGTTGAGGTTTCTTCTAGACTCGATGAATTACTTGATTATAATTATCCCAAATCCTCCTAATCTCTATCACTTGTATATCCTTGCTTGAACCGGCTTTTAATGGTTTGGACTGAACGGCTTGGGGATAGTAGTCGTGGCTTGTGGGGGCACAGTCCTATGGGTAAAAGAGAAATTCGGATGAGTTCCACCACAGAATATGTGACCGAGCGGCGCTATATCGAGTCTGATTCGCTACCTCTCCGTCACCGAGGCCCGTTGGTACAGTTGGTATGACGTTTGCCCGTTATCATAACTGTCTGAGTTTCAATTCTCGGTTGTAGATTCGCATTACTGATGAGTCACAAATATAGTATAAAACAGTCGCCCAGTGCATTCTGTTAAGGTTTCTTCTAGACTCAATGAATTACTTGATTATAATATATGTATATATATACAGAGTACAAGAGAAAAATAAAGGATGCACCCATAAAAAGTCGATTTTTGTATTTTTACCAAGACAAGTAATAGAATTCGTTTATTAATACAAGTGTACATATTTACATTATACAAGTCAAAAAATGATTTTAGTATTTTGTTGGGTAACCTTTTGCTCTAATAACGGTCTTAATCCTTCGTGGCATGATATAGACTAAATTCTTTAGCAAGTCAACTTCCTTCGCCAAATTTTTCCAGTTTTCTTCTAGGAAAAAACTCATCTTCTGTGTTATCTTTCTTATAACGAGCATGCTTGTCAATTATCACCCAAAGGTTTTCAATTGGGTTATGGTCCGGACTCTGACTAGGCCACTGGAAGAGTTGCAATTTACTATTTAATTGACTTCCTATAAGTTCTTCCATTTTTTTGCCTCGTACTATATATATATATATCTGTGTGTGTAAATGTGCGTGTATGCTATTCAGAATGTGAAATTAATACATTCTATTTAATAAATTTAAATACCTAGGTTTATGGATCAGAAACATGTTCCTGAAACAGAATTTGGATTCATTAAAATAAATTTAATATAGCAACTAAGGAAATTAAATACAGAATCAGTTGAATATTGGATAATTTTGCCCAACTCCATACGCTTCGACAAAGCTAAAATATTTACGTTAAAACTGGAATCATGTTCTTAAATAGCCAGGTGAGATGTCGACTTTAATATGGAGGTCATACGTGGCGTCCATCTGGTTCCTGAATGTCTAAATTGTCTTTTATATACAAGCATTCCGTGATTAAAAATGGTCTAGAAATTCTTTAGGTCATAAAGAAGACAGTTCTTTAGACTGGTGATACTAAATCAGAAAGATATTTATCAAATAACGATGACTATGTCAAATGAAAATTTGCATCGATAACAACAAAAATGGACACACAACTGGAAAAGAAAATGATGATATAATCATGCCGATGGCTTTCCACAAATTAAAACAAAAGGTTTCGAAGAAAACTTCCATTAATATTAGAAAGAGTGATAACATTTAATGGACTTGGGAAACTTATTTTCCTGAAAAACTGTTTTAAGAGAAAGATTTTATTTTATTCGACCCACTGCAACACTGTTCGGTCAATGGTGATTTTTTAAACGTAGCTTAGATGTGGCACAAGGCCGAGAGTGTGGGGGAGAACCCAGTGAGGATCGAATTCACTTTTCAGTCCTAATTGAGACACCATTACACCACGTGGAATTGGCCAAGCTATTCAGCCAATAAATGCCGAATGTTTCAGTAACTTAAATCACTAATTTCACCATCACCTCATTCAAGGCAATAAAGTCACTAAGACGCAAGAGGGTTACTCAGTGTTAGAGAATATCAGAAAATATACTATTAAGGTGAGAGGACAATGAAAATTTAAATAATAAAGAAATCAGAAGATAGTATTTAAATTTTTGAAGATCAAATTTGGCTGGGAAGCTAGAAGCCAGAAGCCAGTAGCCAGAAGAGAATTCCACAAGCGAAAAACTGTAAGCGTAGAACTTACGGTTACTTCTAGATATTTCAACTGTAAATGGATGAGACCTTACCGCCAATCTAGTACTGCGATTAAATTAAGTCTAGGTACCATAGAAGAAAGAAATATGTCTCCTCTTCTTTGTCGTTAGAATTTGCTGGTTAATAGCAGGAGATGATGGTCGTTATAGGGTTGCTTTTAGAGCCATCTATGATGATTTGGGGTTCAATTTCTTTAATGTTCACTGACACTTTATGGGCTAGTAGACTGAGTGTCATGTCAGCACCGCCAATAGTAGTACCTGTGGAATTAAAACTCAGCCTTTCCCAACGCCGTATTGTTCGAGTTTGACATCAGGTGGAGAATAACAGTGTTCCTGATTATAGATGAAATTGATATTCAGTTCAATGGCATATGAGACTGGCCCAGGAAGCTGATTTATGAAGTTCGAACGTTGAAGGTGGAAATTAATGTAGTTTTTTTGTATGCAAGAAGTTTTGTTTTACAGGACACTGCTGATCTACTACTCTGGACACCTAACCATGGAGCAAGACACGTTGATCGCCCAACAACGACCTACATTGACCGTCTACGTTATGACACAGAATGCCACCGTAATGATCTTCCGACCCTGACGCAGGTTAGTTGGCGTGATAGACTGATAAATGTCTGAGCTATAGCTCGACTGAGTAATAAAAAAACATAAAAGAAAGTTCATATAGTTAACAGTAATCATCTTTATACTTTACAAGTGAACATGTTCTATTCAATTGAACAAAACAATTCCTCTACTAAGCTTGGCAGATATCTTGTAGAGCATCAGCAACAATATGGTCGGATTACAGGATCATCAATCAAGCACTTACTGATTATTTCATTCTTCGATCGGTCCTCATATAGTGATTAAGATAATATGACCCTTTATGCCAAAATCTCGATGACCAGAAGTGGCAGCTCATCATTCTCTTGACCTCGTCCTGGTAATTCAATGGGGGAAAGAATTGGTTTGTAAAATTCATAAAAGGCCAAAACAAAACTAGTAACGTTCCAACACCACTGAGCAGACCTTAATCATTTCCCTATCATGATAGATGAGTATTCACAATGGAGCTCCCTGTCTTGAATGCCTATTGCGACCCAAGCTCACCTCAGACCTTGTGGGATTCATACATGCTGGAACAAGACAGTGGGTCCGCTTCAGTAAGTATCTGATTCTCCTGATATACACAATCGTTACAAAAGCCAAAATGGAATATGGCTGTCATATTTGGGCGGCAACCGTCCATTCCACACTTGCTTGTGTTCAACTGAAAAGTGTCTACCTTAAAGGTGATGAATTATTTCCATAGATGAACCATTGCAAGTGTCTCTTTACTCGAACGCTTTTTCCATAACGTGCCGCGTACACAATGATGAATCATCCGCATTTCTGAGAAGACCCTAAATATTTTCCTATCACGATAGATGAATGTCACAATGAAGCCCCTTGTCTTGAATTTCTATTCCGACTCAAGCTCACCTCAGATCTCGTGGGACTCATACATGCTGGAACAAAACGGTCGGACCGCTTCACTATATATACACAATCTTTGGGCTGGAGCATTCCATTCCACACTTGCTTGTCTTCAGCTGAAAAGCGTCTACGCGGCCTTATAGGTGATGAATTATTTTCTACCCAATAACACCTTTATCATAGATGAACCGTTGCAAGTGTCTTTTTACTCTAACGCTTTTTCCTTGGCATGTCGTCTGACAAGATATATTCCTTGGCTCCACCAACCCTAACCTTTGCAACTTAGACCCGCCATGCCGCGTACACAATGATGAATCATCCGCATTTCTATCATATTCCATTATTAAGAAATAAGTTCCACTCGGATAGCTTCTTCCCAAGAACAGCTACTTTGTGGAACAGACTTCCGGTTGAATCATTTCCCAGTCACTACAAACTTGACTTTTTCACGTCTAGGATTAAACGTTATATTTCCTACATAACCTAATGAACTGTAATTTCTTTATTTACGCCATACAACACCGGACAGTAACCTTCTACCTTGAGCGTCTCTTGGGCCTTGAACTGGGTGAACATCAGTAAAAATGTAAATGTCCTTTTTTGTTCAGTATTTAAACATTACTTGCTATATGGTAAAGTTGGGATGTCCAAGTATTCGCTTTATTTGTGAAGACTCTGTTAAACTTTTTGGCATGACACTGGCGGGACGTTCTTTTTATTGCAATGTCTGTGGGGAAAAACAGAGACAAATTGGGGCTGCCAAATTTCGAACTCGGTTGGTGGATTCCGTTGGCATCACCTTCTTGCTACTGTGACGTACATACATTCCATTTAACCGATCGCATGCTCTGATCATAGAAAGCGGACACACCCTCACAAACACTTCATATACAAACAATAATTATAGGTAAATTTGTGAAATTCAACATTCTCTATAAATTTACGGCTGGTTTACTGCTAAGGTAGCGGAGACTTGGCAAAGTGTGGTAGAAAAGCTGGCGAATATCTTAATTGTTCGCTGGAGACGCAAACCGACACTGCCATATTGTCTCCATATCTCCGTGGCGGGAAGTGGGCGGTTTGGAGAATTTTTGTCGGCACATGAAGTGAAACGAACTAAAATGATCTAAGTTCTAATTTTAATATATATATATATATATATATATATATATATATATATATATATAATACATGCGAAACAATGTTCATTATAAAATATAAAATCATATACAAACCAGAAGCAACATAAAATATAAGTAAAACAATAATAATATGTTACACCCTCGGCTTAAAACTTCATATGGTCACTTTGAGGCAAGAGTGAAATAGATTTAAAGAGAGACAATATATGGTAAATTCTAGTTACTGAGATAAAGTGTGCGTGTGGTGATGGTGCAACATATAGCTCATCAGAATGAAAAAATTGAGAGCCAGGTTTGAATTCTAATCGCGTTCTTTAAATTCAGTTACGCGCAAATACGTTTTGGAAAGGTATGAATCCATCACCTCCAGCTAGCTATAGGTTAAATAGTAGGAATCGTATCTGAGATAAAAACATTATTATTCTCGAATATTGTTAATGCAATATTTACTTGTAAAATAAAGTATTCTTACCACCCAAAGCACAATTCGGTTTTTAAATAATACAAAATATGCTGATAAACAGTAAAAAAAAAAAAAAAATCTTTAGTAAAGAAAAAAAAAGAAAGTAAAAGGAAAGAAATTAAACAGGAACGAACGAACGAAAGAAAGAAAGAAAGAAGACAGGAAAAAACAAAGTAAGAAAGAGAGTAAACAGGAATGAAAGGAAGAAAGAAAGAAAGAAAGAAAGAAAAGAGGAAAGAAATACAGGAAGAAAGAAACTGAAAATAAAGAGAAAGAACGAAAGAAAAGTAAACAGGAAAGAAAGAAAGAAAGAAAGAAAAGAAAAGAAAAGGAAAGAAAAGAAAAGAAAAGACAAAAGAATTAGAAAAGAAACAGAGAAGAATTACTCCTGGAGTTTAGCATCAGCCATACTGATGGCAAGCAGACAATATTCTCTGTGTTGGTTAAATGAAAAGACTTTCATTTTGGAGGCATTGAAATTTACAAGCAATTTCTTGCCCCAGTTAAGTCTTTTTCGAGAGCAGTTGTCAGTTAAGTTGAAAACGAAAAATAGTGACAAGTAAACAACAAAAAAAGAGAGGCATAAAATATTCAACCGACTCTCGCATCTAAGCCTTTTTCGAACCGTTTTAATTTGTTCATTCTCCAACTGCCCAGGGAATAAAGTCACAGCAAAAGCAAGTTATAATATCCACGAAGACGTACGTTTACTTGGCTAAAAGAATCTGGATAGAAAAGCACTTAAAATGCAAATCGTCATTTTTCTCAAGTGGCTTGACTTCTCTTAAACCGTTGGCAATTTACGCATTTTAAAAAGCTCAAATTCCACTTATATTAGGTTAAATCATACAAGTAAGTAATTTCCGCTTTTTGGAACCAATTTGCAATGACGAATGTATAGTTTTAACTCTTAATCCTACTAAAATAAGTGAGCTCTGAAAAATTCTTCTAATTGCGTTTCCCCAATTATAATCATTTTATCGATGATATAATCACACCTTATTTCATGGACGGAAGGGAATTGCTGATAGAAAAGGAATAACAGACATGCTCTTTTCTCAGAGAGAGTTTTACGCCGCTAAGTCGTACACAATATTATATTTGAAGACATTTTTATGTTTACACATTCTTTTTTTATAGATACAAATATTTAAGTAAATGTTCTGTTTTATAATAAACATTATTAACAACATAGGCTTGTATACCCCACAATAAATTCAGTCTTGTGTTACATTTGACCGCGTGGGTCGGTTGGTAGATATCCTGTAGTTGCAGATTCGTCTCCAGCTGTGCTGGTCAAACTCTCTGACTCTCGGTAGAGAGGATCCCCAGACGAGGCTATGTCGAAGGACAGATTCCCGTCTCGGGAAAACAGCTACTAGACTCCGTTTTATACAGGGTCTACGGGGAATTTTTAGCCGAGTCTACGGGCTCGGATTCCCGATATTAAATTCGGCCATGTGCCACATCTGACCGCGTGGGGTGGTTGGTAGATATCCTAGAGTTGGAGATTCGTTATGGAATACACGTGACTCACTTCAAGCAGCTAATTACTACTTCTACACGCTGCTGGCGAATCTTATGTGTTGTTCTTGTCCTAAGTATTATCGTTCATTGCCTACCTTCCTGTGATTATTCTATTCAGTAACTGTGTTTAGCATGAAACTCGGAGTTGTGCAAACTTTGTGGGATATGTATACTCATTAATGTATATACTTTATTACTTTGTTATATAACATCGAGCACTGTTTCAAGAACACCAGCAATTTCCGGGCAGATCATATATTTATATGTTTACACACACACACACACACACACACACACACACACACACACACATATATATATATATATATATATAAATATAAATATAAGGAAAAAAATTTTTTCAATCCAAACGCATTTCGTCCCTTGAGGTATTTTATCAAGGTAAATGTCATTATTTACTTTGTTAATGTCTCCGTGAAAGGAGGAAACTTGATGGTAACGAACAGTTTTCCTTTAGTATTTATTTATATTGTGTGTCTTATTTATATCTGTTGTTTAAGCACGCACAAACACACACACACACACACACACACACATATATATATATATATATATATATATATATACTAATTGTATTTTTATTTATGTAAGTTTGGTTAAAGAGCAACGAAATTTCTTTGTGAAGGAATTTCAAAATTTGTTTGTTAAAAGGTTTAGTACAATTTACAATTTTGTTGTAATTATTACGTAGGAATTGCACACACAGACCACAAATTAGACATATTCAAACTTGACTTTTCCTCATTTTATTTTATTCCGGGACAATATTCGTTGCGTGATTTATAGAAAGAAGAGAAAGATAGAGAGGACGCATGTCAGCCAGTTGGCCAAATCCTCAACACAACTCGATTCATTTCTGCAGCTTGGAATCTAGGTGCGCCGAGGCCAATTGACGCTTCTAATACTTGTTGCCGTCTAAGGGTATTTGAGCATTTATGGTCTTGTATAAAATCTTAATCAAAGGCAATCGTCTCTGTCAGAATTCCACATATATATATATATATATATATATATATATATATATGTATGTATATTGGAATTTTTGAATTTGTATGTCTGATGATTTGGATCGTGATTACAATGTAATATAACCACGGAATATTAGTGTTTGAGCCTTTCATTATATATATATATATATATATATATATATATATATATATATATATGAGAATAAAGAGAAAAGGAAACCTTTTCATTACCAAGGAACCGCGTTTGTGACAAACAAATTTGCTTTTGTTTTTATTTACATTGCATACACGCACGCACGCACAACACACACACACACACACACACACACACACACATATATATATATATATATATATATGTATATGATGAGGTACGGTGGGGTTATGGATAGCAATCTATCATAGTCAGATTTCCCCGCTTACAAGATTCAAATCCACCCCCCTAATCTGTTCGGGTCGTCAGAGTTCTGACCAGTAGTTTCTCCTTCCCAGCAACTTTTCAAATTATGTAAAACCTGTGAATCCGATTACGTTTTGCTTTCTCATGATATTGTCTTAGTTTACTTCTTGATTGAGGTGACTGTGTATTTGATGCCAGAAGGTGACTGAAGAATCGATCGGCCGGAATAAAAAAAACAAAAAACGAAGAGAATTCGTGGTCCGACAAATTTTTAGGAAGGTTATTGCTCACCGAGTGACCCATATTTCGTTGTCTTGACCCAAAACAAAATTTAGGAGGATAATGCTGAGCAACCGAACAATTACAGAAATATTATTGGAATAAAGATCAATTGAAAGGGGAATTAAACAGAAAAGCAAGAGGTTTTTTGTTACAAGACATATAATTTTAATGCCGCTCCAAGAAGCCACAGGTTGTCGTTTCTGTCTTCGTGAAAAGTTTTTAATACAGATCCCATTACGTTTTACGAGTTTTAAAAAAGCAAAACTCCATCACCTTACTAGGAACCTCGCCTTTTACTACTTATAAATTACACATTCGCAAAAGACACACCCATTTTTCAGCAAGACTAATTTTTACTGCGCAAGAAACACCTCACCTCTTTTTCTCTAATCTCTTTATCTTACGACCATTAATAAGTAACTAAGGCGAGAGATTTTTTCAACTGTGTTAATACGCAGGCGGAAAGCTTAACGGTGTGTGACGCTAACAAGTGTCACAGATCATCCTCTGGACTTGCAGCCAGATCTAGATGGTTACAACCCAGAAAAGAAGAACGAAAGAGTTATTTAATTGTAATATGCTTTTTTTGCTTCATATTCAACTTGGGATTTTGACCAGTACCCCTGTTGGTTAATATAGGAAATTATCCCTCATGTCATTTTAATTATTCATTATTTTTTATTCGTAGGAAAGAAAGACATTTCAATATGCAATGTGATAGGTCCTAATCTGGCATCTCATTTGCAGTCACTCTCTCACGGTATTAACTCCTTCCGCCCAAATGGACGAGATATGACACAAAGTCTTTTTTAGGTAGGAACCCGAGCGCGTACACCCGGAACAAGCACAAAAATTGCCCTCAGTCCCCGCAACCGTCGGTTGCGCTGGCCTCGGCGCGAGCACCGATCTCTCCCTCTGGTGCAATGGGAGGGCGCTGTTCCCTAGGGATTGGCACCTCTCAGTCTATTTTCCTCAGTTGCTCCTCTGTCCTTTGACAGAGAAGCTCCTGAGCGCACTCTGCCCAAAGACAGAGACACAACTGAGAGATGATAACCCTGCATTAGAAATCCCGCCAAGGAGGAATTTATATACGCTCTCTCACAGACGTGTTGTGGTTTCCCTCTGTCTTTTCTACACGTATTTTCATGGCAACTGCTCTGAAGAGTTAGTTTCACTGGTTCCCAAACTGCGTGAATTTTAGCGTGCTACTAGGTTAGCATCTCAGTTCTACCTTTCATTGTTGAAAGGGTTAAATGTAACCGCCTCTTCTACTCCAACAGCTTATTCTCTCGCACTTCCCGACAGTGTAACTCCTTTCCTCTTAATTGCTTCCCTGATAGCTATAATCTTCAAATATTTAAATGTAATGTCAGTCGACATCTGATGCCTTGATCCTGATCAGAGTCCTTCTCTATATCCTTTCCTCCAACATTCTCTTTATTTCTGTTCTCACTTTCTGTAACCCTTGCGTGCTAGTGGCACCAACAAGTTGCTTGGAGTGATATGCTTAAAAAAGTGGAACTTGTAGAATTGATTGAGTTCTTGAATAAATTATGATACAACGTATTTCGTATCACTTTTTAATTCATTTTTTTTTGTCTGAATTTCTGGGATGGGGCGCTTTCATTATTTACACTATTTATATTCGGACGATGTCCTTATCATTATTGTTATTATCCCAACGTTTCGGTCGTTGTGCCCTTCGGTTCAAGTTTGTGAGTTCAAACCCTGTGTCGGGCAGTGTGTATTTGCACTCAGTGGTAACGGGCGAGCAAAAACTTAGCAGCACTAAATAAAAATAAGAACTAGATGATATCCCTAGACATGAGCAGTGGAACGAGAACAATCTATTCACGTAGATTGAATAAAGGGTTCAGTTCAGAATTCCCTATCGCTTGCCCAGATATACACATGAGGAAGGCCGGAGAGCACAACAGCTGAAAATCAACAAAGATGAGGACCTGTCTCTCTTCTTAACGACAATATAATCTGTCGTCCGACAACTGATGGTTAGTCCTTTCTTCTCGCTTTTCTCTGCTTCCTTGTCGAGAAATTCCTGTAATTTTCTTTCTGTGTCTCCTATCAACACCGACCATATCGTGTTGAAACTCCGGTTCTCGTACGATCACCAAAGTTAAGCAACGCCGAAACTGGTCGTTACCTAGATGGGTGACAACGCAGGAAATTCTAAACTAAATCCCTTATTTAATATAGGCCGGGCAGCGTATACTCAGTGGAAACGGCTGAGCAATAACTAAACTGTACGAAAAAAATATGAACTAATCGCTATCGAGCGGTGGAACGAGAACAGTCTCTACACGTCGATTGAATAAAGGGTTAATTTCAGAATTCCCTATTAGTTACCCAAATCGATATACACCTGAGGATGGCCGGAGAGCACAACGGTCGAAACGTTGTGATAACGACAACAAAGACGAGGACAGTAGTCCGAATATAAATAGTGTAAATAACCTTTGTTTAATTTTTACGTTTTTTTCTTTGTTTCTTTTCATTTTAAGTTTGTGGGGGGGGGGTTACGGAAACCACTCTCTCATCAGTTCTGGAGTTATTTCAGATTTAATCAAATTTTAGTCTCTCTTCAATTCTATCTTCAAATTTATCTCGGTTTTATAATTTAATTGATCGATTGATTCGTTTTCTATGAGTTATCAACTTTTTGTAAGTTATTTAGAGCCAGAAAATATTTTTAAATTGTAAGAATTTTTTTTCAGATAATAATGGTTTGATAAAAGTCTTACTAATTAACCCATAGCTGAGGGAGAAAAGGTGGATACGCGTAAGTGAATATAACGAAACCAACGGGAATTGGATCTCGGCTCACCGTTTAATAATTCTGAGCCATTATACATTACGCCACCCGCACGCCCAAACTCTTGCTATTCCTAAGCGGTCACTCACGTAGGTACTGTCGAGGCTCGACGTTGCTTAACTCCGGTATAAGTATGGGAACCAGTATTTCAATGTCATGTGGCCATAAACCGTTTATAATTGGCAAGAAAATCCAGCATTAACTAATTGGTAATGACGTGTTTGTTGCGTTAAACTAAATTTACAAAACAGTTTTTGCTTTTTTTTTGTGACTAAGACTTTTATACTGGCCCGTTCTAATGTTAAATTTGAGAGCAGCTGTTTAGAAACGAGTTACATATAAAAAAAAAGTGTGTACCCATGATTGACCATTGTCTATCCTTCCTACACCCATAATCTACAATTCTAACATCTTCCTCTTACATCCGTAAAACAATGTCATTTAGTAAACCTCTAACTTGAGTGACTCTTGGGCCAAGTATTGGGTCAACGACAGCATAAAAAATCGTACATTATTAAGTTTCAGATGATCTCTATTCTTTCGTTCTGATATTAAATGATATCATACACCATACTCCATCCAAGTAGTCGAATCAAACACATTTCCCTCGTATTTCTAATCTAAGAAAGAAGTTCAATTCAGGCGTGATTTTATCATGAATGACTCGTGTATGCATCCTTGAACATTATAATATTAAGCTCTTCTAGTCAATACTTAATCGTTATCTATCTTCTTTGTTCCGATAATCTTCGCTTCCTATTACTTCTTCTTTCACTCACTCTCTACATCAGTGGCTCTCGAGTCTTGTATTGGTGAACTTCAGTCCGAAAAAAGCCCACACATGAGAAATTTGACACGGCGATTTTTAATTTGAAATTATCCGTATTGCCGATCAATTCGTGGCTTCTTCAATATCAGTTCTAGAACTGTCCATTACCACAAAAACATAATGTTTACAATCAATCAAAGCCAAAATTTTAATATCCATTTGAAATCTGTGTTTGCAAAATTAAGAATTTGATTGTAGATTCTTCTGCCCCTGTTTTCACGTCTGCCTTCTCTAACCTTCCCAAGGATTCCGTTACATTCGGACGCTTTCTGGAACGGAAGTGCTGGTAAATGTCTTTTAGAGGCGTTGCTGTAATGTTTCCGTCAATACTTTCATTGCCGGTGCAGAACCAAAATATCTGCGTGCAACTGAAGAAATGGAATGCGCAGAAAATATTTTTATTTTAAGACTAATTTTTCATTTAGATTGCATAAAAAATGGTCAGTGAAAGAGAACAAAAACTTTTGACAAAAAGAAGGAATTTATTTTGTGTATCTTTCTTTATTGCGTAATTGTTGAATGAACTAAGCCAAACAAGTTTAGTATATTTAAATAAAGGAAATTCATACTTAGAAATATATGAAATTTCTGGACTTGGAGAATTGGATATTGGAATCAGGATATATTGAAAGCAGCAAGTGACCTACCTAAAAGCTTGTGATAGAAAAGCTAATGGGAGAGATAGTAAAAAAAAAAAAGAGACATGACCAGCCTACCTAAAAGCTTGTGATAGAAAAGCTAATGGGAGAGATAGTAAAAAAAAAAAGAGACATGACCAGCCTACCTAATAAGCTTGTGTAAATCGTTGTCAGAACAAGGAATGAGAGAGATGGTAAAATGACAACCATTGCTAAGCGCATCAAAGAATAGGAAGTTGTGGAGAGCCATTATCAAAATATCCAAGAAGGTTTTGTAAATCGATGGCGGAAGACGGAATGAAAGAGATCGTAAAAAGACAAACATTGCTAAGAGTTACAAAGAACAGGAAGTTGTTTTATGTAAATTCTTTTTCTATATGCCTTCTCACTTCAGGACAAGAATGATAAAAATTTCTACGACTTACTATCCTTTGTATTCCTTAGATATAAGGTCTATTTTATTGTCTCTCTCATTGCCTATTCTGTTATCGATTTACACAAACTTGATACGTAGGAGATCAAGGTTCTCCGCAACTTCCTATACTTTGTAGCGCTTAGCAATGTTTGTCGTTTTACGATCTCTTCTATTGTTCGGCCATCGATTTTTGAAAAATAGTATTGGTGACCATACACAAGGTCGATTTTTGAAAAATAGTATTAGTGACCATACACTTAGAGTAAATTTCAAAATTGATAAAAACAGTTGAAAAAAAAAGCCGCTACCATAAATAAATTCGTTGAGTGAAAGACATGTTAGTGGCTCTTAAAAAGGCGGTTTTGAAACTTCGTAGAAAGATAAAATGCATCTTTCGTCAGACTTCTGGGTTTTCTTGGGTAAAACGACAGCCGGGATTTTGGCGATGACACCACCTTGGGCGATAGTTACTCCGGATTTACAATCTCTTCAACTCCTCGTCATTACGGATAGCCAACTGCAAGTGACGAGGGATGATACTGGATTTCTTATTGTCTCTGGCAGCATATTAACTGCCAATTCGAGAATCTCAGCGGCCAAATATTCCATAACTGCTGCAGCGACACGTTTCGAATAGTTGCCCTTACGCAGGAGAGACGATGGACCATCACGTCAATGCGAACGGTGCTTTCCTTAGCTGCATAGCATTCAGGGTGCGATGGATAAATTGTCGTCTAAAGGCCGCCAACATGAAAATAATACAGTTTCGAGGATTTCAAGTAGTGAATATATCTTGCTTTGCGAAGCGATAGTGAGCAGTCGAAGCCTGCTCATTATTAATGAGTTTGATTTTTATGGGTCGAGTGGTCTGAAGCTTACCGGGTCATACTGTATGTTATGAACAATCAAGAGTGGTCTCCCCTTGTTTCGTTACTCTCCTCGTTGAGAGAGCTACATCCGTTTACTGGGACTATAAAAGGACACTATACACGAACCTTGTATTCTCATTTGAATAAAGCTTTCTTAAATCCCTACACCAGCGTACTTTTGTCGTTACACTGTAGTTCCTTCTTAAGAGTAGCGTCAACTTCAAATGCTACCGGAGTGCACATCTAATTTATTAACACTTTCAAATGCACAGGCCGTAATTCACATATGTAATTCACACTGTTAGAAACAAAAAGAAACAAAAAACATCTACTCAAAAAAATGTACAGTGAGTCCCCGCCTATTCGCGTTTCAGCATTCGCGGCTTCACTCATTCGCGGATTTTTCTTTAGAGCATATGTACTTATTCGTGGAAACACCGAATAATCGCGTGTTTTTCTGAAGAACATATGTAAAAATTATTCATTAAGAATTCCCTCGATTTGCGTATTTTTTCGATAGAATATATTTACAATATTCTTGTATTATTTTCCTGTTATTTAAATGACTTAAAACATACATCAGTCCATTATTTTGGTAAATCATTATAAAAAACAAACGCAAAAACATGCGTAGTTCTTGGGCTTTGTTCTTTGTTAGGGGCTGCAGTTGGGGTCTTGAAAGTGGTTTATGCTAAGTCTGGGAGCATCATCAGTGTTCTGTTTTTAGAAAATGTTTTAAACTTTATATTTTATGCCTTGTTACACATATTTTATAAAGTATTTTCAGTGGTTGTATCGATCTATGCGTAATTAAAAACGGTTATTGTACGTATGAAAGAAACTTTACGCTAAGTATATAGTCACCAATATTATTTTTCAAAAATGTTTTAAAAAGGATCCGAAATGTTTGTAAAGTGTTTACGATGAGATTTTAAGGCATATGGGGCTTTAACAATCAAAATAGGTACTTATAAGCACTTTTACCGGGGGTTACAAGTATTCGCGGATTCTAACTGTTCGCGGCCTGTTCTGGTCCCAAACCCCCGCGAGTACGAGGGGCTCACTGCAAAACAACGTTTAAAGTATTAAGATATTCTGACTCCGTGTTTTACAGACAACTTTAATCTGCAAATTTTAAATACAATGTAAATCTCTATCTACTGTCCTCCTGACTGCTTTTTTCTCTTTCCCCTCATTACTAATGTTTCTGTTCCAAATTCCTCCACATCCTGTAACCCCTTGAGTGCTAGTGGCTGTACTGCCATGTTTGGGTGATACCGATTATATATATATATATATATATATATATATATATATATATATATATATATATATATATATATATAATAAAATATTATAATAAAAACATATTGAAATCGCCACACAAAAGCTTTCATGTTTCAATAATTTGATTGTACTTCTTCAGGTGATGGTAAGTAACTGGTGAGTAAATGATTTTTAAGGAAATTTAAAAACAAATTTTTACCACTTTTCCGAAAGATAAAGGGTCGTGGTGCATAAGGTCAGACTCAAATCTAATTTTAATTCTGAGTTTAATTTCTGTCACCTACAAGCTTCATATGTTTAAATTCTCTCTTCCTGAAACTTGTTCCTTCATCCCCACATCTCCTTTCACTCATTCACTTTCACTCCCCTTAACCACTTGCGTCGTAGTAACATTATTTCCTTGCTTGGGGTGATTTGATATATCTATATAAATAAATGCGAATATCAGTATCACTGTATCACCCTTTTTCAACTTTACCCTTAGAGGCCCCAACATATCATACCATTTGGAATCAGGCTGACTCCCTGAGCAAATTAAAAAGATTCCGGGTCGGATCCAGATCCGCAATCCTGAAATTTTGAATTCCCAAGTTTTCATTACTGCGATTGTTTCCGGCGCTTTTTTTGTGACGAATTTTTTTTACGATAACATTTTTTATAATTTGGAAATAAAATGGGAATAATTGAAATTAATTACAAAATCTAGCGAAAGTCTCTCATGAAATAAAAATAATTGTTTGTACGGAAAGTAAGGACCTACGTACATCAAACTGTCTTTAAATTAAGTGGCGGCAGATTTATCGTTGAACTTTTAAAAGGTAAGCTTAAATATTAATGCAATACTTAAATGCAGTGATTAATTTTCATTTCTTCTGTAGTTTATTGTTACATATCGCATACCGCATCGCAAAAAGAAATCTTCACTAACAGAGAACTAGATTGCAATCAAAAGAACAATGGCTGTAGCGAGGAAAAGAAAGTGTCGTGCAAATAAAAACCTAGATCAAACGACAAACAAAAGAGCTTTCAATGCTGAGAATATGCAAAGACTTAGGGACTTTTAAACTCCTGAATGAGCCACACCAGTACTCAATGTGCGATAATATATATATATATATATATATATATATATATATATATATATATATATATATAAAGACATTTTTATGTTTATAGATTCTTTTTATAGATACAAATATTTAAGTAAATGCTCTGTTTATAATAAACAGTATTAACAACATTTACCGGCTTGAATGCCCGAGAAATTTTCATAGAAAATATGCATCCTCCTCTTTGGCGAAATAGTTAAAAGCACGTCAGGCTATATGACGATCCCGTATAGGATACAGGTTCAATTCCTGTCGGAGGACGAATATTTTCTATGACAATTTCTGAATGAATGTTTTCCACAAAAGTTGACTCCGCGCCATCCACGGCTGTACTTTTGGCGATGGGGTGTCCAGTGCTGATCTTCTCGCAAAATGCAACATTGATGGAATTGAAACTTTCCTGATACCGTCAGAGCTTGGACGGTCGTGACCCAGGTATAAAGACAAGGTAAAGAGTAATAAATAGTAAGTAAATAATTTAACCAAAAATATAAAATTACCACAAAACTGCATAATGCATAATTATTTCTACTCAATAACCCTAGAATAATTTGAAACATAACTGTTTCCGCACACACAATAACCGTTATAATAATGCAATAAACTACCCACAATGCAATGAAATAGCATACCCACACTGTAACACTGACCTGTATACATAAATATTCAAGCAAAATCTCAAGGCTTATGGCCTGATGACTGCATTTTGCATGAAACAAACTATCGCCTCTGTGAGTTGACATCAATGTCCACTTTTATATTTACATACGCCCTATCACTGATATTGAGCACTTTAACACATAAACATGGCATAGATTAAAACTATGTTTTGTCATATATATATATATATATATATATATATATATATATATATATATATATGTGCATAAACATACACACTCACACACACACACATATATATATATATGTTACACTTCGTCCAGACGGGTTTAACCACAAATTTAACAACGTAGATAAAATTAATATATAACCCTATAAATCAAGCACTACCCACATTTCTCACCCACACAAGACAGACAATCTTGCAGAGGTGTTGAGGTTTTACGCTCATACACACACACACTCATACTAATATATACACTTAAACACATCATACACACTCCCCAAAAACTAAAAGATTTAACACACACATCCCCTTCCCAGCAACCAATTAAACTGTCAAAATGACCAAGAAGGGGATTCTGAGACCCATTTATTTTCCAGCCTCTATCTTAAAAATAACTTGAAAGAAGCCGTTTGACCAACACAAGAATTGACGAAAATTAACGATAAAAAATAAATGAAAACTACAGATAAATTGCATTTTCTACAGAAAGTGTTATTCACTGTACTAATTCACTGCTACTAACAAGCAGTGATTTTTTTCCTCCTGATGATGGCCACGCTGGCCGAAACTAGTCGAGTAACCCAACTGAAAAATAAAACAAAAAATTATTAATATACTAATTTTTTGATATTTTTTATTGTTCAAAACAAACACACAGACACACACAGACACACACACACACACACACACACACACATATATATATATATATATATATATATATATATATATATATATATAGTAAATGTAACAAATCCGTTGGTATATAATCTAAGTGGATCATCGTAATATAAAATATTAAAATTGATCGACAAAAAGAGCTCAGTGTATTTATTAATACAGAGCAAATATTTAATAAACAATAAAATCCCAAATCACCTCATTTCGGCAGAAAAAAAATATCACCCATTTTTCTTATCAACCCCGGAGTTCGTGTCAGAAATAGAAATTTAACAGTGAATCCTAATATATATATATATATATATATATATATATATATATATATATATATATATATATATATATATGCAAATGAGCGAAAGAACAGACGAAGTAAAATTCCGCTGTTCGTAGGATTTACTTTTAAAAAGTGCTCAATACAAAA
>OZ010573.1:14582370-14592370 GCA_963932145.1 Acanthosepion lycidas
CTTCACCATTCTTCTTTTAAAGATTGACAAACACTTAATAATAACCGTTAACACGTCGACAGTTGATGCCCGGAACCCAAAATCATGTTTGTCTGATAGAAGGCCTGCAATGTAAAACGCTGAATCGATTATAAGTTGATTAAAGACCCAGATAGTTCACCCTTGTTCTTAAAAACAGGAACTACAGGAGAGATTTTCCAACAAGCTGTAAAGCAAAGAGCAGCAAATCATTGTTTATAAAGACGAGAGAAAGAGAGGTGGGGCCTGTCCAGGAGCACGTTTCTTTAGGACTGTTGCAGACATATCACCGATTTCACATGTTTTATGGTAATCAAATTTAGGGAATACAACAAAAAGCCATGGACGGGGTTATATGCATATCACAGAGTAGAAACACAGCTCTAAGTAGAAAATCAGGCAAAGATACTCAAGAGTAGAAGTGAAAGAGAATTTACCAGCAAACATTCTGCTTTATCAATAGAAGATAATAACACTTCAAATTGAATGAAAAGAATAGGAATTGAGGACTTATTTAAATTAAAAAGAATCTGCAATATTATCGGTCCTAATCTGGCATTTTGCCTTCGATCACATTCCTACTACCGTAACGTAGAATTCCCGTGTCTTTTCTATAAAAATATTCGTTTTCCTGATTTTTCTTCTTTGGCACTTTGACGTCATGAATTTAAGCATAGTATTAGATTGGCATTTAGGTCTTAGCATTTTATACGAGTAAAATTGCTAGATGCAACCGTAAGTTCTATTTCACTAGTTTCTTCTCTTTTCTCTCATTTCTAGCAATCTTATGTTTCCTTGAATACTGTTCCTTTTATTCTTTTTTATCCTCAATAACGTTTTCTTAGATTCTTTCACTCTAAATAACTCCTTAATAGTTTTAACTCATTGATAGGCGGTAAAATTATTAAACAAAGCATTCTTTGTTTCTAATGAAGTAAATTAAAATGGTGTGTCTGTTACGTTTCGGCGTAGCCCATTTGACGTGGCTGATTCGGCGTCAGAAAAATAATTGTATTATTCGGCATAGCCGTTTAGTCGTTACTGTCTTTGACCGGAGGCATCCCCCACACACAAAAAAATGGATAAAAGCATTAATGTGACATTAAGCATTCCGACTCCAGAGTTTCGTAGACACGACCTCCAGGTATCACTGGTACTAGGCTGTTGCGGAAGAGGATCAAGATGAAGTGGTCTTCATGGGCAGAAGACGAATCTATCTAATTTTGTTGCTAAAGAAACTGGAGAATTTTAGCTTTGAGTTTGGCACGTTTCGGCGTCGCCCATTTGGCGTGGCTGATTCGGCGTCAGAAAAATTAATTGAACTATTTGTTACATTTAGGCAGCAGACTGTTTCGACGTCACTTGTCTGGGAAATAAATGCATCTTGCAGAACATAAATTGTAGCTTGTTCAAAGCCGCAAATTATAGAAGTCTGTCTCAAATTTAGTTCAAGTTTTTAAGAAACTTTACATCAATCTTTCTGTTCACATCACCAAAACATTCATTCAAAATCCCTCTTTGCTTGTTGCATCAAAAATAAAAAAAGGTATCCATCATGTATCACTTTGTTTCTTTCACGTCTTGATAAAATATTTGCTTCCATTTTGGATTAAAAGGGCTTTGACGACTGAAAAATATGAAGCTGAACTGAAAGAAATATAATATAAAAATGCCTCCAACTACTCTTTTTCTTAAATATAAAAATGCCTCCTACTATTTTTTTCTTAAATTGGACTATTTGAGCATATAAGGACGGAGTACTAATTTGACTATTGAGAGAGAGAGAGAGAGAGAGAGAGAGAGAGAGAGAGAGAGAGAGAGAGAGAGAAGAGAAGAGAAAGAGGGGGGTTCAAATTTGACTATAACGACGAATTAGTAATCTGACACCTAATCGTTATCTCGTTGTCACTTTTAAAATACTCGTTATATTTGAGATTTTGTAGACGCCTGTACTAGTAATAACGCGTTCCAATAATATCCACACTAGTAATACTTGTTCAAGTAGTAATCGCCAAATAGTATAATGATCAGAAGAGAATCGTAATCTGTATAGTAGTAGAATAGAGTGCAATAGTGGATAGACAAGAAGAGTGAACAGTGATCGTATAATTATCACGCTACTTCCTATTTATTCACTTCCTTTATGATCACGTGATCTACTTAATAATGGAATCGATCTAGTTTAAAACTAGCAACAACACTTACTCTTATACAACACAGAGAGAGTGAGTGTGTGTGTGAGAGAGATAGATAGATAGATAGATAGAGAGAGAGAGAGAGAGAGAGAACAAATTTGACTATAACGACGAAGTAGTAATCTGACGCCTAATCGTCCCTCTGCTGACAGATTCCTATGTTGAATCGGCTACGCCGAATCAGCGACGCCGAATGGGCCACGCTGTAACGTCCCATTCCCTAAACTGGCATCTTCCAATCTGAAACAGGAAATGAAACGGCATGCAATCTTTGCGCTAGTTACCAATCTTTATATAAAATATATTTATATAAAATTTCATGTATTTTAATAATAACAAATTTAACGAGTTATTATAGATACCTTAGTAAATCCTACCTAGGATATCACAGTTTACATTAATACCTTAGTATACAATATTTCCTTGTAAATGTTACCACATCAACAAGTTCCACCTGTTCTAAGTTTGCCTCTAAAAACTTCCCTATTTTATAGTATTATTAAAAGGCCAGCCCTACACATTATCTCTTAAACCACACACGAATTTTGAATCGAAAACATAGAGGCGTTTGAACAGGGACAATTCATAAACACGCACGTGTACAGTATACATTAGGTGACGCATTTTGATTTCGAGTCGGAAAAACAATGATGCTTCTTTGCTTTTTAAACAGAATGAATTGAAAAAGAGCCGTGAAGATGACATGAAAAAACCGGATTAAATATTTTCTTTCAAAAAGAGAAACGTTTCTAAATAATATTCTTAAAGTCAAAGTCTATAAAAATATTGATAAAAGAAGAAGTGGGTACCGGAAAGTGAATACGATATATATATATATATATATATATATATATATATATATATATATATATATATAGGTTTCCTTTTAGAAATGAATTAAAAAAAAAATACTTAACTCTCGCCGAATGAATCATTTAGTGGGTGTTTCAATTTTATTTTATTTCACTTTCTTTTGCTTGTAATTGACTTTGATAGTCGTTAAACTTTGCTTTTGATGTTCTTAAAAATTGGTTTCGTGAATAAAAATTAAAGGAACAGGAAGGAGAATAAAAGAAGTGAACAAGAAACATAAAGCGGGAGAAAAAACTTATAAACATATTCTAAATCTTTTATATGAGTCGTCCGAAATGCATGTGTACATCCTCTGGATTCTTTAATGGTTAATTTGTTAAAAGATTCTTCAGCTATTTGATGGCGAGAAAGAATTTTATTTCAATGGCATAAACATCTCCGTATTTTAAATAGAAAGTCGTTAACAAAGTCCAATTGTTGAAGTCCGGACGTGTTAGTTGTTCCATTCAGTCATAAGTAATTTCGATTTTAGGGAACCAACTGTAGTGACAAATGTATAATACTAACTATTAATCATACGTAACAGTTAAGAATTAATTTTGAGCGCTCTAAATTACGACAATATCCAAAGCAAAAGTAGTGGATACAATGATATATCTCCAAAACGGGCCCCAAAATCTGGAAGAAAGGTAAGACTGCGTATGGTTAAAGGGATTTGAAATGGGTTGATACGAACCTATTACGCGTGAAGCAGGCCTCAAACAGCGGCCAGGTCTTTGGAATGAAAGCGGTCGTTAAGTGAGGAATGGCTGTATTGAACATATTCGACGTTGAATAACTTTGGCGGCCAAGCAGGCGACGTTACTTTCAGTTTGATTGAAGTGTGACTTATTATTTTAAGTAAAATGTAGTAAAAATGTAATAAGTAGACTGGTTGATTAGGTGAAACATTCCTTACACCAAAACAACGCATTCTTACTTACTATACTTACTACATTGACCATAATACCAAAGAATCTCCATGAAAGTCCTAACTAGTCGCCATATGTACAATTCTTGTCTGTGTGCGGGGAGGGGAACAACTATTTAAAAATCTAAACCATAGCAAAAAGCTCATCCAAACAATTACCATGAAAGTATTTATAGAAAAAACATAGAGAAGCCGAGCTGCCAAATCCGGACCAATAATGTTGCTGATTTATCTTTGGATATATATATATATATATATATATATATATATATATATATATATTATAAACTGAATTAAAAATATGGTTCCTTCGCTACACAGAAATGACTATGTTTCAAAAACCGAAGCTAAAACTTCAAATTTAATTTCATAATTAAAATTAAAATCGTTAATTCTGTTTCATCTTCAAGTGCGCAAAAACAAAACAAAAAAAAAATAAGTTAATCCAAAATTTGCTTGAAGATGAAACAGAACTAATGCTTTTAATTTTAATTATAAAATTATATTTGAAGTTTTTAGCTTCGGTTTTTGAAACATGATAATTCCTGTTTAGTGAAGGAGCCATATTTTTAAATCGGTTAATTTATAACATTTATGCTCTGTAAATTTACATTGAGCACTGTTTTGTAAAAATAAAAATATCAATAAGAACACCGGATTATATATCTTACTGTTCTTTCTTTTTACTATAATATATATATATATATATATATATATATATATATATATATATATATGAATTGCCCAAAATAACGTATATCGATGATTCAAACTAATTCATGTGCAACAAAGGGTTCAGATCATTAGCTAAACACGGCATATCCATAAGAATACTCGAATCGATAATAATTTTTCGAATGACTCAGTGCTATTCGTGTCGAAAGTCCTACTCATGAAGTGAATTGGTCGTTCCAACTCAGCGCAAGGCTGACTTGAGCTCGACCTTTTTAACCATTTTTATCCTAATTTATTTCTGAACCAAAAAGAATAACGAGTATGCCCAAGAGACATTAATAACACGCATCTTCGCCTAAAATAAACACAAACATGCAACCCTTTAATATCCAAAATTCACGTTTAAAAGAAGCATATCCATACGGCATAGTAACATCCATTGAAAGTGGAACACCAAAGCAGCAAACCTACTCGTAATATTCAACACGCGCGGAAAAAATTAAGATATTACGACTACTTCAACTTAACCCTTCTGTCTCCTTCAGCAGGCCAGCGATACTCACTTCATCGCCGCAACTGACTGACATGCTGGAAATATAACGTTTCAGTAACTCACCAATTGTCAAAAAGGAATTAAAAGAGGAGAAACTTCTCCGAAAGTTTCGATAACACAAAACATAGTTTGAACAAAACCACGTGGAAATTATCGTCAAACAAAATCACTGAAAACGAAACATGACTGACCATGTGCTGAAAAATAAATCCTCAATTCATCACGTCTATATAAAAATACTGAATATTTATTTTACCAAAAGAATATTTCAACCTCGACGCACAAAATGAAAAAAAAAAAAAAATTATATAGATTCAGATGGTTGGTTTCAAAATATTAATGAAAAAGTTAGTTGCTGTTTGTTTTGTGATTATTGAGGCCCAGTTCTGCTTATGAAAAATAACGAAGGCAGAAACAAAATTTTATAATGTGCCCCGCCATCAGAACTGGTAATGAAAACCCAGGCGTCCATTTTAACAACAAAAATATGAGAATCTGAAAAGCTGTCATCGTATACTATGAAGAAAAAATCAAAGTATCAAACAGGAGCTTTTTGGGGATGACACAAGGATGGCAGCAAGGCGTTCTCGCAACCTTAAAGAATTAATGGCAACAGCCGATAAAGTAGGAGTGGGAGAAGACTTCAAGTTTCACACAAGTGGTGCCTTCCCCAATAACACCAGTCATAGCTGTTGTTGGAAACTTGACGTTGGTTGAACTGGGCACCTTATCCAACGAGATGATACCACTTAGGAAAAACGGATATGGTCTAAAACACTGTTGTAATGGAATGTTCCCTATTACTTATTACTCTCCCTATTACTTATTGTGGACTGACTATATCAGTAATATATGTAGTGTGCACAGGACATACCAGAGTCTGTCTGTCTATCTGTCTGTCTATCTGTCTGTCTTCGGGAAGTGTTTGTTGATTCTCTGTCTTTCAGTAGTGTATTCTCTTTTACAATAAACCTCTCTTTCTTCCATCTACGCCCGTTTCCACTCGAGTACCACCTTTGTCTGTAACCTTTTTAAGGATACAAGAAACACCTTATACTCTGAACGCTACAGAAGTCAAATCGGACGGACAGCAAACGCTCAAAGTTAAACACACACAGAAGTTCGTTCATTTTACGAAAACCAGAGACCCTCAAGTATGTCGTGGACACCTCTATTTCGGGAAAAAAATCTTAAATATGCAAACTGTGTTAACAGTGGCCAAATAAATCAGCATGCAAAATACAGCCAAAGTCGACGTCACTACCCTGAAGACTCAAGTCAAATGAAGAGTCCGGTCGAAAAAGATATTGGGGCGGAATTCCAGTGATTCGCCGCTTTCGAAGGTTGTAACTCAAGTCGGAACAACAACGCTGAAGTTTAGGACAGATACAGGTGCTTCAGTAACCATTCTACTCATATAGACGGATTGTAGCTGACACAGTCAATCCACTTTTAAGGGCCAACTTTCTGAGATATTATGGGCTACTAGTGAACTGTAAAACAGTAGACCAATGGAGCAAATACTACCTATAGGATAAACACGGTGAAGGACATATACACCAAATAACAATTAACCCACATCAGCGCCTTCCCAGAAATTGTACGTCTCCTATTCCAGGACCTGCCAACTCTACTGACACTAAGAAAGAAGGCACCTAATCCAGCCCTGTCAAGAGTCAGTTATATTGATACAGGAGATGGTTCACCCACCCATGCTAACGTGGGACAACTAAAAAGAAACTTAAAGCGTCAAAGGAAGATTTTACAGTGCTACTCCAAGCAGGAATCATAAGACAGTAAAACACACCCTGGTCATCACTCCTCCATATGGCTACAAAATGTATACCTCGTTAGTGTTTAGCAAGTAAACATTACTGGAATGGAAATGTATTAACCAAACTCAACAGATACCCAGTACCGAATGTCAACAGTCTTTCTTCTAAATTAGGTAAAATGATATTTTTTTCCAAAATTGACATTCGACAAGCCTATCTGTCAACGAGAGAAGATATAGATATTATTAACGACAGGTGCCTCAGCAGTGGTAACACCGTTTGGCCTTTTTAAGTATATATATATATATATATATATATATATATATATATATATATATATACTAAATAAAAACAAACCACTTTAAGTTTCCATGTAATAAATTATTTCACCACAGCCCTTTTAAAGGACTGCGGATCATCAGACTTTACTTCCAAAAAAAAAAAAAAAATAAAAGGTTTACCCATACGGATTACCTAGTTTTTCATAAACTATATATATATATATATATATATATATATATATATATATATATATATATATATATATATATATATATATTCGTATACCATATGCTGCAGCCAAATTTCAAAGATTTATGAATTGTAGAATTTGGTAATAGCAGCAGACAGTATTCGACGGTAATAGAAGTTGAGTCTGACTGACTAAGCTCATCTGCTGGGCAAATTGGTCGGTGTTTTATATAACAGCCCGGGAGATTCCATTCTGTTACCCGGGCAAGCCTATTCTGTACATTCTGATTGGCTGATGATTTCAGTGTGGATATTGTGCTCAATAAATAACCAGCATACTGTGACTATTCAAGAGAATAAAATGTATTGAGCTACAACGTTGTTTATTTTTGTCAACCAACTGGACGCTAGTTGGAAACCTCCTTTTGAAGGTTAGTCTCACACTTTTGATTGTTCGATGAATAATGTATTTCCCAAGGGTTACTACGTTTCTTTCTGCATGGACGATGTTCTAGTCTTCTCTGAAACAGATGAACAGCATTACGAGGATTTCAAACACGTGTTGGGGATTTTATAAATAAACTAATCTAAAAATCTCATTGGACATCTGCCAATTCATAAGGAAAGAACTTGGATTTCTGAGCCATATTATTAGTCAAGAAGGCTTAACAACCACAACAAAAAGCAATAAATAAAAGAATTCCCTGAACCAAATGATTCAAAACCACGTTGGCGTTTCCTGGGAATGGTTAAATTCTATAGAAAACTTGTTCCACGAGCAGCAGACATCCTTCTACCTCTCACTAAACTGAAAAAAAAGCACTCACAGAGCAAAACCATACAGCTCACGGACGCTAAAAAAGAAGCCTTCTCGAGCATTAAAAATGTTCTGGAGAAACTGACTGCACTTCCTAACCCCGACTCAGATTTGTCTTATTATCATTTGGTGTTGGATGATTCCAACTGTGCTGTCGGAGAAGCGTTAAACGAAATGATTAACAACATACCTATTTCTTTAGGATTCTTCGCAAAGAACCTATGTGGGAAAAAAACTAAAAAGAAACAGCAAAATTGTCCACATTTCACCGGGAATTACTAGCGGCTTACTCGACAATGTTACAATTCAAACCACAAATTGAAGGTAGATATGACACCTTGTTCATTGGCCATAAACCAATAACATGCGCGTTCCGCAAAACAACATTAATGAAATCAGGTAAGCAACGAAGACACCTGTCGTTAATAACTGAATACTGGACATTCGTAGGGAAGAAAATTTCACATTGCCTATCAAAACCAGCAAATGCAGTGATAGTCGATTTTGTGAGTTACCATGCCTCTTTGAGCAGCATGGGTGTGATAGAGAAATACAGACCTACAGGCACAGACTGAAGGCATACACTACCAACAACAAGACAATATTATGCGACAATTCAACACCTTTCCCAAGACCATTTCCCAAGAATTCTGCAAGGCGATCTATGATATGTTCCATAATTACAATTACAAACAGGAACTACAGGTGTAGTAAAACTGAACAAATCCCGCTTCATTTGGATTGACATGGATAAAAAGACGTATTTCATGCACTAAAGAGTGACGAAATTGTCAATAAAGTAAAGTTTATCGCTACAAAAAATAAGCGTTAGTTCCATTTCTACTACCCTCTACACAATTGACTGTACATATTGATTTTGTAGGGCCATTACCGCCAAACATAAATCACAACAGCACATATTAATCACCAGAGAAATCCTAACATGCATAAACAGAGCTAGTCGAAGGGGTGATGCACAACCAATGTAAGAAACTATAGCTACAACAATGGCAATGTCGTTTCTAAGTAAATGGATATCCTGATTTGTAGTTCCCCTGTATCTTGTCATCGACAGAGGAAGAAAGTTTGAAAGTGAGCTTCTCAGTAAATTATCAAAACTAATACGACTTCACAGAGTAAAAACCTCAAAAAATCATCCACGGTTCAAAGGACATGAAAGATAACACAAGACAATTAAAACAGCCATAATGGCAAGCAAACAAAGCCGGTTAGACGCGTTACTAAAATTATTGCTTGATTTATGAAACCTGTTTACATAACAACATGCTCGCTATAGTATTTATGCAAAAATATAAATACATGCACTCAGATAAATATTCAAACGCAACTATATATATATATATATATATATATATATATATATATATATATACAAATAGTTGTGTTTGAATATTTATATATATATATATATATATATATATATATATATATATATACAAATAGTTGTGTTTGAATATTTATCTGAGTGCATGTATGTGTATGTGTGTGTGTGTGTAAATATATATAATAGCTGACCAGTCGTATTCGAGGATAACCGTCTCCTAAGACAGTTAGCCAATCCCTATTGCAGACTCTCACTCAGGTACATTTGTGTTTGTTCAACACCCACAGAGTCAAATTATAGTTTATACTGCAACTATACTGAGCAGACCTTAGTTACAGTTTTTGGGAGAGAACCTATTATCTAGAATG
>OZ010573.1:14597370-14609870 GCA_963932145.1 Acanthosepion lycidas
AGAATGAGATAGGTAAATTTCCGCCATTTTATGTTTTTAATTTCGCGCATGCGCTTTCTTTTTTAATTCTTTTTTTTTTGTCCACTGCACTGTATAGTGGCGTGAGAAAAAAAAAGACGACCATGATGCATTTCACTCCGCCAGAAATTTGGAAACAGCATTCTGTACTGCTTGTCATCGGAATCGCCAATGCGAACATTTCAGAGTGCTTCGGTGTCAATTTGAGAACAGTGCAGAGGATTCGAAAAGAGTTGGATCAGTCTAATGGTGATTACGAAGGTGTTTGGAGTGATCACTAGTGATGGCGACGTTATGCCTCAATTCATCTTCCCACAGGGTCTCAGACTCAACAAAGAGGCTTACATCAACTGCCTTGAGGAAGTAGTGCTACCTTGGGTCAATAGGGTAGCTGCTGGAAGATCCTATGTCTATATTTTATTGAATAAATGTATTCTTTATTATTTCTTATTTATATACTAGCAGCATAGCCCGGCGTTGCCCGTGCTTGATTAAAACATCGTACGACTCATGGAGCAATCGCTATCACTTGCCTTTAAAGGAGTGCCCTTTACCGTGCGGATGTTGCTACATGCCTTACTTCTTCCCTATCTCACACTGCGATTTTTTTCTAAGCTCTATACTAAACATTAAATCTGTTACGAAAAAAGAACTAAACAAAATGAACACAAAACGATCTACTTCAAAAAAAGGTCTCGTAACTGGAAAAATCGAATGAAAAAAGAATGCTAACAACAAATACTTTTTCACATCCAACCCAGTTCTGCGGAATCAGAATCAACGTTGAGTTTAAGCAAGCGAATGAGCCAAGTGGAGTGAAGTGCCATGCAGATTTAAATTTTTCCCACTTGTGACGAATGCAGCTATCGATTTTTTTGCATGTTAGCATGCTAGTTAACATTCGTGTCAGTAAGCTGTTGGCTATCACGCTGGTCAATAGAATCTTCCTGCCTATTCGTGACAGCCAGCTATAGGCTCTCACTCTGGCCAGTAGAAAATGGCCGCAAACTACATGAAAACTGCCATAGAAGCATGAAAAAATCGATTATTTCTACTATCGGTGGGAATTGGGAAATGCAAAGTCGGTCTTGGCCTTCCCGCTGACTTGGAGCATGTGCATGTAAATTTTGGTACAAATCGGTCGAAAATTGCGGCCGTGCATTCGTTACACACACACACACACACACACACACACACACACACACACACACATCTTGCCTTTTATAGATAGAGATATATTCTTTATTATTTCAAGATATTTTTCTGTAATTTTTGTAAATATATCTGTTAAAATGAGATGTCAGTGTTATTTTCGTTTTTGCGTCATTTAGACGACAGTTTATCCATCGCATCCTGTATATCTGTTAAAATTAGACACGCTAATTTATCAATCGCACCCAGTATAGGGTTAACGAACCTAATAACTTTGTGTATTAACGGAGCATTAAGTACCACCTGTTTTTTGAACGCCACTGCTCCTTTAATGGGAAGCAGATATCAACGTTTGAAACAGAAGCCTCTAACAACAGTTGTTAAGCTTTTGTTACACAAAAAGCTACTCCATTCTAAATACATGGTTTGACTACACCATGAAACATCGGATCCCATAGCATAGCTCAGATAAAGTAACTGAGAGTTAGAGACGACGGAGTCGTTCAGCATCTCGCACTCTAGGCTTAAGTAATTTGTGACAGATTTGTGGCAAATGTCTACTTTGAATCAAACACAGATTTCTAATAAAATGGACAACACCAGCCAACATAATAGCCCTCTCATACAACCCACCAAGGTATTACATCCAGGCCATTAAAAATGAAAATATAAGAATACAATTCTGTAATAAAACAGAGTCCAAATTGATTTCCTAAATCTTGACAGAGGAATTAAATAAGTTATATTATTCTCCTTAGCCGAAACATGTGAAACAATTGAAAGAATATGGAGACAGGCAAAAGATCCTGTCTTGGAGGGGGAAACAACCTGGATTTGAAAACAAAACAAACAGAAGGGGAAGTGAAATTAATACTTAAATCCACGTTCTGGGTAAGACGATAAACTACATCCAACTGCAAGTCCTATGATCAGGAAGTTTTGAGGAGGGTGGAACGTCCTCTTAATTGGTAGTGCTTCCAGGTCCACCCTGACTCGGAGGAATAGAACATGTTATAAAATTATAAAAATAGATTTTAATAGATTTTTTTAAATTTTTACCAGCAATACATTAAAAAAAAAACAAAAAAAACAAAAAAAACAAAAACATT
This sequence comes from Acanthosepion lycidas, assembly GCA_963932145.1. Taxonomy (NCBI): domain Eukaryota; kingdom Metazoa; phylum Mollusca; class Cephalopoda; order Sepiida; family Sepiidae; genus Acanthosepion; species Acanthosepion lycidas. Next base: position 14,599,650 of record OZ010573.1, read on the forward strand.
ACCAGCAATAAAAATCTTGTCGGCATTAAATAACCAATTGAAGTGTTGATATGCCGTAAACCAAACCAAACCAAACCAAACCAAACCAAGTCAAACCTTCAGAATACTAGACAGCTGACAAATAATTAAAAAAAAATATATTTAACTCGATAAGAAAATGATATCATCAGAAAATTGGAAACTAAAATAATAAACATCTGTCTATATTTTTGAGATGAGGTATTATGTACACTATTTACATTATTCGGACTATCGTCCTCTTCTTTGTCGCCATATTTATTACAACCTTTCGGCCGTTGTACACTCTGGCCTTCTTCAGGTGGTTGGAATGTCGAACTGAACTCTTTATTTCGCTCACTGGGGGTAGACTGTTCTAGTTCCACGTGCCATATCTAATGAATATCCTTTAAGACTGTGAGTTCAATACCTGCTTAATGACAGGACCCAAAGTGTACCTACGTTTCAGTCATTATACGCTCTTCAGATGATATACATTGGAATTTCGAACCGAACGTTTTATTTAGCCCACCGTGCTACATGTCACAGCGGATAAAATTGCTGGTTAAAGAAATCCAGTAACTTGACCCAAAGAGTTGTGTGTTCGAGGTGAACGTAAACTTGGAGATTTGAATAATTAAAGATAAATAACTGAAACTAGGATATCAGGAGAAGATATGGCACGTGGAACTATAACAATCTACCATGTGGAGTAAATAAAGGGTTCGATTTGAAATTCCAACGTATATCACCTGAAGAAGTCCGGAGCGTAGAACGGCAGAAAGGTCATGAATATAAACAGAAAGATGTGGACAACAGTCCGAACAATTTAAATAGTGTAAATAAAGTAAAGATTTTCCCAGCGTAGATTAGATGTGGCACAAGGCCGAAAGCATGGGGCATCCAGTAAGGATCGAACTCACTGACCTAGCAAGACAAGATTGCTAATCATTACACCACGCTTAGGTGCCCATAGTGTAAATAAAGTAATAAAGTCAAAGAACATAGATATTGTGTTGAAGTGAGAAGAAAAGCGACAAATCATGATAGTGTCGCACAATTAAAACTAAAAGAGGAGAGACAACCGAGTTTGTATAAAGCACTTCAACCCTGGCTACACTAAACTGAAGGTACTCACGTAACTAGAAATACAACCGTATTCATTCGAGCATTAAAATCTCTGTTTCCAAACACGAACAATAACGAATCTAATGATGGAGTAGTAAAGAAAGCTATAAAATAAAAGCTAAAGAAAAATAAGGCATTATTTCACATTGAAACTGAACTGAGCTGAAGTAGTGTACCCTCTTCATGAATTTATAAACATTTCTAAATTTCATGAACGAAGTCTGGAATCCCAAACGCATCCTCACCAAAAGTGGGGCTTATCGTTAATTAATGGAAACAAAAAAGGTGTTCCTTAAGACATCCAAACATAGAAAAGTATCTCAATTGGATTCATTATGGTGAAGATACCAATGAACATTGTATTAACTAGGCTCTCATCCTTCTATAAAAAAACTCCTCACAACCTAATTTGGCTTTCATTATCTGTAAAATAACGAAAACTCTTGATTCACCATGCTATATAATAATATAATGAACATATAGAACGTCTTTACATGTGTATATGTTATATACCGTAACGATGAACACTAATGGGTATGTCCCAATTCTGATAAATACGTTGGACACTATTTTAAGTGGGGATAATATGCTGCCTATGTAGGCCACCACTCGCAGTGGTTTACCTACTTCACGCCGCTGGCGAGTATTGTATTTTGTTGATGTTATAAAGATTACCGTTTCATTTCCAACCTCCGTTTTGGTTATTCCTCATTCAGTAACCTTTCCAAGGTTACAAAAGAAAGAAAGAAAAAAATGAATGAAAGAAAGAAAGAAAGAAAGAAAGAAAGAAAGAAAGAAAAAATGAAAGAAAGAAAGAATAAAAATGTTATATACCTTACCTATGAACACTGATGGGTATGTCCCAATCGTCATAAATATGTTGGGCACTAGACAACATACATATATATATATATATATATAGAGAGAGAGAGAGATAGTTTTATATACCGTAACTATGGACACTAATGGGCATGTCCCAATCATCATAAATATTTTGGACACTATTGTAAGTGGGGGTAATCTGCTGTCTAAGTGGTCCACCACTAGCAGTGGTTTACCTACTTCACGCCGCTGGCGAGTATTGTATTTTGTTCATGTTATAAAGATTACCATTTCATTTCCAAGCTCCGTTTTGGTTATTCCTCATTCAGTAACATTTTCTCGTTGCAACATTATATGAAATAAACTTCGCAGTAAAGGTTTGTAAAAAACGAATATACTTTTAATGCAAAGTGAAAGATTTATCTGGCATAAGGTCATATTTATAGGGGACTCAATTATGGTCAATATTCTGCGAGATAAGACTGATAACCCTTGCCCTCTGAATTACTTTATAACACAGTAGACCCAATTCTAGCAAAAGGCAAAATCTCTGTGGTATTATGTAAGGATTGAACTCACTCTTGTTGTAACAGTCTTTGAGAATTTATTACTAACAGTGGCTCCATAGTATACGAGGAATACAGTCAGTTGAGTCTGATATAAGGACACATGTTAGGGGCACCTAATGAGAATCAACCTCAATGCATTAGTATGGGTCTTTGAGACTTGCTTGTTCATTGCTGATGCACGGCAAGAGAACCGAATTGTTATTGTTAATATTGCTGGAATAATAATAATAATAATAATAATAATAATAATAATAATAATAATAATAATAATAATATTGGCAATGATAATATTAACAACAACAATAACAACAATAATAATAATAATAATAATCATTGGGGTTGCTTTCCAATAATTTATTCTTATGGTTTGTGTCGAAAGACATGAATTTTTTCTGAAATATATATATTTTTAATGTATATTTATCTGATTCTTTTATTATTAAAAGGTTGTATGATGTTGGCATAATCGTTGGAGAGAAGAGAGTATTTTTTATGAGTTAACGGGCCTTTCGAACCGTGAATCCGTTTGGCGCCGTCAAGAGATTTCGTTTTGCTGACAGGCTCCAAGAAATAATGGCGATTGCAGCTGGCAAATGGGGAGATGAAGAATCCAGGAGCGGAAAGTATTTGAAAGACTGAGAAGAAGAAGAAGAAGAAGAAGAAGAAGAGGTATAATAATAATAATAAGAAGAATAAGAATAAGAATGAGAATGAAAATAATAATAATAATAATAGAAGAAGAAGAAGATGCATAATAATAAGAAGAAGAAGAAGTAGAAGAAGGAGAAGAAGAAGAAGAAAAAAGAAGAAGAAGAGGAAAGAGAAGAAGAAGATGTAAGTAGATATGAATAAAATGGTTGAAACGAAATTCAGAAAGAGTAGAAAGAAAAGGTTGAAGAAGGAAGGATAGGTATACATAATTCCTTAGAAAAGAAGAGAGAAAGAAGAATTAAAAAAAGAGAAAAGAGGAAGAACATGAATTAGAAAAGAAAGAGTAGAAGATCAATTAGAAGAGTGAGAAGGGGATGAAATGTGTTTTCTCTTTCGTCATCCTCTTTTTTCTTTAGGTATTGTGAGGAAAGGGAGACAAAAGAAAAGAATGGAGAATGATTAAGGATGAGATGGGCGCGTGGAATAGAAAGAAAGGAAAAGAGAAAGAAAGAAAAGAAGGAAAGTAGTAGAATCATTGAAGAAGAAGAAGAAGAAGAAGAAGAAGAAGAAGAAGAAGAAGAAGAAGAAGACGAATTGTACATTATTTGCACGCAGACTATTGTCAGGAAGGAGAAATTTGTAGACACGGTCAGTGGAACGAGAACAATCTATCCCAGTCGATTAATTAAAGGTTCAATACGAAATTCCTAGATGGTTACTTGGATGGACGACTACCTGACGAAGGCCAGAAGTAATGATAACCGCTGAAACGTTGTAACAAGAACAACAAAGATAAGAATAATCTGAATGCAAATAATGTATTAAACGGAATATTAGGTTGGTGCAAAAATAATGACGTTTTCTAACATATGTTACTATGTGAGAAAACGTCATTATTTTTGCACCAACCTAATAACAATAGATACTCTTTAAACATGACCCTGAAATAAGTTTTGTAATCAAGATCTGCGAAAAGGAAAACAACAAAAAAGACAAAAATCGAAGGCCTCCGTACAGTTCGGTCAACCTAATTTTACACACAAGGTGTGGGTCAACCATTTACAATGGCCTTGCGCGCTCAAATCGCCATTAACACTATGGCGTTACTTTCATGATCACTTGACCCTAATGTGCTTTGATCACAGCTTCCATAGATAATCTTTAAATATGAATATGTAATAACGGTTGGGATCATGTCCTGTAAAAATGAAAATAGTTTTGACAGATTCAAACAGCGTCTGTGTTTCTTAATTAATCGCTTTATAAAAATTAAACATTAATAATTTAGAATTCATTTATTAGTTAATTACTTTCATGATAAAGAAAATAAAATTTAAAATTTAAAACATTGGTTATAATATAAAATCATTATATGAAACATTTCCACAATTATTATTTTAGTACACGTATTTCCTCATATGGTCGTTGTTTTTATATTTTATTTTATTTTTTTTAAGCATTTCACCCGAAGTAAGGCGGGAGTGCCACTAGCACGCAACGGGCTACAGAGAGTGGGAGCAAGAGTAAAGAGGCGTGGTTGAGGAAAGGATGAACAGAAGGACGGGGAATTAGATCAAGGCATCTGAAGATGTCGATTGTTATTGCATTTGAATAATTGAATAATTGAAGATTATTATTACCTCATTATTTGCTCAGTTTTATTATTTATTTATTTTAGATGAAGCGTTTTCCCTATGATTACTTTGTTACGAGTTTCATTCCATCATGTGAGTATTGTTTTTTTAGATTAAATATTTTCAATATTATTATCATATTATCTCTAGTTTTTTTTTTATTTATTAAAGTTGGTTTTAGCTGAAGCGATAAGTTTTTTACGAGTTAAGATCCATCTTATTTTTGTTGATTTTAAGTTGAAGTATTGTCACTCAAATTATTTTATTAAAATTATACATTTCGACAAGTTTATTTTCATCTTAATTTCAGTTATTTACACAACGATTTTTAGAGCCTCGGCTCTAAGAAGTTGTGAACATGGCAGGTTGTAAATAAAATGCAAGCCCTGGGCGTGACTTGAATTCGCAACCTTTTATTCTAGTGAAGTAACAACGACTGACAGAATGACAACTGCTTTACATAATAAGTGTTACATGTTCTCTCGAAAAACTAAAGGGATTTTTTTTAATTTCCAATTCTCCTTGTTTCTTTGCTACCCAAGAATGGAGTGCAGGGTAACTGCAATAAAAAGAGACTGAAATTAAAATGAAATAAATCCCAGGTAAAGAAAACAAAACAATAATCAGTCTGCTATAGAATTGTATGTTAGTCATATTGGAACAGTGAAAGAAGCCTTCCAAAAGGTAAGCAAAGTATCAAGAAACAAGATCATTTAATTAGAAACAAAGAAAAGAGGACAGAACTCGGTCGTTTCTGTTCTATAAATTCTAATGAATTCGAAGCAATTTCATCTCAGTTGAAAAGGAGACATGAGATAAAAGAAACATTTTCAAGAGAGGAAGGCTGAGAATACCATGGCCTGAACATGTAAATAACGAGGAAGATTAGAGAAATTGGAAACAAAAAGGACGTTTATAATTAAAATAATAAAGAAACATGTAAAATTCGGAGGGCATAATATAATTTGGTTTGATTTGTTTTACGGAATATCAACCTCAATTTAATGCCGACAAAATTTTTATTTCTGGTAATATTTTTTTTCAAAAATGTATTGCTGGTATTATCTTTTATTTTCAAAAAGTATTGCTGATAATAATTTTCTTTTCCAAATAGTATTGCTGGTAGTAAGTTTTTTTTCAAAAAAGTATTGCTGGTAATAATTAATTTTTCAAAAAAATTTTGCTGGTAATAATTTTTTTCAAAAAGTACTGCTGGTAATTTTTTTTTCAAAAAGTATTGCTGGTAATATTTTTTTGAAAAAAAATATTACAAGTAATAATTTTTTTTCAAAAAGTATTGCTGGCGATATTTTTTCTTCAAAAAGTATTGCTGGTAATAATTTTTGTTTTCAAAAAATATTGCTGGTGATAATTTTTTTTCAAAAAGTATTGCTGGTAATATTTTTTTTTTCAAAAAAGTATTTCTGGTATTAAAACCTATTTTTACACTTACATAGTGTTTTGACCCCAGTTTGGGGGCTAACTATTTACACATAGTTGGGACCCTAACATGTTACTATCAGGGTCTACCTGGGACCATCAACAACTAAGAGGTGGTTCGAGGTTCCTCAAAACCTCCTGATCAGAGGCCTTGCTGTTGGACGTAGTTTATCGTCTTATCCAGGACGCGGATGTAGTTTATAGTCATACCCAGGAAAGGACATGATATAAGAAAAGGGGTCTAAGAGAATTTGACACTCAAAGGATATATTGAAAGCAAGAACAGAGGAAACAGTGAGTAACCTACCTAACAACTTACGTCATGGGTATGAGGATAAATTACATCCACGTCCTGGGTAAGACGATAAGCTGTGTCCAACAGCAAGACCTCTGATCAGAAGATTTTGAGGAGCGTGGAACCACCTCTTAATTGCTGGTGTTCCCAGGTCTACCCTGACCCGGGGTATTAGTACCTGTTAGGGTGCCAGCTATGAGCAAATAGTTAACCCCGAAACTGAGGTAAAAAGTATTATAAAATATTACCAGCAATACGTTTTTGAATAAAAAAACTATTGCCAGCTATACATTTTTGCAAAAATAATATAACCAGCTATACAATTTTGAAAATAATGTTGCCAACTATTCGTTTTTGAAAAAAATTATATTTCCAGCTATAATATTACTAGCTTTACGTTTTTGAAAAGTAATACAGTGTAACCCGGATATAAGAGAAACCCGGATATAAGAGATATTTTTTTATCTCGTTCCCAATTAGAGCCTGTGTTAATGTATATAAATTAGACCAAACCCGGATATAAGAGAAACCACGGATATAAGAGACTTCTCCGATCCCGACAACTCTCTTATATCCGGGTTACACTGTATTACCAGCTTACATTTTTGAAAATAATATTGCCAACTATTCGTTTTTGAAAAAATAATATTACCAGCTGTATATTTTTGAGGAAAATATTACCAGAAATAGATTTTTGACAAAACAAAAACATTACAAGGAAAAAAAAGTTGTCGGCATTAAATGACCCAGTGAGGTTGATATGCCGTAGAACAAAACAAACCAAACCAAACCAAACCTAACAACTTGTGTAAATGGATTGCAAAACAGTGAGTTCCAAGGTATAATGAAAAGAGAGACATTAGTAAGAGCTACAGAGGCCATGAAAGCCAGGAGTGGAGTGCCGTGATTATCCGCGTCTTTAAATTATATTTGTCTAGAAATAAGACGAAATAAATACATATAAATCTTCACAAGGACAACAGAAGGGATAAAATCACAAATAAAATAGACACACGCGCAAACACACACACACACACACACACACACACACACACACATATATATATATATATATATAGCGGGTGCCCATAAAGTTCGTGTGCACTTTAAAAAATGTATAACTTTATTTGTATTTGCGATAGAAATAATCTGTAAAAAATGTTATAAAGTTTAATGTACCTAGTTTTAAGTATAACTAAAATAACTAATGTGATTTCAGGCATTACTGTAAATCAGTTGGCATATGTTTTCCGTGAACTGCAAAATCATATTACCCTTTGTATTGCTAATAATGGAGGACATGTGGAAACGTAAATAAAATTTCAATAAAACCTTAAAAAAATAGATTTACTTCTTTCTGATCCTTATTTCTATCGCAAATGCAAATAAAGTTATACATTTTTTAAAGTGCACACAAACTTTATGGACACCCTTTACACACACACACACACACACACACACACACACACACATATATATATATATATATATTGTAAGAGTCTGGCCGCAAATTTTCTGTGGCTGAACTTGCGATCAGGGTACTTTCCAAACATTTTCGTCTCAATAGATTATTTTTAAATGGAAGTATCATTCTCTATGTCAAAACTGTGGTCCATTTTGTTACAGCACGCAAAACACATTGGTTGTTAACCGTAACCACAAAACGGACCACAGTTTTGAAATAGGTAATGATACTCTGATTAAAATAGAAAATATTCTGAGACGAATATCTATCTATCTATCTATCTCTGTGTGGTGTGTGTGTGTAAAAAATTCTCAGAATTAATCTGTAAAATAGACAATATGTAGAAAGGCAAAAACGAAATGAGTTTATTTGAGCAAACAAAGAAAAAAATAAACAAAATTTTGTTAGTCACTAGAATAATTCAGAAACGCCCATATATATTCATTGGGTCAAGTGAAAAATTAAGTCATTTACGTTTTATTTTTGCAGAGAATTTTTCATCTTGAGAAATATTGTTTGGATTGTTGTGTTGACGGATCCAACCATTTTCTCTTGATTCCTTGATGCATTTGTTGCAAACGTTGGAAGAGTACTGATTCTGTTAGGTAAGGTGATATCGGGAAAAAAACTGGACGTGTATTAATATTTGTATAATTTTGTAAAAATACGAGGAGGTACTGGGTGGAGTAATGGATAGCGGCTTGGATTGAGGTAATCGGAGAGCCGAGTTCGAATTCCAGTCGAATCCATTACTTTCACTTACGTGCTAATACCCTTGGGAAAGGTGTAAATTCTCTTTTTTACCCTCCAGTTATGGGTAAATAGCAGGACAGACTGAGTTCTATAGCCTTGGATGAACTCTGAATTCAAATCCGGACTTTATGCTACCTTCCGGCAACTCCTGCAGCCGCACTGGTACCAAACTGTATTGGTTTATCCTCTCCTTTGAACTCTACTAGCAAGGCCGAGAGGGTGAAATAGACGTCTGGGCAGCCCTAGTTCTCCATATATCTCGCCCAGGCTCGTAGCGCACCGCGCTATTCCATCGTCTCTCGCCGACGACCATTCAATGCGGCACTCTCAACGATTTTTCTTCTGAGTGATATTTTTTAAGAGTGTAGCATTGTCATTGAAGTTATTTTTATGTTGACCAATGCATTTTTCAAATTGTTATTTTTGAGATCATGCATGTTTCTCCAATGTATTGCGAAGAACAGTTTTGGCAATTTATTTTATATATGACAGCTTCTGATATGTTATTTTTATGGGTATTTTGGATCTGCTTATATCCATAATGGTTTTGTAAGTAGTTGTCATTATTTGGCTATTGTTTAGATGGGATAGGTTGTTCTGTATATTGGACATTAAAGAATTGGTCGGTAGTATTATGTATCGGTTCTTATTGATGATGTTATTTTTGTTGCGTTTGTATATTTTGTATATCTTTCTTCTTGCGTTGCTGATGAAGTGATGGGGAATTTTTAGGTTTTAAATGTTTTCTAGTTATGTATCTATATGTAAATATTGGGGGCTGCAAATTCTTAATGCTCTTAAATAGAAACTTATAATTATACCAGATTTAATTTTACAGGAGTGGTTTGAATAGAAACTGACCTACTCGTTTTTGTTGGTAGCTTGTCTATAAACGTCAAAATTAAATTATTGTTATTGTCTTTGCGTACCATATCTAGGAAGTGAAGAGAGTGTGGTTGGTTTCAGTTTCAAACATGAAATCTATAGTAGGTTTAATTTTATTAAGTTGGTTGTTTAAATTAATATATTGTAGATATATAATTAGTGAGTCATCTATGTATCTGAAATAGGAAAAGTTTGGAGGTAGAATATTTTTGAATGGGTTACTTTCCAGAAACTTTAAAAATAGACAAGTAAGAGAGGTGATCTTATTGGTAAACAAAATTTTCGTCTATAGAGGTGGTTATCAAAAGTAAAGAAACATTGCTTGGTGATTAGCTGGCATATTTTTTACAATTTTATGTGTAGGTAGAGATAATTTAATTTCTGTTTTTGTTAAGTGTGTTTTTAGTAGAATTTGAAATTTTTCTATAGCACGCTTGTGTAGAGAGATTGTATGTCTAAACTGGCCATATATTTGTTTTTTGATGTTTATGTTTTTTAATTTGTCTAGGAGGTCACCGGAATTTTTTTTATGTGTGATGGACTAATAGTGCCAAGGAGTGGAGTTATGGTTTTGCTTAGTTT